>OX352706.1:4855000-6055000 GCA_947095575.1 Electrophaes corylata | reverse complement strand
TTAAGGCTGCGTGTAAGGTAATGAAATAGAGTTTATTTCATCAGCCCAAACTCCTTTACTGAGTTTACATAAATTGTTTATCTACTTGCTATACCGTTGATTAATCTGACAAATATACCTAGGTACACACCTTGGCACGTGGCTCTAATTAAAATTAATATTCAAGTATCGATGAACCGTTTTAATTAAACACAGATTTAAAGCTCCCGCCACTTCAACCTAAATCTTAAGGAAATTTGATGATTGTGAATCTATTTAAAACGAGCTAATAATATAGATCAGTATTTAGAAGGTTCTATATTCCTGAAGAGCAACGGCGCGCGGTCTAGTAGAAATAACCCTGCCTTCAGATCCTAATGTTGTGATTCCGAATCCAATCGATATTTCTTTACAAAAAAACTATTTGCTCAATAATAATAATAATAATAATAATAAATCTTTATTCAAAAATTCAAGCTACATGTTGTTCAAAATTGTTATTCTACACAGTGGTATGGTGGCTTGTGAGCAAGTGTTACTGTATTGCAGTATCTACACTAAGTGCTGGACTTGTGTTGTAGATACCGCATTATACTTCCAATATTAAGTTATACATACATAGCCATGTTGTATCGTAGATATATACAACAAACCCGTAAGTACTAAATATACTTTACTACAAATATTTTACATTTTTTTATCAAGTTACATCATGTAAAATCATGTAAAAAGAGACTACATTCATTATAACCAACATAACTAAAAATATCAGATAAAACAATTAAATAAATATGAATTTGATTAAAATTGGTGGGTGTATAGGTATATGTTTGAGAGTGAGGGTGGTGGGGGGGTTGTGTGCGTGTGTGAGGGGTGTGTCTGTTGATGTATGTGTGGGCTGTGTGGGGGGGAGGGGGGTGTGAGTGTGTACGTAGATATATATTATATATATAGATATACATTTATTTATCTGGTGTGTTGTGTATGTTTTTGTTAGGAATACTATAAATACGCGCTCGGTGTCACATACTTTATTGCACTATTTTCAGCAACTGCTCCGTGTCTTTATAATTAAGAGCGAGAAGCCATCGCATCAGCGCCTTTTTGCATTCTATTTGGTTTACGCGCACTAAGTCCGGTATTACTCTGTTAGCTTTGTTGTACAAAAACGGACCCAAAAACGTTTGATGGCGTTGGGCAAATACAGTATGCACCGATGGCTTAGTCAAAATTCGGTCTTTTCTTCGTTTGCCAGTTAAAAGATTGTTTTTGGCGTTAGCTTTTTTGTGTTGAGATAGGATAGTGTTGTAAATAAATAGCTGACGAACAGTCAGCACCTTACAGTCCGTATACAAATCTACTGTCGGGAATCTATATGGTTTAAAAGTTCCAACTTTTAACACTGCTCTTTGGGCACGTTCTAATTGTAGCATGTATGTGATGCAGGCTCCTCCCCAGGCAGTATTACAATACGTTAAAATTGATCGACATAATGAGTCATAGACATTTATAAGCAACCCTCGGTCAGCTACTTCTCGTAAGTTTTTAAAAACATAAATTAATTTACGCACACGGCCAGAGAGTACATTGATATGTTTTTTCCAGTTGAGCTTTTCATCAATAATAACCCCTAAATATTTTATATTTTGAACCTGTTCCAGTTCTGAGCAGTCACAAGAACCATATGCGCAATTCACATGTGCTTTGATAGTAAGTAACGGGGTTCTGTTACGTGGGTTTGAGAACGCTACAAATTTGGTTTTATTAATGTTAAGTGATAAAAGGTTGTTTTGTAGCCATTTCGTCACAGTATTCAAGCCTTCTTCTGCACGAGCCCTTACCTCTTCCCAACTATTACCTTCAAAAATTAGCGCAGTATCATCTGCGTACGAAAAGATCTGACCATGATTTAGTTTTAGATTACACAGATAAAACATTAAACCAGATTACAGTAAACCAGAAAGAGGCTCGGGCCTAGAACACTTCCCTGTGGGACACCAGTGGTTACATATTGTTCTTGACTAATTAGTTCCCCTATTTTAGTTTTCTGAGTCCTGTCTGTCAGGTAATCTGTTAGCAGCAGAAGAGCATTATCACGGCACCCAATAAGTTCAAGTTTTTTTATTAGAATGGGAATGGAGACAGTATCAAAAGCCTTTGCTAAATCCAGGAATATGCCAATAACTTTTTTTTTGCTATCTATTTGATTCACAATAAGATCGACAAGGCCTGTAACTGCCCCTTCTGTTGATTTTGCTGTTCTAAATCCAAATTGGGCGTTTGAGAGTATGTTGAACGACTCTAAATATGACGTTAGTCTCTTATTAATGACTTTTTCCAAAATCTTAGATAGGGCAGTCAGGACCGAAATTGGTCTATAATTCGTGATACTGTCTCCATTTCCACCTTTGTGAACTGGTGTAATAACAGCGGTCTTGAAAACCCTAGGAAAAATTCCGTTGGCTATGCAAATATTGCAAACATGTGTTATTAAAGGAACTACTGCAGAACCGCAGTATTTGAGAAAGGCTGCTGATATACCGTCGTACCCAGTAGCACAATCATTTTTAAGACCATGTAAAATTCCATATATTTCAGCTTCATCAGTTGCTATCATTCCAATTGAATTAGCCTGTGAGGGCAAATTGCTTAAAATATTTGCAATGTTCCATGAATCCTCGCATGTGAGTTGTATTTTATTTGCAATAGTTTTACCAACACTCACAAAGTAATCGTTAACAGAGTCCACAGCTAGTTGTCCATTAGCTGATATAGTAAGTAGTTGGTCACAACTTGATTTAGGTATTGCTGTGTGGGTTATTTGTTTAATCGTATGCCAGGTTTTTTTTATATTGTTTCGATTTTTTTCTAATTCACTTTTTTCGTATTCTATTTTAACTTTCTTTAAGAGTTTATTACAAAAATTTCTGTACCTCAAGTAAATTAGGGTTAGAACTCTATTATTTTGATGACAGTACTCTCAAACGGTGAAGGAAAACATTGTGAGAAAATCAGTTAGTCTTCTAGCAGCATGGAATGGTATTGTTCTCCTTGTAGTGAAATTACAAGATATGTAATGATTTAAAACATTACCTTGAATTTACAAGAGACAAGATAGGTATTTGTTTATAAAAATCTCAAATATGCTAGACTCGTTATATGTAGACATAGTTATAATAATAATGCTGGACAATCCACACAGCATCATCTAGCCCCAAGCTAAGCAGAGCTTGTGTTATGGGTACTAGATGATTGATATACTTAATACTTACTTATTACATATATAAGATATTTTTTATTATGTATAGAAAATACCCAGAACACCCGGAATAAATATTTGCAGATCGTACACATATTTATCCCAAGGCGGGAATCGAACCCGCAACCTCTTGTGTCGCAAGCGGACATTAACCCGCCGCGCCACATCGGTTGTCAATATAATTATAATATGATAAAATGAATAAACAGTTGAATATGTAAATTTTTCAGTGTGCTTACATGTCTTCGTGTTTATTCGACGGAATCCAAAATTGCCAGGGTGCTTAGTCAGTAAAATATTTCGATACTTCTCACGGCTTGCCCAGGGATCCTTTGAAAAACTTTATCCTTTTTATTACGTAAGAGAAGGTACTACAATACACCGCCTGTTACTGTGAGAGAAATGATGTTTAACGCGTTCTTTCAACCAAGGGTTTACCGACCCATGTGGTAAGTGAAGATATATTTATAACTAAGCAAATTTTTGTTGCTTGTAGAAAAATTCCAGACATTGAAACCCCTCCATAAAACATATTTTCGCAGAATATATTTGATATTAATTTAAAACAAAAATAGCATCACGACTTTAATCCCCAAGCACGGTAGATAACCCCTCCGATTTTTTAGTACCAAGTACCTACTCAAGATTCTTCAAGAATATCTAAGGAGCGTCAGAGGTGCATCCAGATAGCTCATGTAGTACATACTCACATTTTGTAGTATTTAGTATTCCATACGTGACAGGTTGCAAGCCCATTGCCGCTGCTAGGATACCACCTCACCTACCTCACGATATTTTCTTTCACCTTTTGAGAACACTGGCATCGCCCACATACATTTTTCGAACGGAAAAATCCGGTCGTGCTTAGTGCACAATCGGATTTAAGCCCACGACCTTAGAAACCTTACCGCGATTATAATAATATATTAAATTGAAAAAACAAAATAGAATAACAAAAATAATATTGAAGGAATTGTGAATATGAACAAAAATAGAATCTTTATTCATTGTGTTTAATTAAAGCTTTTACTTTGTGGTGAATGTGGTCCAGACTTCGACTCATTAGATATTGGGCTGGTTTTTGTCTGAATTGACGAGTTTGACTAATCCGATCACGTGAGTAATATGTTATTTGATCAAAACTAGAAAGCTCAATTATTCATGAACCACATCAGCTATTCCAAATGATCATTAATTAGTCGGGTTCGTGAAAACATAATTATCATGCTGCGCGGTTTGCCGTCCCGCTGCAAGATTGATCGCGTACCTGCGGCCACCGACTGGTCCAATAGCACGCCAACCTGCCACGATGCCGTAAAATGAACCTGTAAGGTTTTGGTAGCCTATGAATAGTATAATACGACTGATCTACCTACCTCTGATGCAGTGCATTATCTATACCAATTATAAGAATCTTTGTCCTGACTAACTAACACATAGACAACGCAAAGCCTTCTAGTCTATTTCAAGTCTCTACTAGTCGTAGAGACTTGAAATTTTCAGGGCCTTGGTGCACTAAGAAAGTATTTTCCTAAATCCAACCCCCAAACGAGTACAGCAGAGGTTGAAATTTGTATAAAGATAACTTCATACGAATGAAGTCACATGCGCTTCGCTAGTTTTTTTTTATAAGAAAAGTAACAAAAAACCTTATAATCATTTTGTTTTTACCGTTTTTCTACTTCATATAATTCTCTTAATGTCAACAAGCTCCTTTTCAGGTTTGTATAATATGTGAAATCATGTAATTGCCAATATGTTTATTTAGTTGTTGTTTATCTCTTATAATATAACACGTTTTTTAAAAAATTCTAACTTTGTTAAATTGTAACATGTACTTCCATGCATATAATAAAAAATAGCATAATGTACTGCATATTCCTTTAGTAAAGATGAGTTTAGAATTTTTCTAAAGTCAAAGTCAAAAAGCATTTATTCAGTGAAATCCGCAGGGGTCATCTTGAAACGTTGAATCTAAGCGCCAGTTCCTCGCTAAAGTTTTTTAACATCAGCTGTTGGTCCTGCGTCCTGTAATCTATGCATATATTTACAATGAAAAGTATTTAAGTAGGTATTCTATTACCTATCCGGTTTCCATAGTACAAGCTTTGCTTAGTTTGGGGCTAGAGGGCGCTGTGTGAACGTTCATCAAAATTTATTTATTATGGTACAAAAACTTAAAAGTGAATCCCCGTAAATTGTATTAATAAAAACAGTAAGTTTAATTATCAAAGTTATGCAGGCAAATAAAGAACAAAAGTAAATAATTACTTACCATTAAAACTACACATTACCATTATATAATTTAAGTTCAAAATCATAACTTTGGGATTACCAAGCCGATGTTAATCCTTTACTGATCCAACTATCTATGTAGATTGGAAAATCTATAATTTACACACAAATGCTCCGCTGTAGTTTAAAAGCAATCATAATACGATTCAACTGTGTTTTCGTATGCGTAAAGCGTAGCATGATGTGGATATTCGATATTTCGCTGATAGCGCCTGACAATGAGAGATGAATTTATAGCGGCACGTAGCGTTAGTTGACGTCACTACTCATAAACGTTGATCGGGGATCTTAACGTTGTTTAGATACGCTTATTCGAACAATAACATTTCATATATTTTATTGAGCTTACAGAACATAAGCACCTAACAAACACATACATAGTTTTAACCCTACACATTCTCCGTACTTATAATACGCCGTGAAACCCAAGAAGGTTGTGGAGCACTCGAAAAAGTAGATCTAGCTTACTATAAGGGTAGTGCAGTTGACACCTTTTCATTATAAGCATCGTCCAAATTGTGCGTCTGAGGAATACTTTATCAGTACCTGATAGGTATCATCGCTCCAAGCCTTCAAAAATAGGCTGAAACAGTTTTATTGAAAATACCATTTAGTTTAGGCATCGTGGTAAAACCAGTTAATATACTAACAGCGATGGGCAACCTGTCACGTATGGAATACTAACTACCTACTGCAGTGTGAGTATAGACTGTCCTCTCAGCTCAGTTAGTAGTAGCTCTGCCTTCTGTGCTGTAGGCTGTGGGTTTAATCCCCGCCGAGAACAAACGTTTGTGTGATGAACATAGATGTTTGTTCTCTGTGTGTTTGTTATATTGGATTCTCAGCATGTATTTACAAAATCAAACTGTTTTTTTGCCGTTTTTCCTTTTAGTTTTTGTCTTACTACGGCCTAGTATTTATTTTCTAAAGAACTGTTTTAGTTATTTAGCAATGTTCTTATATTTTTTTATATTGAGTCAATTATTACTATTAGTATAATGTATTAGTATATTTTTCCTTAGTTTTAGTATTGGTTATGTGTATGACTATGTAGTTTCATCTCCACTATAATTGGCATTCTTTGTGCATTCTTTACTGCTCCACTCCTTACTCTCCATCCCATGTTTGTCTGAAAGCAATTGCTTTCAGTGATAAGACCGCCTCATAAGCTATGTTAAATCTACACTAATAAACTATCCTTGTGTACCTATTGTACACACAGTGTTACCTGCCTACTAATGTATTATTTGACCTTTAGATAATAAGATTAAGATGCAGTGTTTTGATCGAAAAGTGACTGCTTTTGCGGGCGAAAAAGTTTACATTACCTACCTACACTCACTGCCTACCGTTAGGTACCATTAGTTAGGCAGTAATCGGTATTCTATTGACTCAATTGTACAATCTTTTAAAAGATCAGCGACAGAAAATATAGACTCTAGAGAGAAACAACTCATTTTCTATTTTTTTTTATTAAAAATTTAAATTTGAATTTGGAACATCCACCGTTGATTAACATTATCAAAATGATATACAGTGGGTTGAATGGTGCGTGAAGCAACATGCAGTACTGGACACGCGACACTCGACGAGACAGGACATGCCACGTGAACGATTTATCGACACCACTTAGTTGCACGTCATATGCTACTGGTACTATTGAAAAGAACATTTTAAAACAAAAACACTGTAATTTGCATGACATGACCATTATGTTGCGCAGTATTATTATTCAGCATGTAAATGTTCGATACATGCCTCCTTTCTACAAGTTTAGTTTTTTTATTAAACCCATACAAATTGTAGATTTTCGCACTGTTTTCAGAATCATCTAAGTTCTAAGAGTAGATTGACTACCTTGCCTAGTCATGGCTGAATAGACACCAGACCAATCTACTGTGTTCAATTCAGCATTTAAATTGTGTATAGGCATATTTTGTATTTCAAAAGAAAAACGCGGTGGCACTCTTAGATAAAATCACTCGTTGAAATTTGTAGTAAAATGATGTTCTCACGACTTCCATTAATAAAACCATGCATAGCAATTTATTACGATACTAAAACTAAAAGTCGAAAAGTCTTTTTTTTTTTAAATCTTGCTAAATACTAATTAAAAAAAAGGCAAAAAGAAGAGAATTTACTTTAAAAAAAACACTCGTTTGTTAGTTTGTACGTGCATCACGGAAAAACGACTAAATTAATGTTCATGCGATTTGCAGAATTAGTTAGGTTTCATTGAGCTGTTACCCCTAAAACGGATGTTAAAGGGGGATGAAGTTTGCTGAAAAATGCGAGCACGGGTCATAAAGTTTTAAATATTATACAACTATTCAAATGTCATTTTTTAACATTTTTTATTTAGGTCAATAAGGTTTCCGAATGGTGACCATGAACCGGAAAATGAATTGCAGGACGCCCTACCACCTGATGGATTGACAATGTTCCTTGGATTGCCATTACTTTCTCTCATAAAGTAACTATAATTCATTAGTCTCTGAACAAGACTGCTACCTTCAAAAACATTCTGAACTACAGAGGTATAATGCAGTCTACTATTTTTAATTGACATTGTTCATATAATATAAACTCAAAGATATGTTTTCAGAATATTTCAGCACACCTGTATATTATTCTTGTTTAAAAATGCTCTAAGCGCATACACGTTTTCAGCTATATTCTTCTCTGACGTAAAATTCTAAGCCAGCTGCCAAAATAAAATACTAAGATTCTAGTTTTCTCCTTTATTTTTCTCAGTTAGTGGTTCAATTTAGTTTTTGAGACCACCAGAGGTTATCTAGACGTGGACTTAAATAAGGTGGATGCTAACTGAAAGAAACTCGGTTTGGATGTAAGTGACACAGTTATTACTACTTTCTTACCGTTTTATCTGAAGGCAAATAAGAACCGTAATAAACATCTTTCTTCGAAATAAATGATAAAACACCTACATTACTCTATCCCAGTTTGTGTCCCTTAGGATCAGCTTATTTGGTCAAAGGGTAAATTTACACAGGTCAATCTAACTCCGTAAGTACAAGCACACGGTTCTAATCTATGGATTTAATTTTGTCCCTAAAGTGCCACAGTTCCACCAACTTTTCTCTTTATCTCAGTTAATACACAAAGATATACGTGTATTGCAAATATCACCAACACTAATGAGACAATTCATTTCTTCATCATGTTTCTTGTCTTGTCTTCGTCAACATATTTGTTGGATCTCTGATCTCTGTGAGGTGTTTCTAAAAAGAGCCTAGTAAAACCTTTGGAAAAAAAAAATGGTTTTACGGTCGTTAAATATAAACAGAATTTCCAAGCATATTTTATTAAAAGTTAAGTGTTTCTTAGGAGAACGTAGACCTGTAAAAATACTCTGTATTATGTAAAAATAATTTTCTTCTGAATAAAGGAGTGCTATGTCTGTTATCGTCACAGAGCAAGTCATTTTTAACGTAGTATATACAAAATGGGATATAATATGCCCCTGAGGCCGGCGGACCCGAGATATTGAACTGGTCGGGCAAAACGAATAGCCAAGCTGAGCCGGCACCGGTGCCAGTGCGGGAGAATTGCCTTACCCTTCTAACTCCGGGCCGACTAAATAAACTGCTACAAAAAGAACGTATTAGGTACCTTTGGGTTACCGCCGTTAAATTTTGCTCGAGGATCGCATTCCTTAATTGGGTGACTTTTAAAATAATACTTAAAACCAACATGTCATTGTTTTTCACCACTCACTGAGATATACAAATGAATAGAAAGATAATATTGAATAAAATCTTGATAATGTATCTCTGTGTTGTTTAATAAAATAGTAGTTAGCGATTTGAAAAGCGTTTTCGTACTTGAAAATTAAATCGATACATTTTTTATGAGAAAAAGTGTAGGAAAAATCTCACCTTATATGTTGCGTCTACTGAGGATGTGCCTATGCGTAAAGATGTTATGTCTCATGTGCCTGTAATGGCACCAGCACCCATACCATTTCAACTAGAACACAGTAATGCGAGCACAGTTTGGCGGTAAAAATAGGTACGATGGTAGTAGGTACTTCCGTAGGCGAAATTCACAAAGAGTTTTTCTGTGAGTGCGTTTATTTTCGTACTTACCGCTTAGACTCATTACCTTTTCATTTTACTAGAGCTTTGTTGGGCTTACCACCACATTACCACCAAAAATAAACCCTAGAAAGTGAATTTGCAGGTCGACGGATTCAGTAAAAAAATATACGTAAGCAAAAATGAGAGGCAAGTTGATCTATAGGCATCTTCTTCTATCTTTAGGACGATTCAAGATGATTCTTGGATATTCATAAATACTTTTTTTTTCTTTTTATGCAACTTGTTGATGGAACAAGCAGATGGCCCACCTGATGTTAAGTGGTTACTATCACCTATAACAAAGCATTGCCTCGTAGGTCACGCTCGTTAGGAATGTCACCTACAATGCATTACTCAGCGTCCATCAACCTGAGGCATACAGGTGTTAAGCCTCATGTGACTGTAATTACACCGGCACCCACACCCTTCAAACTGGAACACAGCAAGCTGTTTGGCGGCAGAAATAGGCATGGTGGTAGTACTTCCCCGGACGAGCCCTTCACTTAGAGCCCTACTACTACTAAAACTCTTGACTCTACTACTTTGACTCTGATAGTCACATTACCTATCACGTATTTGAAGTGAAGGGGATAAGCGTCGTATTCATACTAATGAATAAACAGTACACTGCATACAGCAGCACATGTATTCAGTTAATTCTACCTACATACGAATCTGTATTTTGAAACCTTGTACATGACAAAAGGTAGTGAAGGGGTACCTCCACACACACACCCCCACAGTATACTATGCAGTAAGTAGCTAACTATGAAGGTATGTTATAAACTGCGGAAAAAAGAAAGACTAAAGACCTAAAACAATATGAAACGGAAAGTTACGAAAAATAAAATAAAAATAGAAGGAACACTTTTAAAACCATGATAGAATAGAATTAAAAATTAAAACTTAGTAACTTCGTAGATACAGTTTCCATGTTAGCTACATAAATGCAAAACTCCCATTACATATCCATATTTTCTATATTCTGTGCTTATCAAATTATAACTTGTTATCCAATCAACGTTCCAGTTTGGTCTGGACAACAGTGTATCGCTTTATATAAAGTTGAATTCGATCACAATTTCATCACGTAGTAATAATTAAAAGCAAACAATTCGTTGTCTACGGGCGGTTGGGATAGTTGAGTTTATTTTGATACTGACTGACCAATAAAATATTTATAAGATATTCGCAGGTGAAATAGTCATCGTCCGTAAAATGGGTATGTACCCATTTTACGGACATCACATAGGTACCTATGTGATGTCCTACCTATGTATGTACCTATGTATGTGATGATGTTTTTTTAAATACCTACCTCGATGTGAAATCGGATACACTGTATTGTGTCTTTTGCATTGCATTGCATTGCAGAACGCTTTAAATTACACCGAAAGAGACAAAACATGGTGTAACTATTTCGAGGTTGCATCGGGTTTTTTAGTAGAAGGGTTACCGTAAGGGTATGCCGTTTATGTGTTAGAAATCGAGATGTGTATAGTGGAAGATAAATAAATAAATAAATATTTATGGACATTTTTTTACACAGCATCATCCCCAAATTGAGCATAGTTTGTACTACGGGAACCAGATGACTGATAGAAAACTTACATATATATATATATATATATATATATTTTTGTAAATACATACTTAAAATATAATATAGAAACATACAAAAATGTTAGTCGCTTTTTGGAATTAATATCATTCTGTCCATTTTTCAAATAAAAGCTGAACATTTTCAGCAACACGTTTTCAAATATAAAAATTATTTACAAAAGAAACACTAAACCTGTTTACCTGCTTACATGCACCAGAGCACTGTCGTAATTTTACCTAATATATTTTGTTATCACTTTTGAAACTATCATGGCTATGAAACCAAATGATGATATTAAATGTTCCGTTATAATAAACATTATTAAATTTCTTTATATGCATTTTCATTATCCTGTGCGGAAGTGCAGTACATAACCCTTTTTCTTCTGATAAAACGCAATATTAAAATGACCAAACGCTCATTTAGGAAATAGCTTTTCTCCGAGAATATTCAGAATCTAACCGAGTTTAAAAGCTACGCTATGAATTTTGAACTGAAAACTACATTGGATATGAGCAGAAAGGCGAGCGTTGTGTAAACAGAACGCTGTTTCCACGAGTAATATTTGAAAAAATGCCTCTGAAAAGATGCTGCCGTCAGCGCGAATGGGATATTTTTATAAAATAAAAGCCTTTGCTGCTTATTTGTTATGAATTTTAATATACTTAGTAATCGTTTAGTGGTTTCATAGATAAATTACATGTTTAATGTCCTTTGGTACCCTCTTCGGTGCGAGCTGGTGTGTAGGTATCTATGTACAAATGAAGGGACGACCCGTGATAAGAAAACCGCCGTAGGCTTGTAGGAGCAAGCAGACAAAGGACTTAGTTTGTTTTCGACAAAACACAAAAGAGGACCCTAAGTAAGCACAAACAAACATGTTACGTACAAATTACCTCGAACATTTCCAATTTATATCTGAAACTGAATATAACAACATGTACATGTTCTTGGTAAATTAAAATTAATAATGCAAGTATTGGTTTTAAAACTACGTGCCCGTTCACACAATTTATGGTTTCAGTGAAGTTGTATAAGTGACCAGGTACAAACTCATTGTTCGTTTCATTCAAATAGTTTCCATATAAATAAAATATTTTCAAGTTACGTTACGCTTTCAATGGGATATTTATTTTATAGTAAAATAAGTTTATATGAATTTATCTGAAGGTTATTGAACTTAATATTGCACAGTATATTTACTAGGACAGAAGGCAATACCTGATAGCTTGGCTAAACACCAACTTGATGCCTTGAACTCGATCGAACGCAGAGTTTTCAATCTAATAAGTGAGCAATACATGGCGGAGGTTAAGATCAAACATATCAAACAATGCGGGTATTTTCAATAGATTAGATTTTGAGGTACTTTACGAATCTTATTCTACCATCTTATTTCCCTCGTATTACTAGTAGACCCACGACTGAACTTTTGATATACTATCAAGCAGTTTGGTTTTACCTTCATCCGCGAACGCGTTTTCATGAGAACTGCTGAGGAGTGGAACTCATTGCCACCTTTTTTAGTTTTTCCTCAAAGTCAAATAATTGTTATGTTTACAGGTAGCTTTTCCATTTTATGTAGTATTTAAATTTTAAATATGTAAAAAATTAAATGAAATAGTAATATTATTCGAGGAAATAAAGGCTATTTTGTTTTATTGATTAGGTGTTTGCATATCCTTATTTCAATTTAGTTTCTCATATTTACCACAATTTAAAATAATGTCACCGTCGGAGTGGCAGAATATCTAAACCGCATTTTGCTTAGAAGTGCAACTTCGGATCGCGCCAGCTGACGGTTTGTGTCTTCACAAACAAACGACTCTGTCAAAGAGGTCTGCGACACCAAAGCTCTGCGACGTAATCTCGAAATGCTCAACACTATATCTGCAGAATCCAAGCCGACCTTTTCACATTTTCTGCACAAATCTGTCAAATTCATTTTACATTTTTCTGCATTTGCCTATCTGCTTATTTACTCGCATAGTTAAAATAAGAGAGAACATGATTTGAAGAGAGAGAATAAAACTTTGACTTTGACTTTGACTTTGACTTTGTGTCAAATCGTGTTAGTACGATTGAATCTTTGATGTTTGATACAGATAAAAACAAGGATAAACATAACAATAGACTTCCGATATAAGAGGAAAAACTAAGTCTTTGCAAAATTGAAACAAACGAGTGTGTATACCGAATGAAAATAGAAAACAAAAGGCATACAACGGTTAGTAACAATAAAGCAAAGGTCAAATCAAAGCGTTCTACCTATTGCTTTCGCAGTGGCAATGCGATGTTTAGGTATTAGTTGTTTTACAAGATCTATTGTTATGTCTTAAAGTAATAGATTATTTACCTTAGGGAGCAAACAACTCTTTTAAACCCGAGTGCTTCTTTGAAAACAGAACGCAGCAAGAAAATCAATAAAAAAGGTACGTCAAAGTACGTCACTGAAGCTTAATACTGTTCCTAGCGTGTACACTACTTTTTATCTCTCAGTAAGTCCAACTTATGAATGAGAGTAGTAAGTTTATTTATTTACATACTTACTATTAGAGATAATAAGACATAGTAAAGAAAGCATTAGAAGTTAGTGTTTATGCTTAAACAATTATAGGAGTGTTTCACAACAATTTTACTTATTTTGTACTACTTATGGAATTTGTACACTCATTTATTATAAAATTAAGTAAAGTTCAAATTTGAGTAAATAATAAGAAACGAAGGCGGAACGCATATCACGTGAATTTTACTTTTTTTTTTAATTTGTCCCCTTGCGGTTTACCTTATCAGACAGCCTGTTTATACAATGCTCGTGATTGATCTCTTTGGTGATTGGAACTTTTACTAACAAAAGCCATATTCCAAATTCAAATCACTTTAAGTCCATAGGGATTGAAGAGCAATATTAGCTGTTTACGAAGAATAAACAAGCTCTTGTCGAACCGATATGACAAAAAGTGTTTTTGTCTAGTGCTTTTGAGCTCTGAGAATATAATATTAAATAAATATCAAAAGATATTGGAGGACATTAAAGATTCTATACAAACTAGATAACTGATATGTTTATATCCTTTGATGTTTTTCATTACCTTACCCACACAGTGCTGCAGTGGTGCGTAAAAAGCCTAAATTAAATATTGGTTGGTTCAACTCAAAATCTAAGGTAAATCTACTCTCAGTTTTTTTTGGTACACTCGATTACTTGCCTTGTACTCTGTCGTGATAAAATAATATTGTGTTTCAATATTGACAGCAAAACAGCGCTGAATTACGGTAGCTAATATAGCATACGTCTCTTTAGTATAGTTTTTGAATTCACTTTGTCAAATTGTAGTGTTTTGTACCAAGCCTCATAAAAATCGACATATAAACATGTGTTAGGTACACATGTTTATATGTCGATTTTTACATGTAAGAGCACTTAAAAACGCCCGCCCCAAGCTGCCGAAGTCAATAACCCGAGTGGCAAGTTGTAGAATGTGTGGTCACTGAATCCGCATCGGTCAGCTGAGGACTGGTTGCGTGGTCATGCGCTTAAATATTTTTTGCAATTTTTAAGTTACAAAAAAAGCTAGTTTTTTGCTATAATTGCATTAGTTTGGCAGCCTGCGTGAGCATTGGCATTAAAGCAGCCAAAAAATTTGAACTGTTGATGGATATCGTCAAGCCATAACGAAGATCTTAACACACCCCCCCCCCCCCCCACACACTTAATAGAATTGATTAACAACCGAAGTCAGCAGGAACGCAGTACACCAACGCACCAATAAACTTCTCTTCGGTGGAACAATCATTTCGCGTAGAAGCAAAAACTCAAAAATTACTCAAGGTTTTCTTTGGAGGTGGACGCCTGCCAGTTTATGATGATAAAGGTGCGTTTTCGCATAAATCAATCTGAGAGTACACAGGAAGTCATAAAGACACCAAAATAACATTATTTTGCCATCTCCGCCCTTTATTAAATATCCGGGGTTGGAAATTTAATTTAACATTTATTGGAAGAAAATATACGAAAGCAAACATTTTATCATAATTTCGTCTAATTTGAAGATGGAACGTACTCACGTCTAATTGCTCAACTTATCAAATTTTATTCTGAAATCTTTTGAAAAGCGTCGACAGTTGGAAACCATTCGAAATGAATTTGATAAAAATGGAAACAGTTAAAAAAGTGGAAATCCTATCCGTGACGGCAGTTATTTGATTGAGTAGTGAAGTGGAAAGGCAGAATTATTATTAAGTTTGGTTCTGGTGGTATGGAATAGCAGCGCATGTGCACTTAGTGAGGGTTGTCAAACTTGTCGAGTCGGGAAGCTCCGCAGTTGTGCCTGGACGCTAGGGGCGGGCTGGCGTAGCGCGACTACGCTGCCGCGCGCTACGAACTTCTACACCGAAGAGTATGCCGCGAAAATCAAGTTCTACTTTATAAGTTGAAATGTGTTTTGAATGATGTTGTTGGGAAAACTTTTGTTCTATATACACTTCGGACTTGTCTTCCACGTTGTGATTTGTTTCAAAGATACTGTTGGTAAGTCAAACTTCTGCAATTTTTAATATAAATTCACGAACAAAAAATGCTTATCATTTTTTTAATAAAAAAAAAGTAAATTTGGTATATGTAAAAACGATCACTGTAGTTATTGGTGCGACCTGACGGCACTTGCCGGCGGTCGTATAAAATTAGTAAACGGTCACAATAAACGTATCTTTATTGCCTATCGTTATAATATTCATGGAAAAAATATTATTATTATGTCGCCAGTTCCTGCAATTATATAAAACAACTTTTGTTGCATGTAAACCTATACTCAAGCATTTAAATTAGATTTTTCATTTTTATCTTAAAATTTACTTAAAAATATTTTTTTATATGCTTGTTTGATAAATATAGCTGCATTTTAGAAGCGTCTTCAAAACGTGCTCGTAAAAGCGTATTAGTGTGTAAATCATTTCTTCTTGTTCCTGTTATTCTGAAACTCCCGTAAGTCTTAATTGATATTGAGTACAGTGGGGAGACCAGGGGTTGCGGGAATGCTGAAAGTGGTATGTTTGTGAAATGTTTTGTACACAATAAGGTCAAGAAACGTAAAATTGACTGCAAAGCTTTTTTAAAATATAGTCCGTATAGAAATTCACTCAAACAATGTTTCAGTTATAAGACAACAGACTTTTAATAAACAAAAACCTAAATTTAATGTTAGGAAGTATCTCTTATTACTTTCATAGACATCCTTATAAAGCTTTAGTAGGTTCTAGGTACCATGAAATCGGAGGGGACATCAATCTAGCTTAGGGATGACAGCCTTATTTGCAACTTTATCATATAGTGAAATACTATGTCTAAGCTATACTCGTACGAACTACAACTATAGTATCATATAGCAGTCGTAACTTTTCCATTGTGGATAAGTTTACTGGGACTACAATGTGGTTTATATCACTATCAAGCATTTACAGAGTTGTATAAAACTGCATGAAAAAGACAAAGACTTTATTATTTGACAGCCGTCACAGCTCAGTTCGTAGTAGCGCTGCCTTCTGCGCTCCAGGTGGTGGGTTCGAACCCCACCGAGAACAAATATTTGTGTGATGAACATAGAAGAATATGATTATTTATAATACTATAATTTAACAATTTAAGATAAAAATGACAATTTATTCGACAAGTTCTCAGATGACAGACTATCGGTCAACAAAGTAATTTTTTTTGAGTTCTTTGATTTTTCTTTTTAAGGTATGGTCTCTTTACAGTTACATGATTACAAAAAAGAAGTAATAACGCAGCGGCTAAAAAAAACGTTTTTTGTTGTCTGTATTTTAGCAGTGAGGAGGTATGTTTATT
This sequence comes from Electrophaes corylata, assembly GCA_947095575.1. Classification (NCBI taxonomy): domain Eukaryota; kingdom Metazoa; phylum Arthropoda; class Insecta; order Lepidoptera; family Geometridae; genus Electrophaes; species Electrophaes corylata. The sequence goes on along the minus strand of OX352706.1, from coordinate 6,037,919 downwards.
TAGTAAAATATCAGTTAATTGCCAATTTTTCTCAGCACGCACCGTTGCTCTGTTTCGGTTTGAAGGGTGGGGGTGCCGGTGAAATTACAGGGATACGAAGCTTATCACCTGTATGCCTCAGGTTGATGGACGCGTTCTAGGGGACGTTTTTAACCGTGCGTGACCTGCGAGGTAATGCTTTACCACACCAGGGCTACCACTTGTTTTATCAGTAAGGGGTAGGCGAAATAAAAAGTTGGTGTATAGAGAGTAAGTTGCTAGATATCAAGCTAGTTAGTTGCATCAAGCTTCTAGTTTTTTGACAAATGAAATGTCTATCATAAAGAAACTATGTGTCTGATCAAAACATAAACACCACATTCGTTTTCTGTCATCTTTGGAAGCAACATTGTATTTTCATTTTAATTGTTTTTCTAGTGTTATTTTAAGTTCTGATGGGTAATTTTGGTGGTATTTTAACCATCATTACTTGAGGTCTTAGCACAAGTGTGAACAATTAAAATGAAAGTGTGTTATGAGGCATCCTGATTTGAACGAAAATGTTTCTATTTGGTTTTGAAGAAAAACGCCATCTTTTTCTTCAAAACCGATGACGGCTGACTTTACTTTTTTTACCGACTCGACTTGACTAAAAATAATTTATTCAACCCACTTGACATTGGCAAAATTGTCCGCAAGACGGACAGATGCCACAAAAAAAAAAACATAAACACGTTGCCTTCTTTCTCGTAAAGTAACTTATAACCAATATGTTATGAACCGATGCGCTTGATCATCATAATCATTATAGACCTTCATTGCTGTAGGGCATCCCAATACACTACGCTCACTTATACCTGATCTTCACTTAAGTTTGCTTTATAGGTTGTTGGTTCCATAGCAAACACGACCGGCCTATTTACCATTCCAGCATACAATTTTTTTTGACTTACTAATGGATCAATCAAATGGTTCACCTGATGTTAAGTAGTTACCATCAATAAAGCATGGTCTCGCAGGTCTATACACTACGCTGCGTTCATCAGTTTGAGGCACACAGATGTTAAACCTCATGTGCCTTTAGTTTGGGGGGACTTTGACCTATGTCTTATGACCCTCTAAATTAAAAAGTGTTAAGTGTTTTGCCATGCTAGCTTAAGGTTAAGCAGGTCAAACAATAATAAAAATACGGTAATCAATACCGACCTTTCTTGACCTTTTGACATCTGTCTGTCTTGCCATAAAAGAAATGACTTCACCATTAGGCACGGTAGATATTTTCTCAAATCTTTTTGAGACCAAGTAACCACTCAAGATTATTACAGGTTGTCCAATGGGGCAGGATGTATGGACGTGCAAATATAATATTTCACACATATTCAGATTTTATGGAATATTTCCGATTTGGCATAAATATCTTTTTTCTTCTTGCTTCAATAGCTTTACAGTGTTTTGTTTTATGACTTAATCACTTTTATAGACATTGACGTCGATTTTATTATAACACTATTCAACAAGTCTACTCTTGAGGAGATAAAAGATTTTTTGTATTTTCGTTTAGAGCTATATAGAGCTGCGGGGCCTCGGTTATCTAACAGCAAACTTCGTTTATTTTAAAGTCTCAAGGTTTTCAAGAGTAGACCAACTAAACCAATCTTATTTGACAGCGCAAAAATTATAATTGTCTTTGTGGTTTTTTGCAACTACCCCTGCAATTGCAATTGAAATGGGATTGCAACTGCCCTGCATATACTCGGGCAGTTGCTCAAAACCGGTTATGCATGCCGCGCGCACGAAATGCATAGGTACGGCGAGAGGGCAACTAGTTACCTATTTTTTTTTTTTTATTTCTATCATATTAGGTTAGTATAGGAAAATGAAACAACAGAATGATTTTTTAATAACTAAGATAATGCATAAACGCAATGTTATAACATATTTAGTAGTGTTTTTAGTAGTAGTAGAGCTCTTAGTGAAGGGCTCGTCCGGGAAAGTACTTCCACCATGCCTATTTCGGCCGCTAAGCAGTTTACTGTGTTCTGGTTTAAAGGGTGTGGATGCTGGTGGAATGACAGGCACATGAGGCTTTATATTATTGTGCCTCTGGTTGATGGACGTAGAGTAGTGCATCGTGAGGCTCATTTATGGCGAGTGTGATCTGTAAGGCAATTCATTGCTATAGTTAATGGTAACCACTTAACATCAGGTGGGTCATCTGCTTGCTCCATCAGCAATTCGCATAAAGAAAATAAAAGATATTATAGTAGGACCCTTAGCCAGTGGTCGCAGGTTGGGCTACTTAACGCGTTTGAGCTCACTAATGTACCAGGTGGATTACAGGAAAGTTAAGGATAAGTTTTGGCAGGAAGGATTATCAAGTACTTAGGATATTACTTCCGCCTTAAGTCAGAGAAACTACTGGATCAGTTTGAACCCTCTTAAGACAATTACAGGAACGCTGTAAGAGATTACAAAAACGACTTGAATGTTCTACACTAGTACCTCTTAAAATATAGAGTTATATAAACAATAGTTAATTGTGAATACGTATAATCGTATGTTCACTCACTTTTTTCCACCTTTTACTGTCTATAAGTTAGTTCGTATGTGTGGCTAAGTAAATTTTTTTGTTAAGAAAAATCATTGTGAGTGTAATTTTTTTACGATATCCTTTTACCACATCCCTGATGGTAATTGATGATGAAGCAGGACGGTATAGAGCATTCAACATTCAGCATCTCAACCAATGGCATTTGTTTCGAAGCGATTTGATTTCCATCATCGCTATTCACTGGAAATTCACTATAATCTGAATCTATTAAAGGCAAGAGTGAATAGGTGACTTCTAGACCGTCCTGTTTCATCGTCAACTTCATCGTCACTTACCACCAAGCGAGATTGAAGGCAAAAGATAGTCTATGAATGATAAAAAAATAAACAAAAGATAAGTAAAAAGAAAGAAAACAACCTGTCTTACTATATTGCAAAATAACTTCAGTACTATTACTACCTACTAAATTATTACCAGTTTATTATAAGTACCTACCTATGTACTGAAACCGAATATATAATAAACGATTATTCAAAAACTTTATACGACCTTATATTTATACTTAAATTACTTTATTAATAGGTAGTAAACGAAAACTTTTGACACTGGTTGTTAAAAATTTTAGAGTGCAAGCTTTTATCATCTAAAAAACATAGATCTGCTAGTTTAACTAAGATTACATTTTTCATTAATTTTAATTTAATTTTTTACGGTTGAAAAATACACAAAAGACGTAGCTTGAAATTGAATTTATTATTTGAACCATGATATTTTAATTACGGTCGGTGTTCTGATTCTGAAACCGTAAAGTTCATTCATTCACATTCTTTTGATTATTTCTTGGAACTCATTGATCATCAAACATAATATGTTTTCTTCTTTTTTTCTGTATGTTCTTATAGGGTATATTTATTCTATAAGAATTTTGCCAATGTCAAGTGTTTTTATCTCAAAGTCAAACTTTGGGCGTTTATTTGATTTTGCTTAAAAATATATTGCTTCAAAAAAATATAACCGTTAGTTGAATAGTGCAGTTTTTCAAAGTAAGAACAAACTTTTTAAAAATAGAACTGCTGCCACTTTTAAAAATATAAAGAATAGAAATATTAAAAAATAGGAATAATTTTTAGTCGAGTTAATAAAATTCAGTCAATTCGGGCTATCTTTGGTATTGAATAAAAAGATGGCATTTTTATTAATCCTAGTATAACATTTTCATTCAAAGCAGGATTTTTTTTGTAATTGCTGATAGAAAGCATTAAGCTTATGGCCCACCAGATGTTAAGTGGTTACCATCGCCTATAAAACACGCCACACCATCTTTTTTCACATCTAGGATGACTGGCAGACAATGCTATTAGCATTAAGTTACTCCTAGCACTCCATTGTTTAGTGCGAAAGTTTTAAATAAATAAATAAATAAATATAACAAAGCATTACATTGCAGGTCACAAACGTGACTTATAATGCACTCCTATGCGTTTATCAACCTGAGCCTTATATGTCTGTAATTTCGCCGGCACCCCACCTTTCAAATTGAAACATAACAAGCTGCTTGACGGCAGAAATAGGCATGGTGGTAGTACTTCCCCGGACGAGCTCTTTACTAAGAGCTCTACTACTACTAAAACCACATACCAGGATACCACAATACTCTTTCATTCCAGTTGCTCACACATTGTACTCAGACCATAAGTAATGTTGGTTATACGACCGAAATTACAGAGCAGAATTTAAAATAACACTAGAAAACCCATTCAAGTAAAAAGGTATGCTGCTTCTAAAGATGAAAGAAAACGACCCCATGTAAATGTGAGTGTAAAACGGCAGTGCATAACAACGTCAAAGCCAAGCCAAAAAGCCTTCATTCAGCGATAATTATAAGATTTGTTTTAAAACTTCTTAAAACTAGATAACTCTAGGCGCCTATTCCACATAGCCATGTCTTGATTCAAAAGCAAACAAACTCAACTGACAAATTAATGGTGACTTTATAAAAACAAACTACCAGTTTTATGGATAAAAAGTTATTTATTGCCTCATTATACAAATAAATAGATAAGTATATACATAGGTGTAGTCAAATAACATTGAGAGAGCAAAGGGTGTCAATTCAACGTTTGTTTGATGTGGATATACAGCGCTGTTTTTCAATAGGTATACCCCTCTCGGGTTCTTCACCGAGGAATTTGAAGTAGGGGCGGGATACATTTAAAATATGATATAACCAAGGTGAAAAGTTATTAGACTTAATAAAGAGAAGTAGATAGTATATAAGAAAACAATTAAACACATCAAAATATGAATTAATAGACATTTTTACAAAACACTTTTCTGTATATATGTAATTACTGTAATTTACTCAGAATACAATAATAGATCTAGCATTGCATTGTATATCAAATAATTGTGTTCTGGGTTCTTTTTATTTTTTATTTTTAATGTATAATAAAAAATATCGATGTGTGTAATATATTGTATTAAGTATATCAGTCATCTAGTACCCATTACACAAGCTCTGCTTAGTTTGGAGCTAGATGATGCTGTGTGGATTGTCCAACATTATTATTTATTTAACATATTTTACTAAACATTACTTTAAAAAAAGAAAAAACAAAAAAACATTAACAATAAAATTATTTAAAATATTAACTAATTACTATAGGTAATTTGATTGTTATTTTTACAGGTAGGTTGCACCATTTTATCGTGGTTTTTAACCCGCGCAATTATGTACTACCTGATATTATACCCATTATATAGGTGTTTTCTTTACATAACTATATAAATACAAAAGTGTCTATGCCCATACGTTTGCTAGGTTTGCACAACTAAACCATCATACCGATCAAAATAAAATTTTACTACTGACAAATTCGTAGTTTTTACATAAATAAAAAAATTAAACTGTGCTTGCAGTACAAGTCAACAAATGGTTTTAGTTTTATTTAATCAGAATCGTTGTTTGTATTACACATACATCGTTGGGGTCAGTGCACCTTTTTATATTATAATATGATATTTTTATAATATTCAGACAGATAATACAAGTCCATTGTAAATAAAGTGCCATTGTGCTTGATTCAGTTAATTAAAATACTGTTAGTGCATTCCAACGTTATTTTAATCACTTCACGTCATTTTATCCACAGATAAATATATTTTATTCAGCGAGGTTATATAAAAGATCATTGCATTTGGAAATAGCATAGCTTGCTGAGTTCTGGTTTAAAGAGTGTGGGTGCCGGTTAAATTACAGGCACATGAGGCTTAACACCTGTATGCCTCAGGTTGATGGACACTGAGTAGTGCATCGCAGGGCAAACAAATCACTACCATATTTTAAGTTTCAAAAGAGATTATTGCAAAATTGCACACATTTTTTTTACTAATATGCTAACTAAGAACCAAGGTCATCGACACAGCTCTCAGAAGATGAAACGTAGGACGCCCTTCTACCTGATGGACTGACGTGACGACATTGTTGGGACCGCGGAAAGTCGATGGATGGAATAGGCTCAGAATCGTTCTTCCTGGAAACGTTTGGGGGAGGCCTATGTCCAGCAGTGGACTTCTACAGGCTGATGATGATGATGATGAAACGAAATAGGTATAATCAAGTGCCAGCCATAATCAACTTAACTGCCCACATTACATTTATGCGGTTTGTTTGATAATGCCATTTTGATTGGCAATTCGCGCGTAATCAGCAGACTACAACGTTTATTAAATTTACACTATCGAAAGTTGCTGGAAATTACATTCCATCAAACACTACAGCATTATAAGCTTCTAATGCTTAGCAAATATTTACTGATAATGCTACATAAGCCTTTGTAATAAGATTTAAAGTCAGATCGTTGTGTGTTAGACCGTTGAACGCGATTCCCACAAGGCTGTTATTGTTACAGCTAAAGCCAGGCGCTTAAGTCGGCTTAGCAGCATAAAGGATCCTAGGAGTGGCTCATCAATCCACACCGTTGGCACAAATTTGACCTGCAGTGAGGTCAAGAGTGTCGCTCGAGTATAATCTAATTTATTATTCAAAAGCAGCTTTTGCTCGCCGTGTAGACTGCTACGCCGTAGACTGCTACGGCGTTGACGGATACAGCGTAGACCTGCTACGAGAACTTGAAAAATGCTAATATATAGGGAAGAAAGATGAGTCGAGGACACACACTTTAAAGTGAAAATATGACACCTACCCAACTAGCAAAATGGTCTTGTTAAAATTGTTAAAAACGCTTTGAATCTAGATAAAATATTGAAACGGCTTTGGTCAATCCTTGCTTGCTCATAAGTGCATTTTACTATGGCAAAATTATGCCACGAGCAAAAATCTCATAAAACAGTGTAGTAAACGTATGCAAGATTAATTTGTGGGATCTTTACAAGATCACTTCACCGAGTAGGCATATACTAGCACGAAATATTACTTATACTCTAACTTAAATACTCTAATGTCAATATAGGACTAGCGTCGCACTGAGAAAATCGCAAGCAAGAATAATATAAGACATTGACCTTGAAAACGACCGTCACAGAACTAAAAATCACCAATAGTCCACCAATTAGTTATGTATTATACTAGAAATCACAAATTGATTTTATTTTCAGCTTCTAGGTACCGAATTGATTCGCCATATTATTTGGTAGTTTTAGAAGCAGTTTCAATTAAATATTCACAATTTAAGGTGTTTTGTGAAACTATAGTTACGGATATGGACAAAAAGAAGTGGAAACAGTTAAAGCGAAGTGGAGGTTTTAGAACAAAAATCCTAGCAAAATATAAACACTTCAAGAGAGAAATTAATATTAACGCAAGTGGTTCCGCACACATTTTTGATACAACAAAAACTGAATGTTGTAGTTCCGTGGATTCGCAAACACAAGAGCAGCCCAATGCGTGTCTTGAGACAGTAAAACAACGAATTGGCGATGGAAGTAGCGGTTCTGTAGACTTTTTATGTTCCGATAATAATTCTGAATCTGATGAATATATCTCAAATGAAGAAATTAATGACAAATTTCGGGATAGTATTAGAAACTGGGCTCTTACGTGCAATATTCCTCATGCAAGTATGCATCAGTTATTTGCAATCATAAATAAAAGAATACCAAATTCTTTACCTACAGATCCTAGGACACTACTTAAAACTTAGTATATGTACTTGCTTCGGCAGTACATATACTAACTAATATCACAGAAATATCTATTACACCTGTTTGTTCTGGTTATTATTGGCACAATGGATTAACCAGGCAGCTAAAAAAATATTTGGAAATCTTACCTGTGGTACCAGATAAAATATCATTAAATATAAATATTGATGGTTTACCTGTTTATAAGAGTTCGAGACATCAAACCAGATATTCGTAATCAGCACCCCCAAATTAGTCGAAAAACATATCCATGTAAATTTTTTGCACCATCATTTGCACCCGCCATTTTGAATTTCAAATCTGGCCAGATATTCGTAATCAGCACCCCCAAATTAGTCGAAAAAGATACCCATGTCAATTTTTTGCACCATCATTTGCACCCGCCATTTTGAATTTCAAATCTGGCCAGATATTCGTATTCAGCACCCCCAAATTAGTCGAAAAAGACTTCCATGTCAGTTTTTTGTGCCATGATTTGTACACGCCATTTTGAATTTCAAATCTAACCAGATATTCGTAATCAGCACCCTCAAATTAGTCGAAAAAGATACCCATGTCAATTTTTTGTACCATCATTTGCACCCGCCATTTTGAATTTCAAATCTGACCAGATATTCGTAATCAGCACCCTCAAATTAGTCGAAAAAGATACCCATGTCAATTTTTTGTACCATTATTTGCACCCGCCATTTTGGATTTCAAATCTGACCAGATATTCGTAATCAGCACCCCCAAATTAGTCGAAAAAGATACCCATGTCAATTTTTTGTACCATCATTTGCACCCGCCATTTTGAATTTCAAATCTGACCAGATATTCGTAATCAGCACCCCCAAATTAGTCAAAAAAGATACCCATGTAAATTTTTTGTACCATCATTTGCACCCGCCATTTTGAATTTCAAATCTGACCAGATATTCGTAATCAGAACCCCTAAATTAGTTTAATGCAGAATTTTAAAAGACGCAAATGCCTCATGGACTTAAGTGCCCCAGGTGACTTATAGGTACGTAAATAAAATGCATCGTATTATTTCTAAATAATCTTTTATTTCACAAAATTCAAATTTTTATTAAAAATTATATACCTAAGTACATAATTTTTACCTTCTTTTTAAAAGAAATCGGAATCTGTGTTTTATACATCGGGCCTGTTGTAAAGTTTAGTTTCTTTTTTTTGCGATACAATTTATCAGGCTTCACTTTTCATTTGGGAATGATTCTCCATTTCTCCGTAAGTCATTTTGAATTTTTTTTTCGGACATTTTAGTAAGTATATCCTTATTTTCCCATTGATTGGCTTGGCACTGCAGTAAGTAATGGCTTGCCACTTTCAATCGTTAGAACTATTTTTACGGCACAATAAACTGCAACAAAACAAAAGTAAATAAGTAGGTAGGGAGCGATTAAATACAGTCGCACTCGTTGATTGATGCACTACGCTACCTGCTTACTGTACTAGCTACCTAACAGTCTTACGTAGGTAGTCGGTATGAGTAGTAGGTGCCGCCTGCCTACCTTTACCTACTAGGTAGGTATATACTATAGATCGACTCGTGCTCAGTATGTCTGCAAAATTAGTAAGTAGGTACTTAGGTACATATATTTTTTCTTAATTTTTACCCGGTCTTGATAAAGCTACTAACCTACTTGAAGAAATACATAAGTAGGTATCTACCTACTTCGGTTAAGTAGGTATCTACTTAGATAGGAAGAGCACCGGTGGTCTGGTAAGGGTAGATATCTCCTCCGATATCTTAGTACCAAGTACCTACTTGAGATTCTCTGAGGATGTCTAAGGGTGTAGTCAGAGATATGTCCAGATAGTAGGTACATTTGGTAGCACCCACATTATGCAGTAAGTCCACACGTGACAGGTTGCAAGCCCATCTCCACTGCTAGTATACCTACCTACTAACTGGTTTCCTCGCGATATTTCTTTCACCGTTTGAAAGCACTGAAATTGCGCACATAGGTACACTTTTCGAATAGTAAAGTCCATTAGTGCACGACCAGATTCGAACCCACGACCTTAGGATCAAAAGACGAGGTACTTCCACTAGACCACCACCGGTGCTGTTACTATCTAAGTAGTTAGGTAATTAACCGAAGTAGGTAGGTAGGTCCTACCTATGTATTGCTTCAAGTAGGTTAGTAGCTTATCTATAAACACAGGGTAATATTTTAAAAAAGGATATTTACCTACCTACCACCTATTTACTTATTTTACAGTCTTTCTATGAGTTGCTCTATTGTAGGTAAGTATAGGTAGGTAGGTGACGACACCTCTCGACACCTACTCATACCACTACTTAGGACTGTTAGGTAGCTAATACAGTAAGTAGGTACCTACTTACTAAGTAAAGAAGGTACCTACCTAACTTACTAGTAGTAGGTAGGCATATGTATATGCCTTTAGGTAATCGTAATAGTAAGTAGGTATGTGCGTATCTACGAAAATAACCAAAAAACATTAATGATACATAACTGCAACTAAAACCTACAAATATGGGGGAAACCTATGTCCAGCAGCGTGTTCTTTGAGGTTAATGATGATTGTTGGATGGAAGAAGCTCGGTACGGGTGGTACGGAGCCGTGGACAGCGAGCCGCGCCGCCGCCGTATACTTGCCGTGCACACGTTTACGCCTTTAGAAAAACGAACCCTAATTTCCGTAATGGCTTCCCATCACACAAATCACAGAAACGTCTCGTTTGACGACAAGATTCTCATAACAACACATTTTGAAAGCTTGGCCACGTTTAGGGCTTGCAACGGTCTCAGTCAATCCAGCGCCTATTTTATAATTTAAAAAATAAATTGAATACTACATAATAAATGGAGCGCATTGAAAATTTACCCAATATCTATATACTTATCATCAGAAAACTTACCTGTGCACTCAATTTAACTCAAATATAGCTTCCAAACAGACGCACGCTAAACACTATACACTTTTATCATAAATAAAGTACCATATTTCACGAGCGCAGCAACTCTATGAAAAACAAACAACGAATCTCCTCAATTTGCGAAGTACGGGACCACGGCAGGAACCTGGGTCTCATTACTGTCATAGTTCGGCACATTTGAAGATTATTAGCGCAAATAAGTGCGTTTTATGACATAAATACGACTAAAATGCAGCTTACAACACTGTTATAGTTCTTGATATAGAACTATTAGTCCCGCGATTTGTGCCCAAATCGGGTCGTTTACAACACTACTACACCATATCATGGCTAAATTACTATCCAATAGATCTTGACCAAAGCGCATTGGGCGTTTGTATAACACCATTTTTTGCTAGTTGGGTAGTTACTAAACTTGCCAGTGACAAATATTACGAAATGATGATTAGATATTTGAGTTTATGAGTAACATTTATATTACGAACTTTGTAAAGACTTTATCCATTGCGCAAAATAATTATTTAACTAAGTTTTGAGCTTAGGAATTCAAAGTAACTAGTCAATTTCTTTACACAATAGACAACTATTGTGATTATCCAAGGAGCAAAACAAGAAACAGATTAATTTAAAGTGTCTAATCAAACATTCAAAACTAATTAGGGATTACCGTTTTCTTAGTGATCCCGTTACAATTTGTACCCCCATAAATCTGTCACGGTATCAGTCCGAATTTGTTAGTAGGCCCTTGTTTTCTCGTGTATTTCCTTTCCCTTTGTGCGGATGCTGAAACTAGAAACTCTTTAAAGAAGCTTTAACTAGGTTTACAATTCGTTTAATTTACCTAACAAGGTAACGAAGTGAACTTTGACGAATGAAAAATAAATTTTGAAACTAGAACATGTGACTGCAAGGCCTGCTGAGTGTCTGGTTCAGTGCATCAGTACGCCATTCAGCGTGGCAATGTAGCCAGTGTCTTGGGGACGCTTCCGATTGGTACGGATTTGGATCAGTTGAGCTGTCTTTAGATTAATCACAACGGTCTGCAGATTGCTCAACTTTTCCATGTGTATTTTGTATATTTTATAAAGACTTGGGTAAATAAGTATTTCTTTTCTTTGTAAAGCTTGTAAGTGATAGTAGAACTCTTAGTGAAGGGTTCGTTTGGAAAGGTACTACTACCCACCATGTCTATTTGTGCCACCAAACCGCTTGTTGTGTTCCGGTTCAAAGGATGTGGGTGCCGGATAAATAACAGGCAACAAATACAAAAAGGTAGAGATATAAGAGGTTAAAGACATGTGTGCCTCAGGTAGATGAAGGCAGAAAAGTACATTAATAAACGTGAACTGCGAAGCAATAAGTTATTACAGGTGATAACCACCACCAAGATGGTAACCACTTAACATCAGGTGGGCCATCTGTTTGCTCCATCGTCAATTCGTATTAAAAAACTTAAATATTGTGTTAACAACATTCAATGCAAAAATACTGGATAAATAAAATCACACACACCATTATTTTGTGCGTTATTCTATCCCACTGAAGGCAATATCTGAGTTAAACTTTGAATAATGGAAGATCAAAGACCAAGATCGGATAGACCAAAGTAAATGTGTATACACGTATACCTTATCAGAACGCTTGTTTCTTATTAATAATTGGACAATTATCGGTTCAAGAGTGCGCCCCCGCAGCCGGTCACGTCGCTGAACTTCCGTCCTGCCATTAAATTAAGAGCAGCAACCAAACTTCATTTATCTCGGCTTGTTACTTCCACGGCCGATAAGGTACAGAAACACGCCTGCGAATTTGAACAAACTTAGAGCTAACTTGCCTGAAGTTTATCGAATTCCGCCGATCGTTGAAAATTTGTTACTCACCCAATATTTTAAATAATCTCTTTCGCTCGGGCCTTATCTGAAAAGTTTTCATTCAAGTTAGCTTATTGCTCCTAATGGCGTGATAATGTCCCGATGATCGATGGACTTTGTACAGTCTTTGAGTTTTGATATATTAATTACTTTACCATTGTATTTTTAAAGGTTACGTAACTTTAGAAACTAAAACATTAATCTAAAGGTTGAATGTCGTGCTAGGCAGTGTTTTTTTTTAATTTGAAGGTAATCTCCTTTTTCAATTTAAAAGTTTTAAGGCAACATTGATCCACATAGTACTCATAGGTATATTGAAATATGAATAAACTCGTAATTTTGAGGCGGAAGGTCGCGTGTCGGGCAGCGTTTGAAGGAGGCGGGCGCAGACGGCAGGCGCCCGTGCGATACGCAAATATTTATATCGGCCTGCAGGCACAAGTCATTGCCTGAAAGCGTTGTCTTGTATCCTCTTCCACCGCCCCTTGTAAACAAAAAATATTGCCTGTCGATGTAATTTATAACAAAAATCACGCTGCGTATAAATATCGAGCAAAGCCGGCTGGCAGTGCATCAGAGGGGAAAGAGCGACCCTAAATAAAGATTGAACAGGCCTTTGTTCAGTGGTGATACATTGGCGATACATTTTTATTGTTCGTAACCAAGGCTTCTAACACAATGCTCGATTTAAATTACTGATGTCGGACAAATTTTTCGGTAAGATTTATGATACAACCAACAGTGGTACGACTGGGTGTTTCAAAATATTAAGCAAATGCTATCTTTTTTCTAAATCTGCTGCCTCCTGCGACTTTACTCGTATATTTTATTTCAAACTAAATGCACATGCTTTTTAAGGTTCTTTGTTTTCTGCCCTAAAGACCCTGTTAGTTTTTCAGAATTAAAGGTAGCATTTGTGCTATTTCAGGTTGTTGTAATCTGCTTTATTTTCATTTAATCCAAGCTTCATTAAAATTGGTCCAACCATCTTAACTTTCACATCTACACAAATAAAAGCTATTTTCATATACGAACTTCAACCCCTGCTGTACCCCTATAGTAGCTAAGTCACACCTTTCTTAGGGTTTTCAGCTACTACTGATAAAACTGTACTGCTTTTTTTTCTGTCAAATAAATAAATAAAAAAAAAAGATGAATTTTGGAAATTCCTTTCTTAGTAAATTTCTTTACGAACAGCCGTTTATGCTATGTTTATATGTATTTTATTACTTTTGATACTTATTTGATTACTCGTGAAAAATATTTCTAATCATGTTAGAAGGACGACGAAAAAACTATTCACATTAAGGTCCTACCCACTCAGAGAATTGTGTCAAAAACAGGTTCGTCAGTTTAACAAATTCAAAACAGAGATGGCATTGCCTGACGTAAGTTGGAAATTCACGTATTTGATACTAAGTATTACTTATTCTGTGCTTGAATTGTGCGCTATGCTACGTCACATCCGGTTCATATTCTGGTACGCTATATTATTTTGTCCAGTTCCGGTCCAATATTTTGTCGTGTCTTTAAGGATCACGTGGATCGAGTGATCCGATTCGGATCCGAACCATGAGCAATGGGTGAGTGAGAGTTTGATTTCAGTTTATAACAAGGTAACGTTTATTTTACTACAAGAAGTTCATGTTGGATAATTACTTCTACACTGAAGCATATTTAAAAAATTACGTCAGTGACAAACCATTCAGAATCAACTTTTCAAACGTGTCTTAAGGTCGGTATTCGAATTGAAAAAGATTGTAAAAGTCGATAAACAATAATTTTGTTTACTGAAAATATGTTTTCTTACATTGTTGTTAGAATTCACAATATAAAAGCAGGTAATAATACATCTTCTGTGGTATATCGACTTGAAGTTTGACTTATGTCACTATGCATTTAATGTACCTAGATGACTGAAATTTTCACTTGGAAAATGAAATATAAGAAAGTAATATGATAGAATAAATGTCACAGATTATAGAACATCTTCCAGAACGGGAATCAGAATCATAGTTTCAAAGATGTCAAAAATCCGTAAGGTTTTCAATAATGCACTCCTGTGTATGTTATTGAAAAATATCTGACACATATTTTAGAGTTTTCGTTTGTTTTTTTTTTATGTATACATTTTGCTGATGGATCAAGCATATGGCCCACCTGATGTTAAGTGGTTATCATAGCCTATAACAAAGCATTGTCTTGTAGGTCACGTTAGTAAGGAACGTGCCCTACAATACACTGCTCTGCGTCCATCAACCTGAGGCATACGGGTGTTTAGCCTCATGTGCCTGTAATTACATATATGTATATACATATACGTATGCTGACTGGAACCTAATTATTAAATATGGAAGAGTATAGTTTTTTTAGTTATTTATACTTGGGTTTCATGTGCTTAATCGGAGAGTGTCCACAACTAAAGCAACAATTTAACTTACAATAGGTTTGAATAAGAAATAAACAAATCTGAAAAATAACCACGATCACCGACATAGCTCTCACAATCAGCAAGTTGAAGTGGCAACAGACAGACATAGCTCGTAGAACCGCAAACTACAGATGAATAAAGGCTCTCGACTCTCGATTGTCGGCCATGAACAGGAAGACGAAGCGTAGGACGCTCTTCCATCCGATACTTTGCTAGGATCACGGGAAGTCGGAGGATAAAAAGTTTCACAATTGGGGTTTTGAAAAAAAAAATGTTTTTTTTTTATGTATTTTAATACATTATTATATTAATAATATTGATATTTAATGCAAAAAACTTAAAAAAAAACTAATAATAGACAATTAAAAATTGATAAAATTTAGAAAAAAATCACGTGACTATAAACGCGCCATGATTGATCACCATAGTTGTTGTCACATAGTGACTTCATTAAGTTATAGCTATCTAATAACAGTACAGCGTGCGCGGCTATTGCAATGAGTGAAAACCGCTCGGGTTTGTTCGGGAGCTGCCGGCGTGTTTTCAGTACTGGATTCAAAAAATATTTTTATTTTGAAATAACTTTTGAATTATTGTAAAAAAAAATAAAACATATATGACCTTTCAATTACCGCAAAAAAAAAATTCAAAACCCCAATTGGTCTTTCTGCAGTGGATTATGTCTTCAGGGTGATGATGGTAATAGTAAAATTTTAAAATAATATATAAAATACTATTCTCACCTTTTAAATCTTTTTTGGACTTCTACATATACTTTAAATCAAAAACTAGGTCGTTCTCGAGTTTTTGTAAGACTAACAAACATCAATTAATTTTTATATATATAGATTTATATTGAAAATATGGATAAATTAAATTTTATCTTTACATAAAGTATTATGAAATATTGTACCACAGAGTATTGTACACACTTACACAAACTGAACTTTTTGGACAATGTTCTGTCAATCTAAAATGTCAAATTGAAACCAACGCTCGTATTCCAAGACAAATCTCAACACTAACTCAAAATAGGTGTTCATTAAAAATTTTGTTTTTGTGGTTAGATTGGATAGAAAATGGATCTAAAAAATTTTTGCCGAGGTATAAGATTATTATGTTTACGGAACAACTAAGAAAAGTAGATGGAATAAAGTGCCCTATCGCCTTTGGAGTGCTTATCACCGTACTAAACTAGCTGACAGAAAACTTATGTACTTTTTATTGTAAACACATACTTAGAATACAACTCGCGACTGTATTCGATTGTTATCTAAGCGAAAACACTAGTAAATGGGGGTGTTAAAGAAATCTCAACCTTATCTATACTGGTGCAAGTTTTATGTCAATTTTAGCTTCGATGAACAATAATGAGTTCAGATAGATTCAAAAATTGTATGAATTTGACATTTTGACAACAAGGGGCATAGTTACTTGGTAACCTCATACATCCAATATAAAAATACCAACTATTGATCAAGTGAGCGAAGCGTCTTAGTTTCGATATTAGCATAAAAATGCATTTGTCCGTCTGTCATTCTGTCTGTTTTCGCCTACAGGTCGCATTTTTCGATTTATACCTATTGTTTTTTTGATGGTACAAACAGATGGCCCACCTGATGTTAAGTGGTTACCATCACCTATAACAAAGCATTGCCTCGTAGGCCACGCTCGTTAGGAACGTCACCTACGATGCACTACTCAGCGTCCCTCAACCTGAGGCATACAGGCGTTAAGCCTCATGTGCCTGTAACTACACCGGCACCCACACCCTTCAAAATGGAACACAGCAAGCTGCTTGGCAACAGAAATAGGTAGTAGTACTGCCCCAGACGAGCCCTTCACAAAGAGCTCTACTACTACTCATAGAACCACTACTTAGTAATAATCTTTATCCTGACTAACTGACGAACATAAGACAACATGCAGCCTAAAACACTGGTCGAAGAGAATTGAAATTTTTGGGTATATTTATCTTATTGGGTGAAAAGACCAAGGAACTAAGATACTAAGAAATAAATTCCTGAAATTTAACTCCTACACGGGGTACAGCAGGGATTGAAGTTCATATGAAAATAACATCACGCGGACGGAGTCACACGCGATTCGCTAGTACATTATCCAAGGATTGATGTGATCAAACCCTGGAACCGACGATCGCTTGTATCTTATGATAAAGAACGCCTAAGACTAATGGACTTCTTCCACACGATGATGTTGATATTTTATGACCCAGCCGTAATTTCGTTACACTGTGTCTTGTTGTATTTGTATTCACTGTGACAAATAAATGACACCTATAGTAACTATGTGATTATCACTGTCAAACGAGCCACAGAATAATGTATAGTTGCTCGGAACGACTTTTGACGTGGACCCTGCCTCCTGAAGCGCCAAAGCGCTACTGAGCTTGTATAGGTACGTCTCGCGTATTTATATTTTAGGCTATCTACTATTTTTATAAAAAAGTAAGCTAGCTAACAAAAAAATTACTTCGGCACAAGATTACGTATATTTTAAGGAACACATGAACAGAAAAATCGTTGGAATATCTCGATTAACAATCGAATAAAACACCCTGGGTCGGAGGGTCACCCTCGGAATTTTAGTAAAACTTTGTGTAAACTTTTATCGAACCCAATGGAATCAAGAGTGTTTCTGGTCGCTCCGAAATATAGATGGTCCTTTTAAATGTAATATTCAATTTAAAAAAATATATGAATATGTTGTTTTTACATAAAAAACAGGTGCTGATTAGGCTCCCACCTCGTCTTAAATAAAACCTATGCTAGACGTCACACCAAAATTACTACTATGCGGTAACGTCAATAACGTGATAAATGCTGTCCACTTTTTCAAATGAAATTTGAAATTACTCTTCAGTGACGTGGGGTGAAATGGCATGGGTTGCCAGCATTTGACACAATCTTCGTTGAATGATCGTGTTTGTATAAAAGTAGCTTAAGGTTGTAGGTAATATCATCGGTCAAGTTCAGAGGCTCTAACTTTATCAAAAAAGGAAAAAATACGATTTTGAAATACTATCTCATCAACATAAAAATAAGTGTAACTATTTTTCATTACTATTGATAAGATACTCAAATAGCTGAAACCCTTAGTTTAAACAGTATTTACTTTTTGTCAGATTTTTAAAAGGTCATAAATGTTTAGTTTGCACGTGAAGATTTTTTCCTTGGGAATTATGTTTTTGACCTAAGATGCGTCTTAACTTTTAAATTTTTTGCCAAGCTGGAGAAAAAAGTAATGTCATAAACATCTATTTTGATCTCGAAACAAACCATCTTTATAAAATCAATTACATCATGGCGCGGCAGTAACACCACTACCCCGTGCCAACCAAGTTTTACACATAACATTTTAGTTATATCTGAGCCAAAGCCTGTTTATTATTTCCAAATCTAACGAATGGTTTCCGCTCGTCGGAACCACGCGAAAAACGCGACGTGTTTACATTATAGATGGAAATTATAAATTAACAAGTAGAATCACTCCAAAAGAGAATCCAAAGTTAGCTTTAAATAAGAATTTAAATAATTAGGAAAGAATTTCTTCCTCTGTCTATTTTAAATGCAAAGAGATCTGCATAAAAGGTTTTCTCAGTAAAAAACCTTTGGCACAGCTACGGTCGGATTGGTTTCCAGAGGAATAGTTTCAAATCTAGTGCACCAATAATGGGGCTAATAGCATTAGGGAACTGGTACATTAATAACAGCTTAGTCACTTTAGGTTTTACTTTTTAGGTTTGGCATTTGTTTTAAAACATACTGTTCCATAAACAACAATCAATTACAGTATTACAATGTATTTTAAGTATGTTTTTACGAAAAAATCACGACCCTTGAATATATCAACGGTGTTTAAACATGATTGTCGGTACCAAAACAAAGCTTAGTAATTCGAAATATTAGGGGAAAAAAAACAATATTAGTAGTAGTTGTTTTAACAGAAATCAGTTTTTTTTTTGCTTGAAGGTACAATATACATAAGATATTCTATGATGTACTACAAGGCCTCCTAAAAGGGGTTAGAATCGTTCTTCCTGGAAACGTATGGGGGAGGCCTATGTCCAGCAGTGGACTTCTACAGGTGATGATTATGAAGACGATGATATCCAGACTATTAAACAAACATTACTAATATGTGTTCGATCTAAACATGTATTATAGAAATCTACATTGATCAAAATGTAATTAGCGATTGAATGGCTAGAGATCCAAAAACGTTTAGCTACTCTCCGTGGTAAAATCAAAACTTGATACCTTGAACTACTTAACCTTCTGAATAGTAAGAGGTAACCTCAATACAAAAATAATGAATGGGCAAATCCGAGAAAGTGCAAAACTGACTCAAGCCTTGAAAGCCTTAGTTCTCTGGTAATCATTAAAAGTTTGAATAATCAGTAGGTAGTCAAAATGTAGGTTCAAACGACTGTACAATTCACCTGAGTACTTTGTTTTGTTTATTTTTCATTAGTATTCATCAATGCTATCGTATCATATCAGTATGTATCAGTATGCTAAAGGTAAAACAAATAATCATAAAAAATATAGCAAGCTTACTGCGTGCGGCTGTGACAAAACGAATAAGATGCAGGTTCGATTTTTATATTTTTACTATAAAATAGAGTACAACTATTATTTCCTTTTGTGTACTTATTATAAAATTTACTAGCTGTAATAAAAAATATATAATATTACATCTTTAAATATTATATATTTTACAAAAATTATCGTTTGCAACGGTCTGTAGATAGCTCAACTGCTTCATATGTATTTTGTACATACCAATTATAAGTACCTACCTGTATTAGGTGTAATTTTCTTTGTAAATAAATACTTAATATTTGTGTTTTACTCTAAATGTACACGCTACGCGCCGTAACGGTTGGACTGATTTGGAGGAAATTTGGAATATTCTATAGTCCGTGGCCGAAATAAGCTACCAAGTTTGTATGTCCGGTGATTTAGGGTATGCGTTACTTAAAATACCAGTCAGTCAGTCAGTCAGGACAAAGATTCTTATATTTGGTATAGGTTGTTCAAGTAGAATCAACATTTGTAATTATTGAAAGAACACTTTGAAATAACAATAACAGAAGCGTTATCATAGCCATTAATATTTTAAAACTTTGCTGTGGATATCTATTATCGTAGCAAGTTTGTGTTTTAATACCTTTTATCAAAGGACTTGCCTTATTTAAATATCCCTGCCAACTTTGAAAAACGATTCTAGTTTGGACTTTGGCAAACTATAATTGGATAAAATCAAACCTGAGTGTTCATGGAAAAGAAAGTACACACTAGACGAAATTTATTTGAACTTGTGTTTGCTGAGTTTTTATTTTATAGAAACTTCCTCCATACTGATAAGACCGATCGAAATGTGTAGATTGGCGCTATTTTTGAAATGTGTGCCATGTGCCTATTATTTTTTTTATCTGTCTTTCCGTAAAAAAAATATGCAGTTCACACGCTAAAATTGAAAGTTATATAGAAAGAAGGTTTTTCTTCATTTCTAAATAAAAAAAAGAAGAACATATTTGTTATCTGTGCGTATATAAGTATAATGTAATATCACCATGCTCCTTAGATATAATATGTCCCAGTGTCTTGGGTGTCATATTGTATTCTAAGTTGTATCTACAACAAAAAAACATATAAGTATTTTATCAGTCATCTGGTTCCCATATTACAAGTCTATAAAAAAGTACTCTGTGATTACAAGCTATGCTTAGTTTGCGGCTAGATAATGTTGTGTAAAAATGTCCACAAATATTATTATTATAAGATATTAGATCAGAAAAATCGTTGTAAAATTAGTTTAGTAATAATCCAAATAGTTTTTCCTGGATATGTATGGAAGGTTTATGCTCACGAGACTCCAACACCGAACTTATTTGGTCCGATGATGATGACTTTATTATCAACATAATTATAATACCGTAGTTTTATTATAAAACCAAAGGAAAAAAAGAGAATTTTGCAAATGAAAAACAGTTAATTATAAAACACTGTAAACTGGCAGTTATCGTTTGAACCAGGCAGCAAAGCAAATTGCCGACCTATAAAAAAACAATAGCCGGCCGTGTCCCGCCAGAGAGCAAACAAATAGTACAATGGATTTCCCCTAATCCAGTAAAAGGCCTTCCCACAGCCGTCGGATGACAGTGTACAATATAAAACCTGTACGAGCATCGGCTGCACGAGCTCTGGCATAAAGCATTTAAAACTTTCTTTTAGAGCCTCTGAAGAGGGGTAATATCCTAACATAAATATTCCCCGGCGGTTCACCCCACTCCTTGAACCCACAAAACGATAAAGATCATCTTTTGTAGCTCTTTAAGGGAACATTCTCATGTCCCAACTTTAAACAATATCCGACCTAGACGATTTTAATGAGACCAAATTAACCCTCATTACGATGGTATATTTTAGTCTGTAGGTTACCCACATCGTTTTATGTTTTTACTATAACCTACTTACTATAATTTTTCTATCACATTCTACCAAAAAATATAATAAGAAATGCTTATCCTACCTAAGTTCCTACCCGTAATGCATTACTGTGCCAAAACTACAATATTTCATCCAGAAATTCCTTGCCGGGTAATGTGACGTTAGTTAGGTTTTGCTGGCCCAAATTTTGTATTCCGGCATAGCTTGGCAAAATTACAAAGGGTTTATCTTAATATATTTTATATGTTGGCTCATTATTATTCTTGGCTTTTATATCTATGGTAAACCAGCGAACTGGCCACAAAACGTTACGGCCATAAAACTTTGCCAAACATTTTATTGGCTATCAATGTATCTATTGTTTATTTAGCTTAACCTTTTCTTGTATGACCAATCGCAACCTTTTCACATTGCGACAAAGATTATTTTAGGATGAATCAAAAAATATATGAGTAAATTACGTGAAAATGAAAATTCAGTGCCAAAAGTCTCAAATAGGAAGGCTGCTAAATATATTGCTTTATTGCACCTTGTATTGAATGTTCTGGAAAGATACAGAGAAAAACGTTCATTATCGGCTGTGGAGCGCAAATAAAACAAGATAGCACCCTCGGGGCCGCTCTCTTGGATATTGCGACCCGCAAGCAAATTTGCTCTAGGCACAATAAATGCTTAGAACTGCTCGTGCGCGTACGTGAGAGAATATACTCCATGACAATAACAATCGACTTGTGAGACGCTTAATTTAATTGGGTGAACATCATGTCTTGAAGCCATCTTCTTTTTATTGTAGTTGGTAATGAACTTTTAAACGACTGTGGCGAATTAAACCCAAAAGGTTTTCTATTGCTTCGATTAGATCTTATTATGTTAACTCTGTTGACTGGTTTACAGGGGATGGGTTCAGTCAACTAACCTTTTTTTTATTTGACTTGATAATGGAACGAACAGATGGACCACCTGATGTTAAGTTGTTACCATTACTATAACAAAGTATTGCTCACAGGTCACATTCGTACGAAACGTGTGCTACGAAGCACATCTTTGCGTCCATCAATCTGAGGGAAACAGGTGTTAAGCCTCATGTGCCTGTAATTTCACACCCAAGTAATACAGCAAGCTGCTTGGTGGCAGAAAAGCATGGTGGTAGTTCTTAGCCGGACGAGCCCTTCACTAAGAGGCTTACTACTACTTGTTCTCGGAGGGGATTTGAACCCACAACCTACAGCACAGAAGGCAATAGGTTGTATAAATAATCTATATCAATTATAAGAATCTTTGTTCTGACTGACTGACAACGCACAGCCTAAGCCACTGGTCGCAGAAACTTGGAGTTTTCAGGGTATATTCGTGTTGGTCGGTAAAGATATACTAAGAAAGGAATTCCCAAAATTTCCCTAAACGGGTACCTACAGCAGGTGTTCAAGCTTGTATGAAAATAAAGTCACGCGGACGAAGACGCGCGCGTTTTGCTATTACACAATTTATTCAAGAGTATCTTTACTTTACATTATAAAAAGGTCGAAATAGCAATAATTTTGTTTATCTCTTGTAGGTAACCAGACCAATTTTCTGTACGTGTAGCCACTGGATCGATTTCCAAGTTAAATTATTCCTACTGTTTGTAACTGTAACATTATACGCTGTAGTAAACTATACTTATATTATTAAGAGGAAAGATTTGATTGTTTGTTTGCATTGAATAGGCTCCAAAACTACTAGACCGATTTGAAAAGTTCTTTCACCCTTGGGAAGCTACATTATACGCGGATGATATAGGCTATATTGTATTTTCAAAAAAATAAGGAAACCTTACTAAAACCCGTGCGAAGCCTAGACGCGCCGCTATGTAAGCAAGAAGTCGCTTAAATCGTTTGATGTTTAAATTACTTCCTTTAATTACGATACTCAATAAGATTTGCAGCTGTTTTATACGAGCGTGACCCTATACGGTATGATTGAATGACGACCGATGTGGCGCAGTGGGCGAATGTCCGCCTGTGACGCAGGAGGTTGTGGGTTCGATTCCCGCCTCGGGATGAATGTTTGTACGATCTGCAAATATTTATTCTGGGTGTTCTGGGTATTTTCTATGCAAAATAAAAAATATCTATGTATGTAATGTATTGTATTAAGTTTATCAGTCATCTAGTAACCATAACCTGCTTAGCTTGGGGCTAGATGATGCTGTGTGGATTGTCTAGCATTATTATTATTTCTGATTTTGTGTTCAAAATTTACAGAGAATATATGTAATCATAAAAAGAAAAAAGAAAGAAAAGAGATAGCATCACAAACTCTTAGCAAGTCTCTCACGAGTCTTCCTGCATCATGACATGCTCACATGATCTTGAGTTAGAATAACTTACACGAAGACGCGAAGGGATATCTCGTGGGCTTAAAGTGATCGTACTGTGGGCTTAAAGTCGTAAGACTGTTTCTGTTTTTCTGTAGTGTAAGCCAGGATTATAGCTGCACTAAAAAATAACGAGCTCAGTTACAGAGGTAAGTAATTAAAATAAAAATGTGGTTGTTACAGAAGTTCCACGCTTCGAAGATAGCCTAAACAATTTGACGGTGTCACTAGGCAGAGAAGCGGTTTTCACTTGCGTCGTCAATGACCTCGGCTCGTTCAGGGTACGTATCATTCGGGCTTTAATCGGTGGAGTAATCAAATACAAAATTGAATTGTAGTAATTGCTTATTTCCCGCGGTAGGTATGTATTTACGCGGAAAGCGAACGAGGGGAAGTTGTATAAGTTAGCGTTGGAAAAGAAAACTCCACTGTCTAACGGAAACCATACATTATTAAGTAAAAGCTTTCAAAAAGGGGTTTTAGTCACATTTTAACAACGCTACCATCACGAATCGTAAATTGCAAAGTAACTTCATTCTACGCTTTCGACGGTCATCATATTCCAATATTTGAGGAGTTTTTAAATTCCGCTGCTCCTCTATAAAATGTTTTATGCGCGAAGTTGCTTTATGTGCCAGGTGCACCATCTGGCCGCTTATCATTTCTTATGATTTAGAAAAAAGACAAATACCGCTTTTGCTGCAAGAGTATTAAACATTACCGCTTGTGCTGTAAGAGTATAAAAAATAGGTAGGGTACTATCCAGGAAAGTAACACCTAGTTATCTTTACTTGTATGCCACAATCAGTTGGATTTCAAGTGTTTTAAGACATTAACCTTCCTTGTAACGTGCCTCTGAAAACCCATTAGATATCTTCAAAGAATTTTGTGTAAGCACTTGGTACAAAAAAATCTGAGGAGATATGTGAAACTGTTTCAGTTAACTTACTTATTTCAGAGCAAGGACGTAATAACTAGCTTTCGAATCACATAAAAAAATTGAAATTAATAAAAATCTGAGCGTCTGGTCGAAGCAACGCGTGACCCCGAGGGCTGGTGAATATCTGGCTCAGTGTATTAACATTGCCATTCAGTGTGGCAATCTTTTGGGTACGCTTCCGAACGGCAATGATTTGGATCAGTAAAGCTATCTTTAGATTGTTTGCAACGGGACAGATAGCTATACTATTTCATATGTACAGTCAGCTGCACTAGAACGTATACGATTCGTTACTTACAGAATAGTTTTACTTCACGATTTTATTAATTTCACGATTATTGAGTTTTTACTATTTAAGAGTTCACTTATAGTAGGTACCGTAGGTTTTGATACCATTTTGAAAGTTACATTCTAGTGCAGCTGACTGTACATACATACCAATTATAAATACTTGTATTAGCTGTAATTTTCTTGGTAAATAAATGACTGTAACAAAATGTTGTGTTTATTTGGACTTCTTTAAAGAACTAACATGATTGGTGCAGGTGGCATGGTTACGCGTGGACACGCAGACGATACTAACGATAGCCACACACGTCATCACAAAGAACCATCGTATCGCAGTGAACCACAGCGATCGCAGGGTTTGGTTCTTGCATATTCACGACGTGAGGCAGTCCGACCGCGGCTGGTACATGTGCCAGCTCAACACTGACCCTATGAAGAGCCAGACAGCATATTTAGATGTTGTGGGTAAGTTTTATTTCCTGCATGTCTTTCACCTTCATGTTCACCTCTTTGAAGGTAAATTTTTTTTTTGGCTAACGCTCGTGAATATAATTCGAAATAATGAGTGAAAAAGCTTTGTTCAGAACGCAGTATTGACAAAATCTCCTTGTCAAAGTTTCATAAAAAAATTGGAACAAAATATAGATCTTCTAGGTTAAGGGTTACAGATAACAGGTAATTTTTTTTTCTAACAATACCAGAATAGTAATATTAAGTAATTAGAAAATATTTTTGTGAGTCATGCATCTGGTTTACACCATTCAATATTCTTCCTGAAAGATTTTATTATTTAAGCTCCAGTTAAAGAAACATGCAATTTTTTTTTTTCAAATTCTACATTAGAAGTTATTTTTAGTGCCCCCAGATATCCTGGACTATCCAACCAGCAGTGATCAAGTTGCAAGAGAAGGCGCCAACGTCACATTGCGTTGCGCAGCGCACGGGGTGCCCACTCCGACTGTTGTGTGGAGGAAAGAGGCAGGGGATCTTTTACCCACAGCCAACTTCAGTGATGCAATGAGTAAGAACCACAACTTTTTACTTCTCTTTTTTTATAGCATCTGTCTGTTATTCGATAGAAACTTTCGCCAGTGTCAAATGGATGAATAAATAGTTTTTAGTCAAGTCAAGTCAGTAAAAAAGTAATTGTCTATGGGAAACATTTTTGTTCAAATCAAGATACCACCATATCACACTTTCATTGTTACAGCCAGTAGCGGCGTTAGGGTATGGCGCGGTTGGGCGACCGCCTAGGGCGCCGGATGTGAAGGGGCGCCGCAGGCGCCCCTTCATATCCTCTTACTCTTTCAGCGAGGCCTACTTACCCTAATACCACAGTTTGCTAAAAGTTTACTTTACAAAAGTTTCATGAATTTTTCGTCAAATGTCCTTCAACATCGGGTTTTTTCCGTTTTCGACGACAATTTGGTATACAACTTGCCATACAATCGAAATTAAATACCTACCTTAACTAGAATGCAAATTCCCTTCAAAAATTGACTAAAACAAGTTGTAAATTTTCAGGCAAATTTTTATGTCAATTTATTGTTAACTAGCCCGCAACTTCGCGCGGGATTTAGTTCAGTCATTGGGTATTTTTACCTGGAAAGTTTTCCGGGAGTTTTGAAAATTGGCAATTTTATAGATTTTGACGTGCTCTTTCCGAATTTCAACTTTGCCACCTCGTAGCTTTGCCGCTCGCGCCGCCATATTGGAAAAATGGCGCCTAAAAACAGTTTTTTGATAATAACTCCTTTTCGGCGCATTTTACAGGAAAAACATATGTATACAAAATAATTGTGAGAACATTTCCTACAATTTATGTTATAACCTTTTTTTTCCTAAAACCAATAGTTTCGCGGTACGAGCGCCGTAAAGTGTAGTTCAACACACGTTTCGGCAGAAATACTCATTTCCACACCACCATGAGGTACCTAGCGAAAGCGGCGCATTTTTTTATCGTGGTTCTCATCAAATTATACAGTTACAGTGATGTGACAATTCGTAAAAGTTTCATCGCGGTCCTCTTCGTTCTGGATTTCGTCGTTTATTTGCTCGAGAATAGTGTCCGTTTCTTCTTCTTCACTGCTATCTTGTGATGAAAATTGCGAATTATCACAGTTCGTGCACACAACGGAGCACTTTAGCCTTGCTTTTCTGCATCCGCAAGCTTTTTGACAACCTTTCTTGCATTTGCAAGAAATAAGTTTCAGCAAGCTTTCCGGAGCAGGGGGCTCGAATGTAGTAACAGGAATGAGCCAGTTCTTATCTTTTTTCCATCCCCATTGTTCTACATTTTGTTCGTTCCCATACCACTGCTAAACCTGGTGATAAGTTCGAAACGAATGTTCTGTTGGTGGTAGCGACGCAATATTAAATTTACTTTAATATGCTGATGTTGTGAAGCATGCATATCTATAATTATTTAAAGATGTACTTTTACGAATTGTTACATCACTGTCACTGTATAATTCGATGAGAACCATGATACAAAAAATGCGCCGCTTTCGCTACCTCATGGTGGTGTGGAAATGAGTATTTCTGCCGAAACGTGTGTTGAACTACACTTTACGGCGCTCGTACCGCGAAACTATTGGTTTTAGGAAAAAAAAGGTTATAACATAAATTGTAGGAAATTTTCTCACAATTATTTTGTATACATATGTTTTTCCTGTAAAATGCGTCGAAAAGGAGTTATTATCAAAAAACTGCTTTTAGGGGCCATTTTTCCAAAATGGCGGCGCGAGCGGCAAAGCTACGAGGTGGCAAAGTTGAAATTCGGAAAGAGCATGTCAAAATCTATAAAATTGCCATTTTTCAAAACTCCTGGAAAACTTTCCAGGTAACCTCTATTTTTTCAACCAAATGACTGTACTAATTAGACAAATATTTTATTTAATGAATGGTTGTTTCATTATATCCGTTACCTTTTTTTCGTATGGGTTTAAATTGCAGTTAGGGGGCGCCGTAGAAATCTCGCCCAGGGCCCTGGTAGTGCTAAAACCGGCCCTGGTTACAGCTCACACTCTTGCGAAGATATTAGGAAGCGATGGTTAAAATACCAACAAAACTACACATCTGAACCTAAAATAAAACTAGAAAAACAATCAAAATTAAAAAAAATTGTCACTTTCAAACAAGGCAGAAAAGAAATCGAAGCCGTTTTTTTTATCAGCCATAAAGGCGGTACACTATTGCACAAAAGTTAATCAAAGTCAAGTCAGCAAACTTGAGAGTCCTAAAAAAATAGAAAGAAACATAAATATAAATCTACCACAAAGCAAACTGAATATGAAAAATGCGTACTTTTTATTACTCCATAAAGCACTACGAGTACAAAGCTAACGGAAGTCAATTTAATTCAGTGAATAGTTGAATTCATAACACGTGTTATTTATTAATTCAATTACATACGATGACTGGTTTGCATACAACATTGAAAGTGATAAAATGATAAGCCCCCCGTAACCGTGAGCTCTGCTATAAGAGCTCACAGTTACAGGAGGGGTTACAATTGCAAATTGTCAAAAACGACACCAAAATTAACGAACCTTTGATATCGTGCTTGACAGATAAAATTGTTTTCCATTTTTTCGTACTAAGTAACGGTTTCCGGACTTGTAAAAAGATGACCTCGTATACATTGTTCAAGCCTGTTTGGACTGAGCTCACGGTACAACTCCGAGGAAGTACTACCACCATACCTATTTCTGCCGCCAAGCAGCTTGCTGTGTTCCGGTTTGAAGGGTGTGGGTGCCGGTGTAATTACAGGCACATGAGGCTTAACACCTGTATGCCTCAGGTTAATGGACGCAGAGTAGTGTATTGTAGGGCACGTTTCTAACTAAAGTGACCTACAAGGCAATGCTTTGTTATAGGCTATGGTAGCCACTTAACATCAGGTGGGCCATATGCTTGTTCCATTAGCAGATTGTATAAAAAAAACAGATAGTTTGGCAAACAAACTATCGAGCTCACGGTAAAAGCTAACTGTTCCGAAATCTGAAGTTAAAAGCAAAGTAAGACATATTTTCCAAGAGTTCAACGTAGAATGCTGATAAACAAAATTGTCTCATAGTTATGACATTCCGTATCGGAAGTGACCTCCTTCAGACTTGCATGTACACAGTTGCAGAAATAGCTGAACAACCCAAGTCTTTCACATCTTAGTTGTATTATAAACTTATGCTCATTAATAAATCGTTCAACAGTTACACGTCTAAACCTTAAACACCTCGTCAGTAACCACCCTAATAATATTAATAGTCGTTTTCTCCCATATCTATCGCACTATTTTCGTAGCATTTTTGTCTTTCATTTATCATTTTCGTACTTTCATGGATGTAACTTTGATGGATTTCAATACAACCAGTATTTATTTAAATTACGAAAGCGCACCAAAATTAAGCTGTGTAAGGAGTACCCAAGCATTAGTTTTAGTCGATTTAGTATGTAAGTAATTATGTGTTATCTGTGACCGGAAACAGAACTTCACTTGCGAATGATGCGCATACGTTCAGTTCCGCTCATAGACTGCCGCAAAGGCAGTTGAGAAATTGTATCGGAGGCGAGCGCACATCACTCGTCTTACAGTTGTTAAAAGAACGTCATCATTATAAAGTTTCATTTCGCGAAAAAAACCGTAAGGATACGTAATTTTCTAGACGTAAAGTGTATCATGTGTATATTCATAGTGTGTATAGTCATTTTAGTTGCTCAGTTACATCTGATATGATAGTGGCTAAATATTTTTCTATTTGTTTGTAAAGTGGAGCATAGTGCAGATAATGCTCCAGAAATGCACTATTGTGTAAATAAACCATGAATCCTACATGTTCATACTAAAACGTACCCATTTCGGCGTGTTGGTAGATTCCGATGTGTAAGATAAAGTTTGGATACAGTACCTATTTGAGATTTAAAAGGTTCGATTTGAATATTTAACTTTATTGTTGTCGATATTTTATCCAACAAAAGAAGTTGTTGTTGTATTTTTGCGTATAAGCCCCAGTGTTATTAGTTTATACATTTTTGTTGCCTACCCTTATAGGAAACAGGCGTGGTTTATATATGTACGTGTTTTATTTCACTATGCAAACTAGTTGTTTATTGGGGCATCAATCTGCGCATTTCCTACCTGTGATATTAACAACGAAATAGATTGATTTGATGTAATATGATACTAACCAGTTCATCAGCTTTAGATTAAGCGGATAATTGAAAGGATTAATGACTAATAGCAATATTATCCTACTTCATATTATATCAGTATAAACGGAAAAATAGGAATATGAATATTTGGATGTTTGTAACTTGAACACATCGCAACGACAGGGTCGAATTCAATAAAACTTAGCACATTCCAAAATACCGAATAGGTTTTATTTTATACTGGTGAAACAAGCATATGACCCACCTGATGTTAAGTGGTAGTCATCAACTTTAACAAAGCATTGCCTGGTATGTCACGTACGTTAGGCACGTGCCAAAAGGTTATCGATTATTTCCCAAAATATTGAAGTCTTTAAGTGAACGGTAACTCATTTTTTTCCACGAATAATGTAATAAGCAGATGGGCCAATTGATGTGAAATGGTAACCAAAGCGTATAATAGAGAATTACATCGGAAGTCACGCACGATAGAAACGTGCCCTATGGTGTACTGACAAGCGCTTATCAACCTGTATTGCACTGGCACCTTCAAACTGTAACACAGTACTGCCTGCCGCAAACACAACTCAGTTTGTAGTAACCCTGCCTTCTGTGTTGTAGGTGACGGGTTCGATCCCCACCGTGAACAAACATTTGTGTGATGAACATGATGTCTGTTCTGTGCCTGGGTGTTATATTCTATACTAATAAGTTTTACAAAAAAAAGATATTTTTATATATTCTATCAGTCATCTGGTTCTCATAGTACAAGCTATGCTTAGTTTTCAATGTTTGTTTCGGAAACAAGGTCTACAGGGTAGAAAAATAAAAGAAAAGGGGCAATTTTTATGTTGGCAATTACTGTGCCGCGGACAAAAGCTAGCTTATACAATTTTGATATCACGTGTAGGTACGATATTATGTGTATTTATAAACCCTTTCACATCTGAGGCACAAATTAATTTCGCTAGCTCATTTGCCAGTTTAGCTGTGTACTCAAATATTCTGTTTTACATCCAGACAATTCAGTGAGCGGCTCCGTACTCCAGTTAGTGAAGGTTTCACGACTGCACATGGGAGCTTATCTGTGCATCGCGAGCAACGGCGTCCCGCCCTCAGTGAGCAAGCGAGTCATGCTCGTTGTACATTGTAAGTTTATTACTTTAGCATTGGCTAATTTACATTCGTAAAGCTTTAATAGTATCTAATAGAATGTTCTCACAACGCTACACAAATTTCTAAACACTTAACACGATCTGTTTTCTAAAGTGCAAGCTTTGCTTAGTTTGGGGCTGGTTGGCGCTATATGAAATGTCCACTAATGAAACGGGCGCAACTTGGTCCGCGTGATGTTATTTTCTTACAAACTTCAATCCCTGCCATACCCGTTTAGGGGTTAAATTTCGGGAATTTCTTTCTTAGTACATCTCTACGAATTGGAAATGAAACCGTACAGAAACTTGTTAAATGTTTTTTAAAAAAAAAACTTTGAATCTCGATAATTTCTTAATACTTGATCTTTTAGAAATGTAACAATATTATTGCTTAATCGTATTGGATATTTTCATTTATTACAAAAAAAAGCTCAAACAAATTTCCTAATTACACTTTGAAAGCTCTTTGTGGTTGTAGCTTTGCTAAGCGTTTTTACAGCGTCTAAAACTGGTTAAGTAATATAATTGTAGGTATTAGACTTTCTTTTATTATAATTCTCTTATATTTATTATTGGCGGTAGAAATTAGTAGGACAACTTCAACAGAAACAAAGAACATAAATTTTTTTTTAGTAAGCAAGAAAATACCACACATTCTGTAATACATTTATTTACAAAGAAAATTAAATCTAATACAGGTATTTATAATTGGTATGTACCAAATACATATGAAACAGTTGAGCTAGATAGCTCAACTGTTTCATATGTATTTGGTATGTATTTGGTCTATAGATATAGACCGTTGCAAACGATCTAAAGGTAGCTCAACTGATCCAGATCAGTGTCAATCGGAAGCAAATGACATTCTTACATTCACAATAAATGATACCACAAAGGAAATTAACAATACTAGCAAACATTATAGTGAACATCTCAAAAAGTGCTAAGACCATCCTTTACTTTACACTACTTTGCATCTGAATATGATAACTAAATTAATGCGTTTAGTTGCAAAGGACCTTAGTTCCAACTCGCTGATTTGATTTACTGCTTGGAATTTAGCTTTGACTACTGCTCTTCGCTGGAATACTTGGCTTTTGATTAATCTGATACTAAGTTAGGTAAAATTGCATACCTGTATATAATTGATACAATATTATGCATAATATATACAGAAATATCAATTTAGTATATTAGAATAATAAATATATATAAACTATATATTATACTAGTGAAAATGCGCGACTTCGTCCGCATGAATTTATGTTTACACAAACTCTGCTGTACCCCTATAGGTGTTGAATTTCGTGAATTCTTTAGTACACACCTACCCTCCAACGCAAACCTAACCTGAAAATGAAGTTTCACTTTTTTATCGTACTCCGATATTTAGTTATTTATAGTAATTTCTTAGCTAAGTAAAATGTAAATTTCTTCTGAAATTAAATTTCAAGTCTTTAACCAACCGTTTAGCTTGTGCATTGTATATATCTGTCAGTCAGGACAAAAATGCTTTTAATTGTTATAGGTATAGATAGATTGATGTTGATTTCTGAAATTGCTGTATAATATATTTTTTATTATTTGGTTAGGTATATTATGATATGTTTACCAAGCATGGTGTCTATGGCAAGTTACCCTAATCATGGAGTAGACCTTTCCAGCAATGGACACAATCAGGCCAATGACAATGACAAATTGTGAATTATTTGATGCTTTTGCGAGTCCTAATATTACTATTTAAATGGTACGAGCTTTGGTACAACTTTATAATGTATATTTATATGTATTTTGTATGTATATTTTCAAGTAATATATTCATTTTGTTACAGTTCCACCTATAATGACAATACAAAACCAATTAGTAGGAGCTAAAGAAAGTGACACAATACATCTAGACTGTCACTCTGAAGCCTTCCCGAGATCGATCAATTACTGGACGATAAATGATCAAATTATATCAAATTGTAAGTCTCATCCACCACAAAGATAAAACTGACTGACGTTGTAGTCATTCGATTTTACTTGAAGTCTTTACCGAGCAAGACACACTAAGCGAAAAATTAGATCAGTTTTTACAAACGCATAAAAATGAATAGTGTGAATGTAATGGCCTAGTATATTGTATATTATTTATATTATATGAACTACCCTCGAATACTCAAACGCATCTCAGATCGCGATTTTTTGACAGTTTGCAATGAAAATCTTTAAAAATTCATCACTTGTTCTTTTCTTGTTCTTTGTTTTATTCTCTAGCTTGTAAGGTGTACAATAAAGTATTTTCATTCATTCATTCACTTGAGATTTGCTTAAATCTGAGATGTTTGAGTATTAATACAGCCTATAAATGTATTCATAGTTCTATAACACTTTTGATATATGAAAAATTCTTAGAAAATGTATGATAATTTCGTTTTACAGCGGACAAGAGGTTTGAAATCAACGCCATAGAAAGAGGTTATGAAGTAGACATGAGGCTGAAAATTAAAAAAGTGGGTAGATCCACATTCGGGACATACAGTTGCATATCTAAAAACTCGCTCGGAGACACGGATGGGACAATCAAGTTATATTGTAAGTACAAAACTAAGATAATGTTCATCATATTATAAATCTTATAGTGGGTTATTCGTCTAAGCTTGTAGTGCTTGCCTGCACTTAAGGAAATCACAAATAATACTATTATAACAATAGTCTTTGACAATAATATATTGTCAGAACAATGCATGAAACCTCAGTCGCTAAAATACCGTACAAAGATATCCCTAAGAGTTATTCGTCAAGTGGGATTAAGCTCCAATGGGGCAGGTGGATTCACATCTCACTCAGGGCGTAACTTTTGGGATAATATAAGATAATAAAGAATAAATCTTTGTAAAATAATGTTATTATACAAAGTACAGTTTTCTTTAATTTCCATTTAAAAAACATCATCAAAATTAATAAAATAAACGAAGTGTTTTACAGCGCGATGAGAATACAAAAAATACTGCGGTTAGTTTGGTAAGCCATGCTCTATAATTAGGGTAACTTAAAATGGCGGTAAATAATATGGTAAGTGATTTTATAAAATATAATTAAAGGGCATTATTTATTTTCAAAGTAAATTATAAACTGCCCCCAAATTATCTATATAAGCAATAAAGAGTCTAAAGATAAGTAAAATTATGTGAAACAAGAATATGCTTTACTTAATTTAATTGAAGTTGAAACTTGAGTTTCTCGTACGAGCATTAAGGAATGGAAGGCGTTAATGGCCACAACGTGTTACTCGATATTTCGAAGCTCAAGACTCTATAGTTCAGCCAGTTTCTGGTTTCAACATCCGTTCAGTCCATTTAGGTGTTTCATATTAATGAACCAAATAGAGAGACTGAGTGATTTTCTGCATATATTAAGGCAGATATTGAACATGCTGAGCCGAACCCAATTATTGGTTAAGAGACCCCTCTTATGTATCATATCGCAAATGATGCGACAATTCAGACGTAAAAGAAAATAATAACGGCCAAGTGCAAGTGAGAATCGCGCACGAAGGGTTCCGTACCGTATCTATAATGAAAACTGCGAAAAAATCACGTTTGTTGTATGAGTACAATTAAATATTCATTTTATTCTTAATTTTAGTATTTTTTGTTATAGAGGCAAAAGAAATACATCATCATTCATGAGAAACAGCCTGGTGACAGACGGACAGACAGACATACAGTGGAGTCTTAGTAATAGGGTCCCGTTTTACTCTTTGACTACGGAACCCTAAAAACCGAAATCAATTTTTTATTTTATAATTTGGCTTGAACTTTATTCCTGATGTACTGTTACTAGCTATACTATTAGCTATTAACTAAGGGCTCTACTATTACTAAAATATAGTAATAGTAAAGAGTGAAGAAATCTTCCGCGGAAGTACTAACGCCTATTTCTGCCGTTTTGTCTGTATTCGGTAAAATTACAGGCAGGTGAAGCTTACACATGTATATGCTCCGATTGAATGCAAAACAGTGTATCGTAGAGAACGTTCTTAACGAAGATACCACTTTACATCAGGTGGATCATCTGCTTGTTCCATCAGCAAGTATAAAAAAACTCCTGAGTGGTTTGGTCTTAAAAGCTCTTATATCTAGAACTCTGAATAATATTTTACGTACGTAGGCTCGTGTTTATATTTTCCCGGTACTTTGATCGAATTACATCCCAAACTATGCTGACAAAAGCCTTTTTGAAACAAAATACTCCATGCCATCCAATGACACGCTATTATACTCACAAAATGTGCCAAGCTATAAAGGACCTAGTCAGCGTTCACATACGGCAAGTTTCTACTTGTTTGACCAACCTTCAGTAGAACAACATCCACTAAAAGCTTTCCATACTAATGACTTATTAACCATGATATTATCATTAATTTTAAATCCAGATATTTGACATCTAAGAGAAAGTAAGCATGTTTATTTATTTATTATATCTTTACCGTTCTTTGTTTTAGCGCGTCCTTAATTCCCAATGAGTTATGCCCGGTTCGTACACTTTACGGGCTTCTTCTTATGTTATCTGTAAGGTCGGCAAAAAAAGATGGCAATAGACTTTTCGGCCATTTTAACTAAAGGAGTACTCACTCATTACACTCATAATCGTATTTGTTTACTACATCGAATGGTCCAGACTACTAAGTCCAGTTAGTTTGCCTAATTATCTGTACCGAGTGCTCAGTCCGAACAGGTCCGAACGGAACCGAACAATAGATATTATTCCAAGTAACAGATTCTAAATTTGTACGAAGATTTTTGCCCATCTTCGTACAAATTCGGAGTAAGTACATATTAGTATAAAAAATGGAAAACAATGCTCTGTCAAACACGATAGCAACGGTAACTTTGGCGTCGTTTTTTATAGTTTGCAAATGTGTTATAAAAGCTCACGGTATAGGGGCTGATTATTGCAACGGCATTATGCAATAATCTCGTACGCAAACGTAATACGCAAATACATCTCAGTCTGTCGAGTTAAAGGTTGCAGCCAATGTTTTTGTTGTTACAGCCCTGTCCGGCAAGTTCGAAGAGATGCAGTACAACGAAGTTGGAGACTTCGACGAAGCCCCCGATGTGGGAGAGCTCGAGGCTCTGAAACGGAGTGCTGCTACGGCCCACAGCTACCCCCTAGTGTACTGTGTAGCGCTGTACATTGTATTATAATGCTGATTTGTATATAAAGAAATATATTGTTACGATAATTACGTTTGCTTTTGTTTTATTTGAGGTCTTCTTAGGATTTTCCGTCTCTTTCAAGTATATTTTACCCCCATACTTGTAATATTGCTTGAAATGTCTCCTGTCACTGTTTGTCAGTACTCATGAATAAGATATGGCAATAGTTTGAACATTGTTTATCTTTTGAGTTTAAGGCCCGCTTGCACAACGATTACTAAACTGGTTTAACGAGCCCCTTAATACATCCAGGAAGCTAATTACGTTTAACATTTTACACAAAGAAAATTAAATCGCTATTACGTTGACGCTAAACATGTTTATCTTGGTAAACGTGATAGCTAAATAAAATTAAGCCAGATTGAAGTGCAAGCGGGCTTTATAAGTAAAGCCATAAGTGTTGAACTGAAGCATGATATTGAGGGTAAGTACAACACGTGTGTTCAAAAACCTTCGATGAAACTTTTACTCATAAGTACTCATAACATTTAAGGCCCATCCCATAAAATAGTTAAGTTTAATGGAGCATTAAATAAATGAGCACTTAACATGATGTATATTGCAGTACACTATGCTTATCGGTGCACAGAGGGAGAATGCAATACAGCGTGTGGTTATTTCCAGAACCGAAGACACGGCATGCGGCGAACCGATAAGTGCTAGAAACCAAACTTCGTTTTCTAACCACAATTTACACAGGCATAGAAATAGAATACAAATAGAAATAGAAAAATGTTTATTGATCATATAGTTAAATATTTACAACAAAAAAATTGAGGCTCTGTCTCCTGCCTGGCTAATATGTGCAACGCGAGATATGTCGCGCTTGACACGAGATACTGTTTCTATTGATGGACATTTTAGAAATTATAGATAAAAGACTCAGATAAGCTAAACATTAGCATTAAGTCTTCATTTTGTAGAACGAGATAGATTTTTGGCACTGGCAAGCTAGCACAGGAAGATCTAAAGAGATATCTCTATTTTGCACGAGATAGCGTGTAGACAAAATTTTGTCGCGGTGCACATCTTAGCCGGACTGGAAAGGCTGAAAAAGCGTTAGAAGTGGCACAGAAGATAGTACCATGTACAACAAATGCAACGTTAAACTGTAGTTAAAATGTAGTAGTGTAAATTAAATTGAATGTGCTATGTATTATTTATTATCTCTAAGTGCTTATGATGCACTTAAGCCCCAGGCTACAACACTGATGCAGATTAGGTAATTTTAAACGTTCAGCTATTTTGAAACTCTAGTTTTTAATTAAGTTTATCTACATTGCAGGAAATCCTGAGTTTCATTCAGGATTATGCGGTGAAAGTTTCACAATCTGAATTAGAAACCATGCTATCAATTTGTATCTAATAATTACATATACCGGCTAAAAGCTTTTATATAATAATAATAATAATGCTGGACAATTCACACAGGATCATCTAACCCCAAGCTAAGCAGAGCTTGTGTTATGGGTACTAGATGAATATCTATGTATGTAATGTACTTAATAAAATACATTACATACATAGATATTTTTTATTATGCATAGAAAATACCCAGAACACCCGGAATAAACATTTGCAGATCGTACAAACATTTATCCCAAGGTGGGAATCGAACCCGCAATCTTCTGCGTCGCAGTCGGACGTTCGCCCACCGCGCCACATCGGTCGTCATATGGCTCAGGGTGGAACGCAGGGCAGTGCATGTGCATCAGACATGACCTGCGAGGCAATGCTTTGTTTTAGGTGATGGTTACCGCTTAACATCGAGTATATTTCTTCAACATCCATTTGTAAGTCACAAACAAACGAATAAAAATAAAAAAGTTTTTAGCGAATTCTTTGAAGGGCACAGTTATTGCAGTGACAGCGTCTAAAATGTGTTAATATGAGCAAGTTGCATTTATAAGTTTACAAAAAGTTACATTGTTACGTTTTTTAACTTAAAAGAATTGATGTAGCTGAATAGTACTATATGCCATCAAAAACATAAACTTACTAAAAAAACACTTACACTACTAACTTACTAAAAATCAAGGCTCGCAACTCAATTCTTCTACCGTAAAAATAAAGTTGTGAGATCCATGTAATATTATTATCATTAATGTCCACAGATTGATTTCACCCACTGCTCATTAAGTATATGCTGCATCATTATGTATGGGCCATTGTTGCCTATCCTGTGCTTATCTCATCCAGGTAGTATTATAATTCAGGTCACAAAAAAAGCACGATAATTAATGTTTTATCACTGAACCACCGGTAGCTACAATGCCTTTATGATTTAAACATTTTGGCAAACATTATCATCATAATAATATTAGAAAATAAATCTTCCCCGAAAACTCACCGAAACCAGGACCGAAACTGGACCTAAAATATTAAAGGGATTCAGGGAGGGTCCACGTAAAGGAATTTATTTAGCTTATTTAAATAAGCGCTACTTATTCAACTGTAGAACTAACTGGTATCTTTTACAATATTTATGGCTTTAATTTTGCCAAAAATACATTGTAAATATACCCGTTTTAAAAGTCAATCATCTAGTGGACTCAGTGGATAACAGTCGCAAGACTGTAATGCAGAATAGTCACTTGCAAGTACAGCTACATGCAATTTTATGCATACTGATTTGCGGTTTCATAGGTATATATATATACAAGTACATCACTCGTAATTTTTTAAAGACAAGTGCACTAACCAAACATCTTTCATATTTATGTAGGCAACCAAATCGAGCAAAGGTGGACATAAAATATTTTTTACAAGTTTATAAAATGAGGCATCATTTCAAAGGGCTCAGTTCAAACTTTCCAAAACCAGTGTTCCAACGTGTTTTTCATATAAAATTGTACATAAAGTAGTTAGGTATATATTTGACATCGGTCCCTCTGAATAGAAATATATATATCAAGAAAACAATTCTTTTTTTTGTGGCATGTGTCCGTCATTTGGACAATTTTGCCAATGTCAAGTGGGTTGTATAAAATAATTAGTCAAGTCCGGTCGGTAAAAAAAATAAAGTCATATGATTTTGAAGAAAGAACAATTCTTAAAGTTCAGAACATTCACTGTTTTGACGTATATTTATTAAGAGTCATGACGCAAGTTTACAACCTCGACCACCAGTTACCACCGTAATAAAACAACAAATTTCAGCTCGAGTTCAAACTTTTAAATAAAACAGTACGGTACAAAACTGTTGGTGGCATTGTTCGTACAGACGTCGCCGTGATATATCATGCACGTGGTACCCTGAATGTATATTTCATGTTTGCTGGTCGGTCCAGCTCCGCTCCGAGTCAGCACCTGCCTGCGCGATGACAACCGGACTTTGTCACACAACTATACAGCGAAACTAGGATATAGTACGGAACTTTATTTGACTAGGCACTAGGGATAGAAGTTGCATTTATGATCGAAATAGACAGGTGCGTCTATGCTTAGTAATGTTGGCTTGTTTAGTGTGCAAACTGAGAATACTACTCTATTGTGCTTGTCTTGTTTTATTGTTAAGTGTATAAATAAAATAGATAAATTTTTGTGAACATTTTTACACAACATAATTATACCCCAAACTAAGCATACTGTGGGAAATTAATTTCTCTTGTAAATACATACTTGAATACAATATAACACCCAGAAGGAGAGACACCTTACAACAAAAACAGGCGGTTTCCTATAAAGAGACTGATAGCAGTAGAAAATAAATCATGATTATATCAAACAAAAACATACGTTCTTAGATCGTAGGTAGTGTTGTATATAATATTGTAGCTTAGCTAAGTAAAGCAGTGTAGAACGCCTGGTCGACCGTTTAATTAAGCGTTGTCTTGAAGCCGCGAGACAGCGAAATATTAGGACAGCTCGTACTAAGCTACAAATCCGTCTTGTACCTATGTATTCTCAACGGGGTATTTGTATGTGATGAACGGTTCTCCAAGCAGCCACGAAGCTATGTGCCTACGATTATGGTACTAGTTAAATCTACTATTTAAATGATGTGATGAAATTCAAAGCTAAATTTAGAGGGTTCTTTTCAATAGAATCAAATTGCTATAC
This sequence comes from Electrophaes corylata, assembly GCA_947095575.1. Taxonomy (NCBI): domain Eukaryota; kingdom Metazoa; phylum Arthropoda; class Insecta; order Lepidoptera; family Geometridae; genus Electrophaes; species Electrophaes corylata. The sequence continues at coordinate 5,997,379 of OX352706.1, read as the reverse complement.
CCTAGAGAATGTTCTGATTTTCGTGGCCACAACCGAGACCGATATTTTGCTAAACAAAGTAAGGATACGAGCTATTGTGAATCGAATTGATGTGTGATGTCTATGTATTCTTGTTTGGTGAGTGGAGGTGTCGTTTCAGTATTCGTGCTTACCTTATTTGAGTGCGAGTTAATATGCTCACATACGTCTTCAAAATTATCGGGGACAAGTAGAAAGTATACACAAAAGCTTTTGCTAATATTTACTGGAAGTGGTAAAGTAATTAAACGCCGATAGACTAGAATTACTGCAGTAGATGGCTTAAGCTACATTCAAAGTCATAAAGAATTTATTTAGTAATACTCGCAACTTAAAAAACAGGCAAGATACTTACTGCTAGTTCTTACCGTTTTTTAGGGTTCCGTACCCAAAAGAAAAAACAGAACCCTATTACTAAGACTTCGTTGTCTGTCTGTCTGTCCGTCTCTGTCACCGGACTCTCATAAACCGTGATAGTTAGAGGAAATTTTCACAGATGATGTATATCTGTGTGGTGGGTTCGATTCCCACCGAGAACAGACATTTATGTGATGATTATGTTTGTTCTGTATCTGGATATTATATTGTATTCTGAGTATTTACAAAAAAAAGTACTTACATAAGTGTTCTATCAGTCATCTGGTTACCATAGTCAAGCTACGATTACTTTGGGGCTATATGATGTGTAAAAATGTCCACAAATATAAAAAAAAGTATATTATCAGGTATCTGATTTCCATAGTAAACGTTTTGTTTAGTTTGGAGTTAGATGGCGTTGTGTGAATGGCAGCCAACATTTTTTTTAAGATATATATTTCCTAGCTTCAGGTAGCACATTTCTTCGAAAATGAAATAAACTTCTAATTTTAAGTTACAAAGAAATGTGTAACCTGTGAACCAGGAGGTTGCACCTTGTAAAGTCCAAGCACGACACAAATATAAAATTTGTCACACGAGACCACGTAATGCGCCACGTTTGATTGTTATCTGCTGTGTACGAACAATTTTGTAAAGGTACTCGCGAAATTGTTGTTTTAATAGTAGCGCGCGCTCCAAATAGGCATCATTAGAATTCATTGCGCACACACCCTATACTTATCGCTACTGTACCTACCTGTTTTGTTTATGTAACTTTACTAACGTTAAACTTATTTGCTAGTTTGCTTTGCTAATAATCTTTTCTTCAAGGCCCGCCTCGTGTAGGCTGCCCTTTGGCTGGTCCTTCTCTGCGGTTTCAAAACTTTACAAAACTTTTGACAACCTCAACTATGAACACAGCCGCTGCTAGTTATCTAATATTGTTGTTAGTGATTTTCATATAGCTACAATAAGTAGCTAAAGTCAAAGTTTACCAAAGATCTGTGGCTGATACTCTCATGTTTTATTGCAATTCCTAAAGTGTGTTTCGTTTCATATTATTCGTTGACATACATAAACATATTATTTTGACGACCGATGTGGTGCGGCGGGCGAATGTACGCCTGCGACGCAGAGGTTGCGGGTTCGATTCCCGCCTTGGAATAAATGTTTGTATGATCTGCAAATATTTATTCCGGGTGTTCTGGGTATTTTCTATGTATAATCAAAATATCTATTCATGTAATGTATTGTATTAAGTATATCAGTCATCTAGTACCCATAACACAAGCTCTGCTTAGCTTGGGGCTAGATGATGCTGTGTGGATTGTCCAGCATTATTTATTATTTTTTATTTATTTATTATATTATTGGTGTCAGTTTCTGCGTATATGATTTTAAACGATTATTAGTGTAGTATCTACACTAATAATCTATCTATTATATAAAAGAGAAGTCCATTCACTCACTGACTCATCACGATTCCTCCGAAACTACAAGGCTTAGAAGTCTGAAATTTGGCACAAGGATTTTTTAGAGGGTGTAGACGCTCACTAAGAACCGATTTTTAAAAATTCGCACCCTAAAGGGGTGAAAAGGGGTGAAAACGTTTGTATGCAAAATCGTATTCAGTGGTCGTATTGAAATGAAACTTTGGATAAATGTTACTTATGGCAAGGCTAATAAAATGCATCATTGTTTTTTTTTAAACAACCCTTATAAGGGGTGCGATGGGGTGTTAAAGTTTGTATGAAAAAATCGTAATGCGTGTTGCGATTTGCTTCAAACTCAGTTTGGCTTCTTAAAATACAAAAATATTAATGACTACATTCAAAATTTTTCAAAACTACCCTTCCGAAAGGGGATGGTCGGGTGTCAACATTTATATGGAAAAATCTGTATGCTTGGCTTGATTTACTTCAATCTTTGTTCGGACACTTAAAATACGATATTACTATACAAGTATTTCATGGTTTTAAAAAACAACCCCTACAGCTACCCCTACCCCAATAATTTCATACAAAATAAAATTATGCCAACTTAAAAACATTTGGTGTACTAAGCAATCTTTATAAAGCTTGAGTGCTTACTAAGAAACGATTTTTGAAAATTCGCACCCTAAGGGGTTGAAAAGGGGTGTAAACGTTTGTATGCAAAATCGTATTTAGTGATCACATACATTGAAATGAAACTTTGGATAATGTTACTAATGTCAAGGTTTCAAAAATGCATTATTGTTTTTTTTAATTACCCTTATTAGGGGTGTGATGGGATGCCAAAGTTTGTATGGAAAAATCATAATGAGTGGTGCTTTTTGCTTCAAACTCAGTTTGACTTCTTTAAATACAAATATAATAATTACTACGTTTAAAAATTTTTCATGACCACCCTTATGAAAAGGGGAGGTCGGGCGTCAACATTTATATGAAAAAATTGTATGTGCGGCTTAATTTACTTCAACCTTGGTTCAGACACTTAAAATACGTTATTATTATGCAAGTTTTTCATGATTTTAAAAAACAACCCCTACAGCTGGTTGAAAGGAAATATATTAATTTCATAAATGCCAACTTATAAACATTTGGCTTAGGCATTCTTTGAAAGGTTTAGGTGTTTACTAATAAACTATTTACGAAAATTTACACCCAAGGGGTTGAAAAAGGGTGTAAACGTTTGTATGCATGTTTAGCGATCGTATTGAAATGAAATTTAGGATAAATGTTATTTTAAAAGGCGTTATGGATTTTTTTTAATTGCCCTTATACAGGGTGTGATGAGACGTCAAAGTTTGTATGGAAAAATCATATTGATTATTGCGACTAGCTTCAAACTTAATCATGGAATACACAACCATGGAAAACACAGCCAGGAATTGGTTTACATTCTTGCATCCAATGAGGTCGTGTATTTCGTGGTTGTGCTTTTTAGGTCATACCAAATTTTCTGCACTTTTGGAAAACACAAGCTTAGGATTGGATGCCAAAACCTATGCTCCGTTTGCACTCGCTTTCTAGGGCGGATCTGACTCGGATACGTTAGGTTAGGTTAGAACATAAAAAAAACGCGCGAGGCGAGCGAGCGGAGCGCGCGTGCGCTTCTGGCGCTTCGGCGGCTGCTGCTGCGCCGCGCGCAGCAGCAGCCGCCGAAGCGCCAGAAATAAAACTGCATGATCTACCTATACTAAGATAGAACTTGGCTCTTAGTTGCGTCTTTGCACTCGCTTTCTAGGGCGGATCCGACTCGGATAGGTTAGGTTAGGTTAGAACATAAAAAAAACGCGCGAGGCGAGCGAGCAGAGCGAGCATGCTGCGGCAGCAGCCGCCGAAGCGCCAGAAATAAAACTGCATGATCTACCTATACTAAGATAGAACTTGGCTCTTTAGTTGCGTCTTTGCACTCGCTTTCTAGGGCGGATCCGACTCGGATAGGTTAGGTTAGGTTAGAACATAAAAAAAACGCGCGAGGCGAGCGAGCAGAGCGAGCGTGCTGCGGCAGCAGCCGCCGAAGCGCCAGAAATAAAACTGCATGATCTACCTATACTAAGATAGAACTTGGCTCTTTAGTTGCGTCTTTGCACTCGCTTTCTAGGGCGGATCCGACTCGGATAGGTTAGGTTAAGTTAGAACATGAAAAAAACGCGCGAGGCGAGCGAGCAGAGCGAGCGTGCTGCGGCAGCAGCCGCCGAAGCGCCAGAAATAAAACTGCATGATCTACCTATACTAAGATAGAACTTGGCTCTTTAGTTGCGTCTTTGCACTCGCTTTCTAGGGCGGATCCGACTCGGATAGATTAGGTTAGGTTAGAACATAAAAAAAACGCGCGAGGCGAGCGAGCAGAGCGAGCGTGCTGCGGCAGCAGCCGCCGAAGCGCCAGAAATAAAACTCCATGATATACCTATACTAAGATACAACTGACTCTTTAGTTGCGTCTTTGCACTCGCTTTCTAGGGCGGATTCGACTCGGATAGGTTAGGTTAGGTTAGAACATAAAAAAAACGCGCGAGGCGAGCGAGCGGAGCGAGCGTGCTGCGGCAGCAGCCGCCAAAGCGCCAGATTTAAAACTGCATGATCTACCTATACTAAGGTACAACTTTACTCTTTAGTTGCGTCTTTTGCTCTCGCTTCCAAGGGCAGATCCGACTCGGATAGGTTAGGTTAGGTTAGAACATAAAAAAAACGCGCGAGGCGAGCGAACAGAGCGAGCGTGCTGCGGCAGCAGCCGCCAAAGCGCCAGAAATAAAACTCCATGATATACCTATACTAAGGTACAACTTGACTCTTTAGTTGCGTCTTTTGCACTAGCTTTCTAGGGCGGATCCGACTCGGATAGGTTAGGTTAGGTTAGAACATAAAAAAAACGCGCGAGGCGAGCGAGCGGAGCGAGCGTGCTGTGAGAGCAGCCGCCGAAGCGCCAGAATTAAAACTGCATGATCTACCTATACTAAGGTACAACTTGACTCTTTAGTTGCGTCTTTTGCACTCGCTTTCAAGGGCGGATCCGACTCGGATAGGTTAGGTTAGGTTAGAACATAAAAAAAACGCGCGAGGCGAGCGAGCAGAGCGAGCGTGCTGCGGCAGCAGCCGCCGAAGCGCCAGAAATAAAACTGCATGATCTACCTATACTAAGATAGAACTTGGCTCTTTAGTTGCGTCTTTGCACTCGCTTTCTAGGGCGGATCCGACTCGGATAGGTTAGGTTAGGTTAGAACATAAAAAAAACGCGCGAGGCGAGCGAGCAGAGCGAGCGTGCTGCGGCAGCAGCCGCCGAAGCGCCAGAAATAAAACTCCATGATATACCTATACTAAGATACAACTGACTCTTTAGTTGCGTCTTTGCACTCGCTTTCTAGGGCGGATCCGACTCGGATAGGTTAGGTTAGGTTAGAACATAAAAAAAACGCGCGAGGCGAGCGAGCGGAGCGAGCGTGCTGTGAGTGCAGCCGCCGAAGCGTTAGAATTAAAACTGCATGATCTACCTATACTAAGGTACAACTTGACTCTTTAGTTGCGTCTTTTGCACTCGCTTTCAAGGGCGGATCCGACTCGGATAGGTTAGGTTAGGTTAGAACATAAAAAAAACGCGCGAGGCGAGCGAGCGGAGCGAGCGTGCTGCGGCAGCAGCCGCCGAAGTACCAGAATTAAAACTGCATGATCTATGATCTAAGGTACAACTTGACTCTTTAGTTGCGTCTTTTGCACTCGCTTTCTAGGGCGGATCCGACTCGGATAGGTTAGGTTAGGTTAGAACATAAAAAAAAACGCGCGAGGCGAGCGAGCGGAGTGAGCGTGCTGCGGCAGCAGCCGCCGAAGTTCCAGAATTAAAACTGCATGATCTACCTATACTAAGGTACAACTTGACTCTTTAGTTGCGTCTTTTGCACTCGCTTTCTAGGGCGGATCCGATTCGGATAGGTTAGGTTAGGTTAGAACATAAAAAAAACGCGCGAGGCGAGCGAGCAGAGCGAGCGTGCTGCGGCAGCAGCCGCCGAAGCGCCAGAAATAAAACTGCATGATCTACCTTTACTAAGGTACATCTTGACTCTTTAGTTGCGTCTTAACGAAGCATAAGCTTTGGTTCGACCAATCAGAGCAATGGTCACCAATTGCCAGGTCGTGTTTTCCATGGTTGTACATTACCAGCACGCGTTGGGAAGGACTCATAAACTACCCTTATGAGGGGTGCGAAAAGGCGTTTGTATGGAAAAATTATAATGCATGGTGTGATTTGCTTCAAACTCAGTTTGGCTTCTTAAAATACAAAAATAGTAATAACAACGCTTAACATTTTTTAAAACTACCCTATCGAAAAGGGGAAGGTCGGGTGTCAACATTTACATACATATATGGAAAATCTGTAGGTACCTTATATGCGTGACTTGATTTCTTTCAATTTTGGTTCGGACACTCAAAATACGATATTGTTATACAAGTTTTTCATGATTTCAAAAAAAACAACCCCTGCAGCTGGTTGGAAGAGATAAAAATGTTTATTTCATCTATACAAATAAATAAAATTGAAGCGTCTGTAATATTAAAATAACCGGTTTTTACTGCATGAATATGAATGTTTATAAGGTACATATACCAAAATAGCATTTTTTACAATTTTTGTCTATCTGTCTGTCTATCTGTTTGTTTGTTCCGGGTAATCTCTGGAAAGGCTGGACTGATTTCGACGGGACTTTCACTGGCAGATAGCTGATGTAATAAGGAGTAACTTAGGCTACTTTTACTTTAGAAAAAATAGAAAATGTCCAAGTAGGTACTGCCCAATATCGCGTGCAGCCTTTCACGCTCTAACCAGTGAACCGATTTGGATGAAATTTGGAATAAATATAGATTGTAATCTGGAATAGAACATAGGCTACTTTTTATCCCGAAAAAATAACGGGAACGGGCAAAATCTGTGACGCAATCTGCAAGTGGCCGCTATTTTATGCCATATACCCTCTATTAACGCCATCTGTTGGCGACGCCGAGTACTACTTCAGTTATTTTATAATGACTACAATCATCAGTACCTATGTACTAGCGCCACCGCGCATCTTTATTTTTACATAGTACCTTTGTAAAAATGTTTACCGCCCAACGAAGTGGGCACGGGTCAGCTAGTATATCTATAGTAGTAATAAAACTCTATGAGCTAAACAAACCCGTTTATTGTATGATTTTCTGTGAATACTCTACTTCTAAAACTGAATGAGGTTTGCAATGGACGGTAGGGAAAAGCACAAGAGAATGAAGTATATAATGATATTAAAGAAACATCATTATCTGTATTCCGGTACTGCATCATTACCTTGTTTGTTACTTACAAATACTTTAATAATTGAAATGCTTAATAATACTGAAAAAAATATATTATTGTTAGAGACTCTACCTGCAACCCGGGCTGAGCCGAGCGACGTGGTATAAAATGGTCACACCATGTGGTACTCTGTGGACACTTCATCGACAGCCGTCGTTCACTTTAGACGTATTTTAGCACTGTTGGTCATTTGTTTTACCTAGACTTGTGGTTAAATGTTATAGTTGGTCCATAGTTGACTTAAAAATGTTCGCTAGATGTGTCACTTGTGGTATTTTTCATGAACCCAAGGCTGTTTGTAATATCAGGCCGTGGGATCACACGTGTTCCTATGACCGTTTTGCCTTCTGATTTTTGTCGTGCACTTTGAGCAAATGTTGTTTGTGTCAAAAATAATTTGTGTAGTTTGGTGGGTAAGTCTCATTTTACTTTCTGGTAAAAATAATAGTGTCGGATAGGGTTATGTTCAATACAAAGGACGTGATTTTGTTCAAAGCTCGTGATATACCTACCTAGGTACTCGAGAAACATTTGACGATGGTAGAAGGAGTAGATTTTGTGAGTGCCGTTTTGCACGGAAATTCGTCGATATCTTCTTGAAGACAGAATCATTCGATCGATCATCGAGACAAATTGTTAAGTCCCTAGGCGTTCAATTACCTACGCATAGTTCACGTGGGTATTGTGATAGTTCGCGTAATAACCTCACTCGTCAAAACTTTTAGTTGGCTTCGTACATATCGACTAGTTCTAGATCGCTGACAAAGTTGTTGTAGCGCGAGCGCAGACAATGCGGGTTGCTACTTGGAGTGCGCAGTATAGACGGCGCCAAAACCGTTGTGTCTTTTCTTTACGTTACTGACATCGGCTCTGTCGAGCGAGCCGCATGGCACATTGCTAGTCGTAGCTACTCCCAAGTGCAGTTTTGTGTACAGGCAGCGTCTTCTTTCTGCTTTGTTGTTCTATACAGTCTAGTGCTAATGCTAAGTGTTGTACCTACTAAGTCAGTAGTCAGTTTTGAACGAGATACCTGGCTGAAAAAATATAGATGCAATCAGCATCATCAAAGGTCGAAAATATTTGATCTTTTGCTGAAGTGTTCTGCCTACTTGTTTACCGATTGACATTACGTAGGTCAAATGATCAGTAATGGTCAGGTAAGCCGAGCAAGTATCATGTCGAAGCGTTTGTGAAAGAGTTAATGTCTAGCAACGAAACTGTGGTGATGTTCGTATGGTGTGACGCGGGCTCATGCACACCTTTGTGCTGCTGCGCGTGCTCAATGACGCTTTGCTACGTGCTACTGCGCGTGTTTCTGCACGTCTTACTGTATGTTTGTGAATAGATATCGTTGGGTACTGACGAGTATCGTTTGAAAGCTGACGTGCGTGGACATTGACATATATTTTGGCCTGTTTTTCGCTGCGAACTGGGGGCGTGTGCCCTGGTGATGTATTTTACATGTTGATGTAGTATGTCACGGTGACCATAGCCGGCGAACTGGGTGCATAGGCTACGATCATATGTGTCGACGCGGTAAGCGAACTGGGTGCTTGTACCGTGGGGCATAGCGATAGCATCAACAAGCCTGATGCCATTGTTATGTGAGTAGGTGGCCATAGTACGCGAACTTGGTGCTTAGTCTGTGGTCAAGGAGACGCGATTAGCGAACTGGGAGCTTCCATCGCGGGGCATAGCAATTGCAGTTAAATACCTAATGCTTTTGTTATGCGGCACAACAACGAAGATCCGGAGTTTGTTGTTTGTGCACACTGTCGTTTAAATAAATCAAATTGCATATTGAGTGAAATCTGTTTTGCTTGCGATCGTTTGAGTGCACGCTTACGATCGTAATGTTTAACGGACTTAGCTCTTCAACGGGTTTGTTTTCAGTTTAGTAACGAAGTGTTCTTTTGCAGGCAGTTATTAACCTGCTCATGACCTCCTAGATTCCGAGGTGTCTATCGCAAGTCAAGCGGTCGAGGGCGCCTCGCGGTCAGGAGAGGCCGTGTTAGAGACTCTACCTGCAACCCGGGCTGAGCCGAGCGACGTGGTATAAAATGGTCACACCATGTGGTACTCTGTGGACACTTCATCGACAGCCGTCGTTCACTTTAGACGTATTTTAGCACTGTTGGTCATTTGTTTTACCTAGACTTGTGGTTAAATGTTATAGTTGGTCCATAGTTGACTTAAAAATGTTCGCTAGATGTGTCACTTGTGGTATTTTTCATGAACCCAAGGCTGTTTGTAATATTATAATAATAAGTATTCTATCAGTCATCTGGTTCCCACAGTACAAGCTATGCTTAGCCAACCTAAGCATAGCTTGTTGGTTATAATACTGAGAGATAAATTTTATACAGCATTAAAAAAGCAAAAACTCTAGCATAACTCAAAACTCAAACATCAAAAAGTAAGTTTGCTCGAAGTGCAGTGGAACGCTCGGAGATTGAAACTTGCAATATAACACTCATCTTTTTATTCCACTTTGAACGGAGCATCGCTACGATCCTTATTTCGTAAGTAAAATATGAAGTCCTTCATTTCAAGCCACTCGAGTAGATAAGTCAGCTCGCTACTTATCTGTATAAGAAGAATTAACCACTAGACGCAAAATATAGAAAAAAAAAATCTAGAGCAGTACCTACTATTAATCAGTACTAGTAGTATCACCACTCAATTTTGTGTGTCCATTACTGATGCTTGCAGCTGTTTTTTCCAATTTGAAAGAACACTCAATTCCGTTTAGCATGACTTTTAGACACTTTTAACTTATTTGATAAATTATTGAGATAAAGGTAAATGATGACTAAATTGTTCTTCCTAGAACCTTATGAAAAGGTACATGTTCAGCAGCGGAGTAGCAGCGTTTTTAAACTAGTGATGATGATGATAATGAATTTATTAAAGAACTTTCCAAGTAAGATTGTAATTTTAAAAATAACATCACATATTTTTACAGTCCTTTAAGCTTCACAGAAGGCTCGAAAAAACTTAATTAGCTCACGACTATAATCCCCAATCACGGTATATAGGTTCGAAAATTAGCTAGGTATATAATTTATTTCAATTTTATTGGCCCACCGCTAACTACATTAAACATTATGTTGTAAGCATTATGATACTTACATGCTCATGAGGCTTTATTGAAAAAGGCGAGTCTGCTCATAAATAAAGTGGCTAGGGATGGTACCTACGCGGAATATTTTGTTTAGTGGGGAAATAGTCCAAGCGCGGCTCAGGTAGACGGGCTCGAGCCGATTGTCACGATTCCGAAAGGTCCGGATGCATTCACTAGAGCACAAACGGAGTCATTCACTTTAAATCAGACTCTGGATTACGGTGTTCGTGATCTGAAAGTTTTATTATCTCCGTGAGCTAGAACTCGCGTAAATGGCGTTTTTTGAACATAAACCAAACTCACTTTGTGAACCGTCCCCGTAATATAGAGGTAAGGGTTCGTCTGCAGAATTAAACTGAGATCACAGGTTTGACTCCTATATATTGTCGAGGATTGCTTAGACTTAAAAAGCTATTTACTTTTACCAAATTATTTATTAATGTATAATTAATTAATGAGCTTTTTATGAAAAGGCTCATCCGAGAAGTACTATCACCGTACCTATTTCTGCCTCCAAGCAGTGACGCTCGCATTGCTGTGTTCCGGTTTGAAGGGTGTGGGTGCCGATGAAATTACAGGGGCATGAGGCTTAACACTAGTATGCCTCAGGTTGGTGCATCAGGGTAGTATCATAGGGCATGTACCTAAAGTGTGCAACCCACAATGCAAAGCTTTGTTATAGGTGATGGTAACCACTTAAAACCAGGTAAGCCATAATGTTTATTCCAACAACAGTAACAAAAAATATTGTTACAGACCAAAATGTATAAGTAGGTACTTAGGTAACTTTTAATTGCAGGCCATTTGCAGGCACTAAATTAAATCAAAGCTTTCTACACTAATGACATTTTTTTTTTTTAATAATGCTGGACACTCCACACAGCATCATCTAGCCCCAAGCTAAGCAGAGCTTGTGTTATGGGTACTAGATGACTGATATACTTAATACAATACATTACATACATAGATATTTTTTATTATACATAGAAAATACCCAGAACACCCGGAATAAATATTTGCAGATCATACAAACATTTATCCCAAGGCGGGAATCGAACCCGCAACCTCCTGCGTCGCAGCCAGACATTCGTCCGCCGTGCCACATCGCTCGTCGACATTACCTATATAAATCTATCAAAAGATGGACAATGTTCAAACCTATGGTTCAAACTATTGCCATCTCATCAATGAGTAATGCAAAAAGTGACAAGAGACATTTTCACTCATGCACTTATTTACGGGACGCTGGAACATATTTTAGATGGATTAGTCTTGCCTAACACCTATACCGTAAATTTTTAAATTTAAAATAGATAAATAAATACCGTCCTTACTGCTTCGGATTCACTTTACAACCATTACAGTAACAGTTATAATGAAAATATACAGTAAACAAATCCTGGGTGGGATATTTGGAAAATAGTAAAGGCACTCCCACCGAAGTACCCAACTGGTTGTGTGGTAGAGATTTTCTCCTTCTGCACTAGACGCCTACTGCTACTCTACTCAGTAGTTCCATATGTAAATTGTGGTCACTGGACCTTTAAAGTCTAATTTGCTATGAAAGTTGTTGTTGTTATATCAATTCATACTGGTGTACTTGTGAGTTCGATCCCTACCAATAAAAAACATGTGTGTGTGAACATAGACATTAGATATAATATAATATAACTGTGTGTTATATTGTATTCTAATTCAAAGTTAAATAACTACTATTTTATTAATACATAAAGAATATTCCATCAGTTATCTGGTGCCCATGGTTCCCACATTTACTTAGTTTGGGGCTATATGATGCTATGTGAAATATATGCCAGTTATAGGAATTTAATAAATCATAGTTACGTATTTACTTAAACAATATTGAATCTATTTTATCATGATAATTTAACGAAACAATAATGTCTATAAATATTTAATAAAGTCTTACGGATAGGGAAGGAAGACCTGTATTTATGTCCCTTACGGATATTGTCTTGGAACAAATAAGTCGGCACTCATCGCAGATAATAACTCGATTTCCAATTAAAGAAAAGCGTTTTCAAACAACATTGCTCCATTGATCAGCCTTCATGAAAGATCGGTGATATTAAAGGATATGCTCAGAGGGTCAATAAATGATAGAGCGCGAAAGTATGAACAGGACATTAAAATCCAGAAATACGCATTCTATTCGTTTGTTTTACGACGACGCGACACCAATCAATGATTACATATTAGAGTAAGTAAGCTTTCTGGTTATGATTCCTTTTTGGTAAGTCTACTTATGGTAGCATTATTTTTACATCATCGTCTAGTCCTAAACTAAACATAGCGTGCACTATCGAAACCAGATGACCGATAGAATACTTATATACGTTTTTAAAATACATACATACTTAGAATATAATATAACACCTAGGCTGAGAACAAACATCTATGTTCATCATACAAATATTTGTCCTCGGTGGGGATCAAACCCACAGCTTCCAGCACAGAAGGCAGTTTTACTACTAACTAAGCTGTGGGGCCAACCTATGGATGGATTTACATATAATTCACACCCAAAAACCTCTTACCGTAACAATAAGACTGAAACAATGCCTACCTTCTGCTTGTTTTTATCAGTAAAATCTAAGTGCTTACCTAGATTTATTACGCCCGTACTAATTGTACCTACTGACTGCTTTCTATAGGAATCAAATTAAAGATAGTGAAAAAGAATTCAGGTTTTTGTTTCCTTCGAAGCAGGAACAGGATGAATTGTCAAAAGAACCATTTAACTAATTAAAATACCTGATCAGTGGATAAATAATAACTAATACAAGTATATAAAATAGGTAAATACAAAATACATAATATATGTATTATGAAACAGTTGAGCTAACTGCATACCGTTGTACACAATCTAGAGACAACTCAACTGATCCAAATGTACCCCAATCCGAAGCGACCCTAAGACGCTGGCAATGCTGATGGACTGAGGTCAGGTCAACGTGTGACCGAGGGCTGGTGAGTATCTGTACTCACCAACCCTTGGTACACGTTGCTTGGACTTTTACTATGAAAGCTTATTAGATTACTGCTGACAGATTTATTATACACTAGATTATTTCTTACGTTTAAAGTATTTTAAGTATAAAGCACCGGTGGTCTAGTGGGAGTGACCCCGTCTTCTTATCCTAAGGTCGTGAGTTTGAATCCGGTCGTGATGGAATGGATTTTCTACCGTAAAATATATGTACGCAATGCCAATGCTCTCAAACGATAGGTACAGAAAAACACCAGTAAGCATTCTAGTAAGTAGTACTTAGTACTAAGAGATCTGAGTGGATGACTACCGTGATGAGTGGATTAAAGTCGTAAAGCTATTTCATTTTTATGCCCATTACAAAAGTAAGGCAGTACCTTAATTATGTTTGAAACTGTGTGTCAATTAACTATAGCCATTTTAGCTTGTTGATAGATAACCGCATCTACAGTTTTCGACTTAGAAACAACAATAAACAAGTAATTAAAACTTATTTTACTTATACGGCTCGTTCGCGTGCAGTATTCGAGCTAAATGAGGCTTCACGTTCCAACATAAATATGTGTCTGTGTACCGTCCGTAACGGTGCCGGACTGAAAACTTAATCTTTATTAATGTTTATATTTCTATCGCTGTGAGCCTTTTAGTGAGTTACTAATGCTACTTTTTGTAAGTTAATTTCTCAGTGATCATTACATCACAGCTTAGTTGGCCCCCAGGACAATCATTTGTGTGATGAACAAAGATATTTATTCTATATCAAGGGTACAGAATGTTTTTGTATGATATCTTTTTTTTGATAATTGATTGATTCAGGCGTGACTTTGCTGAAATCCATTGTAAAATTATAAAATAGACGGTTTAATACATAGTAGTATTCCGCCACTTCAATCCTAAGAGACACGTGTGTCGCTTTTTTACGAAGCATCCTCAGGAAGATTTTGACTTGCTGTAATTACGACGATCAACACATTTTGGACACCGCCACTCATAACCGTTGTGCTTCGAGAGGCGTGTTGTCTCGCCAAGCTTTCTGATGAGCTCTTCGCACTGCTCCGTATCGTCAATTTTTAGCTATCCTATCCTATCTTCGATATCTTAGATTAAATTGTCTATTTTATAATCCTTTTTTTGGGTTGTCTTCTTTCCAAGGCCATGAAACTCTGATAATACCATTGCACCACCAGGTTTAGCTAAGATGAATTTCTTGAGCTGGTTTCGATTACTACTCTGCATGTGTAGCCGCCTCCAACCTACCTGCGCAGACATAATATCTAAATTTAATTACCAAATAATAAAGGTGATGGCTTTAACTGAGTACCTACCTATATTGTCTGTTAAATATGAATCATAATACCTTTTCACTTGGCATTTTCGCCCAATTATGGCGGACACACGTTAAAACTTGAAATGTTTCAGACACTCCCAATCCGAAATATCATTTGACTGAATTTCATCCCAGTTTTCTTTGTACATTATGAAGATTTCTCTATTTCGTTTCTAAGAGCGTCACAAGCCCCGTGCGGTGATCGAGACAAGTGTTGTAAATCACTCGTATTTACTCACTCCTCCGGTCCGGTATACCCTTTGCTTGTGTTATGTATGACAAAGTTTTGCACACAATCCCGTTGCAAATACCCAGCAAAGATTTCAGTTTGAAGGCAGTTGCTTCTATTTACTGGTTTGGTACACTGAATACTCGTATAAATACGGGCAAGTGCGATTAAGACAGGGAGGAAATAAGATTACGTTTTCATAAAAAAGCCGCCGCTAGCATTTCCTTTTAAGAAGCTCCCTCATATTTCTACAAATATGAGGGACGGAGTCTCGAAAGAATATTAAAAGTCAAGAAGTACCTTTTTCACGTTTGTTGTAAAAGTAGGCACTTCAAGTTATGCAAGTATTATTTTATTTAATTCTTTATTGCACAAAAATTTATTGAAGAATAATTTATCATTTTATTGAAGTACAATAGGAGGGCTTACTGCTAAAGCATTTTCTACCAGCCAACCCAAGTGGTGGTTTAGAAAAGGCGACGTGCGACAAAAATTTATAAAATTACAACTTATGTTGTAATAATATGATATAATAATAATATATTATATTATATAAACAATGTAAACCTACCCAATAAAAATTATCTACATATTAAATATTTATAAAAGTTTACAACGTATTTGCGCATTAAAATGACAAATTGTGTTAAGATACTTACTTATATTTTGTGCTTCAGGTGCGTTGTCTAAGTCAAAAGGCATTTATTCAATAAAACCAAACAGATCACTAAAAAATCGTTTTACAGCATAAATGAATCTAGGCGCCAGTTCCTTACGACCAAGTTTAGAAGAACGGGCAAAAAACTTACGGCTTTTCTAAGTTTCCAAGTTATGGAAACGGATGAACCGTAAGTTGTGTACCAACATGAAGGCACTTTGCATTACTCCAAAATAATATACGCGGAACTCCGATGCAGTTTATTGATGGTTACGTTGCGTTACGTTACTGAATGTTACGGGACATTCATAATACAAAATTCAACATTCACTTTATTTGCATCGTCGCAAAATAACAAGTATTTATTTATTCGTGACCCAGGCATGATACATGGCTGAACAACGGTTAATCTTCTGTGCCATGAAAAATATTTTTTATGAAATCGGAATTTTTACTTTGTTCTTTGTCGCTAGCAATTCTTTTCTCTGACAAAATTTTAACCAAAGGAGATTTTTAATTAATAAAATCCCAAATGTAACCAACAAACAGCCTAGTAAGCTGATTTTCCGCATCTTTACTTTGCTGGGTACTTACATCATTCTGCTATCGTCACTGAAAAAGAATTTATCGAAAAGATCTCTGCAGAGAAGATTTACGCAATTAAAACGAGGGAGGCAGCCCGATAGAAAGAAAAAATGTTTATTTTGCCTTTTTGAATAACTCTCGGAATTAAAATTATAAGGGCTCGTACAAAACGTTACTTTTTTCTGAATTATGATGAGTGGTAGGCATTATTTACAATTGAATTGTGTTTCCTTGTGATTTGTTAAATGAAAAACATTACCGACATAATGAGTATCTACAAAGAAGAGCTTTTGTGTAACCTACTCGCCTTGAAGTATAAAAATATTCTTTTTATTTTTATTCTGTCCTTCATCTGTATAAGAGCACCGGACGGTTCGCAAACGTGCTTGGCATATTCGAGGACGTGTTCAGGTATTTTAAATTGATACATTCAGACGGTGAAAAGGCTTCGATTACCTCGCTTATCTGCTGTAAGAACAATTTTTTACAAAATCAAAAACAATAGATATAAGTCGTCCGGGAAAGTATTACCACCGTACCTTTTCTGTCGCCAAGCATAACTATGTTCTCATTTGAAGGATATGGGTGCCGATGCAATTACCTTTACTTTTCAAGTAATACACGTATTGCAGGGCCACATAAGACATGATCTAAGTAAATGCGTTTTGTGAGATAATGCAATTGTTAGGCAGAGATGACTGAGCGGAACATCAACCTGTTGTATCCTTTGGACGCGTAGGCAAGACATAACACCTGCGATGTCCACGTGGACGCAGTAATCTTATTACTTTGTGTTGAAATATACCTCTTGTTGTTTTGTGATATAAACTATACCTATTGCATAATGCATCGCAACCACTAAATCGCAAAAAAGTTAAAATATATCTACGAAAAATAAATATTCAGGCGTGCTCGAACGAATGCTCTTTGCGTCTCCCTAACATTCTTTCTTTTAATTGTGTTAAAGCAGGAATGTGAAGTGCAGTTTGATGCAGGCTTCAGGACCCGACCAGTAATAAAGTAGGCATCAAGTGTGGTACGTGCCTCAAGATAAGACGGGTTGTACGTGCAAACTCCTTATTTGCGCATGAGAACTGAGCTACCGAGCAAAGTGGGACATTTAAAACACGAAAAGAAAATTTACATTATCACATTTCACGGAAAGTTGTTCCGTTTCCCTCGACGCTTAAACATCCTAGTATGGACATTTAATTTAATTCAGGTACTCAGCATAAATATTAGTGGTTGGTCTAGGATTAACTACTTTTGCTTTGCTTTTTTATTATTTTTCTTACTTTTTTATGCAGTGGTAAATGCGTAATTAATAATTATCATGATAGTGATCCGGTTTCTTTTCTAGTAGCACCATACTGAAGGCCCCAAAAAAAAACAATCACAGAAATGTTCAAAGTTAGAAGCATATTTTTACTTGACTTATTACTAACTTTGTTCCATGGGGTCAGTGACCACACGTTTTACGACTTGCGGGCGCTATCAAGTGTTCTACTCATTTTTGTAATATGTTTATGTTCGAAGAAGTCCACTGCTAGACATAGGCCTTTCCTTTATGTTTCCAAGACGAATGATTTTGAATCTTTTCCATCCACCGACTTCCCGCGATCTTGATGATTAGGTACGAAGTATTAGTTATATTTAAAAATTATACCAATAACATACATCCTCTATACTGATTTGATGTGACACACCATGTATGAGAACAAATGTCTCTTCATGTAAAAGGTAGTCAAACCATAAGGTTCTTGGATATTTTTATTAGCCAGATTAATTTAAGCGCGGCTAGTGCCTTGAGCTGCTATAAATGTCGGAGTCACGTAACCCTTGTCGTCTTACTCCATCGTGTTAAGAGCTGGAGTTGAGTGAGTTTTTGTATGTACACGTGAGTTATCCAATCAGTCGCTGCCGGGAAGTAATAAACTGGGCATCACGTAGTGTCCTCTGGCATACAATATACAGCCACAGAGTATCGTACAGAGCCCAAGTCGACCAAGCTTCAACCAACACGCCACCAACTTGTTTTTATAGTGTAGCAAGGATTGATTATTTCGTATTGAATTTTATTGATGCGCTTGGTTAAAACCTGGTTGAGATATGGATTGTACCCTGAAATTTTCAAGTCTCTATGACCAGTGGTTTAGGCTGTGCGTTGTATATATATCAGTCAGTCAATCGATCAGCCAGGACAAAGCCTCTTACAATTGGTATAGATGGTAACCGCTTAACATCAGATGGACGATCTGCTTGTTCCATCAGCAAGTAGTTTTAAACCAAAACCTAAGCTGGTTAGGGAAGCTGTGAGTAATAAACTGATGCATTTGAATATCCATTATGACCGCTTACCACTATTGAGACGCTTTGAATGGCAGCTGCGGTAACGCGCCACAGTAATTACAGAATATCCATCATATTTATTGATTCAATCAATTCAGACATTTAATCGCATTGAGTCTAATCGTTTCGTATTTGCATGTAACTGTAACCTATTGTTAACGTAATGCTAGCGATGTTTTCAAGCATAATCAATTTCAGGGAGTCTATTTTGCAAAAAGTTTTTATATACTTTTTGAGTTATGACTAATAAATGACGATCAATGTGGCGCGGCGGGTGAATGTCCGCTTGCGACGCGGGAGTTTGCGGATTCGATTCCCCGAATGTTTGTACGATCTGCAAATATTTATTTCGGGTATTCTGGGTGTTTTCTATGCGTGCATGAAATAAATAGACTTTGACTATGAGTAAGACCGCGCAGTCGTAACTACGTTGCCGCGCGTATTTCGAAACATCGATTATCGTTACGCTGAGTATACCTCCAGATCTGGGTAGGAAAATTATTACTTGCAACAAATTTGTGATTTTTAATATTCAATGTTCCTAATATCAGGATTTTCCTTGTTCCAAATTCTTATAACTTATTAATTTTGTATTATTAGTACAAATATATATAAAACTAACTTAATTTCATGATCTAATGAAAAATAGCGTTGCGAACAGGAAATTAGAAAGAAAAAAATATTATTGATAATACTGCTACTATTTGGTAGATTCAAGAATATTATTCGAAAAAGCGTTTCATCATCACCATCAACACTCTCTAGAAGTCCACTAATGGACATTATGCTTCCCCTATGCGTTTCAAGGAAAATCGGTTTTGAACTTCTCATCCATCAACTTGCTGTGATCATAACAAAATCGTTGGTCCATCGGGTAGGAAGGTGTGTTCTACACAGTTAATAAGGATCCGGTAGTAGTCACATATAGTCCGGTAGTTATATACCTACCATCTATAACAAAATCACAATGTGTTTATTGATTTGATTATTGTGTGTATTATTTTTAGTGTAGCTCTCTCTATCGATTGACGACTGATTTGGCGCGGTGGGCGAATGTCCGCCTGCGACGCAGGAGGTTGCGGGTTCGATTCCCGCCTTGGGATAAATATTTGTACGATCTGCAAATATTTATTTCGGGTGTTCTGGGTATTTTCTATGTATAATAAAAATATGTATGCATGTAATGTATTGTATTAAATATATCAGTCATCTAGTACCCATAACACAAGCTCTGCTTAGCTTGGGGCTAGATGATGCTGTGTGGATTGTCCAGCGTTATTATTATTATTATTATCGTATTAGGTTAGCCTGTAAAGGTAGGGCTGAGAATGATGAATAAATAAATAAATAAATAAAATTCTAATTTCGTAATTCTATAGTTTGTTAGTTTTTATAGTGCTTAGTGCAGGTAAGCACTATTATAAACTATGAAATTAAGCACAGCGACATCTCTTGTCGATTCAACTGAATGCAATTTCAGTTATCAAGCAGGCTTTGATAGTATACCTAGCGTCAAGCCTGTAGATGGAACCACGGTCGCTAAAGTACCGTATGATTCTAAATCTTATTTTCATCGAGTCATTTGAATTCTCGGTAGTAAAGTTGGCTATCGCATCCCTGTATCAAGGGGAAGGTCGTGGGTTGAAATCTCACTCGAGAAAATACT
This sequence comes from Electrophaes corylata, assembly GCA_947095575.1. NCBI lineage: Eukaryota > Metazoa > Arthropoda > Insecta > Lepidoptera > Geometridae > Electrophaes > Electrophaes corylata. The sequence continues at coordinate 5,977,249 of OX352706.1, read as the reverse complement.
TTTTGGGATGACATAAAATCTTTAGTCTAATTCGTTAGACTAACGTTAATACCTACTCAGTTTCAACTTCGGCTCTGCGGCAGCTTATCTGTGATGAACCCATCTACACTCTGTGTACCTTTGAAGTACGTAAGTTACTTTCAAATTAGTAGATTACTTATTTCAAATACGTACGAGTAGATGATACAAATACCTACCTCGTATTCAAGCACACGGACCGAGATACGGTTCGGTGATACCATCGAACTGGGCTACAGGAATTGCATCGGCGTAACTAATTCCTCAATTTACTGCATTTTGCTTTTCAGTGAAACTCTAGGTAAAATTTGAAAACATAAGCTGGTCCACTCCTTACATATATTTTTTATGCTACTACTCGTTCGAGGAACAAGCATATGGCCTACCTTATGTTAAGTGGTAACCATAACCTAAAACCAAACACTGCCTTATAGGTCACGCACGTCAGGTAGGTACATGCACTACGATGCTTTACCCTACACCCACCAACCTGAGGTATACTGGTGTTAAGCCTCATGTGTCTTATGCAAAATAAAACACGTAGGACCGACTACAATTTGGCTATGAAAAATTTCGGATATAATTCGTAGAAGATTCATGAGAAACTAAAAAATATGCAACAATGGCAAAATTGCTAAAGATAGATGCTACTAGGTACCTTTTTTTAACCTGTACCGTTCCACTTTAGGTAAGTATCCTTATTTTTTTCCAATTCACACGATCCTCAAACAAGAACTTACCACAACTAGAAAAGATGAGTTCAATTTGTTTAGTAATGTTTGTTAATATAATTGCAGCCAATACTGGACGAGGCTTTTTCTGTAAAACTTATAGTATTTGGGTTGCAGATGTAGAGAACCACAGTTTGCACTGGAATCTCGCATTCGGGATCTAATACGGATAATGCTCAAATTTCAGCATTTCGTGCTCCTTTGCTGATAATTCGCAGCGCCCAAATATCACTAGTACCAAATTGCAAGCTTTTGAATGCAAAGACTACGAGTGTTCAATAAATACAGATTTGAATTTTCAAACTCTTTTGCAAGAAATGTGTAAATATGTTTTCTATACACAGAGAAAAACCTGAGGAATAAATCAACACTTGAACTAACTAATATTTACAGCAACATCGGTCATATTTTACATTGATAAGACGATAAGCCGAGTATCGTGCAGGCATTTTTATAGGCAATAAATAAACGTCTAAACCACATATGAATATCTTCGAATTATGCGAATATACGTAGTTTAACTAAGACATGTAACGGTGAAGTAATAGCAACACTCGGCCGGAAACGGAAAAACGAAACGGACTAGTATTTACGAGCGGTACATCCGCCCACTAGCTTCATTAACACGCTCGGGGGCAAAAAACTATTTTATACAAGCATATTTGATTTTACTATTTAATTCGTGACAGTAAAATATAAACTTTGTTGGATGATGAACTCGTTGGAAATTTATGTTTCCACACTGGCAGTATGATATTTATCCGTTTAATTTTATAGGGCAATGAATAGCCCCCTACACACGCTCGCTCTATCGCGCGTGAAACCATTCGTGTGCGAAAGAACGCGCTGTAAAAACGTTGAAGTGGAAGAGAAAGACGTTCGTCTGTCAAATAGCGCCTATTTTTTTCCGTGCGCAATCTTGTAAGATGTAAAAACACGCAATAGTGACTAATATGTAAAGGCGGCTCGGAGAGAAAAAAGTATAAATGGATATTCGATGAACTATTGTATTTTGCGTAGCTTGATTGACAAGCTTGTTAATTCTTAGTTGTCCCACAAATGCTTTCTTTTTCTTACTTGATAAACACAGCAAAACATGCAGCCTCTAAGTAAAACAAAACCTTTATTATTCCATTACTTATATTATATTGTTTCATTTAATATATTGTAACAACAAATGCGAATATGAAAAGTTTTTTAATAAGGTGGGTAAACACCCTTGGGTAATCATTGTTTTGGCGTTAGTTCTTTGTTGCTAGCAACAGTCCATTGTGCAGTAGTCAGTCCGCGGCGATGCCTAATTAGCCGACCGAAAGATAAATGTCAGCAATCACGAACGCTCCATCGCGCTACCAAGCCGCAGTTTACAATAGCTAATATTTTAATGATATACAATGAAAACGAACTGTGTTAAACCAGTAGAACTTACGTATTGGGACTCTGGTATTGTAGAACCAGTTGATTCTTTTCAAATTGATTACCTACCTAAAGGTTTTGAACATGCAGTAGTAAGGGTTAATAATACCTACGATTGAGCCACAACACCGTAGATATTATTTAGTAAAACAACGCACAACACCATTCCACCTATCAACCGTGGTGATTACAGCAAACCTTTTTAAACACGAGTGTAGGGGTAGCCTATGTCCAGCAGTGGACTTATTTATGCTTATGATGTTACGTGACGTGACTTTTATATTATTTCATACCATGAACTTTGTAAGCATGCCCAAGCAAAGCAAGTTATTACAGATACGTCCAAACCAAAGATTACTATCAATTGACAGCCGCCACAGCTCAGATGGTAGTAACTATACCCTCTCTCTCACACAAATGTTTATCCTCGTTGGGGTTCGGACCCACAACCTAGATAACAGAGAGAGAGGGTATAGTTACTACCATCTGAGCTGTGGCGGCTGTCAATTGATAGTAATCTTTTGTTCTATGTTTGGATGAGTATTTCAAGTATATCTTTACAAAAAAAAGTATACGTTCCCATTCATATTCAGATTGCGCAAATTTGACCACGTTTCAGAATTCAGATCCCAGATATAGGTAGACGTAATCTTCATGTTCTTTATTTACTTTTCGACGTTTTATTTAACCCTCGTTCTCCCTCTTACCTCCGTGAGCGCTTTGTTTATCTTGTCCCGTGTGGTGAGCCCCTGCAGAACAACCAAATCTCTCCTCAAAACTCCTTTTTACTCTTCCAGTTGCTATGGCGACTGCAGCCAAGTTGTGAAATACTCTGCCCCATTCCATTCGTGCCAGTTCATCACTTGGTATTTCAAGCACAACATTAAAGGGCATTATCTTTCCTTGTTATATAATTATTGGTATTTAAGTGATATTTTATTTAATATATATATTTTCTATGTACCTATGTATATTTTTATATTAACTAGGTATGTATTTAAATTTTACACATAAGTTTTGTGTTCTAAAGTGGTTATTTAAGTATTCTCCTACATCTACAGTTTAGTTGAAATTGTTTGTTTGTACTGTACACCTACCTACCCATCAATCGGCTCTCTCGAAGGTTTGCTGGAAGAAAACTCGCCTTTGTATGACCGCTGCAATTATAATAGTAATTATGTTATTTATGTATATCAATTGAGTGAACATTATAGAATTAATAAATACGTATGTGTATTCTATCAGCCATCTGGTTCCCATAGTACAAGGTTTAGTTTGTTAGGGCTAATAGATGGTGGTGAGTGAAATGTCTGCAATTACTTATTATTATTAATTGAAATTATATTAAAAGTTACGAAAAATAAGGTACAAAAACATTATTTTCATAAGTTTTTATACCATCCATCTATGATTAAGGTACTGATTGGACTTTAATAGAAAATGCTCATTGAATTGGCTTGGATAATGGGTGTGTCGCTCGTTGCAAAATGTCACCGGCTGAACTTTAAAAGGTCTACACAGCAATAATGGAGGTCGTTCATGAACCATGTCGTTGTAAATCAACCCTTAGCCAACAAATTGGAGGGGATGAACATGAAAGTTCAAGTTTTACCTGCGTCATGGATATAAATCACGGTATTTGAAACAGGATGCGCATGTGTCATGTCTTTGTTTTCATTTTAACCAACTTTGTAAAAAATAGGAAGTTATCAATTTGATGGATTTGTGTACGTAAATTATTCCAAAACGGGCAGAATTTTTGGAGAGTAACTTGCATGTTCCGGTTAAGTACATAATTATGATGTACTAGCGGCCGCTCGCAGCATCGCCCGCGTTTTTTTCCCGTTCCCGTCATTTTTTCGGGATAAAATGTAGCCTATATGTTAATCCAGGTTACAATCTATAATTATTCCAAATTTCATCCAAATCGGTCTACTGGTTAGAGCGTGAAAGAGTAACATACATCCATCCATCCATACTAACAAACTTTCGCGTTTATAATATTATAAGTACGCAGTTAGACGCTGCGTGAAAATATCTTCCAATATTTATATACAAGTAACATTTGGCACAAAAAATTAAAAAAAAATTGGTTTTACGCACACCGCAAGTGTAACGTCGAAATTTTGCTAATTAGCCAACTTTACCGACCTTGATTTCTGACGCAGTGTGCTATTTGTAATCATCGAATGTGACACCTCTATTTTCTTCTAAAAAAAACTTGCAGTTGTTATTATCCATACGGATTGCAAGCCCATCGCCGTTGCTAAATGGTTTGCTCACAATGTTTTCTTTCACCGAGAGCACTACCACATATATTTTTTTGATAGAAAATACCATTAATGCACGAACGGATTTGAACCCACACCTTGGATTCAGAAGGCAGGGTTACTCTCATTAGACCACCGGTGCTTTCCTATAAACTTTGCATAATTCAGAAAAATAAAGCATGTGGTGAGAAATTATGCCGATTAATACTTAGTTATTATATAAATCGCCAGGTAAAAATCTCACCAACTAGCAACCTATAAATTATGTGTCATCATAACACCTGTTTCTGCTGCATACTAAGTTGTGGTTTCTACAGGAGGAATGGTAAACTTAGCTGCGAATACATTCAGAGTTGTCCAACTATTTCCTGAGGCTTCAAAAGTTTCCGCGTTCATTAAAGTACAGCTCACTCCGACTGTAAATTTCAAGATCCTTCATAACTTTTCTAGAAAAGAATATGTTTTATTGCGTTATATGCTAACTTTTAGGCGCTATTTTAGGCGCAGCAATGCTAAAAATTACGGACTGACCTCACAGCTGAGTGGGATATAACTGTACCTTCGTGCTGTAGGATTATGGATTCGACTCCCACCTACGACAAGCATTTGTTTGATGATATTTGTTTTCTATCTGGGTGCAATGTACTAGATATGAAACTACTTTCATATAAGCTTCACACTGCTTCTTCATTTGAATTTCTAGAACTCCTTTTTTGTATTGGGCACCTTCTGACCGCTGGTCGTAAAAAAGCTGAAGTAAAAGAAAACTTTGTAAAAATATCTACCATTATTTATTTCTATAAAAAAAACTACATCAAATACGAGTAGGTACGTTTTGTAAGAAAATTGTTTGTCAATGTGTTATAATATAAAGTTAATAATAGTATCCCATCGGTACATTTCCCATTTTGAATGATACAAATAAACAAGTCTTGCTAAAATGTATAAATCTTCATTTCCGACTCCGCAGTGATAAAGCGATATCTTTATAGGGTAGCTAAATAGTCCGTTATATTCTACGACAGAGCCATTGAACTCGCAAGAAACAACAATAGTCGCCTTTATTGATAAGCCCTTATTGTACCGTGCAATCATTCTGCTACGAATTCAAAGGAATACTGTACGAATCACGGATGTCTATTTTAACAAACTCAATTCAGATTCAACAACTGGCCAAAATAGACTGCGAGTTAATTGTTCCTAATGCAACACCCACGCCTACCTATATTTATAAAAATCAAGGCCGGGTTCCGTGCTATTTATCGTCGTATACAAAACCTTTGGAGAGTAAAAAAATAAATTTTACTGACACCAACTCGTGCTTCATAATTTTTTTTGTTGTACAAAGTAAGTAGAGTAAGTTTATACTAGCGTTTTTTTGGTAGAACCTTATGCATACATCACACAAAAAGCTAGGTAAAATAATAAACAAAGATACGCGATCGATTTAGCCAAAATTTAGCGCGATTGACTTAGTTTAAAATTGGAGAACCACTAACGATTCTTTGGCTAAATTTTCTCTGGGACAGGGTATTAGACGTCCAGCCCTCTCACCTGTCATTTTACCGTTGCTCAAATCCCCGTTCAGTTAAAGCACAGACAATATTTGTCGTGGTATAGGCGATGAATGACAAAACAAAAACTAAATTATTTGGTAACACGTTTATGCGTTGCTATGTCTAAGTTTTAAAGAAAGATCTGTGTCTATCATTTGTTTTCCCAGATAACACTCGCTTTAAATTTTTTTTGTACGAAAATCCTGCAAAATCATAGGCGGGGTAAGCTTAGATATCTGATACTAAAGTTGATCAAAGGCTATGACGAAAGACGACGAAAAGGGCAAGTATCCTTTCTAAATTAATTTCTTTCATATTTTTTATTGCAGTGCTTGCGAGTGTCTGGGTAAACTCATAATAAACCCACTGGACTCACAGTCGTTTCATATAAACTTTTGGTTTGCAATTGTTTTATTAACCAATGCCAATTCACTCCAAATCGTATTCTCACCAACAAATATAAACCAAGGGATAGTTTTAAATTCTACAATAAATAATTATGTGACACATTTTTATAAGTAACTTTGTTAATCACGTGTTGTGTTGTGTTAACAAGATCACCACAGAAGTTGCGCAATCAAACCATTACCCATTCGTACGAGACTCTTGTGTACCATTAACTCAGCTTTATGTCGAAGTTATCTATGGCTCAAATCATGACTACACTGAAACTTCCCATAACAAGGATTTAGTTAGGTCAAAACCTACGTATAATGTACGTAAATGTATCTTAAAAAAATTATTATGGAAAAATCATAGATCGAATCCATAACCATCGTGATAATACCAGTAGGTACCAAGTTATCCATTAACCATTTTGTGGTTGATATTGATTGGGTTGGTGGCTGACGGACACGGTATAGACAAAGATCAATGTGGTACAAAAAAAACAATTTTTCGATAGCTATTTTCTTTAGATTTAGCATAAAAACAGAAAGCTCGTTAGGTTTGCAGATAGTAGGTAGGTATGGCTCCAGGCGGTACTTAGAATAAATTCCGAAACATCTTAGAAAAATAAGCTGGCTTAAGAAATACTGAAACTTTACAAACATACTTTTGTCACTGTCCATATATAATACTGATTACTTAAAAGATCCACATCGAAAAAAGTCTAGAGGTAAGTATAACTTGTATTTTTAATAAACTAAAACTTCTCAAAAAACTCGTTTTGTTTCTCAGGGTACACCTGTTACCTTAGGGTACTGTTTGTGAACACTGGTATGTTATGGGTACAGTTCTAAAGTAAACTGAGACAGAGACTACTGACTCCACACAACAAGGTAAGATTATTTTTGCTGTTTTGTTTTTTTTTTATTTATTCCAATATTTTTTCCTATGTTTTTCACCTCAAGTTGTTGGGCCGAATCAACAAATTATCTTTCATTCAATTCAGGATTTCGACCAGGATAGTGGCTGTATTGTAGTTTCGTATTGTCGTTTTTAGTTGCACTGCAGAGCAAGTCAAGTTGTCGCTGCGTACTCCCTGGCATGCTAAACAGTATAAACATAAACAAGGATATGAAACTTTGTTTACTTATCGTTTTTCAGAGTAGACACTGATGATGCCAGATAGTCTTAATTTTTATCGACGCTACTTTAACCTACTTTTCTACGGAAACTTAATCCATAGCAAAATTTGCAGTAATTTTGTAGATGTATAACACCAAACTCTATCCACATTATCCTACAAAGTCGAAAATTAATAACACAAGCATAGCCGTGGGGCGTAAGTTAAAGTGTATAATAATAAATTATGAGACGTTTGTGGAAATAGCGTTGTCGTCGACTACTCCAGGAAGCAGAGCAAGTGGAAGAGGCATTTTGTAAGATGCTCTATTATTTGCCATAAAATAACACTTAGATTAAAAAAATACCGCTTTCATACTCTCCATTAACACTTAAAAATATTTATAAAGTTATGCGTACGTGGGAGGTTTATGTATTTTTCTCTATAACATCACATTAAAAAAACTAAGTTTAGCAATCAAAACTGCATAGGTACATATAAATCCCTACATACCAATTTATCAATCTGAGTATGTTTCTGCCTGTTTCAAAGCCAAACCGCACAACTGAACGAGATAACATTTGACACAGAGATATTGGAGATACGCGGAGATTTCAATTTGGGTTTTTACAAACCTTCACATTCTCGCCATTACATTTTGTCGAAACTCATCATAAATGATTTTAATTTGATTTTGTTAGTGTCAATAATGACACTAGGTAGTAACAAATATAAATTCAAAAGCTAAAAGAACGTTAGATACCACTTCCACATTATTCTTTGATCTTGCACGCGGCACTGCTTAGCTTGGTGCATAATGGCAAAAGATAATGATGTCAAGAGGCGGAAGAAGCAATTACGACCTCGAGCCGTTTGCAATCGCGAGATATTTCTCAGAGACAACAGCGGCGACGATTTAGATATTTTATTTCTTGAGAATATTGCGGGACCGCTGGAATGGACAACTCTACGACACGCTTTACAGTCTTTCTTGACAGAAATAACCATTTAAAAATACAGTGTTTCTGATGTTTTTTACAATAAGAACCACTATCATGAACTTGGAATGAAGTTGCGCGAACGACTGCTTTCTAGGAAACAGTACAAGGTATATTTTCACAAGCGTGATTTAAAATCTGACTTATTTTTTAGAAATTTTATCATTTACTAATAATACAAACACAATTCGTAAAAAGCAAGGTATAAAATATCGCGGCACCGATTAATCCTCTTGCGAGTGCGTCAAGTGCCTAATCTGCTTAAAATAATGTAGGTGTTCCCGTAAAACTCGAGGTAAGTCTCAAAGTAATTTGTATTATTTCGCTTCATGTTCAGCTTAATTATTCGCTACATCTAGACAGGCAGGTGCGACGAATCTGTATTTATTTGCATTAAAAATAAATTTGCCCGGAGACTTGCGTAATTCAGGATTATGATACGACAGCTGTGCTAGACAAATTCAGATTTGCGGATTATGCCTTAATAATGCCATCAAAATGATTAATAGAGTAGGTCCTACACTCGTAGCACTCGTCAAAAAGAGTTACGGAAAAAGAGTCAACTGAAAATTGGTATGATTGAATAAATTCATTGGTAATAATGTTTTTAAAGCTAAACTACCCACGGCAAGCACGGCATGTAAATAATAAGTATAATATCAATCTCTATTTTCCAAATACTTAAGATAACACTTTCTTGTAGCAACATGGTTAACTTTATTCGAATTCTCTTTGCATAATAGGTATATAATTTTATTCAGTTTAAGTTGTCATCCAATTTTATTTTCCCGTGCATATCAATTACTATAACTCTAGTAAAAGTAACAAATAGCTTCATAACTTTTTTTGAGGCTATAGCTCATAATTGGCTAGACAACCTATCTAACATAAAACATGGTTATTTTTACCCATCTACAGTTCGCAAATCAAATTAAAACAATCTCAACTTCAAATTATTTGTTAATGTCCACGCCACCTGGATTTAGTTATTAAAGATATTAAATTAACCATTAGCAATCTAATTTTAACAGAAGATACGTATCCCAGTCATTCAAAGTAATGGGAATAAGTAGACTGAATGAATTTTATATGGAAAACATTTGATAAAACCCAATTAACCGAATAGCTTCTTATCAAAGTACGGCATAATGAAGGTAACCAAACGCGTGCCATTGCGTATTCGAACGATTTTGTAATTTGATATAATATGCCCCTAGTAATACATTTTGACTAATAGATCCGTTCTGACTAAGCACGTGTACGTATGTATACGTACGGACATACTGTCAAAGTTAAAAAATACAATCTGAAAAAAATACCAGCAAACTGAGATGGCAAGAGAAGACTTTGTATTTGTAGCTATTGAATGTTTATAAAAAAACTCATCCGAACCCGAATATTAAAAAAAAATCTATGTCCGCCTCCCGCAAGATAATGTCATAATTCCACTGCCTGCCCCAAATTTCGCAGGGTTGGCCATTGTCACCACGCTTGCAGGTGGATTGCAAGGGACCTATACTAGGGGGGAGGGAGTGCAAATAACATCTATGTACCCCAGCTAGTCTCGCCTGCACGTGGTCCCCCTGCTGATTAACAGAAGAGCTAGAAGCAGAGAAGGAAATCTTGAAAGAAACCCGGCTCGGTGCCAGCCGTTATGCACCTGCAACCGAACCGACACCGCATGTACTGACTTGTCTTTCCTGTGGGTCCTGTCGGCAAGGTCGAGAGGATAGCGTGGGTTCCTGGGAAGGCCTGCGTTATCAAAAGTAGTCCCAGGCAGTGTGGTGTCAGTGGAGAGGACACTTCACCCATCTCAGTTTGCTGGGGTGGATAACAACACGGGGAGTGGCAGTGACCGGTTATAAGGCAGCGCAGATAGACGTATCCCCAGGGTCCTTCGTTTGTCGAAATTGTGGTCGTGGCTGCCACTCCCGTATAGGTCTTTTTAGCCATGAGCAAAAGTGTTCAGTGCCTTCAAGGTGCTCTGTGACCTAACTGACGCCACCTAAATCATCTGGAATAGATGTTGAAGGCCAATGATGATGATGGCTATTACTTACCATGGCTATTAGTTCAGTCAGGTCACATTTTATTAAACCGATAGACAAACTTACACTTTATTATTATCCGGTATAATAATAATATTGTCCAATAAGACTAATAAGTGTAATAAGACTACTTCCGAAAATTGAAACAACGCATTCACTCAGATTCTGATTACAAAAAAAAATTACAACACGTGAAAAAAAAACGAGGCTTTTGTCCGTTTTTTATATCTTTTCAGCATAAATATCGACAATACATAGTAAAATAAACATAAATAGCTAATTACCTTATTTAAAAATGCGTAAAAACGACACTACAAACAGCAATCTAAAGGAAATCGCGATCATCTGACCGGTGCGTTGATCTAGCGGTCGCCGCCCCGCCTCCGCCGCGCGGTCTTTGACAGCTGTCCGGAATACATTGCTGATTGATAAATAGGAATTTCAGCAAAATAATCGTATCTATTTGACTGAAAGCCAAGTGGTATAAAATATTGTTGTAGGTTACTTTACACGTATTTGGGAGTACCTAGTCTTATTACACCCAGTATAGGTAACTCTGTACCAAGGTACTTGGTAGAATAAATAATAGTAACAGTGAAGCTACCACGGAATCCTGTCTCTGAAACAATAGAGCGTGTGGTAAGAACGTTTGAGCAGATGGAACGGTTTACACTGATGATGCGGCGAGTTTACACTGTACGAGTTGCTACCCTGACAGTAAACAAATAGTTGTGCACGCTTGTATCAGCATGTCGAATAAAAAAACTGCTACCGCGTCTGTATACTCGCATAACACAGTGTCAGACTAGTTCCACTCGCCTATTCTGGTCACAAAAATGTGAGCTGCTGGTTTTTATACAGACAGCTACCTACTGCATGATAAGTTGTTTGCGTCTTTTGCTACAAAAAATTTTTATAAATCCGATGCGAGTTACTGACCGACTTGCACTTGCACATTTGCTTGCAGTTACACGTTAGGAGTAGCGTTACTGCAGTTACTGCTGGCCCAGCTCGCACGCTAACTCGCACCGTATAACCTCGCCCTTAGTAGGTACCTACCATCTGGGGAAAACTATGTTATACAAACTAAGTTTATACAGAGAGCTCTGTATTCGATGCAATAATGTATAAGCAACTAAAAAAACAGAGGCTTTACAACTTCATCTATGTAATCAGCCATTAGTTAAAGTGACAAGAAAAGTTAATTTTTTTGTTCTAAAAAATGTTCTCTTCCAGTACCCGAAAATATGTTTGTTGACTTGACCCAAATATTCTTAGAAAGTGTTCGCCGATACATCGTCACGCCGCGCACGTAGCTTCCACATCATTTAACGCGCGCTTACTCCCGCCGACAGATAAACAAACGACTTGATAACTGCTTTTATTTTGTTTTACCAAATTGGCCTGCGGTCTTTTTATCAAAAGCATACAAAGTAAAGTGAACACTCATATACTAAATAAATACATAGCACGCACTGTATTATGTAAATACATTTTTACGAACCTCATTGCGGACATGTAATTACCTGTGCCAGTATTTATAACCAATGTCATTTACACAAACAGCTCTATCTGTATTTATTATTTTAACGCAGATATAAAACAAATAACTATATTAAAATGATTGTCGTTTATTTGAAATGGTCGTGTTTAGGTAGGTACGACTAGACATCTCAGGGAATATTTACCGTGCCTGGGGATTAAAGTCATGAAGTTATTTCATTTTATATTCGTGATATCACAAGACTACAGTAAAGGTTTATATAATGACGTACAAAAGTGGACGAATAGGTTAACAGCCGTTAGCTCACCGGGTGCTCGGTTCAAGTTATAATTAGCGCTCAGTGAGCAGTGTAGCTAATGTTAATAGAAGCCGATATTCCCGCAGCCGCCGGCACTGAAGCCGCCATCCAAATGAAAGAGGGCTTTGATACATGTATTCCTGTAACTGCACTGCGGCATCGCATCGGTCTAAAGCAAAAAAAATCTAGCAGCGCGAGAGCCCACTGTTTTCCATTACCGTAATGGAGTTACTTTCCTGTAGTATTTTAGTCGTCATATTTTTGGCAAACGACTTTTTGATAGAGCACATTAAAAGCATCGACATCGATACTTTTAAAAAATAAATTATGTTCAACATAAAAGTAAACCGGAAAAAATATTTCAAATAGCTTTATCATATTTCCACAACATATATCGCTTCTCCCTCATGTGATGTCAGAAAACTAAGCGAAACAATGATTTAGATGGAATGACGGAGGTGGGAAGTAAAAGCTATAAATTTGGACCTAATTACTGCCAGGTGTCAGGGGCAAAGCCGCCATGCCAGTTCTGCTAGTACAACTTTATGCCATAAGTCAACCACGATCGAGAAGAGCGCCATGTAATTATAACACTCACATAACAACACGCAATCTACCTCAACCTAGTTACGTGTTAACTTAGTAACTTGAAATATAATACCATCTTAGAGATTTGCGAGAAGCAATTTATTATAAATAATAAATGAATCGTCATTAGATTTTAATTGACTCGAAATTATGGAGGTAGCGTTTCATTGATAGTTATATACGCGAATGCAAAAGGTTACGTAAATCATTGTGCCAGGCTTGATTAAATCTGAAATACGAGGCGCGGCGGCATCTATTGAGACAAGCAAATAAATAGCCGGCGTCAAAGTTGTCGCAATGTGCTAACGGGCCAAATATATCTTTGACTGAAACCAAAAGCGTCCCCACCTTCAAAACAAAAGAAATACAAACGACCGCCCTGGCGTGAAATTAATTCAAAGCGATGGGTCGACGAAAATGTATACAAAGGTAAGCGAAAAATAAAACGAAAGAGCTCAACTAATTTCCAAGGTCCTTTTTAGATAAAGGCCGCAATTGCTGCCCTCAGTTATCCGCCCTGTATCCTACAATGTCTTACGCTGCACCCTCATTAATACAAACTTTTTTAAAAATTACGAAACACTTCTTAATGTTCAAATTATGCCATCCTGGAATCATTTTGACTTTCCGCTCAAAATTTTATGACTCATAAAATTTGTAGGTTGATGGCTCAAAGATAAAATATTATAGATATTGTGTTCCGACACGTTAAAGTCGACTGCGTATTTACCGCTCTGAGTGTCTGTCGATGATATAAATGTTGATAACCGGGAGTTAAATCGGGCTATTAGAGAAATGAAAATAAAACGTAATGGGTCATTAGGAGTCGGTATTACCCGATGAAGCGAAGAGGGCGCCACCTTGTTTCGTTCTCACGCACTTTTCTCCAACTTTACGTGTTTGTGGAAGCGTAAGACCCTTTTCCGCGAACCCTTCACGTGCAACTGAAAACATAAATGATTATTATTTTTTCCGACATATTATATCTACCTACTAGGTACTTTCGCCTTTGAAAGCCAAAGTTAACCCATGCTTAAACACGACCATTTCAAATAAACGACAATCATTTTAATATAGTTATTTGTTTTATATCTGCGTTAAAATAATAAATACAGATAGAGCTGTTTGTGTAAATGACATTGGTTATAAATACTGGCACAGGTAATTACATGTCCGCAATGAGGTTCGTAAAAATGTATTTACATAATACAGTGCGTGCTATGTATTTATTTAGTATATGAGTGTTCACTTTACTTTGTATGCTTTTGATAAAAAGACCGCAGGCCAATTTGGTAAAACAAAATAAAAGCAGTTATCAAGTCGTTTGTTTATCTGTCGGCGGGAGTAAGCGCGCGTTAAATGATGTGGAAGCTACGTGCGCGGCGTGACGATGTATCGGCGAACACTTTCTAAGAATATTTGGGTCAAGTCAACAAACATATTTTCGGGTACTGGAAGAGAACATTTTTTAGAACAAAAAAATTAACTTTTCTTGTCACTTTAACTAATGGCTGATTACATAGATGAAGTTGTAAAGCCTCTGTTTTTTTAGTTGCTTATACATTATTGCATCGAATACAGAGCTCTCTGTATAAACTTAGTTTGTATAACATAGTTTTCCCCAGATGGTAGGTACCTACTAAGGGCGAGGTTATACGGTGCGAGTTAGCGTGCGAGCTGGGCCAGCAGTAACTGCAGTAACGCTACTCCTAACGTGTAACTGCAAGCAAATGTGCAAGTGCAAGTCGGTCAGTAACTCGCATCGGATTTATAAAAATTTTTTGTAGCAAAAGACGCAAACAACTTATCATGCAGTAGGTAGCTGTCTGTATAAAAACCAGCAGCTCGCCTATTCTGGTCACAAAAATGTGAGCTGCTGGTTTTTATACAGACAGCTACCTACTGCATGATAAGTTGTTTGCGTCTTTTGCTACAAAAAATTTTTATAAATCCGATGCGAGTTACTGACCGACTTGCACTTGCACATTTGCTTGCAGTTACACGTTAGGAGTAGCGTTACTGCAGTTACTGCTGGCCCAGCTCGCACGCTAACTCGCACCGTATAACCTCGCCCTTAGTAGGTACCTACCATCTGGGGAAAACTATGTTATACAAACTAAGTTTATACAGAGAGCTCTGTATTCGATGCAATAATGTATAAGCAACTAAAAAAACAGAGGCTTTACAACTTCATCTATGTAATCAGCCATTAGTTAAAGTGACAAGAAAAGTTAATTTTTTTGTTCTAAAAAATGTTCTCTTCCAGTACCCGAAAATATGTTTGTTGACTTGACCCAAATATTCTTAGAAAGTGTTCGCCGATACATCGTCACGCCGCGCACGTAGCTTCCACATCATTTAACGCGCGCTTACTCCCGCCGACAGATAAACAAACGACTTGATAACTGCTTTTATTTTGTTTTACCAAATTGGCCTGCGGTCTTTTTATCAAAAGCATACAAAGTAAAGTGAACACTCATATACTAAATAAATACATAGCACGCACTGTATTATGTAAATACATTTTTACGAACCTCATTGCGGACATGTAATTACCTGTGCCAGTATTTATAACCAATGTCATTTACACAAACAGCTCTATCTGTATTTATTATTTTAACGCAGATATAAAACAAATAACTATATTAAAATGATTGTCGTTTATTTGAAATGGTCGTGTTTAAGCATGGGTTAACTTTGGCTTTCAAAGGCGAAAGTACCTAGTAGGTAGATATAATATGTCGGAAAAAATAATAATCATTTATGTTTTCAGTTGCACGTGAAGGGTTCGCGGAAAAGGGTCTTACGCTTCCACAAACACGTAAAGTTGGAGAAAAGTGCGTGAGAACGAAACAAGGTGGCGCCCTCTTCGCTTCATCGGGTAATACCGACTCCTAATGACCCATTACGTTTTATTTTCATTTCTCTAATAGCCCGATTTAACTCCCGGTTATCAACATTTATATCATCGACAGACACTCAGAGCGGTAAATACGCAGTCGACTTTAACGTGTCGGAACACAATATCTATAATATTTTATCTTTGAGCCATCAACCTACAAATTTTATGAGTCATAAAATTTTGAGCGGAAAGTCAAAATGATTCCAGGATGGCATAATTTGAACATTAAGAAGTGTTTCGTAATTTTTAAAAAAGTTTGTATTAATGAGGGTGCAGCGTAAGACATTGTAGGATACAGGGCGGATAACTGAGGGCAGCAATTGCGGCCTTTATCTAAAAAGGACCTTGGAAATTAGTTGAGCTCTTTCGTTTTATTTTTCGCTTACCTTTGTATACATTTTCGTCGACCCATCGCTTTGAATTAATTTCACGCCAGGGCGGTCGTTTGTATTTCTTTTGTTTTGAAGGTGGGGACGCTTTTGGTTTCAGTCAAAGATATATTTGGCCCGTTAGCACATTGCGACAACTTTGACGCCGGCTATTTATTTGCTTGTCTCAATAGATGCCGCCGCGCCTCGTATTTCAGATTTAATCAAGCCTGGCACAATGATTTACGTAACCTTTTGCATTCGCGTATATAACTATCAATGAAACGCTACCTCCATAATTTCGAGTCAATTAAAATCTAATGACGATTCATTTATTATTTATAATAAATTGCTTCTCGCAAATCTCTAAGATGGTATTATATTTCAAGTTACTAAGTTAACACGTAACTAGGTTGAGGTAGATTGCGTGTTGTTATGTGAGTGTTATAATTACATGGCGCTCTTCTCGATCGTGGTTGACTTATGGCATAAAGTTGTACTAGCAGAACTGGCATGGCGGCTTTGCCCCTGACACCTGGCAGTAATTAGGTCCAAATTTATAGCTTTTACTTCCCACCTCCGTCATTCCATCTAAATCATTGTTTCGCTTAGTTTTCTGACATCACATGAGGGAGAAGCGATATATGTTGTGGAAATATGATAAAGCTATTTGAAATATTTTTTCCGGTTTACTTTTATGTTGAACATAATTTATTTTTTAAAAGTATCGATGTCGATGCTTTTAATGTGCTCTATCAAAAAGTCGTTTGCCAAAAATATGACGACTAAAATACTACAGGAAAGTAACTCCATTACGGTAATGGAAAACAGTGGGCTCTCGCGCTGCTAGATTTTTTTTGCTTTAGACCGATGCGATGCCGCAGTGCAGTTACAGGAATACATGTATCAAAGCCCTCTTTCATTTGGATGGCGGCTTCAGTGCCGGCGGCTGCGGGAATATCGGCTTCTATTAACATTAGCTACACTGCTCACTGAGCGCTAATTATAACTTGAACCGAGCACCCGGTGAGCTAACGGCTGTTAACCTATTCGTCCACTTTTGTACGTCATTATATAAACCTTTACTGTAGTCTTGTGATATCACGAATATAAAATGAAATAACTTCATGACTTTAATCCCCAGGCACGGTAAATATTCCCTGAGATGTCTAGTCGTACCTACAACTCAAGATTCTTTGAAGATATCTAGTGGGGCTAATCAGAGGTACATCCAAATATTACATGTGGTAAGCCCCTCGCCGCTGCTAGAATACTACCTGAAGGTGTTTTTCTTTACATAATTATTTTATTCATAATTATAGAAAAATTCATTGGTGACCGAATTCAAGCCCACGATCTTAGGATCAGAAGGTAGGGTCACTAGTAGACCACCGGTGCTCATTCCAGTGTTCATAGTTTATCTTATGTTATTTTGTGCAAAAAGAACCTCTTTTTATTACGTGCTTACCTTTACCGTAGTTGTTATTGGCAAAGATAGTGATGGCAATAATATCAACCTAACACCTTTTAACTGGCCTCTTAGCTCAGTTAGTAGTATCTCTGCCTTCTGTGCTGTAGACCGTAGTTTCGATCCCTACCGCGAACAAATATTTGTGTGATGAACATAGATGTTTGTTCTCTGCCTGGGTGTTATATTGTATTCTTAGTATGTATTTACAAAAAAAAAGAATATAAATATTCTATCAGTCATCTGGTTCCCAAAGTACAAGCTATGCTTAGTTTGGGGTTTATGTTGTGCAAAAAAACTGACCACAAAAAAAAACCTTCAGTGACAAGGTCGAACTTATTTTTCATTTTAATTGTTTCTCTTGTTTTGTTTTAAGTTCTGATATGTAATTTCATTACTTACCTACTTTAAATATTTGTATAAGTTGTAGTAGCAAATTCCGGACAGACAGTGATTTAGGTTTTTCAGCAAATTCAGACCCGCGCTCTATGAAGAAAAACATTAAGGAAACCTAAACATCCTGAAATTCATATTTATATATTATTTCTTGTTTATCCCACGAAAAGCGTGCAAGGGTAACCTGTCAAACACACTTCCAACCTTCTTTTGATACCGTGTTTTGTCTTTACGGAACCAACTCGTAGTAACTCGTACAGCGTTGAAACTTCCGTCATTGGTCGAAATAATAAATAGGTAAGTTAGACCAATAATGCAGCTTGGCTTGTTCGCTCGCAATAAAAGGTTGTTTTTATTGTCCACTCACAAACACGCAGTGTTCCGTAACGACGGACGTGCGAAAATTAAGTTTCACCCTGGGATGCGCTCGCAGTACGGCATCCTAGCAGGTAGGTACATGATTCCAGTACTCTTTATTCACAAGATAGAGTTCAAACTTGTATAGCAATTTAATACTTTCTCTTAACAATCCATCACCATCCTGTTAGATAAAACAAAATTAAGTGAAAAATTTAATTATACGGTCAGTTCGCTACCCACAGTTTTAACTTTTGTCAGCAGGTTCACTTTGCAATTCAACAAACACTCATAAAAATGCAAATTTAAAAACCACTCAAAAACTTACCTCGCATATCCGCAAACGTATTTTTGCATTAGCCGATACAAAGCGCATAATATACGCGATGAAGAACCATTCTTACAACTAATATTTTATCATAAACCTTGGTAAAGTTAGCATTGATAGTAAATACCCTGTATTTGATAAGCGGTAAATGCCTATTTTTATTTTTCATACTTATGTAATTTACTAGAAAAACAATAAAAAATAAAATAATATTCTTTGTCAGGGTGATATATTGTACTATAAGTATGTGCTCACAAACAAATAGTTTTTTTTTTATTTAATAATAATGTAATTTACATAGAATAACATAAATCAATTAATCCCAATAATTTAGTACGAAGTACGAGTCTGAAGTAGTACTCGATGTCACCAACAGATGGCGTTAATACGGCATAAAATAGCGGCCGTTCGCAGTTTCGCCAGCGTGGCAGTTTATATCAGTTCCCGTTATTTTTTCGGGATACAAAGTAGCCTAAGTTACTCCTTGTTACATTAGCTATCTGCCAGTGAAAGTCCCGTCGAAATCGGTCCAGCCGTTCCAGAGATTACACGGAACAAACAGACAGACAAAAATTTAAAAAATGCTATTTTGGTATATGTATCGTATATACATTCCTATGCATGTAGTAAAAAGCGTTATTTTAATATTACAAACAGACACTTCAATTTTATTTATTTGTATAGATTTTGTCATAAAACTATATGACATTATGAATTAATGTCCTTTTTATAAAACACCTGCGTAGGGAGCCGACCTCGCGTCAGAGCCGCGCGGGTACCTAACTCATAGATCTAAACTACTCCCCTGCACGCGCACTCCCAACTTGGTGACGCTCACTTCGCAACGGGCCGTGCAGCAGAAAACGTAATATTTTAATTTCGCCACAACTTCAAAACCAAACGTCCAATTCTAATCATTTAAAGACCAAATATTATTTACATGAACTGTACTTAGTGATAAAATAATTTATTTCGATAAGGATTAATAGTATGAGTAAAATAAATGCGTTTAAATGTAGTCCAAAAAAAATTGAAGATTTTTAAATAAAAAAATGGTTGTTGTGCCTCACTCGACATAGATAGGTATAGTGTGTCGCTGACTTTTTTGTAGATATTTATAAGATCTACAATTATGTAGAACATTTTATGGTTCTATCTTTTATAGTTTAGGCAGCGTACGCAAAATAAGTAACTTTTCTGGTTGATTTTTTACACCTTGTGTCTGAAAAACCCAAATATTTTACGGAACGCTATTTTTTTCCAAAATAAAATATAGCCTATGTTACTCAGTGATAATGTAGCTTTCTAATGAAAAAAGAATGATTAAAATCGGTTTAGTACTTTTTGAGTTTATTCATAACATACAAAAATACAAAAATACAAAAATACAAAGCTTTCCTCTTTATAATATTATTAGTGTAGATGAACGAGAAGAAAATACAAGAACCATGTATGCTGATGGCCAATTACATGTTTCCACAGACAGACACGACATATTAAACAAAAAAGAAACAGTTCAAATAGACAAC
This sequence comes from Electrophaes corylata, assembly GCA_947095575.1. NCBI lineage: Eukaryota > Metazoa > Arthropoda > Insecta > Lepidoptera > Geometridae > Electrophaes > Electrophaes corylata. The sequence continues at coordinate 5,956,967 of OX352706.1, read as the reverse complement.
AGCAAGAATACAACAAGTATACTTATAAACTAAAGATATATATTTTTACTATATTATTTATTAGTTATCTACTCAACCATGGTCCTTGTTCATACAAAACTAAATTGTAGCTAACGTAGTTTAGTCTCCTAGTTGAAACATAATTTCATAAGTAAATGTGTATTTTGGATGTGCCATAATAGCCAGTCTTTTGAACTTATGACGAAGTTAGAAAACTTGTTGTATTTTCAACAACCGGTTTAATTATACAATGATAACACTTACTATAGTTATTAGGCATTTCCTGCTTCCTCTCAAAGTTAGATACCACTTTTTTCTTTTTCAAAAACTATATGCTTATAGCAGTAGGGATGCAATTTCTAGTAGCCCGGCAACGCTGTAAGAAATCACTCGGCTAATACCAGCATTTTAGTCAGTCTGAAAAAAAGGGCTCTCTACCAGCCCTCTTTACTTTTGTACGTTTGGTAAATCTCTCAGACTTGAATATAAAAGTAAAAAAATCAAATAAAAGTGAATACATCTACGGTAAGCAATACGAGAACTACACTAAATGTAAACTTGATTGTTATCAGCATTTAAAATCGAGTATTTGATAATAGTGATAATAGTAAGGTAGCGTAAAGCTCTTTTACTTTGCGGAATGTGTAACAAATTTTTGATTCGGCTTTGGACTATGAGAACGTTCTTGTATTATCTGGTTTCCTTTCACAATAAACGGAGTACCATATCATCAGTCACAGGGGTTGCCAGATTTACGAGAACATTCTAGGCAGCCATTTGCATACCACTAAATAACACCACGTCGGTACACTACGCCACTTATTTAGACGTTACTGATTACTTGATAACACCCCTCTATGAATTTACGTAGATATACGACTACACAACTCAGAGGTTACTTAAACAATAATACTGCTTACAATTTTACATGGGATAAAGGTTTACTGAAAAATATGCTCTAATTCCCTGACTAACTACTAAATTTTCAACTTTTTTCTAGATAATTCATTTTCAGTCAATAACCATTTTGGTATAATTAGTAGTAGTGCTCTTTGTGATGGACTCGTTCGGGGAAGTATTACCACCATGCCTAATTTTCTGATGCCAAGCAGCGTTGCTGTGTTCCAGGCACATGAGGTTTAACCCTGGACAGGGTTAAACGTCGTAGGGTACGTTTCTAACACGCTTATGACCTGCGAGCCAATACTTTGTTATAGTATATTGCCAGTAAACATCAGGGTATCTGCTTGTTTCATCAACAAGTTGCATATTAAAAAAATGCACAGTACCTAAGGTGTTTCATAATTAGGTAGATACCCTGCCTAAGTAATATATATACGAACCTATTCCTACAATACAGTAAGCACTTACCTCCTCGTATTGCAGTAAACAAAAATGTATGAGAATCATATGATACGCTGTGATTGAATTGTCAGTCGGTCAAAACAAATTTGCAAAAACAATTACGTATTGATACGTAAAATAGAAATTTAACATAATAGGTGGCATAGCCAGGAAGACTAGGTAGGTATCCTTTCTAGCCCTGCCACTACAGCTAAGCCTAATAATGCACCCTAATTTTAATTGAATGTTGGGACCTCAGAACGTGTAGAATCTGTAATTAGAAAGAAATTATATTATCACTCAATTATGTATGGAGTAGGATAGTGCTTACTAACTACGCAAATTATGGTTTATTGGTATATCTAATTGTATCTGTGACTGAAATTATGATAGGCTTTTGCAAAATTATTTGTGTAAACAAACATCCATTATTAAAGCGGCTTGAAAAAAGAAGAATCATCTCAAGATTATGCCTAGTTTTTTTAACCTTTTATTTATTCACTTTCTCAAAACTTAACTTTTGCAATTGATAAAATGAGCGTAGCGTCTCAGTTTTTAGCCAAAAAAATGTACTTTTCCGTCTGCCTGTTTTTGCTTACTAGGTCACATTTTTCAACGATTTTGACGATAATTAGCACACAAATTCCATGTTGTTTTTTTTTTAGTCGTGTGATTTTTGATTGAAAGAGAAAAAAAGGAAGTTTGCTGTAGCGTTATTTATCGACGGATTTCAATCAAATTTGCGAGGACAACTAAGGACTTAATTCTACACAAGATATTACGAAAACTCTCAAAAGGGAAAGTGGAGGACCAAGGAACTACTAGTATTATCATATTATTCAGTCAATCATCTGGTTCCCATAGTACTACTAGCTATGCCTAGTTTGGGGCTAGATAATGTTGTGTAAAAAAAGAATATTGTATTGTATCCTGAAACCCAATTGAAGTTCAAAGAAGTCAATGTTGAATACCCAACTTAATTATCTGATTTCAGTCAGCCATCATCAATTGAGCTATCTTTAGATCGTTTGCAACGATCTGCAGATAGCTGAACTGTTTTATAAGTATTCTGTACATACCTATTATAAATACTTGTATTAGCTGTAATTTTCTGTGTAAATAAATTACGTATCTTTATCTAAAAAAATAAATAAATATAAGAAGGTACAGATTTTACACAACTTTGTTCATTTTAACAAAAAATATGTTAAAATGAAGCATACACGAGTTAAATAATTGAAGTCCGAACGTCGTTTGTTTTGTCTGTACTCGACCTATTAAAGTGAGAATTGGAGTGATTGTGCAAATTTCCATGATCAAGAATTTAAATTTATTAAAGCCATTTGATAAATCGGTTTTGTTTCGCGAGAGAATGTACCTTTGTGAACAGAATAAATCCCATTACACGGTATTTCTTTAATAATTCAAACTGTAATATCAAAAAGTGGAAGTTAAATTATGCACATAGGAAATTGTGTTAACTGTAGATTTAATAAAACTGTCCTCGTATAAAATCTACGCAAATACCTGTATGAACATTTTTTAGATAAACTGGGCTTAGCGGTAGACTTTTTGGACACCTCTTAAGTAAGAGTGATTTACTTTTCTTAGCTATCAAGCTTCTTATATCCATAGAAGAACCAAAATCACCGATATAGCACCTAAAATCAGCAAATTGAAGTGGAAATGGGCAGAGTATAAAGCTCGTATAACCGACAAATGCTTGCGAATAAAGGTTCTTGAATGGCTGACCATGAACCGGACGACGAAGCGTGAGACGCCTACCACCCGACGATCGCGAGAAGTTGGTGGATGAAAAAGGTTCACAATCGTTTTTCATGGAAACGTATAGAGGAGGCCTATGTCCAGTAGTAGACTTCTACAAGCTCATGAACGAGTGAAAGGTACACATTTTTCGTAAGGTAACGTTAAACTGAAATTGCAATTAATTTTCAAAACGAACTTGCCAGTAAGTACGGTAAGCGTTGAAGTTTGGCGATGTCGTCTAGAACCCATCAATAAATCACGCAGAGCTTCAAACAGAACCTGCATTTTGATTGTCACTTACCTCGAACGAAAACTTGATAAAGGATTTCCTGGAGCTCGCTGTCGCTGCTGCCTGAACAAACTGCTTAATGTAAGAAGCTTGGTAGAGGTAAGTACGGCTTTACAAAAAAACTCTAATGGGCTTACTTAAAAAAACCTATCAAAATATGAACAATGTTTATAAGTACATATAATATTTTATCTCTTAGGTATCAATGAGTGAAGGCAAAAGAAACATCTTATGCTACAAATACATTTAAATAACGTTTATAAGTATGGGGTATATGATTAAATACCTTCCACTATATCACTGAGTTGGTTACATTGATCCCAAAACATATTGCTAAGAAAATATTCACATTCAATAACATTTTTACAGCCTTTTGCACTGAGTTTTTTAGATCTTTTTAAAACCAGCGCCCACGCAATCTATGTCCTTAGCCTTATCAAAGAATAATACTGACAATCGCTGTTTAGGAAAAATTTCAGATACGTAAGGCACGTGCTCTGCGCTTATCTGACTGAAGCGAGGTCAGTAACCACACTTTTCACGACTTGCCATCCAATAAAAATATCACCTTCGACGCCCAGAGGTAGGTGCCTACAAGCAGTCTACTCATTTCAGTACATTGTCATGATTATGATCTTAGTGACCTATCTAAGAGTATCATTGTGTGACCAAGCCCTTAAAGAGAAACTATTGACGTCACATGACTCCAAATAATTCTTGAGGTATATATAGGTACCCTTAATAATAATCTATCTAGATCAGTCATAGTTAGAGAGGATAAGCTGCAAGTTGTAAGATAACTTTCTTAAAACAAGAAGATCAAACCTCAACAGTTTTGAAGGGTCTGGCTTGAGGAAGGTAAATTAAATTCTAATTACCTACGTACCTATTTGTAAACAATATCCACCATCTCACATTTCATTCAATTAACTCTTTAGCAACTTTGTCTGGCTTTGGTCGCTTAATGAAATATTGCTCTATTTCTTGTAAGGTTTTATCTTTAGTTTCCGGCAAATATTTATATAAAATTATTGAAAAAACACTTGCAGATAAGGCATAGAAAAAGAAGGCGCCGTGTAATGTAAACACTTTGAAAATATGCGGTGACATCTTTAAAACAGTGGCCATAAGTAACTCCGAATACAACGTGAGAATTAGCAGAGATGCACTTTTATAACGCAAGAATATAATTTCACCAAACAACGAAGAAGGAACTATCATAGGCCCTATACTAATAGCGACAGAAAATATTATCATCAACGATATTGATACAATTTTGTTTTCATTCACAATTTCTAACTTGATCAGATACAAGTAAAGAGATATTATATACAGAAAAGTAATACCGATCGCAGAAAATAATAGCAGCAGTGTTCTCCTATTGAGATATTTTGATAAAACACATCCTATCTGCATACCTAAAATAGTAAATCCTTCTAAAACCAGCATGCCCATGTAAGCAGTGTTCTCGCTTTGAGTTATTTGTCGAATCAGCTCAACGGCGTACATGGTGCAAACTAGCTTCCCCGAGAAGTGATACAAGGACATGACAGCGACCCCGAGCAATAAAGGCTCATAGAAGCCTCGGGTAGTCAAAATTTCCACCACTCGTCTCAATTTGTCTTTGTAGCTAGTCGTTTTAAGCTTTTCGCATAAACTAAGATATTCCTTCTGAGAGTTGATTAGACTTTCCAGTTCTTTCTCTGATTCAGCATCGTACCCTTTCAACCAGTGATGTGAGGCCGCACATTCTTCAAAGCGCCCTTTCAAAGCTAGCCAAGAAGGTGATTCAGGCCAATAAATTGCAGAGATACAGTACGCACAGCCAATGAAGGCAACGATTCCGATGTTCTTCCAGTGGTACCAAGTGCCGATAGCGTTAGCGACCCAAACACCGTAGAAGAAAATGCTCGATTCTATTGTTGTGAACACTCCTCTATAACGGGGAGATGAGTATTCTGTGACTATGACGATGAGCAACGTCATGTTACTGGCCAGCAGCATTCCTTGCAGTATTTCACTGATCAGCAAGTGCATCGTGTTAGTGCTCCAGTAAAACACAATGAATGCCACTATTGTGTTTGCGGTCACTATTAAGAATGGTATTTTTCTTCCCACGTATTGTGTAAATATCGGTATCATAACCACAAACGGTAACGCACTGTAGCCGTGAACCGATGCTGAAACAGATAAGATTTCATAAAATTAATAAACATAACATAAAACGTTCGTAGAGTGAGTTCTGTCATAAGTTGCGATTTATCTTTAGCAATTCTATGAATCTTTGCGCTAACATTTTTGACTGACATAAAATATTAGTACTTTTAAACAGGTTACAGCCTAAGCCGTTGGGAGTAGAGACATAATTTTCAATGTATAATTGTCTTTGTGCGTATGGATAACTAATAGGCGGGAAGTCGGTGGTATAAAAAGTTTAAAACCGTTCTTACTGGAAACGTATAGAGGAGGCCTATATCCAACAGTGGACTTACTAAATGAATGAAAGGATGCAGCAGGGGTTGAAACCTGTAAGAAAATAACTTCGCAAAACGAAGTCGCGCTTCATCGCATTCATCTTCTTCTATATATATAAAAGAAAGTCGTGTTAGTTACTTCACTTATAACTCAAGAACGGCTGAACCGATTTAGCTGAAAATTGGCAGGGAGGTAGTTTAGAGCCAGGAGAAGGACATAGAATACTTTTTATCCCGAAAAAATAACGGAAACGGGAAAAAACTGCCACGCGGGCGAAGCTGCGGGCGGCCGCTAGTTTTCAATAAATATTAGGTATGCCATGTTGTTATCTTTTTAAAATCTATGGTACCCAATGTAATTATTAAATCAGTCCATTGTGTTTTCAGCACGTACTTAGCCAAGATTCCATATCAACGCTGATGATTTCACTCGAATTCGCCTCTTTCCTTATTTGTGGAATAAAAACCGTAGGAGCCCCGAAACAAAGCCCCAGGACGAAATAAATTACCCATGCTCCGCTGCAGACGAACAACTGAAAAGTTTTGAAAAATTATATCAAAGACCTAGAAATTGGAATGCTACGAGGTTACAAATAAGTCTTACTACTCTTAAGAGTTTTGCCACTCGGCAGTAATAAATGACAGCACTGCTAGCACAATAATGTTAGTTATTTATTGCATTACTCGTTTTATAGCATAAAATTTTATTATAGGCCACGAAACACATAAAAAAGTGCTAAAAAAAACGATGGTGATGACTGTGATATCTAAATATCTCTACTAATTAATAAATGAAAAGATATGCTTGTTTGTTTCTTACAATCATTCGCGTAAACGACTAAATTGATCAAGATACCATTTGGTACAAAGATTTAGGTAATAGATTTGTAGTTTTACCATAGACAAGTATACCGAAATATTTTATACATGGATGATTTCAGTTTCTTTTTGACAGTGACAAGTGCAAGTGTCAATGTGAAACCTGTGCGAATAACTGGGACGGGTCTACAAGTTAAGTTAACCGTTAAATTCCATGATATCTAAACATTTTGCTGTTGACTCGACTTGGATACGGTACATGACATAAAAGCCTTCTACCCAACTCTCTACTCGAAACCCAACAGTGAGTAGACACGAGCTCAGTATGATGATAATGATGATGATGCTGAGATATTACATATAATACAACTATCTATAATTATCTTATATTCGATTAGGATTTTTATTTTAGTAAGAGATGAATATCGGCGGACATAAAAGAAAATAGAAACCTTAGATCTGTCGCGTGCAATATCTGTTGTGCGGTTCGATACTCATTGCAACTCTGTACCTAAGGAATTTCATTTATTTCACAATGGTTGGTAGATTGGTTCCTATTTTCTCTTAAGAATTAAAATATACTTACATTTAGTAATATTATATTAGTTTGCGTTTCAGCGTTACAAAAGTATAAAATAAGTTTAAACAAGTATATCTATGTTAATAATTGTACATCAGATAAATATTTAAATTAAGTCATACCAAACAGTAATTACAGACTATTTGCTATGACTGTCCCATTACATTAACTTACTTGTCTCAAAAACGGTGTCCAAGATTTACCCGCATTGATCTTCTTGTCTATTTTCTGATCCATCTTGAGTTCACTAAAATCATATTCCATCATGTTTATATCCACAAGAAAACACTTCGCAAAGAACTGATTTTATTAAGATTCTCTATTTATATATGTAGTAGTTTTATGACCCTAATAAAAGATGTCCATGAATTATTGTTTGATTAACGATTGATACTCTGATACTTTTAAACATCTATACTGAGCGCGCAGCAAACTTTGTTTTTAAAATTCGATCCGGTACTTTGCTCGCTTTCGTTATCGCTAACATGACAACTGACTGATACATCCATAGAATAATAAACTAATAGAAGACATGATAAAATAGCAACCAATTACACAAAATTTGTACTGTTTTCACTTACGATATTGAAATGGTACAAGAAAGAGATGCATACAAACTCTTAATCCATCTTTTGAACAGATATCACTAACATTTATGAATATTACGTAGTATTCTGTGATGTTAGTGTTGTAACTATGTCGACTTTGATATCGATAAATAAAGTATGTCTGTAGGGCTAACTACCAACTCTTAGAAACGATGAACGAAGTTTCGTATTATCGATTTCAGTTACACTGCAGCCAAATGCTTAGTTATTATTAATTAAAACAATAAAGAAAAAATAAACGAGCCATTCGATGTCGGTCAGTAACAAAAGCACTTCAGTGTGAGTCGGGCGCTCTCTGCAAACTTAACATATGTACCTACGTCGGCCATGGCTACTGTAAAACTAAGTATTTAGCGAATGAATCGGGTAGAGGCAAGCTCGAAATGAACCTCGTTGCGATGAACTTTCCACAGCAAGGGTGAGCATAAAGCAGCTCGTCTCCAGACTGCTCAAATTAAAACACTTAGCATTCTAGCAGTTATTTCAAAAAAACTAGCACAACAGTTTGGCTAGGCGACTGGTAAAAATCTTAACTTACAATGAAGATCAAGTGATTGATAGTGCAAATCTGCACCACCTGGTCCTACTATTGTAATGTTTTTATTCGTGCGTTATATATAATGTTGGTATTGCAGATGGCTTTAGCCGCCGATATTTTACTTGATCATTAGATTAAAATGAATATGTTGTGAAATGATTGGAACAGACGTGAATGACTTTATTCGGTGTCCAATTATCGCTTCTTTGTATTAGTTGTAACCATACATTTTTCATCTTTTCATCTTTGGGAAATCTAAGACCATGATTATGGGTGGTAAATCATCGAAATTTTTACTCATCGATACAATTTACTACATCACTATGATTAAATTATTTTGTTTGTAATTATCGTATGAAAACTCAATAAAACAGGTGGAAATGTATGTGCAAAGTGGAGTCAACATAATTTAAAAAGATATTCTGAGCATTTGGTTCTATAAATAACACAAATTTTCCAGTAAAACTCACAAATGAAAAGATAGCGACACATCCTCATTTTCGCATCGTTTTCTACTTGAATCACAATCTTCAACTACACATGGCATTTTATACACACATTACGCTCCTTTTTTTGCATATATTACGTTGTTTTTGAGTGATCTAATGCATTATTTTCAAATATATTATAAAAAATACAATAAATCGTCCGGGAACTTTCACAGAAATGTCAACGCGACATTATTATGATAGTTCTTACCTATCTGAATGCAATAAGGTCGTTCATGAGTTTTTAATTTACAAGTATGATATTTTTCGAAAAGTGTAAAATGGCACTTCCGTCATTTCAAACGATGGACAATGTACTGAATAACTCTAAAAACTGAATTAATGAATGTATATGCGCTATTTTCTCACATCTTGACGTTGTCGTAAGTGAAAAGAGCATAAACTAGTGTATTTGGTTGCTATTATAGCTGCATTTCTACCGCTTTTAGTCCATATTCTTTGGATACATCTCAATACACTCAATGTCGATCGTAAAATCTTCTTTAATTAGTATTACATTTAAGCAACAAGGCGAATACTGTAGTGCAATGTCAACATTATGGTTCAAATTTATTATTTCTCTAAGAGTGACTGTTGCATAAAAAGATTTGATATGGTATGAACAGAAGCTAATATGCTTATCGCTAAATCTATATATATAAAAAAGATGTGGAGCTCTAAAAGTCTGTACATTAAAGATATTTTTCATGAAATCTTGCTAATAGTTCTTAAAAAAAGGCAAAAAACGAAATCGAATCGAAAAAATTCTAGATATTTGTACACGTATCATGCAAAATTTACTAAAATAATGTTGATGCTATTTACAAAACTTGTTACTTTATAGTCCAACTTAAGCCCTAATATGGGTTTCATTGAGGTGTCATCCCTAAAATGAGAGTAAAAAGGGCATGAAGTTTCTATGATAAATTCTTTAAAAATGCATTTAACCATGCAGACGAAGTCGTGAGCGAGCAGCTAGTCGTTAATAGTATGTTGTTGTTGTTAGGTACATCGTGGGTTAAGGTAACATAAATGTTTACTCTTTGCTGTTTTATTATCAACGTTAGGTATTTAATTGCTATCCATGCATAATTAAATTGCATACTAAAACAATTTGAAATACGATTGTCACTAATTCAACGATAGTCAGCACAAAATGTAGGTAGGTAGAGTTCTATGACGAATACACTTTATTATTTATTTTTTAAACTTTCGCGATCGAAAAAAAAAAAAGAAATCGGAAAAATCAATTAAAAGAAAACAATAAAAAAAAACGGGAAAATAAATAAAAAAGGTAATACGCGATAAATACCCGTGTAATATAAGTGTTCAATACTTTATTATTTTATAACTTGGCAAAAGATAATGATGAAATTGAAACTGAATACTAGCAATTTCAACTCGCCACAGGCGTACCTAGCTAGTAGCAATTTTAGTAGGTTATCATTACGGACATTTCACTCAACACTATCTAGCCCCAAACTTTTTTTTTATAATATTAATAATAATTTATTTTTATCTCAAAATATGGTACAGTTGTTACCTACTTAATTAAATAATGATAGAATGTAAACATTGATTATTGTTTCTTTTTTTGTAGTGTAGCCTCAAATGTCTAAACTAGGCTTACAAAGCCTGTATAACAGACATCTGCGCTCAACTAAGCAAAGCCGTGCTATGGAAATCTAATGACTAATAATTACTTTTTTTTGCGGTCCAGTTTACAGATTTACCGGTTTACCGATTCTATGTTAAGTTTTATAACAATAACCTATTTTTTTATTTATTTCCACCAATAAAATCTTTAAACTGGTCGAATAGGATGCTGACCTTCTAAACAGGTATGTAGGTACTATTTGCTTTGAGACCAACTTTTGAACCGCATGGAAATTCACCTCAACATTATGATAAATTCTGCTTAATAGAATCTTATAATGAAAATTGGTACCGATTGTTGTGAAAGATTGTGAAACTTTAAGCTCATCTGTTACTGAGAAAGGTTATGTAAGTACCATGATTTTTCCTAATAAAAAAACCAAATAGGGGCATAAGTTTATCTCTGACAATAACTACATGTCTATAGGCACCGCTAACTGAACAAATTACCTATACATTTTACTTTATTTTATTTCACTTTCACTAGTCAAGTAGCCACGCTGCAACAGTAGATAGCTCGTTACGAAATACTGGAGTAATTATTAGAATGCATAATGTAGATAGAGTCCATAGTTGTTTACAAATATTTGTTTGAGCTGATTGCGTTCTCAACAACAATTAACAGCTATTTAATTTGGATACATTAATAACTTATACTTTACGATTATTGTAGTACTACAACCACGCATACCTACTACAATATTTGCTACTGGACCTGTTGTTGGTCTACAAAGTATCAGTAAACATAAAAATTAAACGTACCTTTGGAATTACAATATTTAACGTCCATCCGCGCATGGCCTTCACACACACTACGGTGGATGCTAGAAGCAACACGGCTTGAATTGCTTTCTAAAATGTATAGGTTTGTTGAACTTTTTTCTGTCACTGGCGCATCTTCGGTTGACAGTTTATTTGTGACCGAAAAGTTGCGTCAGTAAATCGTATCTCGTGAATATACCGACAGCCGGCTTCCAATTCTAATTTTATACACTTGTGGACGTCCATATAAAAATAAAGAAAATGACAAAGTGCGTATCGGACCACGCTCTGGGAAGGCTTCTGAAGTTGACCTAGAACTTAGAACACGGCTTGGAATCACTTATATCACAAAACTACACGTTGCAACATAACATTTATATCGCTTAAAAACTTTTGAGAAAATATGGTGTTTTACAAAATCGACTTTTTACAATGATTTGTAATCCCACAGAAAAAAACCAAGACAAAACAAGAAACATTCAATGAGGCAGACGGACGCGTCGATAATATCAACACAATAGCTTGTTTGAGTTGAGCACGACATACAATAGCAACAGTCGTATCACCTAACTGTGATTAAGAATACCTACCTACCTTAGTATCACAGAGGTAGAAATAAATTTCATTTGATAATAATATTGGTGGACATTTTCTCATAGCGCTATTTAGCCCCAAACTAGGCTTGGTCTTGGTCTAGGCTTGGACGCGAAGAACGGCGCTTAGATTCACCTAGATTTAGGACGTTTCAAGACGATCCCTGCGGATATTACTGAATAAATGCTTTTTGACTTTGACTTTGCAGCTTAAATTATGGAAAACAACAGCTACGGATATACAATGCTGAAAGTTACCAGAAGATGGAAATGTATTTAGTGTAAGCCTTATTAATAAATTCTTTTCAACTATTCCAGCCCAATTAAATTAAAAGATGATCAATCTTTTCAGTTACGTTGACTAAGATACAGGTTATTTCATTAGTAAAAAGTTTTCGACTAATAAAACCGCAGGTAATTTATATTGCGTAGGCATATTTATGTTGTAAATAATAATATATACATTTCAGCATGTGCTCAGATAATAAAAAAAAAATATTATGTTTGAAATATAAGCAATTTTGTCAAGTTTACTAACACTTGCATTTATAAATCTATAAATGCAAGTAAATATCTACTATTATTTACAATTTATAAGAGTGACATACAAGTAAGGTATATTATTTTTTGTTTGTAAAAATAAAATAATAATTAATCTTGATTAGACAAAGGTTCTGTTTTGTAAGTATTAATTTTAATCATGTAATTAATAAACATTAACACACAACAATTAACAATAGCTGAAATTTCCCGAATTATCGAGAACTTATGCATTTGCCAAAAACATAAAAGATATTGATTATGTTAGAATTAAATGCTTTTGTATTTGCGATACGAATTATCAGCTAAGAATTTACCAGCACAAACATCTTTCTCGCGTCAAAGATAAAGTTTTAGAATTAATTTGCCAAATAACGTCGAAACGTGAGATTTAAACTTGCCGCCAAACTTTGCTTGTTAAATGTTAATAATTGTTACCTAAATTTATCAATTTCAATTAATAGGTATTATCTACCATACCTCTTTATCTATATCGAAGTATACCTAATAGAAACTTGCCGCTGAATAATTTAGTTACGGAGGAAAGTTAGGCATTAACACATAGTCCTTTCAATTATTTGCTGTTAAGTCAGTAAAAAAACTAGTAAATTACCTAGCTGAAGTTTTCTGATGAAGATATTAATATCGAAAAACTAGATAGCGTAAATTCAATTTTGAAACGGATTCATGAGGTCGCATTACTTTACATTAGGAAATGGAACGTCGCCGATTTATTTTAACCGTTGGCTTCTTCCACACCATTAACTTTTTAATTCGAAGATTTGCGTCAAGAGCCGATATAACAGCGTAAAGACGTTTTTACATCTAGTAAGTTTGTATCATACAAACTTAATGAGTAACTAGATGTAACCTTTTAAATATAGGATTAACTTCTGACATGTATAAATAACTCTTTATTAATTAGGTACCCAACCAGTCAGGTATTTGAGTACTGCTAGTAGTATAAATCTCATACAGAATATAACGCTTACTGAAGTCGAGTAATAAATACCTGTCGGCGCCTTCAAAAGGCATAGATTCAGGCGAACAGTTTCAATGTACTGGAGCGTATGTGAAAACAGTTTAAGTAGAAAGGATAAGTGTGTTTTCGTAGCATGTGTAGAGAAATTCGACACCCACTCGGCTATTTACGGGCGATGGTGCGATAAGCATTTTCTCTTTCAATACCATCAAAGAGACTATTCAGAGCTTCACCCAACAAAATGTAACCCATAAAGGGTATAAGAAGGTTGCTGCTGTTTCTGACTTGCCTCACAAAAACAGTCTAAAATCTTATTTCAATAGAGTACCCCCATCGGTTCGGCGTTTCCTCATTCCAGTTTTTCATTAAGACTAAACGAAACATTACCCGAGCCCTCTCGATTGCGATGAAGCCCATCAAATCATCTGTCGGTATAGCGACGCAAAACTTCAGCTATTATTCCGCTCGGTTTACTAAAACAAGAGTGCTCTTAATTCTTGATCTGGGATTTCATGTGATCATTACTTTGCACGGTCGGTCGAGCCGGCGCTCTCTGCGGTCCCCGTACCCGTTCTTTGTCACAAATTAAATTTTAGTAAGCTACAACAACGACCCTTAGATATTATGAGCCATAATCGCTCGAGCGAGGGAAGCCTAAATATCTAAAAGGCAAATTGGGCGATCTCTCTGAAAGCTTCGTCATAAACTTAAGCCACACGCAATTTATTTGTGGACGCCTTGGAGCAAAGTCTCTTGTAATGTAGATTAAACGTACAGAGTAATTGTTTAAATTGCAGTCGCTTAAATCTCTACAAACCTATTTGAATAGCTTTTATAAGGGCATAAGAAAACAAGTTATATAATATGTTAAGCTGATGTTTAAATTCTAATGTAACTTTATTTCAATAATAGATTATCTTTTATTTTTCATAGCAAACACATAAGCAGCCTAAAGAAGTCCACTGCTGTTTTTATGCTTATTAGTAGTTTATATTAATTCTAATTTTAATTTTGTACGTACACCAACCCACCTAGCGTCAAAGGTTTGCTGTAAGAAAAGTATTTTCAGGATTAAGCTCGCTTTTGTATATTTGTATTTTTTCCTATTCTTTATTCCAAACAGAAAAATTAAACAAGAAAACTTAAGATTTTGACATGTACAAAGGCGTGCGTAACCCTTAAAAGAAAGAATGAAAGAAAGATGAGATCAAAGGTATGGTGGATACTAATACAAAATGTAAATTTTAGAGATTTACCGACATACCAAAAAATGTATGTATTATGTGTGTGCAATAAAGAATTAGAAAGTATTGAGTTTATTGTCAGGAAATTCGGTTCCGTTTCGCCATTCACGACATTCACAGGTGATCGAGGTGTTGAGTTTTTTACTAGACCACTACGGTCATGCCTATGTTAAATGGGTGAAAATGTTGTTTTGTTCAAATTATGTTTGAAAATCGTCGTGGTTCCGTGCAAATATGAAAGAGTAAGCTTTTTGCTCGTAAATTGAGACGAGCTCTTTATGCAGTGCTTCACTGACTGATTAAATTGTCCGACATCAGCGCATTCATGGCAACACATAATAATATATTCAATCGACTCCTTCACTCTCCGTTCGATCGGTTGATTTATTCATCGGACAGCTTTTATCTATTTAAGATTGATCCAACCTGTGTCTTGATCGATGGACCTAAGTTCAGGAAGGTACACTAATCAATCAAATAATCTTTTGCACTGCAGTCAGGATCACAGAAAAACTGTTAGGTTTTTTATTAAAATTATATTTACAATTTTGAATATATTCTTATC
Organism: Electrophaes corylata; assembly: GCA_947095575.1. NCBI lineage: Eukaryota > Metazoa > Arthropoda > Insecta > Lepidoptera > Geometridae > Electrophaes > Electrophaes corylata. The sequence goes on along the minus strand of OX352706.1, from coordinate 5,941,718 downwards.
ACATTTGTTGTATGAGAACCCCCTTAAATATTTATTTTATTCTGTTTTTTAGTATTTTTACAGCGGCCACAGAAATACATCATCTGTGAAAGCTTCAACTCTCTAACTATCACGGTTAATGACAGCCTGGTGACAGATGGACAGACAGACAGACAACGGAGTAATAGGGTCCCGTTTAACCCTTTGGGTATGGAACCCTAAAACTAGTTTGTGCATATATAAGTAAAACCAGATTATTTGCCAAAATGAGCGGAAAAGCGCGGTATGATAATAATGTGACATGCATATTTAGATCAGAGCCGCTGCGACCGCAAATCACAGTAAATCAGATTTGGGCATCCATTTTGCGGACGCAATCAAAACGCCGATCGTGACCTTATGGTGTCGAATGACAATTAACTTGCAATTTCTCCGGCAGATTCCATTGGCCGGCATCGGATGAAGGTTTTGAAGCACAGTGTTGAGGCAAATTAATTTCTAATCCTTTCATTTTCGGTCACCTTGCTCGGAACATAGACGTTGCTCCTCCAATTATAGTTTAGCACGTTCAATAGATCCCTTGATGTTCAAAGTGAACAGCAAACTAACCGAAAATTTCTAAGGTCATTAGGGCTTATACAGACAACTAGAAACTCGTGTCACTTTGTCCGCGTGAAATTATTTTCATACTGTACGCTTCAACCCCTACTGTACCCGTTCAGGGGTTGAATTTTGAAAATTCCTTAAAAAATTAACTTCAACGCACCGAGACGAATACACCCTGAAAATTTCAAGTCTCTACAGCCAGCATCTTAAAATTGGTAAAGATAGACATGATGTTATTGTCAAAAAAGTTTTAAGACAATCTTTAGATTGTCTGCATGCGTTTACACAACGCGTCATTTAGGTATATTGTTCCTCATGGTTACATCAGTCGCATTTCACTAGCAGGCACTATAAAATTAAATAGCATGGAAAAGTTTTCAAAAGTTACGTAGGTACCTGCTTCGTGCAAGCGGACTATTCGATTCCTAAACTTACGAAATAAGATTGGGCCTCGCTCGTGGTAATGGCTTTGTTGTGTACCGGCTCTGTTTGACGGGTAACTCGAATTTCCTCCAGGATATTCCCGGGACGCTCGCAGAAGCACTACACATGTCCCACTTCTTTCACTTTAAAACTATCTACCCACTTTATCAATGTTTTAAAGAAACCCTTGAAAGTTACACTTTTAAGATGTAAATAAATACCTTTTTTGATATACTCGTAGGGTAATTTTTGGTATGTAGTTACTGCAGTAATTACATGGGTATTTTGACAGTGCTTCTAGGAAATAAAGTTCACGTCAGGATCAGTACCCGATCTCAAGGGCTCCTTATAACACCTGCCAAACCGGGACCCAGAACTACTTGTGAATGAAACCGGTTCGACAGTTCGCAAACATACCTCCCTACCCTAAAATCTAAACAAAAAGATTCGCACATTGTCCTGTTTCTCGAAGACTGTTTCTGAAACCCGTTTAAGGAACGTAGGGTAGTGCACCGGCTTGTAACTTTTTTATGAGACCAATAACCAAAAGTTAGCGACCACGTCTCAGTTCAAGTTATCACTAGCAACACGCACTGATTATATAGGTACTCATCTTGAGGCTTTTTGATCTTTGAGATGTGTGGCATAATTTATAAAACTGCCCATCCGAGTTGGATTCATTAGCTGGCCTCTTCGTCGAAGTTAGACCTACTTGGCTCCTCGCTGTACTCGGAGAAAATTTTAATTGAGCATAGAGCTTTCTTAGTAGCAGATATGTATTAATGTTTCCTTGTAAAATGAAACTTTATCAAAGCATGTCTAGGAAATTACTACTCTCCTAAAGTAGCAATTATAAAATGTTCAAACTATTGCCATGTGCCTTCATAAGTACTTAATAATATAGCAGTACCTAGAAGAGCTCTTTGTGAAAGAGTTCGTCCAGGGAAGTACCTACTAATAGCACCATACCTACTTTTGCTGTCAAGTAGAGATGTTTGCATTGATATATTCCAGTATAAGTAAAGGTAAACGCTCTATTATCAGGTGGGCCATCCGCTTCCTCCACCATCTTTTTCATTTCATATTTAAAACCGCACAAATCTTGAAACCGTAAATTATAACGAAGTCTTCACCGTTTTCGAGTGTCAGCCATTTTTGCGCAAAAAATCCAATCTCAGGGTTAATAACGAAATTTCTCAATTTCATACACAAGTATTTTCATTTCATTATACAATGAAATGAAAAAAAGCTCCCCCATGCACGGTATGCATCCCTCAGATCATCTCAAGATCCTAATAAAATATATAAAATAGTAAAATCATATAATTCATATTCATTCTCATAATTTGTTGTAAGTATAAGTAATGTCCCTAAGCAGGGTAGTGCATCGTAAGGCAATATCTAAAGTGCTGTGTCAAAGGAAAGGACTTAGTTTATACATTCCAAAAAATAGATTACTTTGATTTTATGTTAATAAAGATTCTAAAAAAAAAGTGCAAAAAAAAGTTTAAAGTGCGATCAAAATAGTAAAATTTAAACCACTCTAAACCGTGAGCTATTATTTATTAGTTTCAAGGATATCGTAGTTCAGCTTAGATTAGATAAGATTGATGCAATTTTAAGTAATTCAGGCTTAAAAGCTTTTTCGTATTTTCATATAACAACGTTTAAAAAATATATTGAGATTTCAGCTCGGGGTGAATTACCTAGTTATACGAGTAGGTAGGTAGGTGTGTGATGTGAAGCTGTAACTTTTATCAGTGTAACTTTTTCATATAAACTTCATTCCCTTTTTACATTCTGTTTTAGAATAGCTCAATGAAACCTAGGTATACTAAGTTTTAAGTTGGACGAACATAAATAAAAAAAAAACAAATATAAAAATTGGTCCAGTCGTTCTTGAGTTATAAGTGGTGTAACTAACTTTGGTTTCAGCTTTGTTTTATATTCATAGATTATTGTTCATATTAGCTGAATTTATAATACCTATTTTAAATGTTTTTAAACACTAAATCTATTTTTAAAGAGGCAAAATGAATCCATTTTTACATATCTGCTTAAAAATTTACCTGACGTTGCGATAGACTGGAAGCAGTAAAAAATAGGATCAGTTGAACTACGAACCCCTGAAAATATTACAAAAAGCCGTGTCAAACTCAGTGATTTACGCGGACGTAGGTCAATAGGTATGTTTGTAGATATATAGTACATATGCCTGTGTGTGTAGTGATGCAAACGCAGCCGCACCTGACCACAAATCAGCGGTAAATCAGATGTTGAACGTACACGTCCGTGATTGCTGAAACGAATTTGCGTTGTGTTGTGTTCCGCCGCTGCCCACTAACAAAGTAAACGGTAGCGTACAGACAGACGTCCATGCCAACTGTTCACGTAATGCAATAGCAATTATTTCTCATTTACAATATTTCACGACCATCTCTTAGTAGCACTACAGGATAAATTCCTATGGGATTAATCTGGTTAAACTCTAAGCATATTGGACAATTTAACAAAGATAGTTTACATTGTGACCAATGAGATGAGAGATTATCTCGGTCGGCAATCTGTAATGTTAATAATAGACGCTTGTAGTGCATAGGAACGGAACATAGCTAAGTGTGGATATGACAGTCTTGAATAAAACAAGGCAACTCTTTTTCACAATTCACTAACATTTATTTCACTAATTTGGGATGGGCCTCCTGATAGTAAGTGGTAACCATCACCTATATCAAAGCATTAATCCGCAGGACAGGTTTGTTAGGAACGTGCCCTACAGTGTACTGCTCCACGTCTATCAACCTGAGGCATACACGTGTTAAGCCTCAGGTACCTGTAATTGCATCGGCACCCTTCAAACCGAAACACAGCAACGCTGCTTGGTGGCACAAAAAGTCATGCTAGACCACCATTGGTGGTAGGTACTTCCCCGGTCGAGCCCTTCACTAAGAATTCTACTACTTGACAGCCGTCACAGCTCAGTTCGTAGTAGCCCTGCCTTCCGCGCTGTAGGTAGAGGGTTCGATCCCCACCGAGAACAAACTTTTGTGTGATGAACATAGATGTTTGTTCCGTGTCTAGGTGTTATATTGTATTCTAAGTATGTAGCTACAAGAATATAATATATAGCTAAATATATATATATAAGTATTCTATTAGCTATTTAATTCACATAGTAAACGCTATGCTTAGTTTGGGGTTAGATGGTGTAGTATAAAAATGTCCAGAAATATTTATTTATTTATTTACTTACTACTACCATTTATTTTAGTTGTTTAACTTTTTTGATTTCACTTGTTTTAATATACTTTTTATTTTACTAAAGTAATTTGAAAAAATGGGAAGCATTTATATTAATTTTAATCAAGTGCCACTGTCCCTGTTAACGGGGATTTGGTAAATGGGAATTTTTGATGACAGATCACGGTTTGGTTTTTCTCGCTTCAAAAAATCATAGCTTTAATTAACTCTGCAGTTAAGATATTTTATCTGCGAAAAATATCGATCGAAGCAATTTATTGAAAACTCACCAGGAAGCATGTAGATTTACAGTAAAGGCTTGTCTACACATGTGTTAAAACCGTGTGCACACAACCAAACTAAGCCAAAATAACCAAACTAAGTTTTAAATTCCTAAATAACCAAAGCGAGATAAGGTGGTGAAGCTACTTTGCGCTGTACAATATTATCACTTGATCCGAATAGCCATTGAGTTGACTTGTAAATGGTTAGCTGCGGAATTTACTCGCGAATTGTTTGCATTTCATTAAGGGCTAGTCAACAAGAGACCCAGTTTTATCTGCTTTCTTGGATCACAGATACGGCGAGAGTAACTGGTTAAATTTTTTTTATATGAACAAGTAAGTTAACTACTTGCATAGTGAGGCTGTGGTTATGTTATGGCTATGGTTATGTTGTACTTATGGTTAAATCCATAGTGCTTCCAAATAGTTAATTAATAATTTCAATTCGATCTATCAATTCAATATATTGTTTCATACTACTAGCGGAACACGCGCGTGTATTTTCATACAAGCTTCAACCCCCGTTGTACCCGTTTAAGATATAAATTTTGGGAATTCTTTTCTTAGTAGGTACACCTTTACGCACCAAAACGAATATACGCTGAATTTTTCAGGTCTTTACAATTAGTGGTTTAGGCTGTACGTTGTCTATATGTCAGTCAGTCATTCTTTCAAACAGTCAGTCAAGACACAAATTCTTATAATTGGTCTAGTGGTCTAGCGCCCACCAGCAAATGTTTTTTAAATAATTGTGTCTATTGTCATAATTGTAATAGTTAATTGTATTAACATTCAATTGTTTGTTACGTGAAATAAATTTTGTATTGTAATTTTGACGCAGGGGTTGCGGGTTCGATTCCCGCCTTGGGTTTTACGATCTGCAAATATTTATTCCAGGTGTTCGGGGTATTTACTATGTGTAATAAAAAATATCTATGTATGTAATATATTGTATTAAGTATATCCATCATCTAGTACCCATAACACAAGCTCTGTTTAGCTTGGGCTAGATTGATGCTGTGTGGATTGTCCAGCATTATTTATTTATTATTAATTTACATAGTATATTTATTTTGCATAGTTTAACTGGAAAATTGGGGTAGTTTTTTTATCTAGTAATGAGGCATTATGGGCGAATAGGAATTCATGTTTTATTCCAATGTTCATTTGTTTCAGCGTCGTTCAAGGTATTAAAGTAAAACACTACCGACATTTTATTACAGAAACAAGGAAGCCCTATTTGTACCCAGACTCCGTAGATTATCCCCTTAGATCCTTTAGCCCCTTTTTAAGGTCCTTTGAGGAAGTCTTAGAGGGGTAGTCAGAGATGTGTCCAAATATTTCATTTGGCACATACCCATATTAAGTTTAGTAAGTGACGTAGAATACCAGTTGTTCTATACTGGCGTTACTAAAGTTTATCAATCTATTCAGATTACGTTAAATTCCGTATAATATCTAAGCTATTAGCAGATCATTAAAATAAGCTAGAATATCAGTGCACGATTCCCTTGGGTATTTCTATTTCAAATAAAGCAAAATAAAGATTTAATTTCCATTGAAAGTGCTACAATAAAACACTTTGGATTCTCAGTTAGCAGATATTCCAGTGTTTTTCTTTCCCCTAGGTAAAATAATCATTGGTAGTGTTGTCTTGGAAATTTTGTGTTTGAATAATGAGCAAAACTTTGAATCACTGAGAACAGTATTAAAAAAAATATGCAGGAATACCACTTGAAACTCACGTTTCTGTACAATGACGCAGCGGTGCGGTATCCACATTATCAGTACATGATCAATAAAAAAGATAAAGTCGCAAATAATACGATATAGCACGATACGATTTTAGTAGTAGGGTTCTGTACTACTCGTCCGGGGAAGTCCTACTACCATGCCAAGGAAGTATTATACCATATTTACCAAGCAGTGTTACTGTGTTCCGGTTTGAAGGGTGGAATTACAGGTAATACCTGCATACCTCAAGTTAATAAATAATAATAATAATAAATAAATAATAAATAATGCCGGACGATCCACACAGCATCATCTAGCAATGGATGCAGAGCAGTGCTGGCAGTGCATGTTTGCTGTACCAAACGTGAATAAAAAGTCATGACGAATAAACCAGATGAGGACATTAAAAATATTATAATAAGCATAAACATACGTTTTAAATAACACTTACTAGGTGCTGTATTGGTGTCCATGGCCTATGGTGACCACTTACCATCAAGAAAGTAGTAAGCTACTGTGCTGTAAGATGAGGGCCTAGCTTTTTAAATCAAAATGAACTGCTCACGTCGAAATTAAAGTTTGTACAGCTTTTCTTGGACCACAGACTGAATATTTTATTTTACCACGTTAGAAAAAAGAAGATCCTCGAGCCGTCTGTAATTTTTATTCTATTCTTTTCTTTTCTTGAAGACACAGACACCCAGTTTCTGACTAAGAATGCATTAATCAAAATAAAAACCGTATAAATGTTATATTACACGATATCTCACATTGCACCCATAGAATAATCTAACGAGTGGTATAAAGCTATGTAAAGCTGTTAGATTACAGCGGGGACCTATCGCATCCAACGAGAGTTCTCTCCTGAGCTGTGTTTGCGGGGTTTACGTGCCCTGAATGCAAAAACTCATGGATTGTGCAATTTGTACAAAGGTGTTAGGATAGCTAGCCCCCTTGTAGGCGAATCAGCTTACCTAGTCAATCTAAGGTACCTTTTTAGGTGAAATTGAGCTTGCTATAACCAGTGCACGTAGAATTGTGTTGCAGTTGTTGACAAAATCGTTCTGTAGGTAATAACAAATGCGTAGCGAGTTTTTTATTTATTCATTATATCACCATTACTCTATCTTAACAGGAGCACCAAAAACGATAGCGCAGTAAGTTAACACGATAATTGAATTTGTCCGACTCAGAATATTGTCGAATTGATAAAATATAACACCGAATGCATAAATTAAATCAAAATAAAATTTACTAAAGTAAAAATATAAAATCAATCCAATCAACAAATCAAATTTTTTTTTTAATCAAATCAGTTAATTTTTCTTTACTGATGCAGGCTTAGGTGTGATAAGTTATGGTACCTAACTAGGTACTAAATTCAGATGAGTCATCTGCTTGTTCTATGTATATAATGTATGTACGTTCTATGTATGTAACTTTGCGTAGGTACCTAAGTTATTTGAGAGTAGTTCGTGCTTCCCTTTTACAGCATCCAAGAGTGAGGTCGCAATAAAAATGTACCATATTTAACCACAAAAACACGCAACAATATAATTAAGTAGGTATAAAAAGATAGCAATATTTAATGCAGGATAACAAACGAAGAGATAAAAATGCATCGTAGACAAAAAAAAATTACTCTAGAGTAAATGAAAATAAATTAGTACTTTTTTTGTCAAATTAAACAATATTTGGGTCAGTCACCACCACACCCATAACACAAGCTCTGCTTAGCTTGGGGCTAGGTGATGCTGTGTGGATTGTCCAGCATTATTATTATATTATTTATATTTTAATAACTACTGCGAAAAAATCATTAAGATATCTTGAACAATGACAAATCTATTTTGGCGCTACGAAAGTCTTGGCCGTCTAAGGAATCACTGTCTGGATAATTACCACTTTACTAAGGAGTTCCGCTGACAGAATATACCCAAGGATATATGATAAGTATAAGGTTCACAATCTGACCTCATCATGAGATCCTCGCCGTCATGGTCCAAAAAACATCCTAAAAGACAATTTTCTTTGTGTTTTTAGAAGATTGTAGAATGCTATCATGCTTAATGTCAAAGAGAAAATGGACTCCGTCGTATAAACAATCTCAATTACAATAAGCAGAAAAAATAAGAATCCTCTGCATAATGGTGATTGAAAATGAAAGAAAGAGCGAGCGTTTGCGCGGATGGTGCGCGGCGAGAGGACCAACGTTGCCCTGCTTCACTTGCCCGATTGAAGTGTACTTAGCAGTTTTGCTTTGAGTTTTTACGTTGGTAATATTTTTGTCCAAACAGCCGCGCATAAAGTTTGCTCACAGCTAATTGTCTCACACAAACGGCAATCTAGTAAATTAACTGCGCTTATGCTCGAATAAGTAGGTTAACTTCACCGTGCTATACACTCGAAATTAAAAGCGATTCACGGTTGGTTTTATAAATTCCGCTATTTGCTATTCGTAAGAAATTTAATGAGACCGCATAAAAAAATACTAATTGACGTGGAAATTATATTATTATCTGAGAGTTACATAAACGTTGCCTGTTTATGGTGTATTGTTTATGGAAACATTACCGGCAAAGTGCTTCCATCAATGAGTTTGAAGAGTTAAGATGTAAGTTTTGGCCTGTGGGAGAACCCTTCGAATAGTCTTGACTTTTGACATATTCTCGTGAGGGTTATACCTACATCTGACCTACTCTATTATACGTCTGTTACTTACACGTCCGTTTCTAATATTTCCATATGAAAGTAGATATACCTAACCCTTCCTATTAAGAACCGTTATGCTTCTAATGTGTAGATGATAAATGTGTAAATGTATTAATAGATAGACGTGTGAGTAAGTTTTCCGAATAAATAATAACCTGCGTAAATCATAGGTTGTATAACTCAAGTAATATGATATCTACCAAGTAAAGTACCGAATGAATTGACAAACGACGACCTCAAACATCGGAGCTACGATTATAATCAGCAGGTCTATTCTTGAAAACGAAAAAAGTTTCGTATTGTCATTTTCAGTTACACTGCGCGGCATGTCAGGCAGCGATAACTTGACTGTAAATCGGTACCCGAGGCACCGCAGTGTAACTTCATTTATCGTTTTCAAGAGTAATCCTACAGAAATTAGGCAACGGCCTACACTACATTCCATTCGTCGGGCTAAAACGCTAAATCGGAATTTAATGTCTGTAATTTCGCTGGCATCCCTGTTAAATTGAGAAATGGTTACCACAAAGCGGCAATGCCTATACTTACGTATAAGTAAGACCGATTCCCACAAGACTCGATGCATCAATTTTCAAATTCTCTACGTTACATATTTTATCAACCAATATTTCGTAAGAAATGTGTTATGTCGGAGATATTTTCCTAATAGTATTTAGTCCAAACATATCAAGTGTAAGTTTGGAAAGCAGTACTGAAGTTTGAAGATTGAGCGTAGCAGCGAGCACAGCCCATTCATGTTGTGTTACGCTAAACTCACCCTCGCCGGCGGGGCAATTTAATGTCATAATCCCTTAAATAATTCAATTGTATGCAGCAGGGGCGGGGTCGGCAGAGAAATTGTCAGATTTTGCACAGAAACATAATGTAATTTTCTAGCATGGAATTCATAGAACCTGGTTTATATTTCATAGATACGTTCTGTTTTATTTGAAATACGACTACGAGAGGAAGTGAATTTTTGATAACTTTAAAGTTTGTGATACAACTGAAGTAGGTTTCTTAGCAATTTCAAAATAAGTGCGCTATGAAAAGAGATTTTTGTAAGATAATATCGAGCTCCTCTTTCGTGTAATGTTATTTGCATACCTACTATAGGTAAACTTCAATCCCCACTGCACCGAATTGCTGTAATTCCTTTCTTACTTGTCTCTTGTTTGCATCTAGGTAAAGTAGCTTTAAGCTGAGTAGGGCTCTTTTGACTCGTCAATGCTGGTCGGCATCCACACCGGTTTACAGCTTAAAAGTGGGTAGGGAGGTATATAGTTTGTTCATTATATCATTTATTTCTTCTATAGAATAATTAAATTAAGCACAATATAATGTGCATAGCAGTCTAGCCTAATTATTTCTGTTTGTGCTGGTGTTTCAGTATTTATGTGTCAAATAAATAAAAATATTTTTTATTCTATTCTACAAACAGCGGTCTGCCTATATCAGGACAAGAATTTAAGACCTAATTTATAACACATCCTAACTCATATTATTATCACCTGATATTTATCATGTTAATAGGTTATTACCTTATATAGCTCTTAGGCGCATTACTTTTACTTGGAAACGTTTACTTTAAACCGTTTCGTAACCCGTAGTCGAGGAACTAACACTGCGAAGTCGGTTACCACCAAAGTACGTAGTAACTTATGAGAGAACTAAAACAAATCCTTTGTAAGTAGATAATTGTGGGCGGGGACTTTGGAGTTACTAAGTAACTACCTACTTAGTAAACATTAATAGCGTATAACTAATATGATAATAATATGTTTCTTAATATTTTCACTGTAACGTGACCAACCCCCCAAAGGGAGTTTTACCATTGCAGGCATGTTAATGACCGTAATGTCGGTGTTTAGTACTCAAAAGATGATGCTGATATCCAAAGACAGCTAATTTTATTTTACAATATTTTACAAAACATACATACATACTGCAGCCTGGCATAGGTGCAAAGAAGGTGCAAAGAAATGAGCAAACGCTCAAACAATCGATAATATAGGTAGGTACATACAGTTGGATCGTTATAAAATTTTCTATGGATTTTTACTGGATATCCTATTCGCGCAAGTTGTGCAGACTGCAACGATTTGTCACCTTTAACTAAGTAGCTGTAAGTAACAGCTCCGAAAGAGAGCTCAACAAAAGACAGCTGTCTTCATTGTACAAAAGTATTTGCTTTTGTCCCTGAGGTTTCCATTTAAACAGCGAAAGATAAAAATTACGAACTCCGAGGTGTTTTTATCAAAGACGAAAACAAAAGGGTTGTTTAATGACGGTATTAGTGGAAAGTTCACGATAAATTCAGGGTCGTTAGGTGTTCTTTGTCGCTTTTGTATTGTACTATAAGTCAAATGCTGCGAACTGTCTCATCAGAAATCATTTCTCTGGAAGTAATTCAATCTAAACTCAGTTTCATTGAAGCTGATATTGAATAAGACACATTTATTATATATAATCTTCATCGTAAGAACCACATTTTTATGATTACTGCATAAAAATGTGGACTATAAAGAATCAACCAGATGAATGGTAAAATATGAAACGGAGTTTTATTATGTATTCTGGGCTTGAAACACTGAAATAATCACGTCACGCCAATTTGGCCACTGAAATGGTTGATATGCTGAAAGTATTCAGTTTAATATGGCTTTCTGAAAATGTGCAAATGTTTTGCATTTACTGAAACGAAATCAGACCAGACTGAGATATTATTAAAGCCCAGCTTACTTTGATACTTTTAATAAATATTTAAGTTCTCTAATATTTTGACTGAATAGAACAAAACGAACCAGACTTACTTATAAAAATCAGTCATGACAGTTGTGACAGGGCTAATTTAAAGAAATTTTTTAAAGGTATGGGAGTAAATATCTACCGCTAGCTTTAAAAATACCTATGTATTTTATCGTGTTTATAATATGGTGTACAATTGTTCAACAAAAAGTAGGTAATACAAAAACATAGCCAATCCCAAAACAGTGAATGCTATCATACGTTGACCGTATTGTGAATTTAACCTTTGTAGAGTAGTCTCACGGGTATCCGACTTTCCAAAGGATATTATGCTCATCTGGGTAGATACCTTATTATCTTTTCGCCAACTCGGCACGCCTGTTTACCTTACAAACATTTGCATAGGCTCGCTCGTTTCTTATTTCATAATTTTTGGGTCAAATATCACTGGGAAAGAAGAATAAAATGAAGAGTCAGTGTCTGAAAGAACTAAATAATTTGAAGCCGTTCGGTGAACACCAAACGGCTTTATTTGGCCACAAAATAAATTTATTTTCGTCCGGACATAAAAGTTTTAACGATGTTTGAACAACAACTTAGCGGTACCTATAATATTACATTATACAGCTTTGTATCTTATTAGCTAACAAAAATAATTTGTAGTAGGTATACAATGATAATAATACTGGACAATCAACACAGCATCATCTAGCCCCAAGCTAAGCAGAGCTTGTGTTATGGGTACTAGATGACTGATATACTTAATACAATACATTACATACATAGATATTTTTTATTATGCATAGAAAATACCCAGAACACCCGGAATAAATATTTGCCGATCGTACAAACATTTATCCCAAGGCGGGAATCGAACCTGCAACATCCTGCGTCGCAGGCGGACATTCGCTCGTCAAACAAACGTATAAACAATGTGCACACGCCAATATTTTGTAAAATTCATATGAACCTAAAAGAACGTGGGTTCATGGAGCTCAATCCATTAGCTGACTGGTTATTACTTTACCAAGTCCTACACATGACTGACGTTTACCCCGCGCTTTGCTACAACCAACACGGTTGCATTCACGGCCCTTCCGATTTCATATTACACTGTTAAAAATAGTGTAATATGCTATGCTATACACACAGCCTAAACCACCTGTCGCAGAGCTTGAAGATTTCAGGGTATATTCATGTTGTTGCGACGTAGCAAGAAATTCCCGAAAACTAACCATAAAGGGTACACCGGACCGGTTGAAGTTTGTATAAAAATAACTTCACGCCAAATCACGCGCGTTCCGCTAGTACTTACATGAATATATGCAACATAAGTTCGGACGCTCTGGAAGTTTATGCATATTCTCTTTAAGGTATTATAACTGGGAGGAGCGAGACTTATGTTCGGTAGAGAACGTCCACAACCGAATTAATAATGATGTATTTATAGGTATTAGGTAGATGAAAAAGAGTAGGTACTGTAAAAACTACAAAAAACTGCTTAAAAAAGCAACACGTCAATTATTTCATGTCTAATTTTGTAAATTTTACAGATAAGTATTTCAGAATCCTGTGTTTAATCCTATGTGTAGATAGTGCAGAACGGTAATTGAGTGGTGAGTTTGACCAAACAATCCTGAAGGACTCATTCAATTAACGCTGCATCCACATTGACCCGAGATCGCACTTCACACCTCCATAGACCGATATAATGCACAAATCGATAGGCCTTATAAACGTAGTTCAAAGGAAACGGTTGTCCAAAGTGGCCTTTTAGATTTGCCAGTCTGATATTGTTGATTAACAACGACGCCGATTTTTCAACATTTCATGAGTCGTATCATACTTACTTATGGTACCTACTTTAACTTTCAACAAAGTTACAACAAATTACTTACTCAAAAACCGTCAAACTAATGCCGTTTGTGAAACAATACAAAATAGTAGCCGCTACACAGGCCAGTCTATTTTATTGACAGCTTTGCAGCCGCAAGCTAGTTGCTAGATGCTATTTTGAGAGCTTACAATAATTATCTTGCTCAAGATCTTAGAAAACATACCTGATAGATACATATAGTAGTTTTATACAAAAGACTAAAGACTAGAAAATGTGGCTACATAACATACTGTGCGATAAATATTCTTTATAAATGAAATCTAGATACCTAAATAATAAGAACTGTGTACATGTAGGTACTATGAAGGTACTGAGTTATATCCATTAATTGTCATTTATGTATCAACAGATGAAGATGCACGGTTGATAGTATATAGATAGTACCGTATTAAAAAATTTACACTAAAAGTATTTCGCCATGTGGGAAAAGGCGCCAAGGGGTGGTTCGTGGGTTAAAATCTCACTTCAAGCTTTTTATTTATCTTTTATTATTATGATTTATTTATTATAATGAAAAGCCTATTAATTTCCTTAGGTGCAGATAGGCACTATAAAATAGAAAAATTAAGATGTATCAACTTTCAACTCATGTTATTGAAAAATGTGAAGTTTTTCCTTTTAAATTGAACCCTTAAAATCCCACACGTATCTGTGATATGTAAAAGTAAAAGCTCGATCTATATCATCTTTTTGAAGTCCCAAGCGACGGCGCCAAGCATCCATGACACGTTGGAGAGGTAGGTAAGTATACAGAAACGTATGTGTCACGTCAACGCTCTCGCTCTATAGGCATAATGTGGTGTCTCTTCATTCATACATAATGCTATGATAAAACTAGCACATGTAAATGAGACTGATATATCCGGTTCTCCGCAGACCTGCGGGTGCGAACTGTTCTATGACGCTCACCACGACCTACATCGCGGAAAATTATAGAAAACAGTTTAAACAAGCATGCTTCGTTTGCACTCAAAGTTAATTTTAGCTTTAAACAAGTATTAACTTTGTTTATTTTACAGTTTATAACTGCGCTGTAAATATTCCGGAACTTAACGGTTTCCATTTTTATTTAAATAACGTTAAGCTTTTTTATCCGATGGAGCGAAGATATTTTAAAGATTGTGGGAAGTCAGTGGATGGAACCAAAAAAAGCCATTCTTCCTGGAAGTTGATGCCAATGTCTAGCAGTGGATTTCTTCAGACTGATGATGATAATGATAAAGATTTAGCACAAATGTTTATTTTGACTAACTTTACACAGTACAAGATTGCACGGACAAAAAGACAACTGTTCTGAAGTCTAAGAGTTAAAATTGAGGCAAGGCTACCTGCAGTTTTGAGTTGTACATAATAAACTTTGTTGTAACGTACTTTTCATTCAAACACAGTTACTCGTTTCGTTTATAGAGTAAAGTAAAGCACCATTATTTCCCTGAAGGTATACGTGAATGGTTAAATGCAAACAAAGGCTGCTAGTGGTAGCCGCCGCAAATCAAATTACAACTTTTACATTACGCTGTTTCCTAGATTCATTCAACACATAAACTTGTGAGGCCTTTTGCACTTAAAACTTCCCCGGGGGAAAATTGTGCGGTCACATTATATCGCTGAACGAATTGTTATTGTTTCTGAAGGGAACTTTAACCGCTGTGGATTACATTCAACTGAAGTGGCTCGGTTTTGTCAAAACTACGAGCTTGTCTTGTTAGGGCCAGATGGTTTGACCTATTGCAGTGAAATTCAAATGTCACAAACAAGTTATTCTAAAATAGAATGTCACAATAGAATTTGCGTTTCGGAGCGGCGGCCCGGTGGTGATGAATATCGCGTGAATTTTATTTTTCGTTCTTACATCTGTAACGTTTAATTTATTTGTAGATCAGTTGAAAGTATCTTAGAAAACCGAGCCAATAATAATGTATTTCACACTAATACGAGTATAATAAACAACGTACCAATTTCTTTTTCTAGTGACCAGACCTTACATGCGTAATACAGATATCACGCGAGAAAAGACTTGGCTATAATTATAGAAGCTGGTATTTAGTCCGCTATTTTTATTAACAGGCTGGGATATAGAAAAACAATCCTTTTTAAAACACATCAATCACAATTATTCGCTTATGAGTGAGTGATCTGTTATTTTGTACTATTTCAGTGTCAGAAGTATTTCACGGCGGGTTTTTTAGGCCCTTTTATATCCCGTCCGGTTTGCAAAATTTATTCAACCATCGTTTAAATTATTCATCGTACCCAAGCAATGCTTTAAGCTAATTTCAAAGATAAACTCGTGGAAAACATATCCTGCGTAACTATGTTTCTTTTCACACGAGGGAATTCAAAACAACCATTAATGTAACTCCGGGTATCATGAATATTCCATCGGAAAACCCTTTTAAGAGATAACGTCCTGCGAAACGCTTTTTAAAAAATATCTCTAAATAATTAATATGCCAGTCTTTCAAAAATATTTTACAGGGACATTTTTAGAGCAAAAGCGACAATTCCGCGAACTCTTTAAAAAAGTTTGCGTAAATAGATAAGCACAATAAGATTTCTTTCGTTGCGATCATCTCACGGAAACAAAAGAAAACCAAAGCCAAAAGTGGGAAATAAAACGTGAGCCTTTATAGAAGTTGTGGAAACGGAAAGTTTTCCAATTGATAATAATTTCCATTGTGGTGCAACACAAAGGGAACAGGAAAGTATGAAAATCTGAAATAAATTCTTAATTTAAGAGCTGACTGAACGCTATCTGAAAGGAAAGTCGGGATTAGAAGAACAAAGACGGTCCTGTGGAGCTTAATTTTTTGTTGACTTCTGTTTGGCTCTTTACCTACCGATCGCATAAATTGGACTCTCAAAAGTTTTATAATAAAGTTCATGGCTGACACAACGTCGATTTACGATGATAAATCACTTCCCTTTTCTATCTGTAAGTCAAATCTTCTAAACACTACTTCACATTATGTGAGTATTTCTATTATTTTAAAATCCACTTCATACAAAGGTTCTCTGGAATAGAGTTAAGACACCGCACCATAAGCATTACCTGCTTTTATTAATTATGATGTTTTCATTCACTGTTGTTTTGAAGGGTGTACAATAAAGAATTTTCATTGAATAATTAATCCTCCAGGTAGGTAAATTGTGACGATTTTAGACCCGAAATGGTTTTCTATTGCGTTTCCAACATGTCTTTAAGCTTACAAGGGGTTAAAACTATTTAGCGTGTAACTAGTTTCATAAATTATCTAAGCAAGTCGGTACTACAAAGATATCCCATGCAGCCAGCACACACCTATCTACCGAGGTATAATAAACTAACCGTAATTGCCCTAATTAGGAACAAAGAACCGGGAATTTCACTTTTTTATTTGCTACAAATGCTTATGAAACTTACCTTGCTAGCGTAACAAGTAATAGGGAGTTCCAATATACATTTCCTTTTGGAAAGCCAGAGTAGAAAAACGCTAGTGGAAAGTTAGCACGCTGCGCCGCCCGCAGCGAGGTTTGTCATAAAAACCTAGTGTAAGTGTGAAGTATGTAAGTAAGTTTGGGTGTTGTTTTAAGTTTTAGTAGTGCACAGTACGGAAGCGGCAGTAGTAATAAATCCTTGTTTCGTGTTGGCCGACACACAGCGCCCGATTACATTCCGATTCTGAATGTACGATACGGCTACTTCAGGATCGGTCGGCAATAAATACCCGCAATTACCGCCGCCATAACTAATGTTCAGTAATATTCGCAATCAATGCACAACTTTACAATTGTTTATCCATGAATACGGTATCATTTATACCTATAACTTTCTTATGTAAGCAAACGATGTCTCAGATATCCTTTACTTACGCCAAACTCGATTCGAAGCCACCAAATGCAAACATCTTGCTCTGAAAATTCTGAAATGTGCAAGCAGTGTTTACCTAATACCACAGAATAAATACATATTATTTATTCTGTGGTATTATTTTTACGTGATCATTATACCGCGTAGGTATACAATTACAGAATAAGATGTGTACGGTATACCGCGTCTACGAAGCCTCTACGACGTCGTAGAGACTAAAGCTACGCTGCTACGGCTCTAATGCGAGCCAGTTGAACTAACCAGTCACATTTCTAACTTTTTTAACCTGCAATTTTACACGGTTGGGCATTCTTGGAAAGCTTCCATCCTCTCGTTGTCTTTAGCCTCCTCTTATTGTTTACCTACCATACCTCTATACGCCGCTACGCCATCGTAGCAAAACTTCGTACTGACTCAATTCTCGGGCATGAATTTTTAATTCGATAACTTAATCATTCCGAAAATTAACATTGTATATTTATAGCATAAGGCTTTGCATAAACTGTGTATGGTTCCTGTATTCAATTAATCCGACGCAGTCAGACTCGCACCTAATTTGTAAACCAACGGAAGGCTGGCTAGTTCGGTCATCTTCATAATTTACTACCATGCAAATTACACTTCCGTCCTGCGCACTACAGGTTACTTAGGTATCTACCTACATAATACATACGAGCAAATAGTACAAGTTACTACTATAACCATTTCACACTAAGCAATGTAACGTTGAATCTAAATGTAAATCATAAAACCTTAAAATCCGATATAGGTAGGTAGGTACTATGTAGGTATGGTTATTTTAGAAAACTTTATATTAATATTTTATAAACTCGAAACTGCAACCGTCTTACTACAAATCTGTCTGGAGTTACAGGTCTAATGAGCAACATATTGTGATAATACCATTACATGCCACTTTTTGGCAGGTTTTTGTGGTACGACGGTTGAAAATTAGAATGCCCTAATTTTAATTCAATACACGGACTTACATGTGTGAAAAATGGAAAAGGTTAGATACTATCAAATATTTAACTAAAAAGTCGGAACCACTTACCATAATTTACCGCCCATAATGCCTAAAAGGTTGTTTACATTCAATAAACATTTCGTTACCTTGTACTACTACCACAAAAACGAGCCTTACACATCCCTACCACACGTTCTTGAGTACCTAATGAAAAAGTTTTACCAAAGTATTTTATATATGACATGCAAACATTGGAATTCTGAAACTTTTTCAAAGCTGACTGTATAACATGATGGAAATGTTTCAAAGTCTCAAGGTCCCGCTTGTCCCACATCTTGAAGTAGGTAGTACTCGTAGGTATACAGTTATTCTACCTCACAGACTTTGTTTTTTTAACTGTCTTTCAATAATTATATTTATTTACAAAGAAAATTATATCTAATACCCGTAGGTACCCGCGGTTACGTTTGCACCATTGAACTGCCCCATTAATGGTGCAAACGTAACTGGTTAGTTATGTTTGCATAATATTTATAATTGAAATTGGTATGAACAAATTACAATGTATTATAATTTTAAAATATCACATAAGATTATCAACGTTTGCTCCCAGTATAAGAATGGAACTCATTGCCGTCGTCTGAATTTCCGGTCACGTATAATTTAGATATTTTCAAAAGAAGAGTGAATACGTTTCTTCTAGGTAAGCGTGCTACACCCTCGGCGGCATTATCATTTATCATCAGCACATTAAATTTATTTTGTGTGTTTATTACTATTCTATAAGACATCCTTTGAATACTTGTTAATAAATACCAATTAGGTAGACACACATTTTGTGCCGTTCTAATTAATTCATTAAATAAATAAATGACGGCCGGCGTCAAAGCAAAGTTAAGTTATCTAACCTTAGAGTTACTTAAAAAAACGCAAACTAGTAGTTCGCAAAGTAACATGCGAACCGAAAACCGCGAATGAATGTAGTTCAGGTACAGTGAGCACGAACGAAACGACGTACACCACGAATAGTATAAATAGTACAAATTGCGGCGTGCGGTCTCAGATTACTTAGTCGCGGTATAAAAACTGCATCGAGTTTCCTTCATAAATTAAGGAGGCACAGATTTAATCTATACCAGTTATAAGAATCTTTGTCCTGACTGACTTCCTAACCTAAAGAAAACGCACCTAAACCACTGGTCGTAGAGACTTGACATTTTCAGGGTATGTTCGTCTTGGTGTACCAACTAAGGGATTCCCGAAATTCAACTGCAAAACGGTTGTACAAAGAAAGGAGTTACTAAAATTAAACTCCTATAGAGGCACAGCGGGGGTTGCGGTTTTTTGAAAATATCTTCACGGATTTTGAAATAGCAGAAGATAACGTCTTTTTATCCTCGTAAGTAAGGAAATCATGTGTAGGTTTTTAGCACTTTTTGTGTATTGAATGTAATGGATCTCGTGTCTGAAATAAAAATATATTAAAATATATTATTATTATTTAATACACACCAACATAAAGCGTTTAAAAAGTCGCATACCAAAGGTAATTTTATTGTAAGCAAGGTTTATTGTTATAGGTAAGGTAAGCAAAAGTTGATACCGAATCTGTTAATAGATTGAAAGTAATTAAAAATTGAAAAGAGACGGTATTTGTCGTTAAAAGGGTTGTGTTTTTTCCCTGTAATTAACAAGGATATTAGCGGACCCTGCTTTTTGTTTTCGATTTGCGTGAATTGAAGTTTTATCTGCAAACATTTATTTTTGTAAAAGAAACGGTAGGTATTAACGTTTTTGTTGGGCAGGAAGTTTTGTACAAATTGTTCATGGGTTCGTTACTTAAAACCATTTGTTGATTTATTTTCTTACGACCTCTGTGACTTGGCGGGCACTTGGCAGGGACGATTGACGCGGGTTCGATCTCCGCAGAGGATAAATGTTTTAGGTTTGGGTGTTGTTCGAAAATGATGAAATGTAGGTAATTAGGTAAATTAAGGCTACACTTTAGACCCGACCCGCATACGCGTCAGACAGAAACCTATCGGTCCAATACATTTTATACATGGATGTAATCACACAAACTGCGGCAAAAGCCGCGGGTCTTCTCCCCCTGTCTATAATTCCCATACAAAATGCCTGAGACAGTCAACGAGTTGTTTCTAGTTGAACATCACACGGGACACGCGCTACAGTCTCGAAACGCCGCCTCTGAACTGCGCTCACGGTTGACGCCAGTGGTACATCCACGCCACGCACGCATTTACTCTCGCTTTGTGTGGCCACCACTGACAAACACTGACTGAAAAACACTGATACTCCGATACCACAAGCGAGATACCCTCCTCTCAATTCACTAAAGTAAAAAAACTTTGGCTGCCACCGACTATCTACTTATGTTGAACACCGACCACAAATACCCACCACGCTGACTCTATCTACTAAGTAGCTGCTTGCAGCTTTAGGCGGCTTAGATGATAGGACAAATATGAAATCTAATAAGAGCCAAATTTATACACAATTTCGTAATTCATCAACTTATGATACTAACTGTATCATGGTACTTGTGGTTTCCAGTAGCACGCAGTAGGATTGTGTGCGGCAGTACTTAACACATTTCTATTTTTTCATATAAAAAATTGACCATAACGAACTAAATTCAGCGTCGACATTAACAATGGCTGTGACTGGCAGTAGGTAAATGATGCGGAACCGAACTGCTTGTCGTGACATTTCACGGATGAAGCCAATGTCCAGTTCATTTGTCACTGTATGATTCGCATTTTTATAAACAAAAACTATCGGAAGCCCGGTAGGTACCTCTTTCATCGACTCTATTAAATTGGTTCTTAGCCGGCTAAAGTGCAAAATCACCACTCAAGTACGATCACATTTCCATACTATCACTATTAGACGATCAAAGCCCGATGCTACCAGCTGTTACGTTTTCTCATTTCCTACCTAGGTACCTACCTATCTAGAACATCTATATAGAGCACTAACTATAGTAGCTAATGCGATGTACCCTCTAGGATTTGTAGGCGAACTAAAAAGCTACCTTTTAAATGAAATGTAATATCAGACATGCCATTTTGTTTGGTTAAACTTTTGAACCTCGCTTAATTTGCTCGCATCGCTGTGATCCGAGTAAATGGGCACCACTGCAATCATCTACAGACACATGAGACTTAAAAATCTAAGAATTAAGTGCTACTTCACCATAGACGAATAAGGCAATTTTATTCGTTCAAGTATTTAGTTTATTTGTCTATCTAAGTAATTCACATAGAGCACGTCCTCTGTTGACGTGCTTTGTGAGATAATGCATCTTTAAAAACCGATATAACTGCTCAACATCAGTTGAACCACATGCTTGTTCCACTTTATTTTCTCTCAAGAAATCTGTTTTACATACTAGATTAGTGCGAAAAAAAATTGTGTAAATTTAGCCTGAGGTAGAATCACATTAGACCGATGTATCAGAAGCATGTCGGTCCTATACTTTTGTACAGAAGTGATAACCCTAGAGCAGACATCGCTCCCTCTGGCTTTGTCTGTTCCATACAAAATGACTGAGACAGTCGACGCGGGTCATGTCTTGCGTGATTTAGCCTTTCGACACCCAAATAGGTATTCAGCATTGTTTGATGTTCGATCTATGTTTAACGTCACACCCAATCGAGAAAGTGTGACCGCAAATATATTTTCGTTAATTCGCCACTTCTCCATCCTTAAAGCGATCGCCTATCGTATATTTCCAGGACCTATGCATAAACTATAAGGTGTCACATCTCTATCAGGTTTGGGTGCAGTAAAATGTATATCAGAAGAGATAGGAGTTCGATAGCCAAAGTAAACTCACCCGTATGTTTGCTTTTAATTAACCATCAGTCCACACACGGCTATGGCCCATACACTTTTCATGAAACAATTATTATGCTACTGCACTTACGTGATGCTGTTTGCTCTATGCAACATGGATGATATTGATCAAGTAAAGATAGAACTATCTGATATATCTACTGTGTGCTTGAAATAATTTTAGAAATTTATCCTACCTATATACTTAGTTATTTCTTAAGCTGACCCACTATTTTCAAAGCTACGAATTAAATAATAATAATAATAATGCTGGACAATCCACACAGCATCATCTAGCTCCAAGCTTTCAGTCTATAAAAAAGTACTCTGTGCTCCAAGCTAAGCAGAGCTTGTGTTATGGATGCTAGATGACTGATATTCGTAATACTTTTTAGTATACATAGAAAACACCCAGAACACCCTGAATAAATATTTGCAGATCGTACAAACATTTACCCCGAGGCGGGAATCGAGCCCGCAACCTCCTGCGTCGCAGGCGGATATTCGCTCGCCGCGCCACATCGGTCGTCGAAATTAAATCGTTCGGTAAATTGTATTACAGGTTAGAGCAGCCGATTACAGAGCATCTTAGTACAAAAGTATTGACAGTAGGTAATAGTAGTAGAGCTCTTAATGAAGGGCTCGTCCAAGGAAGTACTACCATCACATCTATTTCTGCCGCGAAGCAGCTTGCTGTGTTACAGTTTGAAGTCTGTTTGTATGTTTCAAATTGATGAACAAAAAGTAGTGCTTCGTAGGGCACGTTCCTAGCGAACGTAACCTTCAAAGCAGTACATTGCTATAGATGATGATAACCACTCAACACCAGGTGAGCCATCAAGTTTGTCGTTTAAAAACAATAATACAAGTACCTACTACAGAGGCCCGTGGTACGTTTTTAGACCATGTCTTCCAATTTCAGTTTCTAAAACTGAAAAATGATTTCAGATTTTTATACCAGATACCAGAAACGAATACCTACCCTAACAGGTTTTTATAATACCTACTTCAATAAATGGTCGCGAATAAATTACCGTTGTTCATACTAAAACCCATTTAAGTGTTTCCTATAAAAGCAATATTTCTTACATTACCTACGGTGAACGTTACTTCATTTTAATATCCAAGTTAATACCCTATGGACATAGGCAACCGCGAAGTGGTCGCTCGATCTCTCTGCGCATTACGTGAACTGAAGTTTCCAACGAAAAAGTTAAATGGTCCGGAATGAAGCATCGGTAATAGAAAATGGACGACAATCCTCATTTCCTTGTTCGTTATTCAAATCTGATATAGTCCAATGCCTTTGTGCAAGTTTTTGGCTAATGACTTTGTGGTAGGTAGAGTATCTTATTGAAATTCAGAAACTGGATAAGTACCTACTTAAGGTGACGCTTTTCGCCAACTCGAACTTTTCGTTGAGTGAGGTTCATGCATTTTCCCTTGACTTATATCATTTGAGTAAGTAGGTAAGAAGCTATTGTGCACACGCATAAACCCAGCTATGATAGTTGGTATACCGCCTTATAAATGCTTGTAAATAGTTTTGAATGGTGGTTATCCTTCCGGGTATTTTATTTACGCTTAGTTTCAATTCATCTTCGTAATAAGTTTATAACTTAAAAACTATATTTTATTTTACTAGCGATTCATTTCGTTAAGGTGTGCCTACCTAGGAAGAACTGTAGGTATCAAAAAGTTGAGTAATAACACCTAGTTTGTATGAAAAAACGGTGTCTAGCCTCACTTTAACTAATAACTAAAACTCTATACCTAGATAATAAAAACATTTCGTCGAAAATTGCTTTCTTACTGAAAACACCTACGTAGCTGAACCTTAGCGGCGACCTACCTGCCGGAAATTAACATTTTCTAAAGCGTTTGCAAATGAAGGCGCATACACATCGAAATGACTTTCCAAAAGGCTTGGTAGGTACGTCTAAATTTCTCATGAATTTAACCGCTAAATCCACTCCCAACCTAAAAATGATACACATTAATGAAACGTTTCGCTTTCACGCTATTTGCTTAGCTCTCAATCGTTTCAATAAAGGAATCGCTAAGGAATTTGATAGATACCTATTCATAATGCAAAGGAAGGGAAGCACAATCAGATTTTCATTGGAGATCCCGCCGACTGTCGAGGGGAGAAATGAATACTTATTGCTAAAATGAAGCGAGTCATTAATGAACGCCGATTCTGGTGAACCGGCCGCCTTTACTTAATTCCCTTCGAAAAATATTCAATAAGCGCCAGAGCTGGGTAACGGCAAACAAACAAAATCAAATGGAGAATATAAATTGCATCGACTGGAAAAATGTGAATTTATCAAAGAGATAGTCGCGGTTCATTTGCATTAGGTACTAACTTCACGCGATCTGTCCCTCGGACGAGTGATGATCGCGTTCAATTCGTAACGCTCTTTTTATGTCTTTGCGGATAACTTTTATCGTCTCTATTGATATCATAGAGAAAATCCCTACGTTGGATTGCAACACATTTTCGAATGAAATATCGTAAGCGGGATTATTTGCGTCGACTTTCATACCACCCTGTATAGGTTCTCGGCGATCACAATAAGGAGGAATCATCTATTATGTTTCTATTGTTAAGCGTTCGGTCCGAACGGGAACAGCGTACGGTTTTTCTTTATCTACTTACGTATAGGTATTGATAAAAACCTGCATTAACTTTTTTGTGTACTTTCCGGAGGGTTTTACTTAGTTACACTTACACGCGTTGGAGAGCTATTGAATGAGGAACGAAATTAAGTGCTTTATTTTTTGACGTAGATTATTAACTACACAACATATGTAGCGAAAAACGTGCGACTTCATCCGCGTGAAACTATTTTTATACAAATTTCAACCCCCACTGTACACGTTTAGAGGCTTAGAGAGTTGAATTTCGGGAATTCCTTTCTTAGTACTTTTTTACGCACCAAGACGAATATACTCTGAAAATTTCAAGTCTCTACGACCAGTGGTTTAGGCTGTGCGTTGTCTATATCCCAGTCAGTCAGTCAGCCAGGACAAAGATTATTATAATTGGTATAGATAGATAGATTAATACTAACACTAAGTAAAAAACAGTTAGTATATTTAGTACATATCTTTTAATGCTTTAACAACACAAATATTAAACAATAAATTGCTTTGTAACTTAGACCAAGCCTGCGTCGCCGTTTCTTCGACCGAGGTCAAGGTTTTTCTAAGATTTTCATTTTGGGCTATCACCTTCGTATGCGTCTTCAAAAATAAGCTCAAGTACGATTGCGCCAATTCAAAATCTCTATTGCTTTTGAGCATAACGTCTATCATTAGCAGGAATTGATTCATAACTTTTTCGGAGCCTCCTACTTCGGGTGCCATACTAGATACTTCTGCTTCTATCGCAGCGGGAGCAAGAGTCTTTAATTTTTGGATACAAACATCAAAATTTTCCTCCGTTTCACATTTTACTAGAATCTTCGCGAATACTGAAAGAGTCGTTAGCTCATCCGGTATTAACAATTTCATGTCACCTCCGACTTTGTCTTTATTGATGTCAAATTCTAACTCGAGACTGGGTATAGTTGGAAGAAAGAATGGTGCCGATTTGGGAACGGTAAGAAGCGTTTTCGGTTTGTTTCGTCTTTTGACGATATCCAAGTTGAGTAGATTCAGCCACCTCGAAGTGGGCTGGTCCGAAAGAGTAATTAGCTCCTGACTGATTTGCTCGGGTGATTTGTACTCTGGTTCGTCGCCTATATCTATGGCAGCTACATCTTCGATATCTGGTTTTTCAGGAGCCGTGCTTGGCAGTGCTGAAAATATTCAGTTATAAACTTCACTCACTTCTTATTTTTTTGTCTCTTAATCATCATCGCAGCCTAAATGAGTCTACGGCTGGATATTTGCCTCCATAAAGAGGCCAATTTAGATTTGCAAACATGGATAAAATATGATAAATATGGATGGTGTTTCCCATAGTCCACGCTTGGCAGGCGGTCCTATTCTATGACCAGACCATCAAATCCTACGTCTCTTCTAAGCCATAAATAATTTAAGCTCCCAGCATTTCCTAGAACTTGCAAAGAAACGCAATTTCTAAACTCTATCGTCATGGTATTATTTTTAAATTGATGAAAACCCTTTGGAAATATGGATAACCTAGAAAACCTTTCATGAGTAAATTTGATAGAACAACAAACAAACCCGAAAGGTAAACGAATAAGAAATCGCAAATAGGAATATGTGAAAAATACTTACCCAGTCTGGGCACATCAACGGCGCTCCTATCAATGGGCTTGAGGAATATTCTCTCGTACAGCAGCTTGTTGGCCCAAAGGAACACTCCAATTTCGCCAACGTGAGTGGTCGCCAAATAGTCGCCGGTCGGCGACATCGTTAGCGAAGTGCACGGCTCGTCTACCTGTAAATAGGCGTTTTTTGAGTTGCTGAAAAATTGAAATACGAATTTTGCGGATGTTATGTACTATATTTTGTTTTTACAGCAATAGCCGTACATGCGGATAAGAGTAAGACAAATGTCATTGGATAGAAAGCGAGTTCATAAGTTTAACTGATACATTTGACACAACGCTATTTAGCCCTAAACTAAGATAACCACGAAATTCTATAAGTTTTCTAGCAGATAACTGATCGAACACATAAATAATATAATACAATATAATATCTACACAGGACAAAAACCTGTGCACATCACACAACTGTTTATTCTCGGTGGTGATTGAACCTACGACCTACCAGCGCAGAAGGCAGAGCTACTATGAACTGATAATATGAATTCATAGTTACAAAAACTCTATAGGCAATGTGGCATCTAGACGTACGTCTGTTGGCTCCAGATTTTAAACAATAATCAAATAGGATTGTTTGTTTTGCGCGGGCTTTTATTAGGGAAGTTCTTTGAGGATATCTAAAAGGGGTAATTACAGACATGTCCAAAAATTGGCATGGCAGACATCTCCTCTGATATCTTGGTACTTATTTATTAGGGAGGTTTTTTGAGGATGTCTAAAAGCAGTAGTCGAGACACGTCGAGAAAATTACATTACAAAAATCTTACCGAATAAATATCGACGAGCTGAGCGCTTGGTATGTCCCACGTGCATATAGTGCAGTCCATTGAAGAGCTAATCAACCATCTGTACGAAAGAACACAACACTTAATGAAAATAGGCTCACGACTTAGACGTCGGTAGACATCCCTTTAGATGTCATCGTACAAGATCAAGCAGAATGTCTAAGGGCAAGTAGTGAGCGCTACGTACAATGTACCATTAAACTATGTAAAAGTAATCAATCACAAATCAGGAACAAATATTGCAGATAATAAAATAGTAATAATAATGCTGGACAGTCCACACAGCATCATCTAGCCCCAAGCTAAGCAGAGCTTGTGTTATGGGTACTAGATGACTGATATACTTAATACAATACATTACATATATAGATATTTTTTATTATACATAGAAAACACCCAGAACACCCGGAATAAATATTTGCAGATCGTACAAACATTTATCCCAAGGCGGGAATCGAACCCGCAAGCGGACATACGCCCGCCGCGCCACATCGGTCGTCAATAATATATCAGATCTTGCAAATACGTTCCCACTGTAAATAAAATGAATGCTGCATCACAACCATCTTAGTGGGTAAGTCGCTCATTGCATAACAACAGTCAATGTTAATCTTCCGCGCTGTAGTTTTGGTTAGTTTGGGGTTGCAAGGCGTTGTGTGAATGTGTGCCAATAGTTATTTATTAATTTTATTTAATGCTTACCTGCTTTGTGGATCGAAGTCAATATCGTTAATCTTTCCAGTGTGACCATCAAATTTCCTCACCACTTTCATTGTGTCGACATCCACAAGTGTGATCGAGAAGTCTTCGTTAGCAATCGCTAGTAAAGCGCTCTCTCTGTGAAATTTCGTCATAGATACTGCTTCTGATAACCTCAGCACGTGGTAGGGAGATTTTACTAAAAAATTTAAAGAAATATTGATTATACTCAGTGCCTGCTATTGAAATCAGTTCTGCACATACTGGTTATATATTTCCTGATAAGGTCAGCTAGACTGAAAGGGAGGTTGGTATATCTTCCGAGCAAGCCTAATTCATCATGTCCTAGGTACAGTCAGCTGCACTAGAATGTATACAATTCGTAACTTTCATAATGGTAAACATCAGTGCAACCCATAAAACCAGTTCATGCGTTCACATGTTTTTTTGAGTATTTTTATTTTAATATTTTTGATTCCAATTTGAAAGTTACTAATTGTATGCTTTCTAGTGCAGCTGTCTGTACTAGTGCAATATAGCATCTTCACGCCTGTTAGTAGAGTGCTCGACGCAGCGCTATGCCACATAGGGCGCGTCTTCGTTAGTATTCTGTCAGGTAATGCAAATTTTATAGTATTTGTGGGATAATCGCTCAGCATCAGGTGCGTTATCTAACTGTTTCATCACTTTTTGTCACGAAAAAATAAATATAACCCTAGTACTAGTGCCCTATGTAGAGGCATCGATAAAGAGTACAAATCATCTTTGGTAGATATTTACTTTAAAACCCAAACAACAATTTAAATTCATAAACAGGTCATGAGAAAACTATGTAATCATTTACACAATTATCATATCTATCTACTCATCTAGGACATACTCACTGTCATCTTTAAAATGCCAGAACCTCAGTGTCTCATCTGCACCTGCAGTGAAAACTCTCTGGTTACATAGATCAGTCTCAACGCCTCGCACAGCGCCCTTGTGTGCAGCAGACGTAGCTCCATAACACCCCCTATATAATCCTGATTGCATGTTGAATTTGTGTACCTGTCCATTTGAGTAACCTGTGGAATTTACAAACTTAATTATTATTCTGGAATTTAATTTTATACTAGAATCACAAGTATGATATGATCATCATCATTAACATTCTGTAGAAGGACACTGGACATATGGCTCCAACAATGTCTTCATTACAAACTATATTGTGCTTTTTCCATTCACCAACTTCCAGCGATCCCAACAATGTTGTTGGTCTATCAGATGGCAGAGCATTCTATGCTTTGTGGTTGCATTCGAGAAACTTCGATTCTCTCTCTATACCACATAATTATTCATCCTCATCAGTCTGAAAAAGTTCATTTCTAGATCATATCCACGGCTAGACTACCCTCCTTCATACATTCTAGCTTAGAATGCTCCTTTGCTTACCATTCCAACATATAACAAGTCACAGCAAAGCTCAAATAACCTTTTTTTGTACTTAAGAACAGACCCAAAGGCATCGCACTCATTGAATTTACTTCTTTAGAGAACTAAAAACTATACTCACCAATAACCACAAAATTACCACAATGGGTTACTGTCAAGCATGTAGCTATAACAGTCTTGTCAACCTCGTTTTGGGGTATAAACTTATGATCTCCCATACACATCCTGTTGTATGACCATGAAGTAGCTAGGTACATCCCTTTGTGAAGGGTGGCGATGCTAGCCCACTGCTTGTCCCGTTGCATACATGAGCTAAGGGTGGTGATTGGTGGTAGAATCATATTATCGTGCTGTAATCTACCTGAAACAATTTAAAAGGTTATTGTAGTACTTTCTCAGCCTCTCATGAGCCTGGTCAAACTATCTATGATAGTTGAAGAAACAGGAAAAGAATAGAAATATGATGAGTGTTCATAAAAAGTTGCAAAATATATGTATTTTGTAACCATGACACAATAAATATTTTTTCATTAAATTACCGCTACAGTATTTATTAAAATTACCTTTTCTTTTTGATTTCTTTCTATTATATGATGCTTTTCCAAGGTTCTTGTTGAATGTTTCAGATATTGTATTCATTATGTGCAATCTACTATCTCCACCAGCTGTTAATAGGTTTGTGCCACTGGGCTCACAGAAACGCACCAAATTTGGAGGTAGAGAATGACCTTCTCTGCAAATAAAGTAGAGTTAGGTAAAAGGTAGTATAAGATTATTGAATTCCCATCTTTATATTTTCTTGAGATCATGGCTAGGAATTCTTTTGCCATGCAATTTTTGGATGATATTTTTTGGTTTATCTGTTTGGGAGATACTGACAGACACACAAATCAAACTTTTAACATACCCCTCTGTTTGTATTGAGGGTTAAAAGTGAATACAAACCTTTTTCGTAACAGCCTAGCACCACCATCAGGCATGTCAAATATCCACAGTTTCAGAGAGTTATCTTCAGAATTTGTTACCATTAGAGGCTCTGACATCAAGCACTGCATGCCAGCAATAGCAGCTGCATGCCCCTGATGCATCTGAGACACCACTCTCTGCTCCTCCAGGTTCCACAACACAATATTCCCAGTATGACTCCCAGTCACCATGACGGGTGCACCATCCATTCGGAATGATAAGCTTGTACATATCCCCCAGTCATGAATAAATTCCATCACAATCTCATCAAACTTCAGGTTGTGGAGTACAATCTTTCCTTTGCTCAAAACTACAGCAACCACATCCACTGCAGGAGCTGCCTCCAGCAGTAGCACAGGGCAGTTCCATCCCTTGAAGGAGTAGACTAGCTTAGAGGTGCGTAAATTCCATAGCTGCAGTGGTCCTTGCTGACTCCCTAGCAGTATCTTATTCAAGTACGTGGGTGGATGACACAGTGCACTGACTGAGAAGCTCTTCTCAAACTTCAACTCCAAAAACTCAGTCTCATCTTTGATATCGAATATTTTCAAAACATTGGCTTCATCGATCGAAACGAGGTGAATACCAAACGGGAATAAGAAGCGTACAGGTGCTCTGTGCCCTTTGTAGACGTGTTTCAGTTCACATCCACGCCTCCAAGCGTAAATGTTGTTAGCACTGGATGTGTAAACGTGATAGTTGTCTCCGCTCATACATGTTATTGGGCCGGGATGTTCGCCGCTGACGCTCAATAAACGGAACTTATCACATCCGTAGGTATGAAACCACTTTCCTACACTTGTACAGAGTAAAGTTTCTCCCCGCCTTTTGATAAATCTAGCCACTAAAGGCACATGTGTACTCACATAACCTAAAACTCTAGCTCCGGCATATATGTGGCTGGTTGATGTCTCTGGCATATTTTATTCTTGTGGTTCTTTGAACATTGAAACCACTTATCAATTTCAACTTTCCTAATTCACATGACTCAACAGATACTTAATTTTTACAAGATTTTTACTCCATCGTCTGCATTATGTACCTACACGCTTTGCTATTGTTTTGATTTGAATTTGATTGATGTTCATATTGTTCATTGTCATTACCTCATTACTGTCAATGTAATTTAGTCATGTCAACGTCATTTTTAGTAGTTTACGTTACGTCATGCTACGTATTTCTTTTTTTTTAATTTTTATTGCATTACAGAACAAACAAATTCCGAGGCGCTGACTTCCTTAAAGGGTATAAGAGTGGGTGTTCTTTCTATCATTGATACCCATTGCACCTTTATTACCTCTTGACTGGGGCAATTTTGATTTCTGTAAATTAGGTGTAAGTATATTTTTAATTTGATTGCATCAAATTATTTACCTATTTATTATTCAGAGCTTCGAGATACCGCCGCCTAACTCAAGA
This sequence comes from Electrophaes corylata, assembly GCA_947095575.1. NCBI lineage: Eukaryota > Metazoa > Arthropoda > Insecta > Lepidoptera > Geometridae > Electrophaes > Electrophaes corylata. The sequence goes on along the minus strand of OX352706.1, from coordinate 5,909,813 downwards.
GACTATACAGATAGAACAATACACACAGGCAGGTAATAAACCTATAAATTTCGTTTGCCGATTTCCTTTCAGATAAACGACGTCTACTTAGAGGAGCGAAACAGAGTTCTTTCATGGAGCGAACGCCATAGCTAGGTACTAGGTAGTTACTACCAATTAAGTTGTGAACTATTTGTCTTCTAAGCGTTTCTCTCAGACTTTACCCCTATAGACAAGGAAAAAGATAAGGTATTTACAGATGGATTTAACTTATTTATTCAGATTACCCATCTAAACCATTGAAATAGTAATATAAATGAAATGTATTCAATATGTTGGTAAGTATAAGTATATTTTATATTTTACAACACCACACTTATTACAAAAGTCCTTGTCTTTTTAAATCTTCATAGGTCTTCCTATTCACAACATTTCCAAGCGAATCTTCAAACTCTTCATCATTTTCGGCAACAAATCTCTCCGTTTCTTTTTGGTGCTTAATTTTCTCCCATACTGTAATATTATAATTTTAATTAATTACATATGTTCTCCATTCTTATCTATATGCATTAGGCAATAGGTAGATACTTGGTAAAAAGTAACATACTTAAATACAAAGCTTGCAAAACAGAAAATGAAAAACTGAGATCATCTTCAACAGCCTGTAAAAGTCCACTGCTGGACATAGGCCTCCACCATACATTTCAAGAAAGAACGATTTCGAAACTTTTCCATCTATGGACTCGCGATCCTAACAATGTCGTCAGTTCGTCGGGTAGCAGGTCGTCCTACGCTTCGTCTTCCGGTTCATGGTCACCTTTCGAGAATCTTTATTCCCAAGCGGTTGTCTACGTTCCAAGAGCTATATGGCCTGCTCATTGCCACTTCAAGCTTGGTTCGCCACTTCAGCTGCGAGATATTCAAGAGTAAATGCAAAAAAACAGGTGAAATTCGAAAAAGTTTCGAGTTTATTTTTAAACTTGCTGACCCATGCCCATTTTTTTGGTCGGTAAACGTCGTATTATCTCTTTAATCATTCGTCCAAATTTAATGCAGTAAAAGGGAAAAGTTTTACGACACGGGTTAGTTAGTTTTTTATACATATTAAGTTTGATACAGAAACTTTGTTTGTATGTCTTAACAAATCTGATTCTTGGTACCTACCAAAAATTTCCTTATTCCGAGTATTATGTATATGCATTTCCATGTTCAATGTTTTTTCTTTCTTTCGTTGTTAGTGAGTTAAGAGTTGAGGGGTTTAGACACAAAACTTACGTGCAAGCGCATCTTCAATCTGTGTGACATTAGCAAAGTGCGCCGTGTTGGGTATCCCCAGACATCTCATTCCGTGAGCATGTCTCCACTCTGCAAAGTGCCTCTGGAATGCCTTTGGTCCCTTATACGTGTAGTTACCACAGATCTCACAAGTGTAACTTATGTTCAGACCGTGCAGTTTGTACAGCCAGTAGGGAATTGGCTGTAAACATAAAAAAAGGAAGTTAGCTCATATTTTCACATCAGCGCCTGTAGACAGGTCACATTTCATGATAGATAAGGGATTATAATAATAAGGATACACATACACAATACACACAGCATTATCTAGCCCCAAGCTAAGCAGAGCTTGTGTTATGGGTACTAGATAACTGATATACTTAATACAATACATTACATAATATAGATATTTAATACACGACATAAAAAACTCAAATCGTATGTCAAACTCCTGGACCGCCATGCAAATGAACTGGCCTATAACTTTCGCAAGCATAAGAAGTAGAGCTCCTCAAAACTTCATTAAGAATCAGGAGATCCTTCACATATTCCTGTGCCACTGTGCTCTCATGCTCAAAAACAAGACACTTTAGCAATCCAAAGAATTTTCGACTCATCAACAACGAGTAAGTAAAATATTCTGCAGTCACCTTTCCATCCCATCCAAGGGGCAAGTTCTTCGGATTGTAAGGCACCTCATCGTCATCAGAATCGATATCAGGAGCTGCTGAAGCATCGCTTTCGTCACCACTGTCGTCTCTACGCTCGCCGGCCGCTCTCGCCGCTCGACGGGTGACGTTCTCGATGGTAGCCGCGCGGGTGCTACCAACTGTCGTGGCGAATCTGTGATAGCATTATCATTATTCAAAAACAATAACCTTTTTTTATGTACGACTGTAGATTGGCCATCCTCATGTTAAGTGGTTACGGTTACCATCAAACAAAGCATTGCCTTATGCATGAAAATATAATATTGCTTGATAATTATAATATTGCTAGGAAGCTACACTTTCCCCAGGTGACATAGGCTATGTCACCTGGGGAAAGTGTAGCTTCCCAACGGTGAAAGAATTTATCAAATCGGTTCAGTGGTCTTGGGGCCTATTCAATGCAAACAAACAATCAAATCTTTCCTCTTTATAATAGTTATAGATTATAGATAAGTTATGATAAGATTATAAGTAGAAACCTATCTATAACTTATTTATAAGTTTCTTTTGGGGAATAAAGTATTATTATGATTAATTGTCGTCTATTTGGTCCTTATCGATTATATTTAAAACAAAAGTGACTATAACAGCACATCAACATTTGGGCAATGACTTAGCCGTTGATTTTGTTTGCGAAAAGCGCTGGATTTTTTAAAGGCAAAAGAACATGATAATTGAAACAGGCAGCTATCGCAAACTAAGTCGTTAATGTGGATGCGCTGTAACAAAATTACCTGTAAACTTGTGCCTCAATCGCAGCAATATCCTTGTGCCGCTGTTGGGTTGAAGCCTTTGCTTTGTTCCCACCCTTTTTCGCGACAAGTGACTTGTCCCAAGCCGTTTGTCCTTTAGTACTGAACAGCCTGCAATAAAATTAGACATCACAATAAAGAAAAAGCATAGATTAATGTCCTAAGATATTTTGAAACTTAAACTTTGGAAATCCCAAGCATCTGCTTGGGGATTTTAAGAGGATAGAGCATAAAACGTCTAAACACGGCTTCAACACGGGCTTCAGCTGAAAATCAGCGCTGCAGCATGGCAACATGCCATTACATTATGCTGAGCTGAGGCCATTTCACCACCACATGGAGACCATTTTTAATAGTATTATGTTTAAATCTATTAAAAATGGTGTCAAATCAGCTATAACTAAATTCAAGCTCGGTTAATTTTTTGTAATATTTAATGTATTTGTTCTGTTTTATGTATTACTTTATTCTGTATTGTGGTGGTTTGAATAAATGTCTTATCTATCTATCTATCTAAACATGAAACTTACCACATGCCTACTTTTACAATGAAAGAAAAGAAATAACATCACGAATTTAATCCATAAGCACGGTAGATATCTCATCATATCTCTTAGTATCAAGAAGTACAGACTCAAGATTCTTTAAGGATGTCTAATGAGGGTAATTGAGATACATCTTATAACATTAGGCGCATACCCGCATTTTGCAGCAGAAAAATCCATCAGTGTACCGGATTCGAGCCCACAACCTTAGGATCAGAAGGCAGGGTCTCTCTTACTAGACCACTGAAACTCTCCAATTAAATAGAGGAAATTTTAGGCCATAAGTCAAAAGTAGGTATACCTTTGCGCTCTCTCCTCTAATGTCCCTCCACATTTAAGACCTAGAGCCATCAGAGCAGACTTCAATCTGTCCAAACCGAGGGAAGCCAATTCCTCCCACGAGGAGAACGCAGAGAGATCCAAATGCGCACCCACGTTAGTGAGAGCACCACCAGTTTCTTTCTGAAATCAAATAAAAGCACAGACTAAAATATGAGAAAAATTCTTTGAATGATTTTATGGGATCTGGAAAGTTCGGAAAAAATCAGAGATATACATTTTTTTTGTCAATGCATACCTAGAATGCACTATAACACCCAGACAAAGAACAAACATCTATCTTCACCACACAGATATTTGCCCTCGGTGGGAATCGAACCCACAACCTAGTAGTAGAGTACAGAAGGTAGAACTACTACTGAGCTGTGAGACTAGTCAAGGTATTCAATATTCAGCAGACGAGTTGACGGTATCGCACAGCTTAATTCAAGTGCCCCAATGTCCTCATAACTGTACATCCAGGCTGCAGGTTTCTTATACATAGCTTGTTTTCTCCACCGACACCCGAGGGCGCCTGCTAGTTAGGAATATATTACGAAATATAATCAATTATAAGCATTAAAGTAAGACATACTGGCCAACCAGGGAATGATCCTGCCTCCCACTGCTTCACAAACTCCTGATGTGCAGCTGCCAACTCTTGTGCTTGATCCAACAACGGCTTTGTTCTGTTCACGAAGTCTTTTAAGTAAGTTAATAGCGCTCTGATGTAGTTCCTGTACTCATTGTTCTTCCTTTCACGTGGAATATCGAATAGATGATCAAAAATGCTCAAGTACGTAATGTAGTCGACTTTCTAAAATAAAATATGCAAACATGAAACAGGTTTTAAGACTGAAAGGGTTAAAGGAGGCTGTGGTGCTGATTTAAATGGCTTATACAAAACACAAAATATATAGGCTATATAGCATTACTAAACTGTAATAAAAGTGTAGACGTCAAAAAGTTTTTTGCATTAAAGGTGTTTTTCTGAAATCTTGCTTATATAGTACTCTAAACCAAGACGCGATCAATTTTAAAAAAAAATATTTGCTTGTTTGTACACGCATCACGTAAAAACTACTAACAACATGTTGATGCGATTTGCAGAATTAGTTTATAGTCAAACTTAAAACTTAATAAGTAAGAGCTGTCATCCCTAAAACGGGTAAAAAGGGGATAAGTTTGTATGAAAAATACGAACGAGTAGCGAGCGGGTGAGCTAGTTTAGAATAATTACCTCAATACCCTTCAAGTTGATGTATTTCTCATAGCATTCATGCAGGTCAAGATATTTCCCATAACCTTCTTCATCAGTAAACTCCACAGGTGCTGAAGTGTAAAACCAAACATGTTAGAAGAAACACCGTCTATTTCAAGTCTCCTTTCACTAAAATAGTTGATATGTCTGTTGCCAATTTTGTTGAAATGAAAGTGACAATATGATTTTATAGACCCGTTATAAAGTGTCAGGGATTATGAAACACCGCAATAATCTCTACTACCATTAAATATACCTTGAATATGAAATATCATATCAGTTTTGTTTTATCCCAGCCCAGCATACTAGGCCCAAAATCTTAAAGGATTCTAACTATTAACTAACTGTATTAAAAAAATAATTATATTAGGTCACATTTCATATATGTAATTAGTATTTAATCATTCAATATTTAACTGGTACCAGTGAGATGATTTCTGAGATTTTGTTGACATCACTCTATGTAATGTCAACAAAAATCATAATATAATAATCATAAACAAGCCTTACTTGTGAAATCTTCTGCTGGATTTTCTCTCAACTTTGCTAACTCTTCAAACTCGACAGACATTGGTACGCATATCTGAAACAAAATGTTTTAGTGAATTTTATTTTATGTGCCTTATGGATAAAAATATACAGCTTTATTCACGGTATCTTGTAATTTTTCATTGGATCGTCTTCGTAAACAATTTATGACATCACAAAATGTACAAATTCAAACAGTCATTACCATACGTATGGTTTTACGACTTCAACTTTCACTTTGATGACATTCTTTTATGTGGATATTTTTAAATTATATTTAAAAACAAGACTGCAAGTATATCTTTTTAAATAAAGAAGAAAGTTTAGTTTTTTGTTGAAAGTTGAAGATAAATAATTCTTCAACTTAACTTCAGAACTACTAGTCCGGTCAAATTAGACCAAAAAATAAGAGTAAAGTTACATTAATTCCCACCAGGTGAAAATCAGTATCATTGTTTAAAATATGATTAAAAATAAAATTTTAAAGTTCCCCATCTTTCCCCTGTATGGAATTTTTTTTGGAATGGAAGGTCAAAGGTCAAAAAAATGAGTTTTTCGCAATTTTCACCAAAATGGTAAGTTTTATCATAAAAATGCCAAGACAAAAATTGTAGATCATTAAATTATCTACAAAAAATTATTCAATACTTTTTTTCAACGAGCCACCGTTTTTGAGATATAACGATTCAAAAAGTTGTAAAAGTTGTTATGTTAAATTGGCCATATCCTACAACCACATTGGTGGGGTACTATAACGTGTCCTAAATGCGCTCGTACCTTTGTGAACAAACTTGGGTACACCAGCCACATGAGAGCGCATCAGAGGGCAGAACATCGAAGCCCTCACATATTATTGAGTTGAAATGCCTGTTCATTACACGAGTTATAAATATAAGAATATCAGGTAAAATGAAACCCAGTCCCTTAATTTATACGCCATTGTAACCTTGAGACTTCTTTTTAACTTAAATTGCTTTTATCTTTTCAATCTTTGCTAATATCCATTATTTTGCAATAGTTTCAAATTTAACAGGATCACAGCTGACCCGTGGAATAGGCCTACCGGGGAAACCACGTTAAAAAAACGCTAAGTACACTACCTCATAGGTGGCGTGGAAACGTGTGCATATTATGACGATTACAACTTTTACAAAGTTTTGAATCGTTATATCTAAAAAACGGTGGCTCGTAGAAAAAAAAAAGTTGATACATTTTTTGTAGATAATTTAATGATCTACAATTTTTGTCTTAATACTTTTAGGACAAAACTTACCATTTTGGTGAAAATTGCGAAAAACTCATTTTTATGGCCTTTGACCTTGAATAAAAAAATTTCCATACAGGGGAAAGATGGGGAACTTCCAAATTTTATTTTTAATCATATTTTAAACAATCATACTGATTTTCAGCTTGGTGGGAATTTATGTAACTTCGAATGTCTAAATTGACCGGGCTATACAAATACTGTCAGAAACTATTATTTGATTTTACCTCATTTGGATGTTTTCTATGGAACTCCTTAATTTGCTTCAGCCTAGCGTAAAATTCCTGGAACTCATTAGGACCTGACAATGCAGCTATTTCTTCTTTTCTCAGGCCATCTTTATCTTCGTAAAGATCTTTGAGTCTCATTGTTCCTTCTATGTATCTCTGAAATGGAAATACTTCACACTAATAATGTGTAATAATGTTTTCTATGTATAATAAAAAATATCTATGTATGTAATGTATTAAGTATATCAGTCATCTAGTACCCATAACACAAGCTCTGCTTAGCTTGGGGCTAGATGATGCTGTGTGGACTGTCCAGCATTATTATTATTATTAACATAATCATAGCTTAGTTCTTACTTGGTAGTAGCTATGCCTCCTGTGATTTAGTTGAGGGTTCAGACTCTACTGAGCACAAATGTCTGTGTGAGTGATCATAATTCATTGATGTAGTTCATCTGAAGGCACATTCCTAACAAACGTGACTTGCAAGCTTAGATGAGTGTTAACTCGTTTAAGCTTGCAAGGCAATTTGACTGGTCTTACAGCTCAGTTAGTAGTAGCTCTGCTTGTTCAGCTGAAGTCTGCTGCTTGAAGTTGTGGGTTCGATTTCCACCGAGTATAATCATTTGTGTGGTGACCATGGATGTTTGCTCTCTGTCTAGGTGTTATATTGTATACTAAGTATGTATTTTACAAAAAAAAACATACAATAGTTATCTGGTTCTCGTAGTACAAGCTTTACTTAGTTTGGGGCTAGATGATGTCATGTAAAACTGGCCATACAATTTTTTTTTTTATTTTACCTTTTGAGAAGGGTGATGGTAACCACTTAACATCAGATGGGCCATCTGCTTTTTCAATCAGCATGTTGTATAAAAATAAACTGCTACACTAAAAAAGGACCTGCAGAAAGATTCTCCTGTACACTTTTGATATAATGAATGACATATAATAAATTTGCATATAAGTAATTGTTTTTGACTTACATCATGTAGAGTTTTTAAGCGATGATCACCATTGATAGTTTCACGATGCTGAAATATAAACAACATACCGATTTCAAAGATTTTTATATTATCCCAAAAATTATTTTCCTCGAGTGGGAAACGCTTTGATAGTATTACGTCAAGCATGTAGATGGAGCCACGGTAGCTATAGTACCGTATTAGAAACATTCCAAATCTTATTTTCGTCGAGGCATTTGAATCCTCGGTAGCGAAGTTGGTATCGCATCCCCGTATCAAGGGGAAGGTCGTGGGTTCAAATCCCACTCGAGGAAAATAATTTTTGGGATAATATAAAAATCTTTGTGATTTCCTAAGTGCAGGTAAGCACTATAAAAACAAATAAACATACAGATTTAAAGATACTGCTAAATTATATGGTTGAAAATGTGAAAGAACTTTACCATGTGTTTAATAAGTAAGAGGGTTGAGGGTGAAAGGAGGATAGGAGGGGGGATAAAAGACTTTTTAAGACTCTCCTTTTAAAAAGGGGAGTGAAGAGCTAATTTTTAGAAAGTATATAATAGTTGAATCTTGAGTAGGTAGTTGACTTGTACTCTCTTAGTAGAGAGTAGAGGGGATATCTACCAATTTTTTTCCTTTTTTATGCTAATGCTGGTGGAACAAGCATATTATGGCCCACCGGCCTATATTTTTTCTACAATGGATATTTCTGCTTCATGTACTACTTATTGCTGTATTTTGTACATACTATTAGTAGGTAAATACTTTAAACATAATACTTCATCCTACAAGTGCTGCTGATTGGAAACTACTTACCCCTGTTTTTTTATGAAGAATCTCTTTGACCATTGCATCCATAGTCCTCTCCCTTTCTTCATGGTAACTTCTCTGCTGCTCCAATATTGTTTCCATCTTTGCAGGTTATGTTGCTGCCTTGCAGTATCCTGTCTGTTCAGAACGCTGTCTGTGGCAGTTACAGAGCGCTTGCTGATAATTTTAATGATAATTCTCGGTTCCTTTTGCTAGAGATTTAAAGTAAATAAATCAGAATTAAACGTAATCCAGTAAAATAAAAACTCAAACACGAAACACTTCTCTCAAGGATTTTAAAACACATATACTATTCGCTAGAAAACACAAATGAATCCGAATCTTAAAAAGAAATAAAATTGACGAACCTCAATTCAATACAAATCCAACCAAAACCAATAACTTATAGCAAAGCAAACCCCAACAAACAAACTTCAAACAACACAAACGACGGGTAGTGACGCGCCGAGCTACTGATCCGATCCGATCTTTTAGAAGATCCGATCTCTTAGAAAATCGGATCGTGAGAAAACGATCTATAATCTATATCGATCGTTTTTCGGATCGGATCGAAATGTTGCGGATCGATTCAACTCTATCAAATATCGGATCGCGCGCGGTACAGCGAAATGTAAGCACAGCACAGTGTAATGTAATCTAAAGGTACGTTTCCATGCTTGCCAAGCCTTGGCAAGCGTCCACAAGCACAAGCGTGTAAAGAGGGTGTTTGGCTTGGCTTGCGTGAGCTTGTGGGCGCTTGTATCCGATCCGGTCGGGTGTCGGTTTTTTTTTGGACACAGATCAAAGGGCGCTTGCGGCAAGCGCTTGCGACGAGTTCACACGTTGGCCCGCGCTTAGTAGCCACTGTGATCTCGCGACGAACGCACGTCTAGTTCTGACTTCAAAATGAGTACTGTATTGCAATATAATGTACATAATATAATTATATTATTATTTAGTAGTAATAGTAGAGCTCAAAGTGAAGGGCTCGTCCGCGGAAGTACTACCACCATGCCTATTTCTGCCGCCAAGCAGCTTGCTGTGTTCCGGTTTGAAGGGTGTGGGTGCCGGCGTAATTACAGGCACATGAGGCTTAACACCTGTATGCCTCAGGTTGATGGACGCTGAGTATTGCATCGTCGGTGACGTTCCTAACGAACGTGACCTATGAGGCAATGCTTTGTTATAGGTAATGGTAACCACTTAACATCAGGTGGGCCATCTGCTTATTCCATTAACAAATTGTATAAAAAAAATGTGGGATAGCATAAAAGACACAGGTATTGGTAACCGAAATAAAAGTACCTATACTAAAATTTAAATAAAAGTAGGTTAAACCAAAAGTAATAGCCGATACAAGTTCGGTGTCCGCCATGCTTGTATGTACGTAGCACACTGACGCATTCACAAGCGTGTAAACGACTTCCAAATGCCAAGCGAGATTTGTAAAGCTTGTGCTTGTAGACGCTTGTCAAGCCTTGGCAAGCGTGGAAACGCACCTTAAAATATTATGGAGCGGTCAATCAAAGTACGAACTGTGAACTATAAATTATTTTTTAACATTCAATATTACAATAAATGTAAATATAATGGTGGTAGGTAGGTAGTTATAAGTTCACTTAAAGCTGCTTAGTCCCCTTAGGTAAATGTAATTTCATACCACCCAACCCTATTTTCTTTGAAATAAATGTAGCAGGTAGTTATTTATGCCTACAAAAGTAAAGTATTTGCATTGTATTTTCATGTGATTTTTTGGATCAATCTGTCAGATAACGGGTCGAATGTATGCGATCCGATCTGCGAATAGTAGTTTTTTTTCGTAAATAGGTACTATGTAATCAGCCCAAAAAAAATAATGTGTAGGTACCTACCTTGGAGATAGAAAGTGGGCATCAATTTTTTTGCTCTTGGATAAAAACTAGGAATAGAACTTGGATATAACCACGTCAATCATTTAATCGACATGAAATTATCCGATTTAGTCGATTCTTTTTTCGTAACGCCAACTAATCCTACTTTTGTATCTATGCTCTTCTTTGATTGGTTAACGTCAGTCGAGAAACGTATCTATCTAATCTATATGTCTGTCTCTGTCTGTCCTGCCCGCTATCCTGCCTGTCGGTCGGTCGTTGTCATTTTATTTCCTACACGTTCATGTATTGTATTTACGGTGTATTCGATTGCATTACAAATACAAAAAGGCCGGCATTAGTTACAGTTTAGCCATGGTGACAAATACGTGGAGCACGCGCTTGAATTCAATTTTCTTTGTAATATGTTCTTTCATCATATACGCGCACTCCGATGTACCGAGGCCTCGCGGTGTATCTTTAGCTAAAGCTTCCCTTTACTCTCCAACAAAAGATTTTACTTGTTTCGATGGAACCGTAACAGTACCTTTCAACTACGTGAACGATGACTACTGTGATTGCTTCGACGGCAGCGATGAGCCAGGTACCTCGGCATGTTTAAACGGCGTATTCCACTGCACAAATGCCGGTCATCGACCGCAGAACATACCTAGTTCAAGAGTCAACGATGGTGTTTGTGATTGTTGTGATGGCACGGACGAGTATGCTTTGCCAGGTACGTGTACCAATATATGTGATGATCTTGGCAAAGAGGCCAAGGCCGAGGCGCACAGGATAGCGGAACTGTACAAAGCTGGTAATCAATTGAGACAAGAGTTTGTAGAAAAGGGTTTCAAGAAACGTAATGAAATGGCTGAACAACTTGAACAGCTAGAAAAAGATAAAATTGAAGCTGAAGCTATCAAAGCTGAAAAAGAAGCTCATAAAAATGAAGTGGAAAGTAGAGAAAATGAAGCCCTTAAAGTGTATAGGGAAGCAGAGGCTCTAGAAAGGCAAAAAAAAGATGAACAAGAGAAAGCAATCCAATTGAAGGAGTCTTCAGAACAGTTTGATAAGTATGACTCAAATACTGATGGAGAACTAACTAGAGATGAAATAAATGTTGTTAATGCATTTGACAAAGACAAGAATGGTCAAGTAGATGATGAAGAATTCCAATACTTCTTTGGTGAGAAGGAAAGTGTCGACAGAGAAGCCTTCGGAACATCAGTATGGCCATTGCTTAAACCATTGCTTATGATGGAGCAGGGTATGTTCCGTCCTGCAGAAGATGCTGAACAGGCTGATGATCTTGAGGTTGATGCTGATGAGACAGGTGATTTGGATGCTGAGTATGTTAACCCTGAAGATGACAACAGTGATCTAGATCTGCCTCAGGATGAGGGTGAGGAACATGAACCAGAGCCTGACAGGTCAACAACATATGATGCTGAAACCCAGAAACTAGTTGATGAAGCTACCGGGGCTAGACAACAACTTACTGATGCCGAACGGACTGTTCGGGAAATAGAATCAAGTATCAGAAATATTAAACAAAATCTAGAGAAAGATTATGGGTTACTTCAAGAGTTTGCAACCTTAGATGGAGAGTGTTTTGAATATGAAGATAAAGAGTATATTTACACACTATGCATGTTTGATAAAGTAACACAAAAGTCAAAGAATGGTGGTGCTGAGGTTGGTCTGGGTAACTGGGGTGAATGGGCAGGGGGAGAGAACAGAGACAACAATAAATTCTCAGCAATGAGATACACTAATGGAATGTCTTGTTGGAATGGTCCTCAGAGATCAACTTTGGTTAATATACATTGTGGCTTGGAAACTAAGCTCTTATCTGTCACAGAGCCATACCGCTGTGAATACAAGATAGAGCTAACTACACCCGCTGCTTGTGATGAGGCCAATGCATCACAGCATCACTCATCACACGATGAACTTTAATAAACTGTGTATCTTTTCACACCTTGTGATTGTGTTTAACACATAAGCTATTTTGTAAATCAGTCATAGATATTCAATAAGTTTAATGTGTTAGCATGAGTAGTAGGAATGAATTTGTTAAGGTATGATTAATTTATATTTTCAGTTTTCTGGAGGCAAATTAGCTTAGGTAGTTTGCATTTGCTAGTTAAATTGTTTTAATGTTTAAGTAAATGTTTGCAATAATGGTCATTTAAATGGTTTTGGAATCCTTCTTTTGGCACCATACAGCTTTATAGACTGAAAACATCAATGAATAATTAAGTTTCACACATTCCTAAAACTCAAGGCTGTTTTAGTTCAAGTAGATTTTTTTAGTGATGTGAACAAAATATTGTATGTGATCAATAAATAAACATATTGTTATGTACCTATAGCGTTATTGTATATTTTGACTTCGTAAATATCAGTTAGTACCTACCTACTACCACAGACAAGAGATCTAATCACTTGTCTCTGCTACTACCTACCAAGAGAGCAGTGTATGAACTGGGAGTATTTTGTAAATTTGGTGTTGGTAGGGGCAAAATTATTCAACAAACCTCTTGATTAAATCACTAGACCACTAATAAAATATATCATACACATGTTAAACCAACCAATGTAACTACCACTAGGCCAGCACAACAAAAAATAATAAATATTTATTCCCTAGCAGTTGTCGGTTCTACGAGTTCTATTCTATTCTAAGTATATGCTTGAAACTTCCAGCATTGCTCTCTCCAAAGCCCGACTTTGTATGAGACCAATAGCTAGCGACTACGTCTCATTTCCATAAGTCACCACCCACTGGCAAGACACACTGACTCTAGTTTGCGGTATCTGTGACGAGAAAATGTGCTGTAGGTAATTTCCCGAGTGCTACCCATCCGAGTTGGATTCGTCGATTGACCTCTGTTGAAGTAAGTAGGAGTGGCCTAGTTAGATCGTTCATTCCAAATAAACATAATGGTCTACATTTTCGATGATATCGCTCCCAGCATGTACCTACCTACCAGCATAAGTGCAATGAATGAATGTAAAAGGTACCTAGGTACTCATCATCGAGAGCATGAGTTCGAGATAACTTTCGTCAAGCAAGAGTAGGTATCACAGAATACTTTGTGAAGAGCATGCCATTCGATAAGAATTGAATTGAAGTACCTACGCACAACGTAAGTTGTATGTTCGTTCGTTTCGTTTGATCCATCTTCACAAATCTCCACTTATCGTCTTTGATTTTTAATTCCTTTGATTCCTTTGTAAGTCTCTCTCTGTGTTTCCGATGTAACAAACAAAAGTTACTTTATGGTAACAAAGCATTCTGTGGTCAATCAAACCCCATCCCATTCATTCGTTCGTTTCGTTCCTATTCTATCTATCGCGCGAAATAAAGTAAACAAGATTAAGGTTAGCTAAAATTCAAATTACAAATTGTTTGCTGGATAAACAAGAATAAAAGTATGCTAGTAGTGTTATGTGGCTAAAACATCTACATTACACTCACATATAAATCTAGTAGAACCCTCAAGATGAACGTAGGTGATATTATAGCTCAGTCCACCTTCTCCATGTTAAAAGGAAAGGTTGATGATATGATTCTCAAAGCCATAAATGCTATGGGATTTGAGAAACCGACTAGGGTACAAGCTGAGGCTCTACCGTATTTACTGCAGCAGAAAGATTTGATTGGAGCAGCCAAAACTGGAAGTGGGAAAACACTGGCTTTTCTTATTCCAGTTGTACAAAATCTGATTCAACTAGGAATAACAAGAACCCATGGTAAGTCTTTCTAGAAAGTGCTATGTATGCATATAGGTATCATCAGAGTCAGCAGTAATTATTTTCTATGCCAATGAAAACAATAATAGAACAAGTTGCTCTTTTAAACTGTCTCAAGGTAAAGACAATGTTTTGTTTTTCTGGAAGGTTTAATAGTGAAACTGAACTATAGCATGCATATAGTGTCACAGGTTGGTGTTTTTCTGTTTTGTGACAAGCAAATTATTTATGTATAAGGTCAAGTAAGTTCCCCATCCATCAGATGTGCTGACAGCGGTCCATCTCCGTACAAAATCAAACAAACTAGCACAACACAAAACAGAACCCACATAGAAGCTCAGTTAAAACTCAGAACCACTTGATGGAATTTTAAAACTGAGGTCTCTTTCAGGAACTGGAGCCATAATACTTTCTCCAACAAGAGAGTTAGCACTTCAAACATTTGAAGTACTAAAGAAATTGTTAGTGGATATTGATTTATCACATTGCTTGATAGTTGGAGGAGAAAAGAAATATAAAGATGTGATAAAATTACAAAAAGGTAAGTCCTGTTAATAACATTGTTTTTCTATAGGCCTTAGGCCAGCCCGAAACCTTACTAAAGCTGAATATTCTCACACCAAGAGTGCGACTGAGAGATGATTAGCGTCACTCTTTTCGATTTTATTCTTTATTCAGGTTCAGGTTACAAAGTTTAAAATGAATTTCTCATTTACCCTAATTTATAACTTAACCTTCTCTGAGTCAGATCAGCCCTACATTGTATGGAAAATATAATTTAAAAAAAAAAACTTTCTTGAAAAACCATTTGTTTCTGTAGGAAACAGATTTCAGATTTGATCATCTTATGTATTAAACACTCCAGCCTCCTAGCTGGACTGTTCCATACACAAAAAAATTTGAAGTTACCACTGTGTCGGTTTTAAGTACTCACTCATTTCCTACTCCATTATGTTACCTCTTACAACATCCACGGGGGTGTTATTTTCTATGCCAGATCCACCACTGAAAGAGGTACTAAAAGTTTAATCGTTTTTCAGGTGTCAATATTGTTGTCAGCACCCCAGGTAGATTGCTAGATCATTTGCAGAGTACTGAGCAGTTTAACTGCAGTAACTTGAAATGCCTGGTTGTGGACGAGGCAGACAAACTCCTTGAGGCAGGCTTTGAGAAGCACATAACTGGCATCATTAAATTATTACCAAGTTTGTACATACTATATTTAGAATTTTAAATGGTCTCACCTGTCAGTTCTTAGTAAGTCTTCTTTTTTTATGCTACTGCTGGTGGAACAAGCAATTGGCCCACCTTATGTTAAATAGTAACCATAACCTATAACAATGCATTACCTATCCCAATGCAAGCAACACTGCTTGGTAGCAGAAATAGGTACGCACAGAGGGGTGATTGTGTATCCTGTATTGCTATCAAAATCCTGTTGCAAGTGTCAATCACCCCCTAGTTCCTATAGCATATGCAATGCTTAGCCCCTAAGCTAAATGGCACTGTGTGAAAATGTTTACCATTATAGTTAATATAAAAAACACCTAAGGCTCAAATGATTAAGGATCAAAATGGTTTAGCAACTTTTATGGGTTAATTAGCATGTGAATTTGCAGAGAACCGTCAAACAGTTCTATTTAGTGCTACCATCGACAGCCAAGTGGAGAATCTAGCCAGGCTTGCACTGAGGTCAGATCCTGTGCATGTCATGGTGACTGATGAGAAGCAATCCACTGTTTCCGGACTCCAACAAGGGTAGGTAGGTTTTGTAGGTTTTATAAGTATTGTTTTCACAACTACTATAATTCATCCCATACAAAATGTCTGAGACAAACGACGCGGGTCCACGCGGACCTCGTCTAGTGAGATTCTCCTTGGGAAGTAAATACTTATTCTACCTGGTAGGTAGGTACCTAGTACCTACCTGCTAGGTAGAATAAATAAATAAATAATGCCGGACGATACACACAGCATCATCTAGCCCCAAGCTAAGCAGAGCTTGTGTTATGGGTACTAGATGACTGATATACTTAATACAATATTATATTACATACATAGATATTTTTTATTATACATAGAAAATACCCAGAACACCCGGAATAAATATTTGCAGTTCGTACAAACATTTATCCCAAGGCGGGAATCGAACCCGCAACCTCTGCGTCGCAGGCGGACATTCGCCCGCCGCGCCACATCGGTCGTCATACAGAATAAGTATTTACGAGGTAGGTACAGTCAGCTGCACTGGAATGTATACAATTATTGACTTTTAAATAGCTATCACAACATAACTATAAACTTTTAGACAGTAGAAACTCAAATACCATGTAATCGGTTGACGAGTTTACTTATTTTTTGCATTTTAGCCCTAAAAATATTAACTGTTACGCTGTGACACTGTTTTAAAAGTTACGATTTGTATACATTCCAGTGCAACTGTACCTACCTACTTACTAATATTGTTTTTGCAATGCCAGTCCTCTAAATCGCATCATCTAAACGGAACTACGAAATCATTGAGACATAAAAGCTCACGTTACAGTGGTTATAGGTTACATAACCAAAATAATAAAATAGTAAATTTTTGTGGTTTACCAGTTTTATCGTATCTTAGAGAAACTACACGTATTATTAACTCAGAGAAGAAAAACTATAATTACATAAATCATACTAACTGTTAAAACGTTTTATACAGGTACTGTATTTGTCCAGTAGAACAAAGATTACAATGGCTGCTCATGGTGCTAAAGAGAAGTAAAAAGAAGAAAGTGATGGTTTTCTTCTCTTCGTGCAAGTCCGTTGATTTCCACTATGAGATCTTCAGAAGATGGAAAGCTTCAGTCATTAGTATTCATGTAAGTTATCATGAGATGCTTAGGTCAATTAGGTACTTAGGCTATGTGAACTTGCTAGCTCTGAGGGCTAGTGTCAAAGCCTCTATCACATAGAATTCTCAGAATAAACAATAGTTTGAAGTCATTATTATCATAAGTAGCTCGTAACCCACTGCTGGGTAAGTACGAGCGGTTCATGTGTAATTTTTGTATGGATATGGATACACAATAAGCGCTCCTTTCGGCGGGCGTTAAGAGAACTGGTTTTGCTAGTTACAGTCTATATCTATACCAATTATAAGAATCTTAGTCCTGACTGATTGACTGACATATGGACAACACACAGCCTAACACGGGATATATTCATCTTGGTGTGTAGAGGTGTACGAACGGAATTTTTGAAATTCAACCCCTAAACGGGTACAGCGGGGATTGAAGTTTGTATGTTTGTATGAACATACTTCACGCGGACGAAGTCGGCCCGCGTTTCGCTTGTTACTCATGAACCGTGTACTATGGTTACCCTCCGCCTGACAAGCGTGGTGACAATGGCAAGCTCCCTCAAATATGGTGTCCTATTGATAACCACGCAATTTTATCGTGTGACGACACCTATTCGACGTTCGCGCGGTCATATAACACGACCGCAGATGATGATGACTGACATCATCATCACCATCACCGTCAATTAGGACACAACATTTAAATTATAGCTAACACGTGCCATGATTAATGATAAATAAATTGATAAATGCTTAGTAAATGCGTGATCGCGTTCAATTAATACGACGTTTAATAATGATGAAGTTATAATGAGATCATTACTAGTACACCTTTGCCCTCTTACGTCCGGTTAAGCGTAGATAATACCTTACTACGCGGGTCACCATTTAGATGGGGGGTCCCCGTTGCGGTATTTTTATTCCTTACCTCAGCTGGAACCCGACAAATGCCAATTATTTTATTCTAGGGTCGTCTAAGTCAAGCTCAGAGGAAATTAGCGTATCTGAAATTCGTTCAAGTGAAGAGAGGTGTATTGTTTTGCACTGACGTAGCAGCCAGAGGATTGGATATACCGGCCGTTGATTGGATAATTCAATACGACCCGCCTACAGATCCTAAGGTAATCATCAGCTTGTTGACGTACGCAGAGGAACTATTGAGTGATACCTGATGTTTAACGGTTACTTCTACCTCTTGAATTGAATATAGGCTGGACAATCCACACAGCATCATCTAGCCCCAAGCTAAGCAGAGCTTGTGTTATGGGTACTAGATGACTGGATATACTTAATACAATACATATATATATTTTTTTTTATCATACATAGAAAATACCCAGAACACCCGGAATAAATATTTGCAGATCATACAAACATTTATCCCAAGGCGGGAATCGAACCCGCAACCTGCATCGCAGGCGGACATTCACCTACCCACCCCGCCGCATTAGTCGTTAAAATGTTATGTCACAGAAAATGTTATGTTCTATCATCAGTCCTCAGTGTACTCAACCGGTACAATGATATATCGAGTAATATTGGTCTTATTGTGTAGAAATGTACTAAGACAGGAATCTCCGAAGTTCAATCCCTACACTTCAGTTAATTAATCTTACGCGAATAGATATCCCCCTTAGTTCTCATAGTGCCAAGAAGTATCTAACGAATTAAGCTTTTTTGAGGATGTCTATGTCTAATGGGTGTAGTCAGAGATACGTACAAATCATATATTTGGCTCATACTCACATTTTGCAGTACCTACCTAGTTGACATTCCATAGGTTGCAGGCCCATAGCTGCTGCTAGAACACTAACTGGTTTAGTTCACCGTTTGGAGCACTGGCATTGCGCACATAATTTTCTTGTATAGAATAATTCATTGGTGCACGACCGGATTCAAACCCATGACCTTAGGATCAGAAGGCAGGGTCTCTACCACTAGACCACCGGTGCTCTGCATTATTTGTGCTATGATTAATTATACTTTTTCATGCTAATTTTCTTTTTGCAGGAGTATATTCACAGAGTAGGTCGCACCGCAAGAGGTTTGAACAAATCGGGAAACGCCGTGATTTTACTGAGGCCTGAAGAAGAAGATTTCATACAGTTCCTAAAAATGGAGAAGGTTTTTCTGGATAAATATAATTTTGGTGACCCCTCACCAGAGTTACAAGAACAGGTACCTACCTACTCATATCTATTCTACCTACTTATTCTACAGGCTGATGATGATGTATATTATTAATTTCAGTTTGAAGAAATGATAGAAAATGATGGAGTGATGAAAACACTAGCAAGGAAGGCATTCCTGACGCTTCTAAGATGTTACCAGAAACATCCAATGAAGGAGATATTCAATATCAAAACATTGAATTTAAAAGACACGGCTAAGGCGTTCGGGTTTACAAAACAACCAGATGTCGACTTTTTATAACAAAAATATATACTTAGTATAGTTTACAGGTCTTTTGCATTTATTAGACTTTCAAAAGAGAGTGGAACTCAGAATCGCAATACAGTATAGATAGATTACACAGCAGCACCCTGCACTTAAATCCTCCTCTTAAATCTTTCTATCTATATACATATATCTATACTAGTTACAATAGTCTTTGTCCTGTCTGACAGACTGACATAGACAACACAGCCTAAATGACGAGACTTTAAATTTTCAAGATTTGTGTGTGTGTTGTCTTGGTGCGTAGCGTAGGTACAAAAGAAATCCCAAAAATACAATCCCTAAAGGGGTACACCGGGAGTTGATGTTTGTATATGAAAAAAACACTTCGCGTCGCGCGCTTTCCCACTAGTCTAGTCTTAGATAGCTCAATATTATCTAGGGTCAATCCGCGTGGAGTTGACCGTGCCACACGGGTTTCCTCACGATATGATTATCTATAACTATTATCAGGTATATGAGGAAAACAAATTAGAGTTCTATCTACAAACCACATGAGACATACTACATTTTATATGGGACAAACTGAGACAAGAGTCATAAAATAAGAAGTCGATGGGATATTGTTTATGCATTTGACTATTTTCCTACATAATATAATCTAATCTAAATTAGTTTACGTGCTGACGTATTTTATTTTGGATTTAAATTATGTACGTTTTATATAATGTATTTTGCAATAATACCTAATACCTATTTTAAATATCTACTGGTATTAGTTGTTATTTTCTTTGTAAATAAATGTGAAAGTGAAGTTATTATCTAGTCGTGTTTTTGTTTTTGCTATCTGTTTAAACAGATGGTCGTTATAGAGCCTACCAACTGATAAAAAAAAGTTTTCAACCTAAGTACCTACCTACTTAAGTAATTTGTAAATAGGTAGGTACACCGACATGGTGTAATGAGAATGCTTGATTCTAATACTTACTAAATCTTAGAAACTTTGATACTTACTAATTTTTGATCACAAACTATTTCCTAATCAGGATTTGGATAATGTTATGAATAAACATTATAATTTCGTTTTTACCATCGCTCTGCTCTATAATTGAAACCAATATGTACCTACCTACCGGCTAGGTACCTACCGGTACCTATTTCTACCTGTGTGTAGGATACTATAGTAGAAGTAGGTAGGTAAGTACATAATTTAAGTACATTCTTGTTTAATCATCATCAACAGCCCTTAGAAGTCCACTACTGGACATAGGCCTCCCCTATACGTTTCCAGGCCCTTTCCACCCATCGATTTATCGCGGTCCTATCATCTGTCCATTCGGGTAAGAGGACGTCTTACGCCTCGTCTTCCGGTTCGTGGTCGCCATTCGAGAACCTTTATTCCCCAGCAGTTGCCGGTTCTATGAGCTAATATGGCCTGCCCATTGCCACTTCAACTTGCTGATCCTGAGAGCTATGTCGCGTGACTTTGTTTCTTCAACGGATTCTATCTCGCAGTGAAACTCCCAGTATCGCTCTCATAGCATAGCCCGTTGTGCGACTTTGAGCTTGTGTATGAGACCAATAGTTAGCGACCACGTCTCAGTTCCATAAGTCATCACTGGTAACACACTAACTATAGACTTTCTATCTTCTTTCTTTCTTTGTCTTGAGGCTTTGCATTCTTATTTATGGAATGAGAATTGAGAGAATCGATATTTATTTATTATCTTGGAATCAAGCAACAGCAATCTCATGTAGAAATATCAATTCGTGATGGTTATGAATCACCTACCTACCGTACCTACCTACAAATAATTTTGTTTTCGTATTCTAAGCAACTCATCTTACAACAGGCATCAACGCAACCAGACGATAGTTATGGTTTCACTAGCAGCGCTCTTTTGGAAACTGTAAATGCACCGAGTAACCACAAAGAAAAGTGTTATAGTTTGTATGTCCTTAGATTTCTGAAATTCAGCCCCTAGAGTGCAGCGGGGCTTGAAATTGGCTTGAAAATAGCTTCACGAACAAACTCGCACGCGTTTCCACTAGTCTACACTATAATATATAAAGGAGAAAGATTTGATTGTATGCATTGAATAGGCTCCAAAGCAACTGACCGATTTAAAAAAATCTTCCAGCGCAGCGTTGGGAACTTAGACGAGTAAAGCAGGTTGGGAAGCTACACTATGCCCACGTGACATAGGCGATATTATATTTAAAAAAAATAGGGATCCCTACTAAATACCGTACCTAACTACCCTACCCCCTACTAAAAGCCGGGGCGGGCTGCTAGTAAGTACTTAATATATATGTGACTTACATAAAGTCTGTCTCTCGATCGTGGGCCTTCCATTTTAGCTAAGCTTGACTTTAGATTAGACTACTAGAGCGAGCGGCCTACAAGTTATTAATGACTAGCGAAACTCACGAAGCTGTACAAGTTTAGAAGTTGAATTTCGGGAATCCTATCTTTAGTACACCTCTACGCACCGAGACGAATACAGGTGCTCTGAAAATTTCAAGTCTCTACGACCAGTGGTTTAGGCTGTGCGTTGTTGCCTATATCCCAGTCAGCGCAGTCAGTCAGTCAGTCAGGACAAAGATACTTATAGTTGGTATAGATCACGATTACCTACTAATGATACCAGTGTGTAAACACCTGCCATGTGTATTGCAAGTGCATTCTCTTATCAGTTGAACTATCAAGGTTAGGTATGATAAAGGAGCATTGAAGAGTAGGTATATTCGGCGAAGCTATTCTTTATCATATTATGATAAAGAATAGCTTCGCCGAATATCTATAGTCATTATGATCATGCAATGATCATTGCATGCAAATACCTACATATTATGCTTAAAATTATTATTGACCTCTCTAACCTTTTGCACTAGGAGCCTGGATTTTACGCGTTCGAACGAGATTATAATAAGAGGAAAGTACCTACATAACTTACTACTTATTCATATTATTTTATCATCATCAACAGCCTGTAGAAGTGTACTGCTGAGCACAGCCCTCTACGTTTCGGAAATAACGATTTTGAGAGCCTTTTCCATCCATCGACTTCCTACGATCCTTACAATGTCGTCGGTCCATCGGGTAGGGCGCCCCCTTACCCTTTGTTTTCGGGAATTTCACATTTACTTGTAGGTATTGTATTATTTTGATTTGAATCAATAATCAGTTACTTACAAATTATTATGTAGTTATTGATGTATCATCAGTTCGATCTACCTCAACATTGTTATATCAAAACCTCGTAAATTCCGGGCTTATCAATGCCATTGCACTCAACGCACAATCGAATGCAATTCTATTAGTGTTTTGATTCATACAAATGTAACATGTTGCAACAATGTAAACTGAGATAAAATTAAATTGAAAACAAACATAATCACGTGATAACATTTTTATTCAATAGAAACATCAACTCCTGCTCTTCTTATTGTTACCCTTTTGCCTGTAGATCTTAGTTTTCTCTGCCTTGTTTTTGTGGCTCTGTGGGGCATTGAGAGACTTGAAATATCCGAACCCGCCACCGCCTTTTCTTTTCTGAGTTGGTCCTTTACTGGTCACTTTTAGCTCAACCGCCGGGGGGACAGTAAACCCGAAGGATTTCGAAACTTTTGCCATATCAATCGTGTCGATATCGAATATGGTTTTCAAATGATGCGAATCATAGGCTCTCAGGTAACTCTTGAACGCTTCTTTAGCAGATTGGTTCAGAAAATAGTTTCTTGAAATGAGTTTTTCTAGCTGTAGTTGAATATCGGCAACTTTATTCCACGAAAATTCGAACTCGTTGAGTGCGACTTTAGATTGTTTGAGGAATCTCAGGAATCCCAGTTCTTCCGGACGCAGGAATAGGAGCGCATGCCCGCTGGTACCGAGTCCTCTTGCAGTTCTGCCCACTCGGTGAATGTATTCCTAAAAAGAAGCAATGTTTTTAAAACAATTGTGGTTTTTTACATTAAATAAACATCCTGTTCCGTAGAAGCGACGACCTAAGGTTACGAAATTAGAATTCAAATGAATTTCAACAGATTATTATGGGCAATATCTGCACGCTATTGCGGTGTGAAAAGGTCTTAACATCCATACACAAAGTTAAATTACCTTTGGGTCATCTGGCGGGTCATACTGAACTATCCAATCAACAGCGGGGATGTCCAAACCACGCGCGGCCACGTCCGTACACAATAAGATACCAGTATCTGCATTGCAGAATTGGAAGAATGTCGTTGTTCGCTTTGTTTGCTGCTGCTTTCCCTGAAAATGTAAGCCAATATTACGATCAGCGCATATGCAAAGTTTATTTGTAGTTTTTTTATTAAAAACTAGCTGACTCCGCGAACTTCGTTCCCCATTATTTTTATTACTTATTATCCTATTCCGGACGAAGAAATATCCCAAACCACAAAAATCATAAAAATTGGTCCAGCCGTTCTTGTTATAAGGGGTGTAACTAACACTACTTTCTTTTATATATATACTAGCGGCCGCTCGCAGCTTCGCCCTCGTGGCAGTTTTTTCCCGTTCCCGTTATTTTTTCGGGATAAAAAGTAGCCTATATGTTAATCCAAGTTACAATATATTCTAAATTTCATCCAAATCGGTCCACTGGTTAGAGCGTGAAAGAGTATCAAACATCCATCCATCCATCCACACTTACAAACTTTCGCGTTTATAATTATGATTAGGATAATACCTAATGTTTCTTTAGGTTCTCATATTCAAAATTAGTTGTAATGGAAAAAGAAAAAATTTAACTGAATATAGAGCCAATAGTAGATCCAAATAAAGGAAGAGACATAATTTCCCATTCAGAAGTATACTTTAGAGCTGTTAAGGTTAAACAAGTCGGTATGTTGTCCATACAAACGCTGTAAGTGTTTAATGTCTACTATTTATTAACATGCGTCCGAAGTTAAGTTTGATACTGAATTATCTTGCCGTTATCTAGGTACGTTACCCTATATTCTACGGTAAAATCAGATTACCTTGAAAGTTACAAGCGTCGAAAGATTTAGTACTAAATCTTGTAACGCTTGTAACTTTCAAGGTAATCTGATTTTAACAAACTTAAATTCAAACATATTTTTGTAATTTGACACTTACATGAATAGACATAACAGGTAGATCAATATAGTTGAATAGCTCGTGATGGTACTTGACAGCCATGCAAGTAGAGAAGAACACCATAACCTTTTTCTTCCTATTTTTCTTTAAGAATGTGAATAGCACCATCATTCGCTTCTCTGAAGGGCAGACAATGTATCTGAAAATTGAAATTAAGAACTCAAAAAGTTGTTCAATAATAACGATGTTAGGTAAATTTTAATTTTATAATCTTTAAATAGAATATGTCTATAAAAAAGTATGTAGGTACAAGGATAAATATTACTTCGAAACAAAACACAATATGAGACTTAACACTTTTCTGTTTTAGGGTTTATAATAATAGTAATGCTGGACAATCCATACAGCATCATCTAGCCCCAAGCTAAGCAGAGCTTGTGTTATGGGTACTAGATGACTGATATACTTAATACATTACATACATAAATATTTTTTATCATACATAGAAAATACCCAGAACGCCAGAATAAATATTTGCATATAACACGTTTGTCCTCAGTGGGGATCGAACCCACAACCTGCAGCACAGTAGGCAGAGCTACTACTAACTAAACGTGATTGTCTCTAACAAACCCTTGTTCCAGAGATTCTACTGTGGCCTGCTCTCTATGGTCGTCCACACCGACATAAACTGGTTCGTGCTTCACGGCGAGAGCTGTTAAGGCTTCCGTTTTTTTCGTTTGAGTGGCACTGAACAACATTGTTTGACGGCGCTCTGTAAATTACAAAACGGTTGAAATTAGCTCCTTAGCGCGCGTTTGATATTTATTTATTTATTTATAGACGAGCAGCTTTCGCTGATATGTCTACGTCACAGTGTTGAAATTTTTGGTCATTGTCTTTTATTTTAGTTGCACACTTTAAGCACTGTTCTACTTAATCGTAACCAGTTATCGAGCTTGTTTTTGAAGGCATTGACAGATTCAGCGGAAACAACATCCTCAGGCAGCATGTTCCAATTGTGGACCACTCTATTGCTGAGAAAGTGATGTGCTACATTTGTATTGGCCGAGACACGAACTAAGCTAAGATGGTGGCGTCGTGCTGCTCTGTCTTCTTTTCGTAGGAGGATGTCATGTAAGATATACTCGAGAATAACTGCGATTCCCGCGTTGGTGTTTTAGTCTTTAGTTTAATTTATTATGCAGACCAAAGTCTAGACAAAAGTAGTTTTATTTGCAGATCATTATGTGAAACATCCACTATCAATTGATATTTGCAATCTGAATTTTTTGAATCACTTTGTAAAGTGTGGTTTTCACAGCTACAACACTTACTAGGCAGCAGCTTGATAATCTGTTTGACCTCTTCTTCAAATCCAATCTCCAGGATCCTATCAGCTTCGTCAATGACAAGACACTGCAAGTTCTTGTACAGGAAGTCTGGCGTATTTTGCAGGTGGTCCAACAAACGACCAGGAGTTGCCACCAGTATGTTTATACCTGTGGGAGGATTAAAAAGCTAATTATGTTATGTTTTAGTTTAGCAGAAAGTTGCAATACGACTATAATTTACGACACTGGAAACCACAATTTATTGGTCGCAAAACAAACAAAAACCTTTCTCAAAAAACTTAATTTTTTAGAAAAGTTTACTTTTGATTTCGTGCACCTATAGTTTCAACCGCACTCACACCCTTTAAACCAGAAGACAGTGAGCTCCTTGGCAGCAGAAACAGGCAGGTGGTAGCACTTGTCCAGACAAGCCCTTTACCTAAGAGGTCTACTACACTAATGCTACAGTTGACTTACCCTTTGAAAGTTTCTGGGCCTCAGTACTTCTATTGGCCCCACCCATCACTAATCCGTAAGTGTGATGGTGATATTTCATAAGCTCCATCAGGACTCCAAATGTCTGCATTGACAACTCCCTTGTTGGTGACAGGATAATAACACCAGTACCTATGACAAGAGCTGCTTTAGAATTGTTAATCTTTGATAGATTATAGTGTAATTTCAAATAATGATTCAGATATCCATTCTGTGTTCATAAAATACCATCTACATTTTGACTTTGAGTGTGTAGACAATAAAAAGTAAATGTGCCTCGACAGTTCTCACCGGAGACTCAATCTACTATTTACTGTCTAAACAGACAGTCAATATGGTGGTCTTTTTCATATTCGCCTTTTTGTCATCACTTAATATTTTTTTAGGAAAAGAATTGTAGTAAAAAAAATATCTTACCATTCCGTGGCTTGAATTGTAGCTTGTAAATCAAGTCTATAGCAGGTATAAGGAAGGCCAAGGTCTTTCCAGAGCCAGTCCTAGCTGCTCCAACAACATCTCTTCCTTCCAATAATGGTGGTATGGCTTTAGCCTGAATTTCAGTCATTGTTTTGAATCCCATTTCTTTTATCCCCATCATAGTAGGGTCACACACTTTTCCTTCCAGGGCAGTGAATTTCTGGTCTGACAGTATGCCCAGGTACAAGCTGGACCCTGGTACTGTAAGAAAATAGAGGGAGTAGGTACATGAATTTAGTCTAAAAGGTTCTTAACTAGTTCTTCAGTGAGAAAAGCAGATCTAACAAGCCTATAAGGGCCATATAACAACCATGTAATAACATAACCAACACTTTTATCAGGGTACCGCATATAGCAGAGCCACAATTTTTTTGTAATATAATAGTTACATGAACCACTCACATTGACTTTCGTCTGTTGATTTTTCCACATCTTTTGTCTCATTATCAGAATCACTGACTTCAGATTTAACCTCAGTTTCTTCTTTGACATCTATAGGTTCTTCTACTTTGAGTTTGTTTTTCTTTTTTTTTTCTGCAAAGTTTTGTGCTTTTTTCCATAAATAAAGACAATGCTAGATATATTAAAAATCTTGTTAGGTAAAAATCCATGGTGTCTGCCTACCATAAGGGCCTACCAACACCCTCAAGGAACATCATGGTTATGCCTTTTGTGTTTAAAAGTGAGAAATTGCATAATTTTGTTTTCCTTGCACTCAATAAAATGGTATTTTTAGTCATGCTAAACAGAGTTGTAATTTTTTTATATATTTTTATCTATGATATGGGTGGGCTATAGATTCCCAGAACATGATTTCAACTATGGTTTAGTGCATAAGGGGCCATAATGAGGTTCACCTTGAACTTTTATGTTGTTTTGGAATCCAGGAAACGTAGTTGAATCAGTTTCTAGGGTTTTCTTTAAATATGGTAAAAAGTGAACCATAGTATTCCTTAGAAGTGTCGCTACATAAGTCTTATCTATATATTTACTTTTGAAGTGATAAATGCTACAACAGAAAGTGCTTAAGCTTCACATTTATATTATAATATAATACATAATATATTAGCTGGTGAATATTGATTTGAAATCTTGGGCTATGATTATATTAAACTTACTTTTAGGATTACTTTGTGTAGTTTCACTAGCTTCACTGTTAGGTAGTGGCCTTTTCTTTGTTACTGTTTCTAAAAAGATAGATAAAAACATATTAAAAACACAATAACAAAAAAGTACAAAGGCGAACTTAAATGTTAGGAGCCTCATTAGTTTAAATAAGAAAGGTAAATAATAAAATACTTCATTGCACATTCAAAATTGTTTAAAGGTGAAAATAAATGCTATAAAGTACTATTTTTCAGATACATAACCTTCATGTAACAAGATAAAAATGCTCTGAAAACTGATGAATTACACATGAACTACTAAATCTAAATATATATAACTCAAAGGTGACTGACTGACATAGTGATCTATCAACGCATAGCCCAAACCACTGGACGGATTGGGCTGAAATTTGGCATGCAGGTCGATGTTATGACGCAGGTAGGCATCCGCTAAGAGAGGATTTTGATTAATTCTATCCCCAAGGGGATAACATAGGGGATGAAAGTTTGTATGAAACTTTGTCAATTTTAAACCGATCGGGCTGAGACTTTGCATGCATAAAGCTACTATGATTTTATCCCGAAAAAATAACGGGAACGGGAAAAAACTGCCACGCAGGCGAAGCTGCGATAATTTGTAAATCATTTTAGAGGGCAGGTTATCAGAAACATTATGGCCTTGTCTATTTAAATTTACTAAATCTGGATATCATCCAGATTTGATGATATATTTGTATATTTTTCGTACGATTAAAAATTTTTTGAGGTTAAGTTACCTGTAACGTTTTCCTGTGTATCGTTTTCATCAGTCGATTTTTTGTTTATCAGATTTATTTTCTTTTTCTCACGTTTTTTTATTTTCCGCATAAGAATTTTATCTGGCGTGGGCATCGCAATAAAATATAACACATGGATTTTCACCACAACACAAACCCCATTCACATTCAGTCATTCACATTTCATTTCTTCTTACGGGTGTCGTGATTACACAGCCATGGAATAAACAACACCGGAAAACGCAGCCAGGAATTTGAGTACATTCGGTATCCAATTCCTTGATCGTGTATTCCATGGCTGTGCTTTCCAAGTCGTACAAAATTTGTACATCTTTGGAAAAAATGAATGGAATTGGATGTCAAAATTTAGGTTCGTTAAAAACATAAATACAAAACGAGCGTGCTGCCGCAGCAGCCGCCAAAGCACCAGAAACTATACTGCATGCACTGCGCTCTACACTAATCTCAAAATAGGATGGTCAAACTTGACTCTAGTCGCGTCGAAACGTAGCTTATGCTTACGTTCGACCAATTAGAGCAATGGTTACTAATTCCCAGGTTATGTATTCCATGGTTATACTTTTTGGCGCTACGTATTCGTCTGCACATTCCTGGCTGTGATTTGGCGGGCTGTGTATTCCATGGTTGTACATTAACCGGACTCCAGTCAGGCCAGATAATTTCAAATATTGTACGACCAGTGAAAACTATCTAGAAAACACAGCCATGGAAAGCGTAGGTAGGAATAGCAATAGGCAAACAATATAAGTAAATATAAATGGATGGACAGAATTTACTTGAACACTTTTGAATTACCTATTTATCTTTATGAATACTTTGAGGAAAATTTGCTGTTGTCGGTCACACACAACCACAGAATACTTTGTGCACAGCAAGTGTTTTGGTTTGGTTCACAGAATATCAGAATAAGTAGGTACCTTGTTACATTGGAAAGTTTGGTTGGAGTAGCTACGTTTGCACACTTACCTAGTATAAATATGGAGAAAGAAAAACTTCCCATGTTCAAGGTATTGAAGCAAGTATCAGAAAACACCCTGGAAGCGATTAACGAGATGGGTTTCAAGCATATGACAGAAATCCAGAGTCAAGTCCTGCCCAGTGCATTGGATGGAGCAGACATAGTAGCTACCGCGAAGACAGGATCTGGCAAAACTTTGGCATTTCTCATACCTATAGTTGAAATAGTTTTAAAGAATAAAGCGAAAAAAATACAAGGTATAATCACTTTAGTCTTATTTGAAATCTTAAGACTTTAAATTTAAGCATGGATAGTACATTATTTTTATTCACAGCAGGCATACTTTTTACTTTTCAGGAACATGTGCCATTATTATTTCACCGACAAGAGAGCTAGCACTTCAGACATATTCCGTACTTCAAGGCCTTGTATCTTACCATCAAAATATCACATCAGCATTAGTTATTGGAGGTGAAAACAGATGGAAACAAAGTGATGAACTATCAAGGGGTAACTGTTTGCTTTTAAATTCCTACCACCTAAAAAGTAGAGGAAAAAATAGGAAAATACCCACCAAACTAACATTTAGGTTGTTCAAAAGTTTTGATTTTGGCAGATATTCCTTTTTAAGCATACATTTTCCACTTCAGGTGTCCATATTGTGGTCTCAACTCCTGGACGTTTGTTTGATCATATGAGAACAAAAGAGTTTGACTACACCCATGTTAGTTGTTTGGTGTTAGACGAAGCAGACAAAATCTTTCAATATGGCTTTGAAGAAGATCTTAAGCAAATCGTCAACAGACTACCAAGTAAGTTGTATATTACTGAACTTAGAAAGTCTCATGACTTTACTTCCCTGACACTGCAGATATAGCCTCAGATCTCTTAGGGCCTACCTAGTAGTACCAACTTAAGATTTTTGAAGATGTTTTAGGGGAAGGGGCAGTCAGAGGTATGTCTAAATACATTTGGCACATACCCCACATTTTGCAGTATTTAGTATTCCATGTGTAAGTACGTACTGAACATGACAATTCTAGGGATTTGAACTATGTGCTTTCATATTTCACAATGTTTTCTTTAACCCAGTCCTCAAACAAACATATAAACCAGAGTAGGTACTTATGAAAGTGGGACTTGAATGTTACCTTTTACTTTATAAGTATTAATCCTGGTACGTATTACATTCCTTGATATTTTGACATTGGGATAACCCTGACATAAAATGTAAATATTGCCATTAAAATTTCAGAAAACAGACAAACTATGTTGTTTAGTGCAACACAGTCAGAGAGAACTGATGCATTAATAAAATCTGCAATGAAAGAGAATTTACAAAACATAAACACCGATGAGGACAATATCAGAGCAACTGTTGATGGCTTAAAACAAGGGTAAAATTAATCACATTTACAAAAAATTATTTTAAATGTTTGAATAGTAAAATTCAAGGCAAGTCAGAAAAAGCAAAGGAACAGTATATGTATAAACATTTCAGTAACTATAATGTCTTGTTTCAGATATTCAATTTGTGAAACTGAGTACAGATTATGGTGGCTACACAAAATATTGAAGAAAACGAAAAACTATAAAGTCATGATTTTTTTCTCCAGTTGTAAATCTGTGATGTTCCATCATGAGTTCTTCAATACATATTGTCAGACATCTGTTCTTTGCATACATGTAAGCATAATAATAGTTAAGTTTCCTAGCTTTAAAGTTTGTTTTATAAAAAACCAGATATGTTTCAAAAAGACTACATAAAATAATTAATAATAATGGAAGTAATTTAGTATGTACAAATATTTTACATCTAATATTTAACCTATCTACCTTATATCTACATATTTTATCATAACTTTTTCTACCTATAGTAAAAAGCGGGTCTTTACTATAGGTAGAAAACAGAATTTAAGTCACTGACCGCAGGAAGTGTGCCAATAATAATAAGGATATTATATTCTATGACTAAAAAATGCAAAGATTGGTTACAGCGCCATCTTTTGATTGGACTTGTTGATGTAACAAGCAGATGGCCCACCTGATGTTAAGTGGTTACCATCATCTGTAACAAAGCATTACTTGGCAGGTTACGTTAGTTAGAAATAAGCCCTATCATGCACTACTTTGCGTTCATTACCCTGAACCATACAGCTGTTAAGCCTTGTGTCCCTGGCACCCACACGACACCCTTCAAACCAGAACACAGCAAGCTGCTTGATTGGCAACAGAGTACTTACCGAGAGATAATAAACCTATCTGAATACCACAAAATATTATCTGAGACACAAAGAGTGGACTACTTTCGAGCAGTACAAAATACGTTGGAGTGATCCGCCTATATATTTCTTCTAGGACCTAGGTACGCGTAATTTCTGACGCATAGGCAGGACCACGAAAGGTCCTTTAATTTGTTTACTTATCTTATACTTACTTCATATTTTTTCAGGGTAAGATGAACCAATCAGACAGAACAGACACTATAAATAATTTCTACAGTGCGGAGAAAGTAGCGCTATTCTGCACTGACCTGGCAGCCCGAGGGTTAGACATTCCTGCTGTGGATTGGATCATACAGTTTGATCCACCTGCTGATGCTAATGTAAGCGAATGTATACCTGTGGTTTGACGGGCTTGTACGTGTCACGTGTAAAATGTGGCCCTCTATGTCTAGGCGTACCTACCCCTAGGGGGTACCCTAGAACATTTCAAATGGTTTTGATAATAATAACGAATAATTACATACATTTGACAAATGCCATCTAATCCCAAACTAAGCCAAGCTTGTAGGTACTATGGGAACCAGATAAGTTAACTCATAGAATATTCGAACAATTATACCCCTAGATATAGGGTCGGCGCAAAAAATCCATCTCGTTAAATAAGAGCTAACTTGAGAAGTGAGTTCTTATTTTAATAAATCTAGAATCTTTGTCCTGACTGTTGATTGTATGACTGACTGACAACGCTCCTGGTCGTAGACTTGAAATTTACAGGGTATATTCTTCTGGTACGTAGAGCTGTACTAAGAAAGAAATCTTCCTAATTCACCCCTAAACGAGTACAGCGGAGGTTGAAGTGTTTATGAAAAAGCTTCACGCGGACGATGTCGCGCACGTTTCGTTAGTGTAACATACGAGTCCAGACACAGAATAAACATCTGTATTCATCACACAAATGTTTGTTCTCGATTGAGATCGAACCCAGAAGCGAGAAGGTAGAACTACTACCAATTAAGCTGTGACAGATGTTAAGTAGGAAACTAGTATAATGCATAATATTATAGAGCTTAGCAGCCCAATTTAAAAAAATACTATAAACCCTTTTTGATATTTAAATATTTGTATAAGTTTGGAAATCACTGTAAACCGCCTCAATCCCATCTCAGGCGATTCCGGGAATACAGTAAAAAGTGCAGGTATAGTCGAGAGTGAAAGGGTCGATGAAATTCGAGAACTAGCCATAAACTATATAACTAAGGCTGAATGATGTAAAATTCTTTGCAGGAATACATCCATAGAGTTGGCAGGACGGCAAGAGGAGTTGGCGCAGCAGGAAACGCAGTGCTATTACTTCGCCCAGAAGAAAAGGAATTTGTAGAAGAATTACAGGAATCAAAAATATATTTGGACAAATACGAATCCTGGAATTCTTTCTTCAATATAAAAACTAAGGTAAGGTCTAGAACTGTTAAATTGTTCATATAATATGTACAATAATAGGTAGGTGTATTTGGACCTATGGCATCCAACTAAGGGGTACTGCGTGTGCCTCAAATTAAAATTACATACAACCCTTTCAAAATGATGTTCTTTCAAAACTAAAAATAGGTTAATTGTAAGGGTAAAACAGTGTAGGTACCTATATGTGTGTGTGTGGTGGGAAACGCTACCAGTATTCTAAAGCAGCTACAAATTGCAGCTAGATGCAGCCATGGAGAATCCAGAGTTCCACCAACTAGGCGTGGAAGCCTTTGAGGGATACATGAGAGCAATGGAAGTCAGAAAACAGAAGCAAATATTCAATTTGATAACCATGGATGTTGACGCAGTGGCGCGATCTTTCGGACTGAAAGAGAAACCTGACGTTGACGTCCGTAAGTAGTGCTTACTTAGAATCTATTATATAAAAGAGAATATTCTATAAGTTAACGACCAAGTGGGAATAGAACTGTCGATCAATCTAATTTACATCAAATAATATTTATTTGTAACTTATTAAATAGACAAATACATATTTTAGAGTACATTAATTACGTTCTTATTTTTTTGGGGTATTTGTCTATTGATTACTTTACAATAGACTAGTCTCTTCTGAGCCTGAACCAATTAATCTATGTATACCATTATCAGAACCTTAGTCCTGACTGACTGACTGACATATAGACAATGCTCAAGCCTAAATATCTAGTCATAGAGACTTGAAATTTTTAGGGTATATTTGTCTTGATGCGTTGAAGTGTGCTAAGAAAAGAATTTCCGAAATTCTACCTCTAAGCAGGTACAGCGGGGGTTGAAGTTTTTATGAAAATTACTTCACGCGGACGAAATCGATCGCGTTTCTTTAGTTTATTTATAATATTCGTTGTTTTTCAGGAATAGGTTTCAGCAAAAAGCATAGACCAAGAAAAAGAATGGCAGCCCTGCTTGTAGCAGAAAACGCAAGTAAAAATATCAAGATGAACGTTACATAGTTCATTATTATATAATTTTACCACACTAGGAGAAATATTGCAAATATGAGATAGGTTTATAAAAGTTAAAATAAAAGTTATGTTTTACACAAGTTATTAATTTTCTTTATATATATTACAATTAGAATAGATACCTAATCTTACAAGGGTTTACATTCTTACACTATGAGTAAAAATATTATGAACCACCTTCTCTTCTGACTAGACAATACTGAAGGTACTATACAAACTATTACAAAAGATAATACGTTGGCATCAGACAAAGTTGGTTAGGGCCTAGGGGTAGGAACTCAGTTGCGAAGATCTCTACTGAAGTCGGTACTACGTACCATTACTTTGGCGAAGCATTCATTTCATAAATGCTGTTTCTCGCTAATTTCTCGAGACAATCTTCGTGGTTATGCTGGTGATTCACAGCGTATATCATAGAGTCTATAGTCTCTACAGTCGCCGGACACCGGTTGAGAGAAAAGTACTGAACACACCTCCACGAGGTTTTCCCGTGAGTAGTTGAATGTTTTGTATAAACAAAGTTCCTGTGTACAAGCTGTTTGTGTCCTTTTCGACTGTAGATGTATCTATAGCGTGTTGGTAGCTGCGTTCTGTCGTTGCATTCATTTACTACCAACGAGAGGGCACCTGGAAAAACGAAATAATATACTTTATCAATGCCTAATAAACTAACTCCTGTAAGATGTATTGGTCTTCGAGCGTGCTCATCAGGAAATCAGTAGCGAACTATAAAACATTTTCGTGCAATAAAGTGTGTCATTAAGCTGTTATTACTCTTACAGATTATAATAATGGTGGTCAATCCACACAGCATAATCTAGCCCCAAGCTAAGGAGAGCTTGTGTTATAGGTACCTACCTACTAGTTGACTGATATAGGTACCTACTTAATACAATACATTACATCCATAGATATTTTTTATTATACATATAAAACACCCAGAACACCCGGAATAAATATTTGTTGATCGTACAAGCATTTATCCCAAAGTGGAAATCAAACCCGCAACCTCCTGCGTCGCAGGCAGACATTCGCCCGCCGCACCACATCGGTCGTCAATTTGGCAAGTAGTACCTACTTAGTAACGCGGGAATTATTTACACAAGAAAATATGTGACCGATTATAGTAAAATATCATTTATTTAGTATTATATGGATACAAAAATACATTTCCATTAATTATACACTTAAGTATCATATCATCACGCAACTTACCCTAGCTTGCATAGCTTAACTAAACATGGAAAAAGCCTAAAAATGTATAAAAATCACACAAAAATAAGGAATGTAAATCTCATTCTGGTTCACCTAAATAAATTAAAATAGCTCTTACAGAGATCATAAGAAATTAAGAATTTATTGATTAAGTAATCCAAAAAATACAATTATACTTATACTCAAAACCATTACAATTTAGAAATCAGTGCTTATGATTCTTATGTTTAACTTATAAAGACTAGATTAGAGCAAAAGCATAGTCTTTTGATTTATGGCAGAACATAAATGGCACGTTCCAAAATTTGTTTTTGTTTCTTTAACAATCCTAAGTCGACCAGGGGACGACCTTGTCGGTCAGAAGCACGGCGGTTAGCACCCCCATAGGCACATGCATGTGTTTTAAGATGATCTCTGCGGATATTACTGAATAAATGCTTTTTGACTTTGTACGAGAGGTTGCTCACACTCCTATGATTCCGTCCGTCCCCGCCTCGACTTCGCAGTGAGCAGAGCGCCATCGTAACCAATTTTACTTTTGTGACGTAAACGAGTCGTTCCGACATTCGAGTTGCACTGCGGGGCATTAGCAACACTGCGGTTGAGTTATCGATTCCGCGCAATATCGCAGTAGCTGATTTTGGAACATCAACAATCGATAGACCAGCATATTTGCCAGCGCCACAATATCGTAAAAGATCCTCCAATAAGTAATGTGGCTGAATAATTTGTTTTCAAGAACCGCGTCTTCTTGTATAAATACATTGTATTCTGAAGCCAGCCTAAAGAAAAATTCCCCGCCGCGCCTGTTGTAAAGAACTGAACGGATTTTAGGTCAGCTAGTATTTTATATAGGTAGCCTTGATAGAACGACAGTTTTAAATAAGGCCCTTGATTTTTATGAAAATCGGCACATTATCCTACTGTCACTATAGCCTATAATAAATTGTGCTTTACAAGTTTAACTGTTCTAAGAAAATTCTATCACTTATCAGCCTTAGAATAAACATTTTTGTCCTGTGTTTGGATTATAACAACGATTCACTCAGGTAATGGCCAATTAGTTTGGTCTCACTTCAATAATCTCATTGAATCTATGATTCCACTTTTCAAGTATGTACAAGCGACAGAGTTTGTGTATACTTAATGTTATTAGCATTGTACCTATTTGTAGTGTCTTTTAAATTTCTCTCAAAATATGTTTATAAAAATATAATATGATCTATATAATCCTCTTTAGAGGTCAACCTATTCTAAAGCACTAAAAAATTATGTTGCATAATAATCGCCTTGTAGCTGGTATACTTTAAGTATATCATTATAATGGATTCCAAAGCATGGAGCTTTGCAGAAAGGCTGTTCACAAGCACTACACATGAATCTCGTGTCCCGTCTTCTACCAATTTTCCAGCAAAGTCTACAAGATCTCTGTGGATATTTCTTTTTACCATCCTCCTTTTGTGGAATAGTTACGAGACGATGCTCAATGGGATTTCTGGGGTATTCTTCAGTATTCGTTCTTGCCGTGTTAGTAACCTTCCCGTTAACTAAGTTTTTGAGATCGACGAACAAAGAGCTGAGGCATGCAGTACCTGAAAACATGATGGCTATTTTATTTATTATGTAGGTATAAATAAAATTGTAAGATTTGTTTATGTTGAAAATGCCATCGTGTTTTCAAGGTGAAGCTTTGCAAAGAAAAGAGAAATCCAATGAAAACTAATGTGATTGCATTTTCAACACAATCTCTAAATCATAATGTTCAAAATGAATAGAACACAAGCAAAAGTACGAAAAAATGTGCAGCTTATAACTAGAGTGATTTAACTTTATTTTTAAGGAAATAAAATATGGCTTACTGTCTTGCGGTGATTGGTAGTCCATATGCATAGATAGGTCTTTTTTTCCATCTCTGTTGGCATCAAAGCACTTTGGAGGGCTGCACACAGCTGGATCAGTTACTATTATATCACTATCATCACATTCAGTTTTCAGTTCAATAGAATTTTCAGGTGTGGGCTGATCTTTACTATCACTGGAGTCATGAGAATTGTTAACTTTGTGCAAGTGAGAATTGTACTTAGTGGTAATATCAACTGGATTCTCATCATAGACTGATTTTGAGCTGTCGTAGTTTACGCTTAAAGGCATTTGATTGTTCTGAATGAATAGCGGCCTGTCTTGCTTTTTATGTCTCTTCTCAGGATTCAAAAGCTCAGTAAAGTAGTTTTTTTGAAGGAACTCTTCAGACTTTCTCTTTAGATGGCTGAGCCTTTGAAGTTTCTCAATGAACTGTTTCTGTTTGAGTAATTCAAGCTCGGTGTTCTGGATAGTGTCATCAGTTGCATTGGTGTCATAAGGATCTGAAGTACACGATTCAGGTTCTGGTGTGATTATTTCATTCTCGGCTGGATGCTTGGGTAGTTCCTTTGCGTGCCCATCATCATCATCATCACTCTGCAAGATGAGAATCATTATTATCGGATAATTTAAGGTGGTTCCATCAATATTCATTCCTAGTAGATCTCACAATATAATAAATACATCAATATTTTAGGACATTTTTACACAACATCATCTAGCCTCAAACTAAGCAAAGCTTGTATTATGGTGGGAACCAGATGACTGATAGAATTATACTTTCTTTTGTAAATACATACATAGAATACAATATAACATCCAGACACAGAACAAACATCTATGTTCATCACACAATCGTTTGTTCTCTGTGGCGATTGAACCCACCATTTACAGCACAGAAGGCAGGGCTACTACAAACTAAGCTGTGACGGCTGTGGTAATAGACTGCATGCAGCTTATGCTTTTTAATTTAAAAGAGTTTCTAAACTATGTTTAATTTAATTAGCATATCAACAAAATTATATTTGAAAACACAAACCTCTTCCTCTTGGCTGATTCCTTGATTAGTTAGTCCTTTTATTTGCAAAACCTCAGCCGTTCCTATAAAACTTGTGAGGTCTTCTCGCTTGACACTCACTTCTCCATGATACATAAACTGTAGCAAATCCCTCATTGCTTTGTGTGAAACATCTCTGATTACAACTAAAAGATAATTTTATTGATGAGTTTGATGGATATACAATGTTTTGCACATTAGAATAGATCTAAATAATAATCAAGTGAAAGTTTCTTCCTAGTTCTAGTTAGTAATCAATTGGATTCAATTGGTTTGGAAACTCACTTATTGGATGCTGACATGGATTCATTTGGAACATTTTCTTGAAATAAGGTGAGCATATTGACAATATAACTTTGTGCGCCTGCAACAAATGACCTTCAACAGCAATTGTAACGTCGACGAATTCGCCATTTCCTAATAAACCGGCGAATCCTTTGGTCAGGTTTCCGTGAAAATTGTTCCAGGACAATGAGAATTGTTGGTCCATTTCTAATCACTACAGCATTGCATCTGAAAATTAAAGACCACAAAACGATAAAATAATGAATAAATATTACTAATATCAATAGGATTTTATGAATTTCG
Organism: Electrophaes corylata; assembly: GCA_947095575.1. NCBI lineage: Eukaryota > Metazoa > Arthropoda > Insecta > Lepidoptera > Geometridae > Electrophaes > Electrophaes corylata. The sequence goes on along the minus strand of OX352706.1, from coordinate 5,870,647 downwards.
TACAATTTACAGTAAGAATCAAAGAAATAACTTAGTAGGCTTAGATCATTTACTCTCTAGATACTGCTTCAAACGCACCAACGCATCGAAAAAAATGTCAGAGTACTGTACTCCGACAAGTCGCTCCCCGCCCATCAGTATCAATTGAATTTTCATGGCGGACGGTCACATCTCTGTGTAACATTTTGTGTCTGCAATGGCGAGTTGTACAATAAAAGTGTGCAGAAACTACAGAGGACGATTAAAAATGACAAGTGAAGTGTCCTTCCATCAGTAAGTATCTAAATTTTAAGTTTAATTCCAAGTAATTTGATAAATATAATTCAAAAATTAGCGCGTATTATTTCAACTCGCACTTGACATGTTTGTTAGTGTTGCAAGGTTTTGTATACACAATTCCCCATGTGAGTGCGCGCTTGTCGTTTACTTATGTTAGTAACAGACTATGAAAAAGAATATACATAAATCATCATCATCATCCTCATTAGGTACTCAATAAAGTTTACTGCAGGATACACTCGTAGGTCTCGTGTGCACTCTACTTATATAATTATGGAAAAAGCGCACGGCGCTGGTGAGTTTTATTTCAGACTCAGAAATCGGTCAAGTGCGAGTAGCCCTGAATATTGTTTGAAGGTTTTACTTCTGCATTTTACTGTTCATCCGATTAGGCAGTTAGTACAAAATTTTTGTTATGTGGTTGTGTATGTACCCAAGAGGATTTTGACAAAAATGGTCAAGTGCGAGTAGGGCTTGGATATTTATCGTTGATTTTCTTATTTTTAGACATTTTTTAAGCTTTTTTAATATGGGTATCGTTTTCGACCAATTTCAAAGATGACATTAATTTTGTAATTCAAGGTGGTGAAAACTTTTTTGTTTTTTTTTTACCAATACCAATTTTTTCCACTAAGTATCGTTTTCGACTAATAAAGGGCCTAAGTATATATATTAGCACTGACCTTGACCATAATTATAGTAACTATGTTACATTTTTTTTTCAGAATTCCAAGTGATCCTATCCAAAAAAGTAAATGGGTGAAAATTATACAGAAAAGCCGCATTTTAAATTTTTTTTAAAACCAGGTGAGATGAATGCAAAGCGTTTTGTCGTACAATAAAAAAATACTTATATATTTTTGCTTTTTATTTGCTTTACATTTTATTTTACAAACAGTCATAAGATTGTTAGTAACAAAAACAGACCTAAGAAAATCAAATTCATAACCCGACTTCCCCTTGACCATTTTTTGGCAAAATAATTTCCGGGCACACATTTAATAATTCACAAAGCGTAGTTGAAAGAACCATATTTGCATTTTATAAATGAAAAAAATTGTCAATTATTCATGCCCGACTCGCACTTGACCAATTTTATATGTCCGAAACTGTCTCGTGCTAAAAAACGCAGTCACATCTTACTTAAAAACCGGAACCTAAATTTGATCTGTTTACCCCATAAACTGGGAAACACATTGTCAGCTGGTAATGTTACGCACGCACACAGTGACAAATATAATGACGTGCCATGAGTGTAAGACAATGTGAGCGCGTGTTGATGTATGGGTGACACGCAAACAAGTTTGCCTAACTTGGCCTATTTTTTAGGTACGCGTTGCAGGAGTAGAGTCTATCTAGAGGTAAATGATCTAAGTTAGTAGGTAAATATTTTGTAATTGGATTGATTTTGATTGAATGAGAACGAATTAAATGGAGTTTAGCTTCGTTCGTTCGCTTCTAAGTTGCTGCTTTCTTCAGGAACCAACAATGTACAGCCCTAGACTACACGACTTAATGTTGCAATTATTATGCACGACCAAAATGTATGCCCGTATACTCGATGTCACTGTCAAGTCATCAAAATACCGATATGGCGCGGAGGGCGAATGTCCGCCTGCGACGCAAAAGGTTGCGAGTTCTACTGTAAGACCCATAAAGCTAATAATAACTGCAGTATATTACTAAGTTAGCATGGTTTTCAATGTTAGTGTCACTACAAATATTGGATTAAGTACATCAATATGATAACTGCAGTATAGGAAACTGTACTCTTATTAAGTTGTTGCTTAGTTTATTTATTTAAATGCAAAGTATATAGTAACTTCATTTACCTACTGCTCTTTTCATAAGCAAATTATTCCATAATAATCGAGATACTACATTCTTGCTTTCTGGATATTTTGGTTTCCAATGGAGTTTTGATGGTACGTGGGTAAAAGATTGTAGATTTTTGTTAGACGATTCCGAATATGAATTCAACTCTAATTTTACCAAAAATGCCAGTTATTGCAATCTTCGTAAGCAGGGCAGATTTGTTTGTGAAGACTAAACGTTTTCAGTCAGTAGGCGTATTCTAAGTTTCTTTCGTTTTGCGGATATCGGATTTCAGTTTGCGAGCTCGAACTTTTTGTATGGAGATACGTTAGTACCCCCATGGGCCGCTAGGGGCGCTTATCATTTCTTCATACAAAAAGTTCGAGCTCGCAAACCGAAATCCGATATACGCAAATCGAAAAAAACTCAGAATCCGCCCTCTGAGGGCTGAGGGCTGAGTCTGAATTTTTTTCGTTTTCCGGATACCGGATTTCGGTTTGCGAGCTCGAAATTTTTGTATAGAGATACGCTAGTGCCCCCATATGCCGCTAGAGGCGCTTATCATATCTCCATACAAAAAGTTCGAGCTCGCACGCTCTACTAGTCGATTTCTTCCCTGCTCGCTCATAAATTGCGAGACAATAGTGTTGGGGGGCGGCCAATTTAGGGTTTGTACAGGGTAGAACAAATACACGCTACGCTATGATGTGCCGCTACACAAAGTTTGAGCAGTTGAAATGAAAGTGCGATTAGGTATGTGGCATCTTAATTTAAACGAAAAGGGTTCCCAGAAATTTTGAAGAGAAACACCATATTTTTCTTCTAAACTTGGATAAGCTGGGATATGTTCTTAGATTAGGTACCTTAGGTATATTATGTCTCTAAAGCTATGTTAACTTATAAACTACGAGCGAGGTGAGTTAGCGGATTGAGCGTGACATGGTGCCGCGGCGGCGGCTGCGGCAGGCTTAGTAGGTAGGTATTATCGTTATACTTAGGTACCTACCTAAGTAGGTACTTATCTACTACTTAGTACCTACCTAGGTACCTACCTAATAGCTACCTTTCTCCCATACCATACAACCAACAAAATACCTAATAAGTACCTACCTAATGGAGGTACCTAAGTAGGTAGGTACCTACATAATATTCCATTAGATCCAAGAGACAAGGACATTTTGTGATCAGTGGGGCCTTCCTCCAAAACGGAGATAACTTTAAATTGGTCTCATAAATATTTGGTGAAGATCTGATGAGGATCTTCTGTGTGATAAGCAGAATAGCTCCTTATAATGCGGTAAATTGCTCACTTACCTATAGTTTTTTACTCAAAAAGTTTTTGGTCTCGAAATCTAAGGCGCAGAACTGTTCTAGGTAGGTATCTAAGGTTAACGCGATTCAAAATCCATTGAATTGAGCCTGCAACAGAATAACTGGCAAAAAACTTGCGGCTTGTCTCTGTTGTAGGTTATAGATCCCTACAAAATACCTACCTATCCATTTAGTTTGGGTAGGTAGGTACCTACCTACCTATCTAAACCTACAAGGCATTGATGTCGTTTCCTTAGAGACTCAAGGGCTCTAGACTTTGATAAAGCGTTTCGTAACTGATTGCTTATCTGACGTGTCCACCGTGCGGCGCGCTTATACGTCAATTAATTAAGTAAAAGCCAAGTCACCCTATCCGTACAGATCCGGGCATGACTGGGCGCTTTTAATTTTCTGGTGTCACGGGTTCCTGCGATAAAGCCTTTCCCCTCCTTTCCCACTTTACCACTAAAGAAAAGTATGCGATTAATGGGCCTCTTATTAAAAGTTTTTAGGATAAAGTTTTTTTGTATTGTGCTTATACATAGTAGGTACCTAAGTTACGGCGCCGTAACAACTGTGCAGCGGCGAGGTTTGAATATAATAACAGTTTTTGTGATCCAAAGTTAATCTACTTGACTAGGTACCTAACCTGTAACTAGGTATTATATTTTATACTTATCTATACAAATATAAAATCTTTGGCCTGCCTGATTGACTGACGTAAGAAAGCAATGCATAGTCTCGTACAGATCGTAGAGATCAAGAGGCTGACTGTTTTGTTAGGCTGTTGTATGATTACAATTCGAATGGTTCACAAAATGTGAGAAGAGGTTTACCTACCGACCTTTTACTTGATCTAATACTTAGATTGCAGTCTGTCATACTTGCTTCCAAATACAGGTTTCAACACCGCCGAGTTAAAAGCACTCCCGTTTTTTTACTTGTAGAAGGTATAAAAATCAACCAACGGTGTGAGCACAGCCTTATCACAGCTTTTGTATAGGCAAACACCCTTACCAAAGCTTAGATACATAGAAACTTACTTATTTACTTTTGGTATAAATAATATCAAAACGTGGTTAGGTCCGTCCGTAGTTAATAAAATGTGTTTTCAGTGAGAAGCGAAAGCGGCAACGCGTCGAAAAATCAAGTCAAAATAAATTTAGGTTGGTTTATGTAAGTATATTAATTATTATACTGTATTATAAGTATATATTAAAAATAAAGTATGCAAGTAAGTTAGTCAGTCAGTCACCTGGTTTCCATAGTAGGTACAAGCTACGCTTAGTTTGGGACTAGATGATGTTTCCTAAAACTGTCCAGAAAATATTTATATTTATATAAATAAATACATATTTATACATGCATATTTATATAAAATTTTATTTATTCATCAAAATCTGTCAAAAGATAATCAATGTTTCAACTTTGTCCATCACTTATCAATGGGTAATGACAAACTGACAATACTAATTTTAAACAATACTTACTTTGTAAGTAAGAGTTCCGATCATAGAATAAGGACTAAAGTATGTTCCGATCTTATAGTAAAAACGGTTTTAAAATTAACTTTTTTCTCCTTTCCGCTTCCTCTTGTCGCCGAAAGCACGCAGTCAGTCTGTGCCTGTGGGGTCCGGCGCGGTCACTCGGTTCTCGGCTGCCGCTGCCAATGACAGGTAATCGATGTGGTTTGCTAGTTTATTTGGCTATCGGTTCCGCTCCCAGTATGTGTATCTACACGTTATAATCGAACGAGCCCCGGCTTAGGTAATACGGTTATGAATCGGAGCGGATTCGATTTCATCAGTTTTTATATGACTGCATACCGGGTAAATTTCTAATCTTGTTGTCGCTTTGAATGCTGCAGGTAAATTTAGATGATTCAGAGTTAATTTTCAGATTCGTCATTGCTATCATCAGCCCGAAGAACGGTTACTGTGTATCTGTGAGCATAGTTTATTTTGATTTGCCTACACATATCATCTCCTTTCTCTATAAAGCTTGCTATAAGTACTATGTTCATAGTTAAATACTAGTGCACACAAAAAAATACTTTTTTTTCATACAACACCATCTCGCCCCCAACTAGCAAAGTCAGAGCTAGAAACTATCGGATAAACAGTTTTTATGTCAATGTTTGATACTCAATACAAGTATGTACTTGTAGTGAGGATTGAACCCACAACCTGCAGTGCAGAACACAGAGCTACTACCAACTGTGTTGTGAGACCAGATAATACCAACTAAAGTAGGTAACATGGTTAAAGTACTTCGCTTATTACTTCAAAAACCCCGTTTATTACGCCTATCTGCCTAATCATTCTCTTTCTAAAGTGAAATATTTGTAAAGTTCGTTCAACACGTGCGGAGAGGAACAACTTCCCAACGACATAGTTACTGCACAGTAGAAGATTGTGCTGTCTCGATGTTCTACCTGGGTGCCTTAGGTACTCGTAACTTTACCGAGAAACCGCTATCTGATGGATTAAGTCGATACGATGCAACTCTCAAGATTGTCGGGTAACTCGACTGTTGAAGCGAACTTTTAGATTCAAATCGTATTGCAGGGTTCTATCATCTATAAAATATAAATTGGATTATATTTTAACGTCAACATGTTATATTTTTGATATGGTGTCTTAAAAGGTAACTTAGTGCGTTTCGCACCAGAAGATGGGCAGCATACGTTGAGTACTAAACACCGATACTGATGCGACCACCAATCTGTCTGCCAAGTGTTGTGACTATGACAAACCCCTTCAAAAGCCTGTGTCCCAGCAGTGACATTATTATTTGAACTAATGACGTGACGTGATATAATATGTTTTAATTTTCATACTGTTTTTGTAATCCAACAAAACAAGAATCATTTTCACCAAAGCTCTATAAAAGTCCATAACTAAATCATTGGAAAAACTTTCAGCGATTGAGTGGAATAAATTATGTTATCCGATGTTATTAACATTGGCATCATGGGATTGATTGAGAATTTTTTGCTCTGAATCCGAGAAGTATCCACAAGTCGGAAGTGCGAGGACGTGCCTCCCGAGGTCTTGGAAGTTGGAAACGGCTGATTGGCTCCATTGTGAACCATCAATGTTCTGTAAGACCGCGAATCGTGCTCTTTTCGTAAAGCTTTTGGTTTTGAGACGACACGATCAAATCCCATAGGTAGATGTAACTTTTGTTGGCATTCAAAGCACCTGCTACAGCTGCGCAAAACTTGTTTGGGTTGTATTTATTTCAACATCTTTACAAAGTTATAATTGGAATAAAAATTGGGATAACATTAGGTACGTATTTGTGTACATATTATAATCTGTTTTGATCACAATCCCAAAAAATTGGCATTGTGTTGATCCAATTTCGAATATAATAAGTAATCGAAAATTTAAGGGATAATATTGAAAAATGATTATATTTCTGATTTGAAATAAGCAGAATTACGTCACAAACTGTAATCAAGCTAACAATACCAGAAAATAAGTTCAATCAAACGCCAGACGTGACTGACCGTTTACCAATATCTCAGTTGAATAGACCTCAATTAAGTCTTGCGGACTAACCTAGTCTCAATTTAAAATTCCATCTCAGAAATACTTGGATTAAAAAAGATTTTTCGATAATTTACACCCCGTCCTTGAGTTCAAAAATTGGCTCATGACAGAAATTACCATCATCCTCTCGAATCTCTTGGGTCTACTCATAAATTATTATTTTTTACATTTCAAGCTTACCTACTGCAATTTCTAGTCACGTTTACACTTTTTATTAGCTTTCGCTACGTGTTCTTATCTCAGATCAATTCAACTTTCATAAAGTATGTGAGTAATCTATGTAGATAAGCGTCTAGCCTCTAAATGGAGAAATTACGCTTAAATATTCCGATGTGTACGAATGTAACTAAACACAAATACGCACATGCCTACAGATAAAGCTGTAGGCTCACATATTTTGAAAAAAAAAAGCATTGCAGTGTTTTAAAGCATCTGTTGTTTTAAAGAACAGAAACATTTTACTTGCTTTTTTGTTTTCAATGCGGCTACCATCAATATTTACGGCTTTTTGTCATCATTGGTCGTTCTGTACGATATTTGGGAAATATTCAAAGAGACAATAGCCAGCTTTTACTAAAATGACTGCAGAACCAGCCGTTACGTGTACCTACTGCCTATTGTTAGTACAGTCCAAAGCGAGGATTGAAATAGGTCGATGGTACTTACCCATTTGTAAAGTAACTTCTTAGTGTAGCTTGTTGATTGTAGTTTGGTGACAGTCTTTACAACAAAGAGCTGTCAACAGCAGCGGCCTAAAGAAGGCATCGAAACACAATGCAGGTGCCTATCCGTTTGAAGCAATGGTTTTTCGTAGTGCCTCTTCAACTAGAGGATTATACTTGAAACAGTTCTGCTATTCGCTGACTGTAAATAAATCTGCGGAGCCTTAAAATGCGTAGGAGCTATAACTTCATAAGATATTGTAAATAGAGTAATACTATTATTATTCCATTGATTGCAGATTATTATCATGCTACTATATAATTAGGGGTACAATTTTAGGAACAACTCCTGAAAAATTAAAATCCCTACGACCAGTGGTTTAGGCTGTGCATTTCCTAAATGGCAGTTAGTCGGTCAGGACAAAGATTCTTAAAATTGTGTATAATGACTATCGTCACAGCTTAATTAGTAGTAGCTCTACCTTCTGTGCTGTAGGTTATAAGTTCGATCCCCACCGAGGACAAACGTTTGTGTTGAGAACATAGATGTTTGTTATGTGCTTGTGCCTGTGCATGTGCCTGTGCATGTAGGTACCTGTCTGTTATATTACACAACCATGCGGCCCATTGCACTTTGTTAATTTGTTGGTTGTGTACAAGAAACCGCTTATTCTATCAGCCATTTGGTTCCCATAGTAAGCTGTGCTTAATTTAGGGCTAGGTAATGTTGTAAAAAATTTTATAAAAAAAGATAAGTGTAATATAGTAAGTGAAATATTTTTAGTAAAAGAAAGACAACTGGTAGTGCAAGGGCGGAGGCGTGATGAAAGCCGGGTGGGGTGGGATTCGCTAATGCCTCTCGGAGTGCGGATTACTTCATGGAATGGTCGCGCTTAGCTCCACTCCAGCGTGAAAGCTGCAGGCGATCTGTTTGCCGCCAGCCACTCGGCGTGGCGGCGGCACAATCAAGTGTCAGTTGAAAGATCTGAGGTGCTTCTGTCTATCTGGGTTACCAACATCCACGTTTGACTAAAGCGTTATACATTTAAATCATTCTGTTGCGCTAACTATACTACCAATTATAAGATTTTTTGTCCTGAATGTCTGGACTGACATATAGACAATGCACAGCCTAAACCACTGGTTGTAGAAACTTGAAATTTTCAGGGTATACTCTCTTGATAGAAGGTATTAATTACTAAGAAAGGAATTTCTTAAATTCAATCCCTAGATGGGTACAGCAGGGGTTGAAGTTTATATGAAAAATAACTTCACGCTGACGAAGTCGTGCGCGTTTCGTTGGTTTATAATAAGTATAAGCACGACCTGTCGTTATAGTTCGTAGCTGTCACGGTCTTCTTGTGTCCTAAAACTCCAGTAAACGATCATAATTTTGTATCTTTTAACTGTAGGCACTATGGTAATGTAGACCGCTACGGTAACTGTAGACGTGTCTACGGCGTACAACATCAGAAACGAAAATATTAATAAGCTCACAACGTACTTTTTCAAGCACGGTAGTCGTTCCCTTAGACCTGTTTGATAGCTTTTGGCTCTAAGAGTTGTGTATGATTTTTTTTCTATTTGTTTACATGCCATATTAATAAACGTATTATTTTGCATTATACACATGAATAAAAAATTGAATAGAATATTCCCATTGATGTGTCAACTGGATTTGAATCCACGGTTTAAGGATCAAAAAGCCCCGCCCTCACTCTCTACAGACTCTTTGGAAAAGGGATTATTGATATTCCTTGTTAGACTAATCACAAAGCCCAGTGAAGGCGCTGTTTTATCTTGCCGTTCTCACGATTGTTGAACTTTATTTGACACTTCAGACAAAGTTCAGAGCTAACTTCTTATTTTCTTCCTCTATTGGTTTCGCAGAAACTTTACCCACTGAAAACCAACACTGATTTAAAACAGTCGATATTAGAAAAGACCGAGGTTATAATTATGAGAAGAAACAGATCTCTCAGATACCTACTCTTTTGGTTTGTTATGTAAGGTATGCAAATTTTTGCAAACTCACGCACACTGCCTCAGTGGAATATTGGTTCAATAAATCTGAAACAATAAGCCTGTGCCTCGTGTCGGCTCAACATAAAGGCCAAATCCGGCAACCTACCAATATTTCATGCGGTTTTTGTTCATTTGCTTTTATTGGGTATAAATTGGTGTAAATGAATTATACGTCTGACTTTTGTGCTATTTGAAATTTGCCTGGGCGGGCGCTTGAGTTTTGCTTTAGTCACTTTTGGCGTAGACTTTACAGCAGTTTTTTTATTTACACTCATGTTTGACCATAGAAAGTACTAAAACCGTACAATACTAAAACTGTCAATAGTACGGTATCGTACGTATCGTATTATTGACAGTAGCTATCAACAATAAAATAGGTCATCAAGATATCAACAATAGAAATAAGACACAATACATCCTCACAACTTCTTGATGCCCCACCTAACGTGAATAAAGTTCATTATAAAGTTTACTTAGAATTCATCAAAGTAGTTAGTTCTCGTGATTTATAATCTTAGAGAATTAGTTAGTAATTGAGAATTGAAACTCATCATACTCATGAAATTTGCATGAATTTTCATCATGAAAATGGGTTTTTTACTGTTTTATGTCTTAAATAAGAATAATATTCTTATTATTGACTTGTCAGTATACTTATAACTTATAATGTGTATAATATATTTCAAATATGTTAGGTATCAACCTAACACAAATGCTTTTTAGTTTAAAGTGCTCTGCCGCGCCGCGGTCTGCTCCTAGTGCGCTGACGCTTCGGTAAATGTACCATCGATACAATATTTGTTTGTTTATTTTCCAAAATTGGCCTGAATGGAATAGTATTTTATAACTCTTTTACAAAATGTTCTTCATGTCGGTTATTCCGTAGTATTGTAGCAAATGGAAAACGTTATCACGGCATCGGTAGCGTTTCCGTGATCTCTCGTAAGCCCAGATTAGGTTGGATTGAGTCGAACCTTGCCGCCGAACCGGTTATATTGAAGACGTATGTGCGGACGCGTCGCAACATACGTCTCAAGGCAACCTGCGTATTTAAGACAAGATTTCAAGCGTATCTTTACTCGCTTAGATAAAATCTGTTTATGAAATCATGAGAATCACTTTGACTTCCATAAAAGTTTGTTAAATGCTTTCTAAGACACTAAAAACTATAGTACATTTATTATTTACACTTCATGGTTAGAAACTTGTCGAGCCATACTAATGTAATGTTTGGTTGTACATCTAAGGGGTAGCCCTTCAGACGTCCTCAAAGAATTTTGAGTGGGTACTTGGAGTAGTACTAAAAGATCTTAGGGGATATTTACCGTGCCTAAGGATTAAAATAGTAAGACCTTCTTATACCTAGTACGGCTGATATTTGCTCTATAGTTAAATGTATATAGTTATAGAGACCTTCACATAACAATAACTAATAACAGAACTAACATGTCAGATTCATAGCTATAACTTTGTTCCGAAGATTTCGGTCTTACTTAAGCTTCTTAGAAACCGAGCTTGTCCTATGTAAGTAAGGTTATATATAGAGTAAAACGATCGAATGGGTCCTGAAAGGAAAATTCATATGATGTATAATGAATAGGCAAAAACCTAACTTAAATTTTAAAAATAAGTAAAACTGTATTTTTACTCAAGTTTCTTTCTCTGCTGGCATTAAAACCGACACTATATAAAAATGTATTAGACATACTTAAACCTTAGAATCAAATCTTTCAAATAATTTGTTTTTTTTATATAACACTATAAAATTTAATAATTTCCATTAAATTCTTTTATGGCCCGTTCGGCCTTTTCACCCACTATATACATTTTGACCTTTCTTCTTGGGCTTTGTCTCTATCTAATCTTTCTAATTAAGAAAAATCTTTCACCTTAAAAAAATATAAAATAATGATTGCTACTTTAATCTCCAGGCACGGTAGATATCTCCGTTAAAATATACTGTCGGTATATGTATATCATCTACAACAGATATAAAGTTCTTGTATAAATCCAAGAAAAAATAACTGAAAATATTTCGATCTGCAGGATTTTCGTGAAAAGGTTTACTCTTTTGGGTTTAGAATTAGAGGGTGCTTTAACAGTCACAGATGAACATAGTTATTTTGAAAAGGCTTGCACGGTGCGCCCCCGGCTGTAGGCGAAATATAATAATAGTCGTCGGGGCACCGCGGAATATCATCTCAGTACATTGTGAGAGGCAGGATGCTCATTAGATGAACGCCCCGGGCCGACCCAGCCGCATGCCACCGTACCTTCTACATTGCCACAGTTTATGTAGAATTCTGCTGTTCAACTTCACGGAAAAAACTTGGAGCAGTCAGGTTAATTTAAAAAACACTGTGATGTTATTTTGAAACTAGTCAACCCCTATATCATCATCATCAACATCCTGTAGAAGTCCACTGCTGGACATGCACCTCCCCCATACGTTTCCAGGAAGAACGATTCTGAGCCCTTTCCATCTATCGACTTCCCGCGATTCTTATGTCGTCAGTCCATCGGGTAGAAGGACGTCCTACGCATCGTCTTCGGGTTCGCGGTCGCCATTCGAGAACCTTTATTCCCCAGCAAAAATATATAAGTATATCAGGTATCCTTAATACAAGCTTTGCTTTGATTGGGGCTGAATGGTGCTTTGTGAAATGTCCGTACAATTTTTTTTATTTAACTTATCTACATTGTATTATAATCGTGTTTTGCTTGAAAACGAATGTAATCAAATTACATTATCATTTTAATTAATAGGTACACGCAAGTGATTGAGGTGGATTAAGGTGGTACAGTAATTTTGGCAGGAACAAAGCCTCAATATAGGATTTGGTTCCGTTCAAATTAGAAGTGTAATTATACGTAATGATTCTAATGAAGCTCAGTGCTGCTTCCACCACACAGATAAGAGTTCAAAGAGCTACTCGGAAGGAAAAGTGTTATGCATACTTCGTATTAAACTTTATGGCATACTAAAGTTATAATATGACTTTAGAATTCATTGTACCTCCAGAAACCTTTAAAGTTACACACTCGTAAGTCTACTAAGCATTAACCTCGTTACGTTATCGTCTTGAGTTGAGAATGGTGTTAACAGTATAATTATAATTACTGCAGTTACTCAACTCATGGAATAATATCTGAGTGAGTTGAGAAGCTAACGTAATATTTTAATCTTATCATTCGGGGAAGTTTCATGTCTCGCGAGGAAAGTTTGATCCGTGGTTCGAGTTTCGAGAAGAGCTTACGCCTGTGACTACTTGGAGTCGTTTGGCGCACTTTCTAGTGGGTCAGTTTAAGAATAACTTTATTAAGAACTTATTTAAGAATAGCTTTTGTCCGACTCCAAAAAGCTAGTGATCTCTAATTATTTAGAGATTATTTAGAGATTTTATGATTATTCATAAAATATTTTACTTTCAATACAAAACTTAGTAGTACCGACAGTTGACGATTTAGGCAGTCAACTCTGCACTCAAATAGTCTACGTACTTAGGTTTACCTTCCTACCTCAAGTCGTCTCAGAGAGATTATTAATTTTACCTATCTATTAGCAGTTTGCAGTGTGCTGAAGTGTTTGGGTAAGTCTCTTTTGTTCGAGCCTGACTGACTAAGCATTTTAGAAGTTAAGATGCCTTGTTTGGACGCTTCCGATATTTGTTAAGCTTGTGTCGGTTTAGAAGATGCTGGCAAGATAATTAATGTGTAGAGCTCAAACTCGTCACAGTGTTTAACTAACTTAAAGGCAATTTAACGGGACACGGTATATTTTATAAGCGTCTTAAAATGTTGACGTAAACTCTTCAGAATCTATTTTAGTACCTAATTAAAGTTTTGAATGCAAACGGAATCTCAGTTACGTCTGTTTACTCTTTGAGTTTGTCTGTCAGTTTGTCTGATTTTCTTTATCTCTCTAATACTTCCTTTTTACCTTTATTTGTGTTCTAAATTAAATTAGCTAAGTCTTGACACGTTAGAAGAAGAAGAAGAAGTAAAAGGCAAATGATGTTAGGCCATTGGGTATAACAAAAATTATAGGTAAGTAGACTAGTGCGTACCTACGTCACTAATTATCAAATCGTAGCAAAAACATTCCGTTCGAACAACACCCCATGTGAAATAAGAGTGATTGGGTCTTAATTTGCTATATCCACACCAGAGGATCAAGCACAAACAAATTTGACATTCAAAACATAAGCGTATCATACCGACATCGGAATTACACTGCGCGGTAACCAGGTAACACTCCGCAGTAGCAATATCGATGCCGCGCAATGTAGTTTAAATGTCAATATGATACGTTTACGCCACAAATGTCAAATTGATTCGTGTTACGGCCTCTACAGGCAAAGTGTAGATCTTCCCTGTAGTCAATGGATGGATTAAATCGTTAACTATACAGTAGTATTACTAAGTATACCCCTATTGCCTGAACGGACTGTCTCGAGGCTGGGATCTTATAGATAACATAGGTACTTGTAGGTAGGTGGTAACGATTTTTTTTTATTTTGCTTAACTTCAGGCTTCCTGTGCCCCCAGCACGTGTGTGTGTGTGAATGCACTCATTCAAATAAATATTTGTAGACATTTTTATGCAACATCATCTAGCTTCAAACTAAGCATAGCTTATTGAATAAATAGAATACTTATATACTTTTTTTTGTAAATACATACATAGAATACTTGATAACGCCTAGGCAGAGAATAAACATCTATGTTCTTCACACAAATGTCGGTCCTCAGTGGGGATCGAACCCATAACCAGCATTCTACTGACTGAGCTGTGAGGCCAGAATACAATATTATATAAGATACCTACAGTCTACAGATGTAGAAGTACTGTTAAAGTAAGTTCTAGTAAGTATTTTTTCTTTCTTCTTTCCTAACTTCTTCAAGCTGCTGACGATGATTTAGTAGCAAAGCTATGTACAAAAAAGGTTTTTATAGCAGAAGACTCAGTTAGTTCGGCATCACGTCTGTTAATAAACAAACACGCGGAAGTGATCTATCTTACGCCCGCGTTATCAGTGCACCGCTGCGACTGGGCACATTCCTTGGAGCAATTAATTGTGCCGACGCCTTCCATTCATTACGTCATCTTGATGCAAACAGCGAGTGCTTCCATTACACCCATATCTTTAGTAGTTTCACTCGTCTTTTTTTCTTTCATAGTCTGTGGTTGTAGTTTTAAAAAGGTTGCTTTGCTGGCGTCATCAAATCATAATAACAGTAGCCATTTTGCAAGTAGACGCTATACAATACAACTTAATAAAATATGCCTTGTTCTACTTTGAGATTTTTTCCGGCTAAATTTAAAATTACGCGATAAATTTAAGTGTTTTGAAAATTCGTAAGATTTCAACCTTTACGCTCAAAATGAAGATGTTTTTTTGGTGTCAACCATTTATTTAAAGTTGTGCTATTTGTGACATAAACTAAAAACGAATTTAATTAATTGATTAATTTTCTGATATAACATTTTTTAAGGACTTAGCAAATATTTATCAATTATTTTTCAGACTGTAAGCTGGCAGCAGTACCTAGGCTTCAAATACGAGAGTCCTAATCCTTATGTCTGACTCCCGTCATTCCAGCCAATTGTTCGAATCCCTGAATAAGAAATCTTCTCAACCGCAATTAAAAAGGGATTTGAAGGTAAGCACAGCTCTAGACATTATCAGAAGATTGTAATGGGTAAATCAATGTCGCTCCGTCGCGTAACTACAGTCGTGATCTTAAAACGCCACTTTGCCCGCAGTCGTTCGAGGTAACGAGACTATAACTCTGCCTTGTCTGGATACACATAATCCCTGCGTTCACGAAACTCCGTAGATCCAGATAGAGGATAGAAATACGATTAGTAGGGTTTGTTTAGTTTGATTGGAGTCGGTTAAGCCTTAGTTGTAGGCAGATAGCACGATTTCTTCGCGTCCGTGGTCGGATACTGTGTAACTGCGGGATCAGTGCGGTCAATCTGAAGTCGGTGGGTTCACACGATACGGATCAGTCAGATGTTGTCTGTCTTGCTTAGGACGGCACGAGTGAGTTAATGACTCGGAAATCATTCGGGTTAAGTCACTCCGAGCACGGATTGAAAGATAAAGGCTAACAGATTTGTTGGTGTCATGTCTCGGTCGTTTCTGTTGGGACTTGACTGAAGAGTTCAAGATACTGGCTCTTCAGGGACAATTCTATTAAGCAAGACTGGTAAAGTTAGATTTTATTTATTTAACTTAACACAGTCGTGATTTTTTTTATTTATCTTAGAGCAAATATTTGTTCTCTACTTTATTGGAACCGAACCAAACAGTCAAATCGAATTCTTGATCTCAAGCTCAACAGAGAGATAAGCAAACATTGTCTTGTTTGTTTACTTAAGCCCGTATTCAGTATGCATGTAAGTCGGTAAGAGCCAGATTTCCGGTCCATTTATCTGGTGTCTCATCATAGTTCCGGTGCAGCCGGATGCACCCGGTCAACGGTTAATTGATTATCCGGTAGTTAACCGGCAAGCCGGGACACGGTTTTGACCGTAAATAAATCTTTGCTTATTAATTAAGTGTTTATAACTTTATTTTCTGGATTGCGCTGGTGTTTTGGTTCACGTCATGAGCCTAAATAAGTCCACTACTGATAGGTCTCCCCTATATTTGTTATAGTCACCACGCTTGGCTGACGGATTGGTGACCATAGTGTAAATATTTAGTACTTAGTTTACTACTTAAAGCAAACATCGCTAGTTCGATTGCCACAATGCACTTTTGCACAAAACTACCCACTCTGAACTAGATTATTTTTTCATACTTTAAAAATGTATTATTTATAATTATGTATACTTAACTAATTCCCTTTTTAAATCTTTTCTTTCCATGTAGCTGTACTTAGTTATTAATGTATTTTAACTACCTACGCAAGGCAAACCTACGTAATAAAATAGTTTTTAGTTTCTCTCTAAGTTAATTTGTAATTCTTCTAAGAAATAAGTTTCTTAAACCTTATTATATGCTGCCGCTCATCTCCTGGGTGTTCCCTTAGTCACTTCTTACAATATACTTTACGTTTTATTTTAACTAATTTGAAAACAGGAATTTTTATAAAATTCTAAAAACACAAAATATATAATTTTACGTTGGTTATTTATCAATCAAAATACAGAATTTATTGCCAAAAATAATTAAAAGTTGTACAGTTGTACAATAAGTTGAGTACAGTGCATACAGCTACGTTGACAAGCTTTATAATAAGGTGTTATCAAGTGTCTTGACAGTAGGCCCTCGACCGCCAGCACTCCTTGATAATTGACGCCGGGAAATTACATGTCGGCCCGCAGACAGTTGTTGATGACGTCACGACACTTGATTATAAACGATTTATTTCAGAAATGACGCGGTATCTTACGGTGAAGGAGTCGAGTGCGCCATCTGTCGAGAACTTCGATTAGAAGCCGAGCTTTGTACACGAGTTTGTAGGTATGTTTCTGTTTATCTACATACATAGGTGTTTGTGTCGCAACACTATATACCTAGACGCTAGACGCCAAGCAAACAAACAAAACACACTCCTGAGTTTGTTATTATTTCAAACAACAAAATACACTTTTGGATTCGGGAGAACAGTAAATACAAACATTAAAATTTATATCGGGCCAAACAATAAAACGGTGCTACGCCATCCATGTTGCTATGGGTCTACGGCGTAGCATATACCGTAGCAACATGTAGATCGCTCGAAGAAGATTATGAATACATACCTATAATATACAGATACACACATCGTTCTGGCTAAAATCCTAAATAGTACAATGTGGTATGGGCTAGTTTATATTCTGCAAAGTAGCGTGCGAAAAAGTATTGCAATTTTAAAAGAATACATTTTAGTTTCGTAAAACAGTGGGTTATTTTCTGCTCCCGGCAAGTGTCCGCTAATTAATGTTTGGCAAAACGCGGCCGGAAGCCCGGACAAGCCCAGTTATGGTAAAATTCCGGATATCAAACTATTCGCGACGCTTTTAACCTTCAGTATGCCGGGAATTTAGAACAATATAAAATGTATTGTGTCGTCCAGTTCAACGTTCTAGTATAAATATAATACCGAAATTTATCAAATTAATACCCATTGTTTTTTTATATATCTTACTGATGGGACTAACAGATGGCCTACATGATGTTAAGTGGTCGCCTATAACAAAGTATTTGACTCGTAGGTCATGCTTGTTAGGAACATGCCTTACGATGCACTTCTCAGCGCCCATCAACCTAAGGCATACAGATGTGTAAATAAATAAAAACTTGCTTATCCTTTAGTTCGTGAAAGTGTATGCTGAACGGATTTGAATGTGGATTTTACATCATTTGCTACCGAAACAATAACTGGAGATATCATGCAAGTAGGGCCCGTACTAATGCTAGTTTATAATAATAAATAATACTAAACATTATTCTAAGAAACATTGTACTCAACAAGCGAATGAGCCCAAACAGATTAAAGATTTCATTTTTTGAGTTTTGTGTTCTCTTTTTGCAAGCTTCAATTTAAAGCGTTAAATAATAATAATAATGCTGGACAGTCCACACAGCATCATCTAGCCCCAAGCTAAGCAGAGCTTGTGTTATGAGTACTAGATGACTGATGTAGGTACATTACATATATAGATATTTTTATTAAACATAGAAAACACCCAGAACACCCGGAATAAATATTTGCAGATCGTACAAACATTTATCCCAAGGCGGGAATCGAACCTGCAACCTCTTGCGTCGCAAGCGGACATTCGCCCGCGCGCCACATCGGCGATGAGTATACGTGTGGTTGTGAAATTTTAGAGATCTTACAATATATTTAAGATTTAAATGAATATTGAACATACTTAAAAAATAATATCATAATAATAAAGTGTTTAAAATAATCTGACTGGCTTACTAACTGACATATAGACAACGCACAGACTAAAGTAGTAGTCGTAGAGACTTGAAATTTTCAGGGTATATTGTAAACATATTGTCTCGGAGGTCACGTTCCTTAAGTCTGGATATTATTATGTATTATAAGTATGTACAAATAAATATAAGCTATCTGGTTCTCCTGACTATGTTAAGTTTTGGGCTAGATAATTCTGTGTTAAATAATCTTATTTTTAATAAACTATACTATATTGCAATTAGTTGAAAATAAATTTGTTGCTACAAATGTCATTAAACTCATTTATAACTTGATACATTAAAATTTAAGCGATCCGAAAAAGTTAGGGACAAACTGAGTTGTCCAAGTTTAGGACAAACGGGCATTCGGGTTTTCTATCTATGTATAAGCAAAAAGTTTTAACCCTATCCATCGAGTGTTGTACATACCGCGCCGACCGTTTACCGATCTCCGCGTTCATTGTTATGGTTCCGATGTCTATATCATTGAATGGAAAGCAACTCAGCTTCAAGCCTGCAGGTCAACGCTTAGACACGAAAACGGAACAGTGAAACTCAATAGTGGGTAATAAAACGTGGCTTGTTGACACCGAACCGTTGCACCATAGTTGAGACTTCATTCCAGTTGGTAAATTTGTCGAGCGTCCATCCGAAATTGCGGGCTTATTGCGTCCAAGGTTTGTTTGTCTGGACGGACAAAGCTTTGTAAACAGCAAGGTACACCTCAAGACCTCAAGCAATCAAATACATACAGGTGTTACTTGTATAATGACGTTTCAATAGCCCATTGTGAGTTTGATAGTCTGAATGATGCACGAACACATTCCGATTCATAAATTTTATTTTCGGCATGCGCTACGTTTAAATGGTAATAGGAATTGGCCTCACAACTCAGTTAGCAGCAGTTCTGCCTTTAGGTTGTGGGTTCAATGCCCACCGAGGACAACAATTTGTGTGGTGAGCATAGATTTTTGTTCTCAGTCTGGGCCAACTGTTTTCTTTGCCAACTTGCTTAGTTGGAACTAGATGATGCTGTGTAAAAATTTCCGCAAACAAATTTATAATTTAAAAACAATGCATAATTTAATAAATACCGATGCAAGCATTAATTTTTGTTTTTATTTTGGATAGAAACGGGATATTTACCATGATTTTTGAGTTTGATTGTTTCCCGATATTTCGGCACAGTTGCATGCGTCATGATCACTAGTTGAACTGACACACTGAACTGAACAGAAATCATAGTAAATATCCCCTTTCTATCCAAAATATTAATGTTTTTGTTTATTCTGTAAATTAAAACCATGGTTTTGTCATCAATTTGTATTATTTTGCAGACAGGATACAATAAAACTACTACTAAAGTTAAATCGTGTGGTCGGATCGCGGTGGTCTAACACAGAATCATAGGGTAATCCAAGCATAACTAATATTCCACGTTCGAAGAAGTCACAAGTCGGCTTCGCACTCGACAGGCTCGATGCTGGGATCGAGGCACTTGGCACAAGTTAAATGTAGTGTAAACAGAGGGTAGTTATCGCAACACAGCGCGCTACTAAATCTTCACTACCGCTCGGGCGCGCGACCGTTTGTCATGTCGCCTACCGTCGCTCATACCCGGTGCTGCTTATGTCGTGTGTGATGAAAATGACGATTAATCAATGCTCTGTGGCTTAAAAGACGTTATAAGCTTCAAAACGATGTAGACCAACCAAGTTAGCGTATTAGTTATCTACCCATTCTAATTATTATATTATTTTTGAGTACTTATTTGTCGAAACAAACAGTGTAAGCGTGGCAAAGCTGGATGAATCTCAAACTTTACATCCAAGTTATGTTTTTGCATTCGAATAACAATGAAAACAACTTCGATTTAAGAAAAGCTCTCTAATTAAACCAGTTCCCGGCTGTACCAAAGCCCAAAAAACTACTGCAGCGGAGTTAACTTTTGTCATTCATTCACACCACACTACAAAGGCCTGCTTTTAACTAAACGAAGTTTATCCTAAGGCAACAGTCGCCTGATCCCGCTTTTGCAGCTTTCAAAAATAGCTTGAAACTCCGAGCTTAGCCGACGTTATATTTTAATATGCATAAAATACACTCAGCACTTTAACGTTTCTCCTTTAGTTTAAACTCACTAATGAGTTTTTCAATTTGAAACCAAATAGCTTTAGTGAGTTGACTAGTTAGAATTGTGTTTCTTAAGCTTCTCATTGAGGCCACATGAATCCAGAAAGTTGATGCGTAAAGTCCTACAGACGTCCTACAGATAGCGAGCTTACATAGTTTCTAATACATATGAGTAGTATGGATTTGCAGAAGATTAATCAGTGAGATTGTAAAATGCACTCGCTCGCTAAGCTTACCATCCGGTTTACGTAGCGAAAGATGTTTACAGCTCAATATTATTTCCTATAGTTAGGAGCGCACGTAGCGTTCCCGTCCGTTGGAAAAGGCTGGAAATTGGTACATAATATTGCAATCTCCGTCGGCAAACAGTCGGTATATGCGTCGGGAAGCAATACGTAGGTACTCGCGTCGGGCGCCCGCGGTTAAACTTCCCAGCGTACAGCAATACGCTCTTTCGTATTTAACCACTTGTGGTTAGATCCTCTTGTTTTGTACTTACTGTGTACTTACTTAATGTAAGATGAGTAGCATTGGGAGTAATAATGTTTGACGTCACGATTTCTTATTTAAGTATAATCAATGTTTTATCAATGATTTTAACTAGCCTGGCAGATCTTTGACAGGATTTTTGTACTCCGATTATTTAATGCCTAACTAAAGTTTCAAAGCAGCCACGATAATGAACATACCTACTTTATTTTTTATCATTATCATCATCAACAGCCTGTAAAAGTCAATTGCTGGGCATAGGCCTTCCTCATACGTTTCCAGGAAGAACGATTTTGTACCGTTACCATCCATCACCTTCACGCGATTTCAATAATGTCGTCAGTCCATCGGGTAGAAGGGTGTACGCTTCGTCTTTTAGTTCGTGGTCGCTATTTGAGAACCTATACATACTATACTTAGCATTTAATAGTTTTTGGTAAATAATCAAATAATACATATTGGCATACCCCTGGAAAACTAAGATAACTACAGCGCAGAAAGTAGAAAAATACCAACTGAGCTGTGAGCCGCTCTGTGGTGGTAGATAAGACCATCAATTGCGTCCTGTTACTCTCCATTGTGTGCAATGTGAAGATTGATAACGTGATAAGGACTTACATCCTTTCGATTTGATTGCTTTGATTGCGTATCTAGAAAGACGTACAAGCAACAAAGATACTTTTTACCCATTTATGTGTGGTTGAACCGTTAAACTCTTGCATTTTATTACGTAAACTCTCAACAAAACTGTTGGCAAAGTAGGCACGAGTATATCTCTAATGCATTCAACCTTAGCCATTTAATGTTCAAAGCGTTTTCCCGCGATTACGGAATGGAAAATACAGAAATTAAGGCAAAGTTTCGGCGGGTGCCTCTTTTATGACGTGTTCTTATCTCTCGGGAACGGCGCGTATGAGTGTGGAGTAAACCACGTTAACTTTACTCTTCCAAACTTCCGCCTGGGATACTATTTGCATTATTGCATGTAAATAGAGTACAAAATTGCGTGCATTTCGACACGTAGACGGGAACGTAACGTGGCAGTTGTTGTACAAGTGGTACCTATTGTGGCAGTGCCGCTTTGTTTGCCAGTGTCGCCGATATATCTCGAAACTTTCGCGGTGCAGCAACGCATCTCTCTGCCGGAGTATCTACACTGTAATGTAATGCATACGATTAAAATGCCTTGTTGCTTTGTTTTCTTTTACTTTGGTGCCAAAACAATATTATACTCCGAGTGAAACAGTTTAATCCTTTCAGATCAAGTAAGATATTCAACCATCAGAAAATAGAGCTCGGTCTTAACTTTGGTATCTCTAATCTTCAGAGCTTATTATTTGACTTTTAATTGAATCTATTAGCAAATTTTTATTTCGGTACTTAAAACTACTAAGTTATAAAAATAAAAATTGCATTTTAAAAACAACGTGATCCGCGTACGGAACACTCCGAATATTTTTTAATGTGTACATATGGGGCGTTCGATCGGAGGGATTGCAATGTTTGTTTCAATTTCCTGCGCTGTGAGAGCAGCCGCGTTTTCTATTCTACGATCTCGCATTTGGCTTTGTGTTTTTCTTACAAATCTCACTCGTGATTTTTTGCTTATCGCTTTTGAATTTTCTTGTTAACTTCGTTTGTTATTCTAATCATTCAGTGAACACTATTTATCAAGCTTTGAGTAGTATTATTCCAACATTGCTAACTAAGATTACAAGAACATGTGTAAAGTATGTCTAGTCTTTATTGCAAAATTAATCCCACGCCCACACATACAACGCCCTAAGCATTTCATAAAGTAATTTGTATCTACCAATCTATAAAATACCTAGTAGAAGTATATTTGGTCTGCCTGACTGACCGACTGACATGTCATAGGCAATGCACAGCCTAACCTACTGGTCGTGTAGATACGTTTCAAGGTTTATCTGTGTTGGTGCGTAGAGGTGTACCTACTAAGAAAGAAAAAATTCTGAAACTCAACCCCGGTGGAGGAGCGGGGATTGATGTTTGTATGAAAATAACATCACACGGACGTAGTCGCGCGCGTTTTGCTAGTCTTTCATAAAGTAATAAAATAATCCTAGAAAAACGTATAATAAAGCTTTCGCCAAATACTGGTACACTATAACTTCGAAATAAAGTAATATTTATCCTTTGACCCGGGATACTATTATACGATACACTTATTTTTCGATCTCCAGCTCAAAGATATAAATCAGGGGTCAAAGATAATCATAGTCCTTTTACTAAATAGCGACCAGTTTACCATTTTTCTTTGATAATATATCATATATCAAAGCCATTTTTGTATATTTTTTGATACCGAGAAATATACATAGATATCCATAGGGATAAAAAAAATTACAACTAGAAAATGAAGATTATGTTCAGTGATCGCTTTACCCCAGAGCCGATCACTATCGTCGGAATGCCTCTCAAAGTTGTGCAGGAGTATACCTCGAGCAGACTCTGCGCTTGGCTAGACACAACTTTGAGAGAGAGCTAAATCGGTGAATTCGGCTGGGATGGGCTGCATTTGGTTCGTCATGTCTTCTTGGCGCTCATCCCCCAATACTTGAAAACAAAAGCCTTCAACCAATGCGTCCTACCCGTTATGACCTATGTTGCCAAAACGAGGACACTAAACAGTAAGGCCGATCTACAAATTGAAAGTCGGCCAGCAAGCTATGGTGAGAGAGCTATGCTCAGAGTCTCTTTGAAGGGTAGAATCCGAAATGAGATTATCCGACAGAGAACCAGGGTAGGAGAGGCCTATGTCCAGTAGGACTATTATTAGTAGATTAGTTATTACTTTGGCTAACAATCTGCAAATAAGATCTATCTTTGAAATGAGATAGTGAGAGGAGGCTCGGGATATCTTTGTTGAAGGACTTTGTCCAGTAGTGAGCCGATATTGCCTGGATTGAAAAAACACCTTGGCAATCGGATCTTGAGTACAAGAGTTTAATAAGAATGTACGTACGTAAGCAGCAGTACAGAATAAGGCATCTTTTTTAAATTGTTTTATTTACACAAACTTTTCGTAACTTGGTAAATTTTAAGTCGAAACTACACATATTGACTTGTATACACGTAGTAGTTTTCGGGAGTAGTGTGCAGTGTCCATCGAGAGCGGTTGACTCTCTAACTATTTTCATTAGTGTCCGTCACCACTTGTTAGAGCTCGTAGAGTATTATTTAGGAGGCAGAAAGTTTTATTGCAGTTGTTGTCACGTGTTTGTAAATGTGTCATGAAGAGTTTTATTGCATAGTATTTTTGATGATAGTTATGAACGCTTGAAAGGTGATTGTATATTTGCTAGAGTGAGTGTTGTGTAGCCCTGTTGTTTAGTTATATATCTAGGTTTATGTTTGACAGTATTCAGATGGGTATAGGATATATTTTGAGTATAATAAAAGGTTTCCTAACTTTAAACCAGGCCATCAACTTCGGTTACTCGAGTGTTCGTCGGTTGACAATGAAGAGTGTTTCATTGAGCTGTCCATTTGTCGGAGTGGGCGCAAGTCGTGTGGCAGTCAGCGGCGCAGCGCGGAAGGCGCGTTAATGGCTGCTCGGCTCTACCTGTCAGATGACTGTCGAGTGTCGCCGTGCTTCGCTGCTCGCCAGGATTTGTACGCGAAATGCGTAGAGTGTTCCGGAGCTGAAAGCTAAGATATTACGAAAACCAGTGGTATTTTCTCGCTCCAGTCGCTCTAAAGTTAATGTTTGATGCTTTTTGGATGAACCATTAGATAGGGATTTTTAGATAACCATTAGATTGATTTAATTTGATTCAGTGAGGCTTAATTGAAAAATAAGTAAACAATGATGATGACCTAAATAAATAATGTATTCAAATAACAATTGATATGCTATTATCTATTACTAAAATAGAAAACTCATTATCGAACGCTACAAGATCTGTAGATGACAGAAATAGTAAGTGAAATGCCATTTATTTAAAACTTTATTTGATACTCGCATGAATAAGCTGCATTGCAATCAGTTTTGGCAAAACCACCGCTAAAAAATATCAGAACAAATATACACATTCAAGCTTCCTCCTATAAACAAGGAAAAAAGCATTGCTGTGCAACTTTTAGTTACATTTCCAGCAAACTGCACCCGTCTACAGTTCGATGGAATTCAGAATTCTATTCCGTCCAGTGTTAATGAATTCGCATAATGAAACCTCTATAAACTTTTGGGGATAGTTTCAAATTAAATGTCAAAGTTGGCGAAAGTGTCCGTGAATGTCTAGCAAATTGTCGACAACGCGATCACATCTCGTATTCATCAAACATCCATTCTCTACTCTCAATATACGTGCCAAAACTTGGGGCAGCCGCGCCGCGCCTGTGGGGTTCATCTAAGTTTCCGCAATAGGGTACAACATGCGAACTACCCTTCGACGAACTTACCGTCCGCTTGTTTACAGCTCCGAAGAAGGTCAATTCTGAAATCCACTAAGGACAATTGCAAGCTACACTCACCAATTTCTTCGATTCTTTCTAACTTTAATTTGCACTTTGTCTAGAAATTGTAGTAATCTAATTGTAAGAAAAGTATTATAAGAAATCTTCCCCTCGGTTAGTTATGAAACAAGCAATGAACTGCGAAGCAATTTCTCCCAATATTTGGATTTTTTATGGACGGCAGGTGTATTTTATAGAAAATTGCTCTGGTTGATACTTTCTGTAGTACTTTTCGGTTTTAGGTTCTCCTATATTAATAATAGGTACTTACGTACTGCTAATTAATTTCAAAATTTTCACGTTGGCAAAGTATTAATATTTTTCAAATCTTGCTTTCTTAATTTACAATTCAAACATTAATTTGGTAAGGAAGCGGAAAATAATTTAATTTTGCTAATGTTGTCTTGCAAAAAGAAGTAGGTAGCTTTTATTACAAATTTTATTTTCTATGAGAAGTAGAGGTATGAATGCCAGTCCATCTTTTTAATACGAGAAATATTCAGAAATTGTATAAGACTTCTTTTTGAAAAGCTCCTTAGAACATTTTTACCGTAAACTTCAAATAAAACCATTTCCTCGCTTTGTTTTATCTTGCTGCCGGTGTGTATCGAATGACCATTATATCCAACGAACCGACCTTACAATTTTTGCGAGCAAGTAATTCGGCCCCGAGCCATTCGTGGCATTTTCACTGGCTAGAATAAAACATTTCATTTCCGATGTAAAGATTGTGGAAGAGACATTTAGGAACGCTTATTCTAATATTTCGTCTGTACACACCTACTCTATTTATAAAGTCATGCTATGTAGTTGCACGCAGTCAACATCATAAGGAAATGTAGATCAGACCAAATTTGGAAAGTGTTTTATGATAAAAAAGGCTTTTTTATGTCTTTTTACGAATCGTGATTATTTTTTATAGTGCTTGCGATCATATAACCTCGCAGGTCACGAACATTAGGAACTTCTCTGCGTCCATCAACCTGAGGCAAGCAGACATACAGGCGTAATCCTCATGTACCTGTAACTTTGCCGCCACCCACAACCTTTAAATCAAGATATAGCTACCTGCTTGGCGCCAGAAATAAGCATGGTGGTAGTAAGTAGACAAACCCTTCTCGAAGACCACTACTTCTAGTAAAATACTGACACTGATAATTGATTATTGACAAATCATAAATTACGAAAAAGTAGCTAAATCCACAAGCTTATTTATCTGGAGCTTACAACTTATTAATAACTTTATTATAAATTATTCATCATCATTCGTATTTTTACATCTAACACTCAACGTTGATTCAAGAAAAGATTTCCTGGCTTGAATAAAATATATTTTAACATAAAATGTTGCTTGTAAGTGTAATGTTGTTTTTATATCTTTTGGTAGATTAAAGTGTCACATCCAGGCTGAAGTGAAGTCGCAATGTGATTCCGGGCAGCGCTCGGTCACGTCCTGAAGTGCGGAGCGATGTACCCCGCAACCGCCACTTCACAGTAAAAAGACCCGCACCAGAATGGATTTGAATAATATATAGCAACTCTTTAATTCACTGCAGTATATCACGCTCAGGCTCGCTATTCAATTGTTTTAAATGAGATTCAAGTTTTCTTTTGAATCTCTTTGAATGCTCATCCATCGTATACAATTGAAGATCTATAGTAAAACGGGTTGTGCTCACGTCTGATTGAAAATTGGCTTCGGAAACGCATGGATGCTATCGGGTGATTTAATTGAAAAAGTAATAATACACGACCTGTCCAGTCGGACAATAAAACGGAGTCAAAGATGTGAAGGGAAATCATAAAGGCTTGAGTATAAAAGTGTTCTTTATGAAGTGTCGCCGCAGAGGCCCCCCGCCGCCGTCGCCCGCCTGGCGTTGATACCTATTTGAAAGTCCTGTAATATTGGACTGGGCTGTCCAACTGTCGCAAGCTCTACCAGTGTCGATATTGTATTAGATATTTACTTTTTTATTAGCAGCTTAGTTTCAACAGATCAACGCTTCAAACGTTTTGCTGTGATAATAAAAGAAAACTCCTAAATCATAGATACAACCCTATGTGGAAGTAATCTATAAAAGTCATTTATTATCTAGTACACTTTGAAATCTAATATTCGGAAATCGGTTGATTTCAAAAGCAGTATAACGGGTTTATGTTTATGAAACCTTTTATCTACGTTTCATGTCTTATCTAGTTATTTCTGTTACATCAGATTAACTATGCCTATTTCTACCGCCAAAAAGCGTTGCTGTGTTTCAGTTTGAAGGGTTTAGGTGCAAGTGAAATCACAGGCACATGAGGTTTAGCACAAATATACCTCAGTTTAATGGACGCAGAGCAGTGCATCGTAGAGCACGTTCCTTACGAACGTGACCTCTGAGACTATGTTTTGCTATGGGTGATGGTAACGATTTGTTGATGGACCATCTGCTTGTTCCATCTACAAATCGTGTAAAAAACGGATTTTATGTTGCAAACGTATCCATATTTTACGCTCACTACTGTAAAATTCATCAATTAATTAATTCATCAGTTAATTTTTCCTTTTCACTGTGAAAAGGAAAAATTAACTTTTATTTGCAAGAACGAATCACAAACTCACTTATAAAATAGGAACTTACATTGTATCAATTATTAACACAACTTACATTGGTGTAGTAAAATCAGAATATCGATAATTTTGCGAAAGAAAACGTGTGGACATCTCTAAAAGCGTCCCGACCAAGAGAGGGTCGAAGTTGGCGAAGGGAGAGTCTAATAAAATATGTAGATTTGATGACTTGTCACATTTTTTGCTACAAATCCAAGATTCAAAGTTTTTTAGTCACTTTACCACCACTCGTTTCTTTTCATTTAAATCATGTAAGGAATTACGTCCTTTTTAGTTTGACTAAGTAGTAGATAATATATGACTGATCGTCTTAAAAAAAGTATCTACTTACCGATAAAACTGCTCTTTTTGAATACTTATCTAGTTTTGATTATGACATATATGGGTGTATCTACATTATGTGCTTGTATTACATATATAAATACACGTGTCTACCAATATTTATTTATTATTTTTATTACTAGAACAGCTGTAAAGATATTGACAGTTCGAAGTTCAAGAGAAGGATTGGTGAGAACTTGTCAAAGACCGGTGAAAGTGGCAGAGATCTTAGATCAGCATTGAGACACGAGGCTGACTAAAAAATGTATCTTTGAAAGTCATGCATCAACTAGGTAACTAGGAAGTAACATCTTCTTGGTCGTAACACTCTTGACAGAGTGGTCGTGGTTGTCATGTTGGAACTGTAACATAACACCTCTTTATTATAGTAGTAAGTAAAATATAGACAGTGGAATATGCATAATTGCATCCAATTGAGTTAGTTTAATCAGCTGGCACGTCAACGGGCTATCTCTATCAAATTCTAGATCAAGCCCAATACGATAGGAATGTGATGTAAATGCGGGCACTCAAGCTCGACTGCATTCGAAGGGCAGCCACAGACATCATAAATCGGGCGAGACGCGTGCCGTTGCTCGCCCCATCAACGATTACTCCAGACCAATGGCAGAATGATGGTTGACCGACCGCAATATTGCTCGGACGATGACGAATATTATTCATGCTGGTGGTTTGTTATTCATAAATATTACACACGCGAATGTTTATATAACTAGGTGGAGTTGGACTTGAGTTAAAGTTATTAAAACTTAGCATTTTTAGACGTCACTATCTGACTAAATTGAACTGAACTGAAAGGCACCGGTGGTCTAGTGGGAGTGACCCCATCTGCTGAGTCGTGGGTTCAAATCAAATTGTGTACAAATGGATCTTTCCGTTCAAAAAAATTATGTGCGCAATGCCAGTGCTCTCAAACGGGGAAGGAAAACATCGTGAGGAAATCAGTTAGTATTCTAGCAGCGGCGATGGGCTTGCAACCTGTCTCGTATGAAATACTAACTACTGTAAAATGTGGGTGTGTACCAAATGTACTATCTGGATGTACCTCTGATTACGTCCTTTAGATATCCTCGAAGAATCTCAAGTAGGTATTTGGTACTAACAGATCGGAGGAGATATCTACCGTGCTTGGGGATTGGAGTCGTGATGCTATTTCTTTTACTATCTGACTGGATGAATGAAATTAAGTTTTGCAAACCTAAATTACATTTGCAAAAACGATGTTTGAATTCAATTACAGAACTATTCGTATACTACCTACTCGTTAAAGTGGCCAACTGGATATTGTTTATTATAAAGCTTTGAGTTGAAATCCACATAACATTTTGTATGTGGAGAGCTTAGTTGCAAATCAATAGTCCAATCGTTGGCAAGCGCGTACCACTCTATCAACGATTAGTTTTGGTCTAGTGGACACCCGCTCTCCTTGCCGTTAGAGCAGGAAGCTTGTTCATGGATAAATTACTGCTTACATCGGGTAGATTTCTAACTTTTCTCGACGTTTAGTTTGCAACAAGCCATCGAAAAATTGGTTCTGTCAGCCCCATTTCTACCGCTACTGCTGCACGTAATATATCTTTGTTTGAGATAAAAGTGAACGGGTAATGAGAAAAATAAATGAAGGGAAAGGAAGCCTTAGAAGAGATCTGTCCGTAGTAAAAATGTCAGCCAGAATTCATCCTCGGCTCACCAACAAAGAATCAGCCGAGGTCCATTATGATAATGAAAGTGACTCCCGTTTGTCTTAAAGTCGTAGCTCAATTTGCAAGGCGAGAGATAAACGCTGTTAAACTGTCGAAGTTCGTGACAAAGCCTGAATAATGCAGATTACACTGAGAAAAATACGGCCGCAGTCAAATCTGCATATTTTATTGGTCCCTTTTCAATGTCCTCTTTTCCGACCCTAAATAAAATGATATCTGCAAGTTTTCACTCTCTAACATTTATTGCTATTGCATTTTAACATAAATACCTATTACTATGTAGAATTTATCGTTTCTAAATATATTTTTCAGTTTCTATAATTACAATCACAAACTGTAATAATTTCTTAAAAGGGTTTACTCGACGTAGAGCTTACTATTTTGCAGAGAGATTCAATTCCAGAAGCCAAGGTACAAATTACAGCACGTAGAGGTGAAATGGTTCACTGAGCGAATGTGGCGATGGCTTTGTGTCTAGATGGAGTTGAGCTGAGCGCCTTGTGTGTGAGGAGGCCTACAGTATTCACGTTAAAGCATTCAGTCGCTTTGGAACAAATTTACGTTTACGAGTTCCGGTCCCGTATTTACTAAATTGTATACTTACAGTAGATTTTATCGAACTTCTTTCTAATGGAAAGTACTTTTAGTTGAATGGTCCGTTAAGAAAGTAGAACAGAAAAATAAAACTCAGCATACAGAGAGAAGAGGTATCACTATGCCTTATACTAGGATCCTTAAAAATGAGCACATGCAGGAGATATCACCGGTGTGAAAAAATATAGATATATTGATCGTAGATATTTGACATGGAATTTATTGGTGGTAGTACCTACACAGGTACTAAGTACTAACACTCACGTTATATATTGAACACTTATATTACACGGGTATTTATCGCGTATTACCTTTTGTATTTATATTCTCGACGTTTCGGCTTACATCGGTCAAACAAAACGCACAATAACCGAGCGTGTGAAAGAGCACATTGCTGCAGTTAAAATCCGCCAGGTAACAAAGTCGGCGACAGCAGAGCACCTAGTTGATTCAGGACCTAACCACTGGATTGAACTTCATGATCCCAAGGTACTGGCCAATGAACGGCACTACCACAAAAGGATGATCCGGGAGGCGATTGAAATTAAGAAGTACCCTAATTTCAATCGTGAAGACGGATTCAAACTTTCAGCTTCGTGGAACCCCGTCATTGATAGGTGTGTGCGTCGCGATGTTCCATCACGGTGCGTAGATACTATTAGTGTTGTGTGTCGTAGTGTGAACACTGAAAATATGGATACCGAAGATCAAGTGAGGGTAGTTGTTGATGCTGCCACCGCTTCTCAGTGACGGTAGATCTCAAGTTCAATTATCCAGTCTGCCCGTGACCACGACTTTTGCAACATAGTCGAAACGTCGGGAAAATAAATTAAAAAGGTAATACGCGATAAATACCCGTGTAATATAAGTGTTCAATATGTGTTCCGATCGCGAATGTTTAAAAAATACTCACGTTATAGGCACTGATTTCGTGTTTGCCGGTTTGATAATGTGCATATTAAGCACGTAAAATTTGTTTCAAGCAACTAGTTATTTACGCGAGTAATTATATTATTTGATTTACGCATAATTCTGTGCATAAATCTAACCCTTTTAATGTGTTTATTTCGGTTCTTTTGAGATTATAGTACTCTGTTTTCTATGTTCTGTTAAAAATAACAATTTATTTGGTTCGAATTAAATTTACGTATTTAAATGATCGTGTACCAAGTTTTATAGCTGTAATAAACAAGATGCAATTAAAGGTATTTATATAATATAAATTTGACATAGTGTACCTAAATGACCTCGCTTGTTCTAGAATTACTTTGAGATATACATTGAGCTAGTAAATATTTCTTGGGCCCAAGTTCTCCCAAGTATTGGCTTGGTTGTATGATTATCAAACCGTTTATTTGATCTATATACCTACAATTTAGTTTTTCTAAAACAATTTTTATTTTATCTATTATTCAATAACAAATTCCAGACTTTGGTGTCTAGGTGTTTTATTGTATTCTAAGTATGTATTTACAAAAAAAAACATGTATAAGTATTTTATCAGTCATTTGGTTCCCATAGTATACCTAAGCTATGCTTAGTTAAGAGCTAGTTGATGCTGTGTAAAAATGACCAAAAATATTTATTTATTTATTATTATTTATTAAACTGAGTGAATTTAGGCGACAGTTCATCACGATCAAGCCTAGAAGAATAAGCTAGAAACGTATGGCTTGATTCTTGCTGTTTCTTAGTGTGATTTTTTTACAAAATAATATAACATGATAGTGATTGGAGCGATCTAAACCTCATCCAAAATATTCTTAACAGAGGACGTGATGATCACTCATGAAATGGACGGACCAAATCAAGGCTGCTATTGATATTCCTCTCAACAAATTTGCCAGAAGAGTAGCGGTGCGAGAGGAGCGGCAGAGGATTGTATCGTGAGCCGCAGTCCCGACATTATACGACCACGACCACTCTGTCCAAGAGTGTTACGATCAAGAAGAATTATTCGTTTTGTTTTTGCTTGCCCACATTGCTTTTGTTTACTGATATATTCGCTTAAAATACTTTTAAGAATGGACTTTGTATTAAAAATAATTTACAAAGAATTCTTTTGAGTTTTTGTAGCTACACTTGTCTTATCTTATTTTTCGCGAACACATTTTTTTCTTAACTAAAAACTTTCTCAAAGGACGAGTCTGGAATTTTTAAAGCTTCTAATTCATTCATCTTTATTTAATTTTATCTTATCAAGTGAAAGTTGAAATAATCACAATTTATGATACATATATATCTAAGTATACCAATTATGAAAAGCTTTGTCCTGACTGACTGACATATACAACGCTCAGCCTTAATCACTGGTCGTTAGGGGAATATATTGTCTGAGTGCGTAAAAAAAATCTTGAATATGTACCCCTAAAAGAGTGCAAGGAGGTCTGAAGTTTGTATGAAATCAACTTTTATGCAGACAAAATCACGCGCGATTCATCAGGTGTTCAACTTGCAAATAAATTTTATTTGCAAGTTGAAAATATCACAAATATCATAGGCAGTTTTGTATTATGGTAGTATCCATGATAGGCAAAGTAATCAGCCTGATGATCAGTCAGGTCCACTACTGAAAATGTACATCCCTTATACATTTACCTGGATGACCCATGTACGTTGGCAATCCAGTAACGGGTCACGCTTTGTCTGGCTATTCCTATGATTGTTAGAGTAGATAATTTAAAATCATTTATTACGTCAAGTATAGCAAGTCTGCTTTTATTCCTGCCATAAATATTTGGGCGACGTATTTAAGGGATTTAGATTTAGCTTGTTCGGCCCTGACATAGGTTCAACGGGTAAGAGTTACGGACAAAGAGGATTTCATGTTTTAAAGTAACCCTCGATTACGGTAACTTTGGAGATTTTGACAGATTTCTGCAACGTCGGTTCTTGTTTATTTTGTAACCTTTTTAAACCATATAAAACGTTTAGAATTCGTAATAGAATGTTTTTAAAAAGAGAGATCTAAGTTCTTTTATACTTATACATAGCACAATACAACTGTCTGTTCGATCTTTTACTTTTGATGGAAGTTTGAATAGGAGGTAAGTTTTCTTCCGTGTAAAAATAATAAAATTGTGAAAATTTGGTATTTCCTTTCACTTTTAGAAATACTTTTGTTTGTATATAATGATACTTATAAGCAACAAAACCTATTGATTCAATAATAAAACTGAATATACAATTGTTGTTTTCTTATAAATTGAGGGCATGACTCCTTTAACTACTCTTTTTTAACTCGCGTGTTTTCGGACTTTTCCATCACCGCCCTTATCAAAATGCACCCTGTTATGTATAAATATATATTGTTTTTTTTTAACACCTAACGTATTCACAGTCGATTACGTGCTTCAAAAATAACTAACTTACACATAGGTTTTACGAAGGTACTTTCATAGTAAGTTTTGTACAAACAGATATTTAAATATGCTGGAATGGACAGAGAATTAGCATTATTTAAATTTCTAGCGTAATTTTCATAAGATTTCAAACAAAAGCGTCTCGAAGACGAGACGTCTCGTGCAGCCGAGGAGATCCCTAGCGCAAACAATGCGTCGACTTCGCAAAAGTTGCCTAATCTCAACCTAGATGATCGCGATTGTCGGAAGATTCAGCGACGATTAAACGTATTCATAACGTTTACGTTTTGACGTTGGTGCCGTCAGAGATGTCAGAAGCAACAGGAACGGCGATTGGAGGGCTGGTGCGGCGCATGCGTGCTGCGCGGCGGGGGAGTGAGTGCGCGCGCGGGGCAGGCCACCGCAGCCTCCACGCTCGTTCCTAATGAAACGCCGGTACCCGCGGATCGCGTCGCGCTTGCTTTCCGAGCGCTTCTTTCAAAGTTCAGCATTTTGCCGTCTCTCTCGCGCCCTCTCGTGTTGCTAAAACAAATCCGCGGCTGATGGGGTTCAAAATTAATAAGGTAAGCATGCTACTCATAAATAACTTTGTTTATTTATTGTCTGTCATAGCAACATTTAATTCGGAAGTTTTGTTATTATATTTTTTTTTGTAATCGTAAGCGTTTCAAAAAATAATTTAAAACAATTAACAGAAACTAATAAAAAGTTATAAATAGTGATTTATAAATGCATTCAAAAGATTTGAAGTATCTCTGTGCTGTTTTTATGTACCTATCGCTTTGTTTGACCTAAATTCTAATATTCACAGTTCACGTTTTTGCTGACTATTATACTATTTAGTGAGATGTACAACACCAATCAACAACGATTAAATTGAATTAAAAAATAAAATATGTACCTACCTACGTAAGGATAATCCACGTGGCTTTGTTGACAAAAATACGTTCTTAGATAGGTTATCTTTATTATTATTACTGTTGCTTATCAGTATCTGATTTCAAAATATGAAATGGCATTAAAGTCAAACTGTATTTACGGTGGTTTTAAATTAATTACTAAATATTACCCTCCTTTGTCCAACAGAGTAGTAGAGTAGTAGTAGTAGAACTCTTAATGAAAGGCTCGTTCGGGGAAGTATTACTATTCACTATTCTATTACTATTCTATTTCTGCCACCAAGCAGCTTGCTGTATTTCGGTTTGAAGGGCGTGGGTGCTGGTGTAGTTACAGGCACAT
Source organism: Electrophaes corylata (assembly GCA_947095575.1). Classification (NCBI taxonomy): domain Eukaryota; kingdom Metazoa; phylum Arthropoda; class Insecta; order Lepidoptera; family Geometridae; genus Electrophaes; species Electrophaes corylata. Next base: position 5,835,116 of record OX352706.1, on the reverse strand, counting down.
GAGGCTTAACACCTGCATGCCTCAGGTTGATGGACAAAGAGTAGTGCAGAGTAGTGCCTTACAATTAAGGCACGATTTTATAGATTGTGACCTGCAAGGTAATGCTTTGCTATAGGTGAAGGTAACCACTTAACATCAGGTGGGCTTGTTCCATCAGCAGTGGCATAAAAAAATTCAAACAGAAAGGAACAAATAGCATCTCGACTTGAATTCCCAAGCACGGTAGCCATCTTACGGTACTTGGTTCTAAGAGATTGGAGGATTAGTACCAAGTACCTACTCGAGATTCTTAGAGTATGTCAAAGGGGGTAGTCAGATGTACGTCCAGAAAAATTATTAAATAAAACAGGTTTGACTAAATAAAGTTTTCACACCCTCATACTGCAGCAATTGTGAAAACATTTCGCCTAAATAAAAACAATTCTGTTATTATATAATTTTGGTTGATGATTTAGCCATTGTTCGTGCTTACAATGGATCTGTCAATATTTCACTCGAGATGAATGACTTTCGCAAGAATACAGAATGTCGCTTCATTTTCGGTGACACTGATAAAAATATTCTACAAAAAATAACCAGTGATATATCTGAGATATGACGGCTCAGCTCGTAGTAACCCTGCTTTCTACGCTGTAGGTAGTGGGTTCGATTCCCACTAACATAATTCGTACTTCAATTTTATGTTAGACTATAGCGGCTGCTCGCAGCTTATCCTGCGTGGTAGTTTTTTCCCGTTCCCATTAAACTTTCATCCCCTATTTTATCCTCTTGGGGGTAGAATTAATCAAAATCCTTTCTTAGCGGATGCCTACGTCATAACATCTACCTGCATGCCAAATTTCAGCCCGATCCGTCCAGTGTTTGGGCTGTGCGTTGATAGATCACTATGTCAGTCAGTCAGTCAGTCACCTTTGAGTTATATATATTTAGATAACCCGTTCTAGTTTTGGAATTCCAGCCACAAAGTACTTTTACATAAAACTGAAAATTTCAGCCAGTCTGATTATTACTTCTTCTAACCAACCAGCTTTTAAATAATTCTTAATATTACTTCTTTCTTTTGTGCACTACCGACGCAACTTTTTTTCCACAATACACAAAAGTTATCTGGAAGATAATGCTTTATAGCACCAAATGTAATACCTGGACGTACTTCTGACTACCCTCTTAGACATCCTCAAAGAATCTCAAGTAAGTACTACTAAAAGATCTGAGGGGATATCTACCGTACTTGGGGATGTAATTTTTTTCTTTTCTTTTTATTTGTAGGTCAAAGTCAATCAATAAAATGGTATTCAACTTTAACTAATAATGAGTCCCGTACAATTAACTAATGTTAAAATCCAAACCAAAATGCAAAGTCTGACGGCTAAAGTTCTTGAAAGTTGAGGAACTCTGTCAGTGGATGATTCCAGGCTTTTAAATAAATTGGTACGGTCATAAAGATAAGATGTGATGGCTTTCCAAGTTATCAAAGTAAATTGATTATTTTAGCGATAAACTGATTGAGTACGATATTCCACCCAGAAGATACGACTTTAAACAATCACAATTTGATGCTTATATAGAACAAAAAAATTGATTATCTAAGTTATTTAATACTTGCGCTAAGGCCCCTCTTCCTCTTCCGTTCCTGTAGACTTTGTGTTTATGCATTTCAAGGAAACAATAATATTCAATGCGAAAGTAATTCTGTCTGTTACGCTTTTACGCCGTAACTATTGAACAGATTTAAATTAAATTTGATAAAGAGATAATCTAGAGCCTGAGAAAGGACACAGGCTACTTTTGAATGCAAAATAAGGGTGCAGCTATTCCATAAATCTACATTTATACTTAGCACACTTTTAGATGTGCTGTACTGAGAAAGTTGCTAGCATTTTAAGAGTAAGTAACACAAATATTTGTTATTTGTCCTGCTGAAACAGAAATGCACTTCAATGATCTCAAATATCTGGAATTGCGAGATTTCACCAGGGCTATAACCACCCAATATTACGAGCATCTCCTGCATGAAATGCCGTCAGTATTGTGTTTCTGTTTCACAGCCAAGTAAGCTTTCCTACGTGGTACGTTGGCTAAATCCTATCTACTTAGGTCCACGTGGGTTTACCTAGGTATGTTTAGTGTATTGTGTAATCTACTTCTTACAGCGATAGTCCTTCCTAGAAGTAATGCTAAGAAATTGAGTGTTCTGTTAAGGCTACACTAGTCGGTACGTTGTCCATACAAACGCTGTAAGTGTTTAATGTCTACTATTTATTAACGTACGTCCGAAGTTAAGTTTGGTACTGAATTATCTTGCCGTTATCTAGGTACGTTACCCCATATGCTACAGTAAAATCAGATTACCTTGAAAGTTACAAGCGTTACAAGAATTAGTACTAAATCTTTCCACGCTTGTAACTTTCAAGGTAATCTGATTTTATTGTAGCATATAGGGTAACGTACCTAGATAATGGCAAGATAATTCAGTATCAAACTTAACTTCGGACGCACGTTAATAAATAGTAGACATTAAGCACTTACAGCGTTTGTATGGACAACGTACCGACTAGTGTAGCCTTAAATCGTTTAGATAAGGTAGACTAAACTGACAGAAATGTATTGGGTGCTAATACACTCTATTTTAAATCATGTCCTACGGGCGTTTTATGAATATAGAAAAGGAATAACATCACGACTACAATCCTTAAGCACGGTAGAAAACCCCTCTGATCTCTTAGTAACAAGTAACTGCTTAAGAATCTTCGAGGATGCCTAAGGGAGGTAGTCAGAGATATGTCCAGATACAACATTTGATACAGACCCACATTTTGCAGTAGTTAGTATAGTTAGTTTGCAGGAACAGGTGAGAAAAATCCGCTATTACTGTAAATAGTAATAAACAGATATTGATGAACATTTGATACAACTTCATGTAGTTTATATGAGAACCTGTTAAAATAGTCACCCATTTTTAATTATATAAATAAATATAGTATATAAATACCTATGACACTGAACAAACATAAATATTCAACACACAAGACTGTTTAAAACTATGTGGCGATCGAGCAACTGAGCTTTAAAGCTAGTCCAATGTAAAAAGCGTAAATGCCTGTTTACCATTTAAAGTGACGCAGGAGGTTGCGGGTTCGATTCCCGCCTCGGGATAAATGTTTGTACGATCTGCAAATATTTATTCTGGGTGTTCTGGGTATTTTCTATGTATAATAAAAAATATCTATGTACGTAATATCAGTCATCTAGTACCCATAACACAAGCTCTGCTTAGCTTGGGGCTAGATGATGCTGTGTGGATTGTCCAGCATTATTTATTTATTTAAAGGTTTTATGATTTTAGTGTCCAGTCATGGACGGTCAGTCATACTAACCTACATGTAACAGGACAAGCGAGGCGTAGCTAAATAACATGCAGTGGTGGTGGCACAGATGCTTGGTATAAGCATCGGAAACATTTTCATAAAACGCAGCAAAATTTCCAATTGTGGTGACGATGGATTTAACACTCATAATAACGAAAGGCATGTTATTGTTGGGTCTAGGCTTTATTTTCGATTACTTGTTAGATATCCTTACATAAGTGGTTTAGGGACAAAGGTTCTAAGAACTTTGATGGTTTGCCGGGCACTTTTTATCTGATTTTGCTAAAATGAGTACTAATCGTATATAGATTAATAGGCTGCGCACAATGTTCTTTTTCAGGTTGAAAAATTTTGTGCGAAAATACCAAGCAAATGGAATGGAAGTCAATGATAATTCACGCTAGAACAAGAAAATAAGTATAGGTAATTTGGCTACGAAATAAAATTTAGGGTGAAGAGTTGTCAGAACATGATAATTTAATAAGATTTTCATTTCAAACGTTTTCTTAGAAAAATGAGAAAACATATTTATCTTGAAAGGTGATAACAGGATATAATTTAAATTCCATCAAACGATATTGAGTATAAATGGTATTTTCTAATAAAAACTTTCACGGAACGTTCCATGCTAAGGGTATTATCGAGTCGAAATACCAGCTTGCGTAAATAATAACAACGATTTTCCAACACGTGTTTCCAATAAGAGCTCTGTTGGGTGGGGCATTCAGCCGGCAGGCTACTTGCAGCCCCTTGGAATATTCCTCATTTTGGGAATTCACTTTACGACTTAATTAAAATGAGATTTGTCAAGATAAATGTATACTAGGCCAAACAGTGTCTCATATATATAGCAATCTCGTTTAAGCTTCAAATAGAGCTCTATAAGAATCAAATCAAATCAAATCAAATCAAATCAAATCAAATCAAATCAGAATCAGAAGCGCTTTTTGTATCAATTGTATCTCGTGTAACATATGCCACGTTCACCAGTTCTCATGGTCAAATACAGTGGTATTTGAATTTCATCATTAAAACTTTGTTCCACTTTACAACTACACCAACCAAGAAGCAGATATTACGATAAAAATGTAGTACTTATTTGCTTGATCCATCAACAAATTGTATAAAAAAAGAAAAATAAATTGTGAATGTAAAATTCTTAGTATGTTTTCGTCGCATTGATGGTTGCTTTATCATAATCAGAAATCTACAAATTTTCAAATGTTTTTAAAGAAAAAAATAAATCTATTATAAGATATGGATTTATAACAAAACCTACAAACCGATAGCAATAAAAGATTGAGTCAAACTTTTCAAACCTATTTACAAATATAAATACAAACGGAGAAAGTAAAACATAAACCGGGACTACAACAAACGAGACTACAATAATTTAGTCCGGTATCAGAAAACAAAATACAGTCAACAGATAATAAAGAAAGACTTGGCCGATACCCTCGCGAACCCAATAACACAGAGCTTCTAAATGTATAAGGATCTTTATAAATCGGACCTGTGTAAGAAAAGGATATAGCTAACATATATGTTGTCAGAGAATAGGGGCCGCCATGATATGAGCAAGCCAAATGTTTTAAAATTACATTATTTAAATTTATAATTCTGCTATAACTGTAATATTGGTATTATAATTATGGCAACCACCGGTGGCCTAGTGAGAGTGACCCTGTCTTTTAATCCTAAGGTCGTGGAAAATTTTATGTACGCAATGCCAGTACTCTCAAACGGTGAAGAAAAACATTGTGCTGAAGCCCGTGGCTTAGTCAAATCAGCACATATTTACCATGTCTTTCCAGTGAATTAGACCAAATAAGCTGTAAGGATAGCCTTGGGCAAGCCTACTCTATCTAAAAATCCTTGCCCATCAGGTACTAGAGCATCTCGTAAATAGGAGTATGACAAAAAAAGTACTTAATCATGACATATAGTAGGAAGACGCTTTATTTAGTCAAGTCGTGTAGATAAAATAGGCATAGTTATCGTTGAAAATTGTTTGGTAGGCTACTTTTATCCAGTTAGATACCGGCAAGCGTAGTCACGAGCACACGTGACTTAACACGTGACAACAATAAAATTATTATTTATAATAATTAACCACGGTATAAATGTTATAAAAGTGAGTTTAATACAGATACCTACTATTCTAGTTTGTGTAAGCATAACAAACACGAATAACATCCCTTATATGCAAACATGTAAATTAGAAACAGCATCTTCAAAGGATTTGACTTTGAGCAAATCCTGTGTAATCGTGGAGAGTAACTTCATATAGTTTGTAGATAGGAAATGAGAGCGTTTCAAGGAATTTGTCTAAGACCCTGCTAGTGAGCGGCTAGGTCCTTGATCCCTTTGGGAATTCCGCAAATTTCTCTTTAACCCCAATCAAATTAACTCATTATTTCCCTAAAACATAGTTTAGCTCGCTTTTACGTTATTTCATGAATGCCACATACCTGTACCTCAGGATACATGCGCTGTAAGTTTATGTAGAAAATATTATAACTATAATAAAAACAAAATGGTTTTATGTACCTACTACATACTGCAATCGGCCGTAATTACGTAATATCGTATCATACCACTTTAGGTGTTTTTGAATATTTTTTTTATAACGAATTTTTTAATATATCTACCAAAATAGACAAAAGATTAAAATAAAAGTACTTTTAAAGACAAAAAATAATATACATACAAGCACTTTTTAGCAATCTTTTTTTAGGTGAACTGAAAAAAAAAACAAAATAAGCCAAAAGCTTCAAACAACCTAAAAATTTTGAAAATCTCTGTCTCTAAGAAAATCAGTGACACTCCTGACAGTCGTGGAACATAAACAAATACCGAGGAATGCCGGCTATGATCCTCCATTTGGACTAAACTAAGGTTTTAACCGCGAAAAGGTTTTGATTCGTGTAACATTTTAAATAGAGAATTAAAGCTGTCTTCATTTTAGCATATAGATAAACATGAAACTAATGGTTTTGTGGATGTTTAATATACGAAATATTAAACCATCGCATAGTGGCGCTCCTTGTAGCAAAGTATTTTAAATTAATCAATGTAATGCAGCATGTGTGTTAGAGACGCTTCCGATTGGCACTGATTTGGATCAGTTGAGCTATCTCTAGACGGTTCAAAATGTTTTTTAGATAGTTCAACGGTTTCATATGTATTTTAAACAAACCTTTATATTTAAAAAGTTTTTTTTTTTTAAATTTTGTGCGTTATCACTAACACCACTTTTTTAAATGATGAATACTAAGGTACGTCGTTAAAATGACTTTCCATGACAGTATAAAACGCATTAAAAAGTGTGACAAACCTTAGCAACTAACGGTTTTTTTTATAGCTGTAGTGTTGTCTATAAACAAAAACCAACCAAACTCTATATGAAAATATTTGACAAATTGTTTGTGCAGAGATGATGGAGTGTTTTAAGTTTCATGAAAAAACTGTTGGTCAAATATTGTTTTTAAAGAGACTAGACTGCCTTAAGATAGCAAAAAATGTATGGAAATTGGATATCACAATGGAGTTTTCTAATACCACTATTTATTAATATAATTATTTTATCCAGAAGTAGGTAACCGCTCAAAGTGTGATGTAACGGCCTTCTGTACGTTACATCACACTTTGTTACAAATATATGTAAGTATCAAACTCGATTTAAAAACGTTCATCGAGTAAGGTTTCGAATAGCTTGTATGGAAAGTAGTACTTATAGGTATACCATTACTGAACACCGTCCTTAACGAGCTGTGTCATAAAAGCGCCTCGGCCGACTCCCAACTACATAGTTTGACCAGTTTGACGCTTAAATTATGCACTAAAAGCTGACCGGACATTATTCCTGTCCACAAAATAAAATGATACGCCATTTTAAACGTGCCATTCACCGTTCCAACGAGCAAAAAGATATTGATGGCTAGTAGAGTCTCTGAACGGGTGTATAAACGAATAATTTCAGCACCCAGTATGCGCGGTAAGTTATAATAAATGCGCTTCCATACGCTGCACTGTTAAGTACCAATATTTTAAATCTAACATTGATCTATTCATGCCAGAAAAAAGCTTTCGACTATCGATGGCTCGAGCCACCACCACTACTCGATATGAACCACTACTACGAGTAGTCAACTAGCGTGGTGTTAGTTGCTTAAATTTAGCGCAAGTACCTTTCCGAACGTGCAAACGCTGATTTTAAATATGATCTCTGAAATACCAAAAATAGCAACTGATGATAAAGGGACATTCCTAAGAAATTATTTGTCCATCGATTCCCAGAAAGCTAAAATAGCGAACGAATAACCGAATCAAAAAAAATATCCGGAACAGATATTATAAATTATATTATATCACATAGGAAAAGCCTTTCTAGATAAGTTCTGTTCCCCGTACTAGGTTTATGTCGAGCCTGGTATAGCTTTGTATCTGTGGAAACCTTTCGTTTCAAAAAAGGAATAATCTTCTGTGTGATATGACTCGCCGTGTAAAGGTGCCTTAAATTAAATGGTATGAATATAAACAAGTAAACCTAAAATTGGCATGGACAGCAAGGAGCAAGGGGACCGCTCCTAAAGTTTCAATCTGTAATCGATACTACGTACTAAACCCTTTAGGATATCCAGTAAGACCCCGACTCTGGAGATGGCTATTAACAAACGATGTTATCAACACGATATTAATTTCTTGGGTGTTTACGCAATGATCACATGATATTCACGTCGCGTTGCCTATCTAAGTCCTTTGGCGAATTGCTCAGCGTTGTTGATTGAAAGATTGCAAGGCAAAAATAACACAATTGACTCAATTGAATGATAGATTGAAACTGGCAATATCTATTCATGTCTCTAGTAGATTGTATCCTTTATAACACAAAAGTATTTTTTCTGGTAGGACTACCTGTGAAGTCCAGTGTTTTGTGACACTACACTCGCAATTCTGACATGCATTTTATTTATACGCAATTCGGAATCATGTCAGATTTGTCAGAAAAATGTCTTTGTTTTTCATTTGCAATTTAAATTATTCTGCTTACGCTTACGCCTGGAACTACCACTGTAGACCCGTGACGTGCCAGCATAGAATATACAATCATTCCATTCAATCTCATGGGTTTCAAGACACTTTGGGAGAGGCCAATGTTAAATTTTTTGAAGTGTAAGATTTTACCCACATGATGCTAAGCAATGATACGGCCGACGCTTGTTTATTGCTTGAACCAAGAAATTTTTGCATGTATCGCTTGGAAACAATGCAAAACTAAAAAAATTCTGAGCTCTATTACACTAATTTATAGTTTTTTGAATAGATTAAATTATTATCTATCTACTATACCAATAAAATGCTTTGTCTTGAATGACTGGCTGACGGATCAACGCAGCCTAAACCGCCGATCGTAGAGACCTGAAACTTGGATGGTGTGTTTTTTGTGTGACGTAGGCATCCGATAAAAAAGATTTTTCCGAAATTCTACCCCAAAAAAACGGGGGCAAAGTTTTTATGGGACGTGATTCTTTAGTCCAATCTACTTCAAATTTTGCATACACATTCTTTAACAAAATTGATGGTTTCTTATTTTATTGAAACTCATCGCCGGGGTTACAATGGGGTTGAAAGTTATTTTGGGGGTGGTTTGCATCGAACTTGATATCAACACTCTTTGATTTTATTTGACTCATGGTTGAAAATTAATCCGATTTTATTCAAAAAACGCTGAACTCACATAAAATACTCTTTAAATTAGAATGTCAAATATAAATGAATATTGAAATCGCATTTGAAGTCGAAATTTAAATTTTATTTGTTCTTGGATATTTAATAAGAAACTTATCTTAATTTTTAAATAAATAAATAATGCTGGACAATCCACACAGCATCATCTAGCCCCAAGCTAAGCAGAGCTTGTGTTATGGGTACTAGATGACTGATATACTTAATACAATACTATATTACATACATAGATATTTTTTATTATACATAGAAAATACCCAGAACACCTGGAATAAATATTTGCAGATCGTACAAACATTTATCCCAAGACGGGAATCGAACCCGCAACCTCTGCATCGCAGGCGGACATTCGCCCGCCGCGCCACATCGGTCGTCAATTAATATGAAAACATTGTTTTCCTTCGAAAATTTCTTCCTAATCTCTTAGATTACATACTTAGCAAATATTTGCGATTGCTGTAGGTATAATTGGTTTGCTTTTTTAAAATATTCGTACGTTTGTTTGCTTATATACGAATTACGCAAAAACTGCCGAACCGAAGATAATGGGGTTTTCAGTAATATAAAGTGTAACTGCGGGTTTTTAAGTGAATTTATCGATACGGATACAGTTTAAACCTATTTAAAGCTATTTAACTTAATGTTTTTTTGTTATTTTTCTTTTCAAATCAGAAGCCAAAATTTAAAAACGCGAATTGGGATGAGGTCCTCAGTTCGGTTCTGCAGTGCTTATTTTTCATGGTACCCATATAATTAAGTTAGGTATGTAGGAAGATACTCTAAGTCGCGGACAAAGTCACGAGCGGGACAGCTAGTGTATTAAAAAATTATTCATTCACGAACAAAGCTATTCAACTTTATGAATCTACTTACTAAAAAGCGTTGCTGTGACAGATCAATAGGTAGTTATTTCTTTTGAAAAAGTTTGGCAAGGGATTTGCTACTTAATTAAACACGAATTTAAGTGAATCGCCGGTAACGAGCAAAGTTTTTGGCCACAATGAATGTAATCTACTTTTTAAGCTTTGTCCTAGTTTTGATAGTATTCAAATTTAGAAAGGGTTAATTTTTTTCTTGTTTGAATATCAAACCTGATATATTATTATTTGAGATTGAAAACATTCACCTGCCTATAATGTGATAAATATTTTTGCGTTGAATGAGTGAAATCAAATATCACATCGGATACAATGAATAGCAGGTGCGTATAATAAATCGAACACTTTCAGAGTGCGGTCAGTGTTCGACATTTATCATAGGCCGTAAAAGCGACTTGCAATAGCCCAATGTCAAACGGTAGGCAGTTATAGCCAGTGGCTGCGTAACATACTGCCGATTTCAGCTCGAATGTCAACGAGTTAGCCACAAAATTTGGTTTGTGTGATTCATTTAACCCAAGTTCTTTACGTTCGTTTATGAAGCGGAGATGAGATTAATGCAGCGAGCTTAGCGTAAGACGTGAACCCCTCGTCCGCCAGCTCGGCCCATCACAACTGGTGCCGCGTGACGCGGACAGATAAGCTAATTACTTATTGTGATTTACCAACCGGTTCTTAACAGATTTTTCATCAAATATTCCGCGAGCAATTCTGAATAATAAGTAGACGTCGTCCACCACAATGGCAGCAATTAACCGGACAATTTAACTTTTTAATTGCGAATTAAGAAACTGGGGAGTGCAAAGGTTGAACATGGCCTGCGAAATTAATTGTCAAGAGAGTATTTTGTAGCTCTACCACTGAGGCAGTTTTAATTTAACATTGCACAAAAACTGGTTTATGTTATTACTACTTTTTGAAATACTTTGAGATCGGTCGAAAGTAAGCTGTAAGAAAAATGTAGACTATATTTACAAATTTTATTAAAATTTAAACATTGCATACAATTAGGTTTTGTTGATTATTATTTGACATTGATTTTATTTTTTGACAGTCATGAGTATTTTGTTCTTGACACTCATTTATTATAATATATACAACAAAAGCTAACAACTTGAAATGTGGCCCGTTAACCATGTTATACACAAGTGGTTTTAGCTTTGCGTTAATCGGAATTCAGGAATGAGCATAGACAATGTAAACATGACAATAGAAGCAAGAGGAAGGGGCTGGTTGGAACTCGTATCGGCGGCGTGCCACTCGTGAGATAACACTACGCCTCGTCTTTGTGGACGAATGTAAAATTATTAAGCAACGGAATGCTATGAATAGAATTCTGTGTTACCATATCGAGGGTTAGAGGAAACTTACGAGAGCTCTGATACGATTAACATACCCCAAATACTGGTCCTAGTTAAACAAACAACTAATTATATTTGGTTTATTGAAACCAGTGAGTTTTTTTACGCTATACTTGGTAAAAATACGTAATTATAAAACAGCCACTCTTTTTGTTTTAACGTTGACAATTTTTTCGAGAATATTTGAAGCGGGATTAAATTGTTGGAAACTTTGTCTCGTCTGCCAAATGCGAGGCTAGGATCGATTGTCAGTCGGATGACGGCGACATTATTCGGAGTTCACCAGTATTGGATCTCAAAATTGCAAAGTTCTTTAGTCAAGTGGCCGCACTGAGCACACCATTCAACTTTATTTCAGTGAATAGTCTCTTTGAAATTTTCTCCAATGGCGATCCAGTAAATCTCTATTTGTGGCAACTAAAACAGGTCACGGTAGAAGGCTATTACGCTCCCTAAATGCTACCGAACTCTCTGTAGAGCGTTCTAATCCACTCTGAACGGGCTGGTGTCAAACGCAGACCAGGGTTGTTTGTATTGTTTATTGTCGCTACGCTCGTTCGTTCGGCAAAGACGACGCGCCGCCGCCGTCGCCGCCGCCAATGCCGCCGTGAGCATGTATCAATTGATGGAGTCGAATGGTCCCCAGAGTGTACCATTATATTCCTGCACACGAACGATAGCTACTCGTTCGCACTTACTTACTACTGTCTCCTCTACAATTCTCTCAAGCTTCGTTTTGTGTTCTGGGTATACAATAAAATCTATAATGGTAAACGCTCTGCAGGGGCATAAAAAGTGGGCTTACTCGGCGCATGACAAATTTTCGCACCCTTTGAAGCTGAAAATTGGAAATGTTATAAAAAAGCTTGTAAAATTTCTTTTGTGGGAACACAAAATCTTCAAATAATACCACACATTTACGTATGAATTCTAAAAGCACGTGCTAAAGAATATTGATAAGGGATCTTCAAAATTACTGGAACTAAGTTTAGTAAATGCGTATTCTGAATATTTTATTGGAAAGAAACGCTTACTCAGTCCGTTGGTTTTTACGCGGCAGTTCGTCGTTTGGGTGTGGATGAATAAAAAACGACGAAGAGCCAGCAGAATGGAACAAAACACTTGAAACAATATCGCGACAGAGCGGCAATCATTCCTGTTTTATCTCAGTTTGCTCACGCCGCACCGGAAACAGCTCTAATAAAAAACTACCATGTTTTCGTGCTCTGCGCGTTACATACCAACAAGTACGTAGGTATACGTACCTGTATATATACTGCAGTAGCACCTGCCTTCATGTTTATTGGTTCATAAAATACACACAAGTATTACAACGACTACGACATTTTTCAAATAACAAAACTAGTAAGAGAAGCTTATAATCAATGGGATTATAACATATGGGTGGTTATCAATAGAATTGATGCTGAAAAAACACAAACAGATTCTGTTTTAGCCATCATCGGGTTATTACAAGTCATACCTTCATTCTGTAACATTCAATTACTTTACGCGGTCTAAAGTTCTGTCATACGTAAATAGAGTTTTGTGAGCTTAGGAGCGTTAGTTCTGAGTTTGTGGTTGACTCATGGCTTACTGTTTGCAGAAAGTCGGTGGAACATGTCTTTAATTAAACTTGAGATGCCAATTGGAATGTTTACTCATTATATCCATTAATAAGATCTAACTTTGTTTCAGATTACCCGCTGGAGAAACGGCTGAAATAATATGACACTTACCTAACCAACCCAACCAAGACAATAAACATAGAACATAGTTTCTTAATATGAACACTATATTGTACAAATATTTTGAGAACTACGAGTACGGCTATAAACGTTTATCAAACTGAGAACAGTTTTAATGTTATAAGGGCAATGTGAGCTGCATGTACCTGATATTATTTTATAAACATGATTGTGGAATCGTCTCGTCGTTTGAGGTCAATTTCAATGGAAAACGGCGGAGGGCTGCCGTTGGTTTCAACTTTTGCACTTCTCACAATTGTAGCAGGTAACTACAATTTTACTATCCACACTCACAATCATATATGTCTGTCTGCTTGTTTGCTACATTTTCAGCACCGTTGGACCTATAGGCATCGTTTTAGTGGGGGAAAATATGGTTCATTGTTTTTCATATAACTAGCATACTGTTTTTTTATTAAGCTATTTCAAGTCTCATAATTTAACTCTAGGAGTGGTGAGTCAACAGACGGACAATAAAAACTTACTGGAGTTAGACCTTATGCAAGTGTTTTATTATTCATTAGTATTCAAATCTAAATATATTTAGGGATGTACGTAAAAGACTACCGTTAATTTGCTTTACTCGCTATTTATTTCATAAGCTTAGTAAGAACTCAATTTAGATTTTAAATAAAAGCAGCAATTTCTATAAACCCAAACTAATGCAAGTAATATGCGCAACTAATATGTATGTTGATTCAAATGCCCAGCTTTAACCATGCAGTCGACAAATTAGGCTTGAAGGGAGCAAACTATTGGACAGCAGCAACTAAACTAAAACACGTTTCGCCCCTAATGGCGGCTGATGAAAAGCTTAATATCCTGTCGGACATCTCCTTGCTGGTTCTTTGAAAGCATTAATTTGCTCTTCCTGCCTGTGAATAAACTACTAGCATGAAAATATTGCTCGGATGCTTACTAATATTTTAGTAATTTTGTTGAAATTTGTTTTTGGGTATCCGACTCGTCAGCGTACACCAACAAACCATTCAAATAGTTATAGTATGTGTAAGCTGTAGTTCCAATGGTAAATAAATTACTCTGAGTTTCACATAACTTCACTTGTCAATGTGGAAGTTCCGTGAGCGTGCGCTAACCCCGTTCACATGATCTGGCGAATTGTTGCACTTTAACGAGTGTTAGCCGTGACTAAAGAGTAAAACTCTGACGTATACCCCAGATAATATCACGTACCAGATGCCCACACCTTACCTCACCGTATACCAAATTTAATTGAAAAAGCTTTATAAACCTACCCTTTTTTTTTATTGTTCAGATTCTCTCATCCTGGGCGCGTGCCGTGAAATATTTCATTATAGTACTAGTTGAAACGGTATACGTTACGTTTAAATAAACTGAATTGTTTTACTCAAACTATACGAGCTTAAACCAACAGCGAATTACGGCTAATCACTGGATTAATTGTATGGAAATTAGTGATCGTACGCGTGGTGAATTTAACGGAATTCTATCAGAATGTAATTATAGATGTCGATGTGTGTGAAATACTGAATAAATTGAATATAATCGGATACAGAGAGCTTGGCCGATAAATGTAGTATCTTTATATAACACTACAAAATGTATTGTTTACTACAATTGTTCAGAGAGTACAATGCAGTAAAATTACAAGCATTCAAAAATAACTAAACGTTTATTCGGTTTAACATTACCTACTATTGGAAAATATGTATATAGATTCCTAAAGTGCAGTCTGAATCAGCGAGATAATGCCTTCAAACAACTATTCACAGTAGAGCTTATGTTATGATTCTGTACCGAGAGTATCGAAAATTACTTCTGCAAGTATGCTGCAGTTGTAAGTTGGAAGCTCATAGCACACGGTAACCGTGAGATACCAAACACTAGTCCAACGTAACGTGTGGTACGCTTAGTTCCTAGCTTTCGAGATTATTGCTTGTTTTCTTTCCTTTCCTTTTCTTTGGTTTGAACATTTTATGCTATTACTTATCTGGAAACGCGTTTGTACCAATGTGTGCCGCAGTTGCTTGTGGACTGTAAAATACGGACGTAATTTAAGTAACATAAACAGTTGCTAGTTTCATACTAAGCTAAAACAGTTGGCTAGTCTAGATGTGGGTTTTCAAAGGTGACGTATCAAAAGTGCATATTAATTGATAAACAGATAGTTATTATCATATTTCCATACTCATCACAGATTTTGAATAAAATTTCGAAAACAATTCGTTGCAAAATTATTGGTTACATACTGAAATGCTTTTTATATCATTCGTATACCTCAGGTAACCTTCATCTTCTACAGCTGTGACGTTCACGGTCCAATTCAGAGGCATGCCTAAGAAACTGACTGAATTTACAGACCATAATGAAAAGCTTACGAAAATTAAGACTGAAACGAGTGTACCTACCCCATTTAATTTAATTATTTGTTGCATTCTAGGTAAGAATTTCCCTAGAGCATAATAACTACTAACATTCAGAGCTGCGACCGCTGGTGCTTGCTATAACGTGACTGAAGTCAGCAAGTAGGGGCAGTAACACTGCACCGCTTATACTGTTTCATTTTCTTCTTATATGGAACATGAGTGCTATCATATCCATCCTTTGTGTAGTTAATAGATATCAAGCCAGGCGGGGTTAACGGTCGGCGACGTTCCTAGCGTCTCGTCTAAAGTTATTAATTTTCATTTTATCGGATAAAAGCCCCATTTTTATCAGGGAAAATCAAATAATTCAAACTAAAGTATCTCAAAATGAATGTATATCTGTTGATGAGTAAAACTTTTAATTACCTGTTTAAAACGATACTAGGTATAAGAATGTTTGCCCTAACTGATTGACTGGCATATATGCAGCGTACAGGCTAAACGGCAGATAGAATAGAAAGCATTTATTTGACACATACATCAGAAATACAACAAACTGAAAAAAATTACGCAGAATATGTAGATAGATCGTAGACTTGAAATTTTCTAAAAGATTTCCTATAGTTCGAGCCCTAATAAAGGGATACAGTTTAAAGTTATAACAGGGTTTGAAGTTTGTGTTGTAGTATAAAAATAGCCAAACTCAGACAAAGTCGCACGTGTTTCAACTAGTGTCATAATAAATCTAACAAAAGTTTCATTCATAAACAAAAGTGTATTTAAGCCTCTTGTTGGCAATAAAATGCAACATTATTCTTCTTTTGTCGATGCGAGAATCATTTGTTTTCATTTGACACAGATGGCTTGAAACGCAGCGCTCCGTACGTAGTCGTGACAATGACATGGATGGAAGACATACCAAGTCTCTATAGGCTTTCGTATATTTTATTTATATATCCAATGTCTATACGTTAGCTCAACTGAAGATTGTGCAATAATACCTAACATAGTTTTTATAGCCCATTGGTTACATCAGTTTTTTTTCATAACTACAATATTGTTGTCACAAGTAACAGTTGCTTTAATTACTTAAGAACTAAGCAATCTTATCAATCTTGGTAAAGGTCATTATTGATTTGATACATTATAAACATCGAGACAAATAATAATAACAATTGTGCTTGTAAAGTGCCATCCACGATATAATATGTATTTAAAACTATATAAAGTTTATTTATTCTAAGAAGGAAGACAAAATACGCATTTTTGTTTATTCATTTGAATTTTTGCAAATTAGTTTAATATTTTTGATTGTCCTTAGTATTTTTAGACAGTTCTGTAAATTCAGTATTTTTTTATCAGTACCTTACAATTTTATTACATGAAAAGGTGTCTTAGGCGAGATTAACCATTCTTTCTTCCCAGATTAGTTATTTTTTTAATTTTAATAATAGTATCTGTGTATGATTTAACCGAATTTCCAACTAGACTTATATACCATTGCTTATAAAACTACCCAGTCGCTGTCTGTCTTGACATATAAGTTTGCCAAACTTTTACAAGTAAGGTTGCTAAAGTTTATTTTTGAATGTTTGCAGCAGTGGAAATTATTTTTTACGGGGTTCGCTATCTTCATGCCCATACCAATTCCGTTTTTATTAACAAGGGTATGTAATCGACCAATGACCCGGAAATCCATTATCTGCTATACGATTAACGAAGTTTCATTTTGTACATTATATTTTCCTAAAAGTAGGTAGGTACCTATTATTATATAATACACTGCGGTGATAAAATCAAGTACGAGTACCAAGCTAGTTTACACACTTGTCTGTTTAAAAATTACGTGATAATATTTTTTTCTTCTTGTTTATTTGAATTGTGAGACTATTGATTTCTTCAATTATTTCTTGTAAGTTTCCTTTATATAAGTCAGCCATTGAAACAGATTCCTTTACGAAATACTAACTTGCCTACATACTAATATAAATAAAATAATGTTTAAAATCTGCTGTAATAAGCCCTGCCAAGGTTTTTTTTATTACATTGGAAAGAGATCGCAATAGGTTAACATGATATGAACATGTCATGCAAAGAGAAGAATGTTATTTAACGAGAAGAGTGTTCGATATTAATGTGGATGGATAAACGAGTAGAGGTAGGCCAAAGTAACGATGAATAAATTGTGTGAGAGATAATATGGGTAAGAAAGGAGTGACCACCGAAATGACGGATGAAAGAAGGAAATAGAGGGAAAAAACCTGTTGTGTTGTCCACATAAAGTGGGATAAGGGTAGGAAAATGATGATGGAAAGAGATGGCAGTAATGAATATTGGTAAATACAGGTAAATCAGGCAAAATACCTGTTTACCTCAGGTTGATGGATACAATGTTTTGTAGGGCATGACAATGTTTTGCTTTAAAATTATGATATGTTTTGTTGTGATGATAACCACTGTACATTATGACTGTGGTCTATATGTTTATTCAATTAGTAAGTCGTATAAAAAAATTCTCTGGCAGAATTTTATAAGACAGGCTGTTATTTTATAAATTATTATCTACCACGACTTGAACCTAAGAATTTGTATAACAAGGCACATGCTGGCGTAGTTTGGTAGAGTATTTACATAAATCAATTTAGCACATCGTTATTCTATTATACTCAACTTTGAAACTTTCTACAAGTTATTTAATAATAGGTATAGGTAATAAACGCTTGTTTTGTAATTTGTATCCAAAAGTTAGATACGGCTTGTAAACTGGAAAAGTTTGAGTTATCGGTTTACTGGTAGATAATAAGATTATTTTCATTAACTTCGTAACAATGGAGAACAGAATAAGGGTGAAATTCGAGACTGATAAACAAATTACGTAATTGTTTGGTACGCTGTACTTACGCAAAACCTTTGCTGCGATGTAAGACTAAAAAACGGATTTACGCAAGTTTTAGTCATAGTTGATTCATAATTTTCATCCATAGCATGTTGAAGCCAACTGCGGATAGGCTTTCCCATACGTTTTTAGGAAGAACAATTTTGACCATTTTGCATCCACCGTCTTTGCGATAGGATCACGACCTAACCGTCGCCGGTCCATCGGGTAGGACGGGTGAATCGGGTGGTATTAATTGATTACACTTTAGCAAGATTCTGGTAAGTTTTTGAAGGAATGTTTGTTTGAAGGAATGGAAGGTTTCTTATTCCAAGACTATATACAATGGCTCTTCTAATTTATGAGCTAAGGCTTAGTCGGTTTTTGAACTATTGAGTAATTCAATAGTTATTTATTCAGGGCTGCTTCCTATAAATACTACCAATGAACACTAATTTCGATAAACCTTGTGTACAGTCAATACTAGAATGTATACATTTCGTAACTACAAAATGGTGTCATAATGCTACCTACAGTTAATGTTTACACTAAAATATACATAAACTCATCGACTTAGGCTATGGTTTTTTCTGTGTAAGACTTTTTGCTGTGTAAGAGTTTACTGCAATGATATGCTTCAAAAGTTACGTATAAATTCTAGTGCAATCGACTGTATGAATTTTGTCTGTTGAATGATGACCTGCAAATTAAATTCTTCCACGTTTCACTTTCAGGTTGATGCGATGGTACCTATAAAAGAGTGAAAATTTTATTTAATCTGAGTCCGGCATTAGTCGAATTGGTCGAAAATATTCAACGTTCCGAAATCCCACGAGCTACCATTAATCGTTTTGATGTCACAGTATGGGACATTTAGTGTGACCCTTTTTATGCGACGACCATCCCCGGATTCATGTCCCTAATCGCCAAATGCCGAACGTCGAACAGCGACAGCCATACTGCGTATCATCCAAAGTGTTCTAATGACAGAAATAAACCATTCTAACTGGAAATTTTGTCATGGTTATATGCGACAAATAATACATTTGCGTTACGTTTTGGCGGTAGAGTATCGAAAAATGCTTAATTATGTGAGTACAGATTTATGAACTTCTTCATTATCTCTGACACTCTATAATGGCTCTTTTATCTTGTCACTGTCACTATCATGTAAACAAAAAGAGATGGCAACAGGATTCATTTTCCGACATGTTTGGAAACAACATAGCTTTTTCATTTTAATTGTTTTCTAGTGTTATTTTAATGACGGACAGGTGCTATATAAAGTAAGAAAATGAGATGACTTTTTTGTTATCTTTAGCTACTTGTATAATAAGTTCTTTAGCTTTCAGAGACTTATAAAGATCAGTAAAGTATATAAAAATCGAGAAAGAATACAAGAAAAATTAAATAGCTTTAACAGAATCTAAAATTTCCTAGATATCTCAATTAAGCTTAAGCGTCGGTTACATTTTTCCAATCCAAGTATATTTTTCGTGCTGGCGTGAATTACGAGCCATAGGTATTAATCTTTCAAAACCAGCTAGTATGACTTTCTCGTATTTTATTTCATGCCAAATGAGAAATGTTCTGAAAATTTTAATCTACTAGATTTCTTAATATAACTTATAATTTTCTACAAAAGTTACATTTCAAATAAAATGTAATAAGTCATGCGAACTTAATTTTGGATCAAAATATACTTAACTCATATACTCAAATGTATACATTTTGCTGGGAAAACAAACGCTTTGTAACACATTGCTTAGCAAAATAAAAGCTAAGCAATCGATAACTACTTAGCGTTACGCCTATAAAACGAGCAAACAAAGTGTCTCAGTTTTGAGATTGGCCAAAAAATAGTTTTGTCCGTCTACCTGTCTGTTCTTGCCTGCATTCGCATTTTTTAACCGATTTTGCCGAAAATTGGCACACAAATAAGAATTTAATTCTACACCAGACGTTGCATTAAAAAATAGCTTTCTTATTATTAAGTTTGTTGTAGCGTTATATGGACGGATTAAAATTTTTACTTTTTTTACAAAAGTTTATGCTTTTAAATTTATAATCAGATTTAAGCAAATCTCTCCGCCTTTACGAGATGAACCCGTGGACAACAGATTTGACCTCCTAGGGCCATGGGAGTAATCACTAAAACATATGTTTTAGTGGTTTTAGCGAGGTCTTCTGTTCTCACAGAACCACTAGCAGTATCATGGTAAAACGATATCTTAGCTACCTCAAGCAAATTGTTTGTATAGTTTGGTTTGCCATTGTCAAGCCATTCACTTTAAATACAAACATTTATTTTACAAAGGTGGATAGATTAATTGCCATAGAAAACGGCAGCATCGCCAATTTTCCCACTTTTGTTTGTGCAAGCCTGACCCAATTTAAACCAATTTGAAAGGTCAATTCAACCTGTATTCCTTCTGATTGTATTTGGCTACCATTGAAAATAAAGCTGATTCAACGGTATTGTTATTCGAACAACCATATTGAGCAAATCGCAGTAATTGATTTCTCGGAATTATTTGAAAAATACTCAATATCATTTTACCTCCTGTACGATACGATAGTTTAATCCATTTTTCAGGTTTAAAACGGATGCATAAATGTTCAACTCATTTCGTTTAATGAAATCTGTTATTGGATTTCAGCCAGTAAATTGTCACAGGTCAATTTGTACAAATACATCGAGTTATTATATTGCTAGTGAATACACAGATTTAGTTAACCACTATGCTGCGTCCGTTAAGAGTAGTGTAGACATGCCTTATATAAAAACCGATAGAAGACCCCATGTAATGAGAAAAACCGGCCAAGTGCGAGTAGGACTCGCGCACAAAAGGCTCCGTACCACTATCTACAGTAAAAACGGCAAAAAATCACGTTTGTTGTATCAGAGCCCCCTTAAATATTTATTTAATTCTGTTTTGTTGTATTGGTTGTTATACCAGTAACAAAAATAGGTACATCATCTGTGAAAATTTCAACTCTCTAACTATCACGGTTCATGCTATTCCCTATTCCAGTCAGATTTGTCAATCACCTACCTTCATTCCTGAATCGATTAAAAGCCTTAATTTTAGACGGCTATTTTCGTTTCAGGCACAATTTGATTAATGTGCCCGAAACCGTGCACATAAAGCCTATGTAGGATTCAAAGTCACGACTTTGGATCCGTAGGGTCGTTTTCTACTAAGTTACTAACATCCGGCCGTAGTAACTCAGCCTTACAACGTAAGCTTCCTAATGATAGTAAACCGGCGCGCGCGTAGCTTACTTTCTTCTAGTAAAACTCCCAATAATTCACTAACGTGTAGTAATTCTGTTCCAATAACTTACACATCTAGTTAGTAGAAAGATAAGCCAAAAGGAAGGTTTTAAACACCTTGGCACATAATCATATTTTGCCTGACACTTTTTACGGCTGTATGTTAACAAAAAGAAAAGGCTGTTGCCTTCCCTTTCCAACATTTCAAAATTTTCTTTTTAAAATGGCCCTATATTATATTGTAAGACTTTTATTGTAAGATTGTAGGATATTTTGGCTATATAATAATGGAGCTCCATATTCAAAATATTCAAAACTTTATCTCTTTCTATCTTTTGACGAAAGCAAAATACTCTAGGTGTAGTTAAAAAGTCGTTGCAGGTATCCTTAGATGGCTGGGCAAACACACGCATCGCAGTGGTGATCTATTTTTGTAGGTAATGACAGAACCATTACGCCACTATGCACGTCACTAAAAATAGGTAGAATGTGCTGGTTTAAACTGGTTTAGTAAATTATGCTCTTTGGGCACAGGGTGAATGGACGCATCTACAGTTGTGTGCAACAATGGCGGATCAGTTATTTGTATGTAGCGGCAGGACCTATAAAAAAACTTATGCAACCGTGCGCGCTACTGTGGATGCAAGTGGGACGTGCCATAGCCACTATGGTTCCCGCATTCCCGTTCTGTCCTTGGACCATCAGATGTACGCAAACGAGACACACATTTATTGTTGAAATCCCATCCACTCTCAAGCACTTTGCTATATTTTGTATTATGCGGACAGCTAATCAGTACAATTGTATTTATCGTGGTTTTCTGTAAAATTTGGATGTTTTCATGAGAATTGTGAAAAGGTATCTTCTATATAAGAGTGCTACACCATCAACCGCATCATTACATAACATCAGATAAGATTGCGGTCAATTAATTTACCTATAAACTGTAAAAGAACACTGATTATGTCATCATCATCATCATCATCAGCCTATGCGAGTAGAAGTCCACTCCTGGACATAGGCCTCCCCCACACGTTTCCAGGAAGAACAATTCTGAGCCCTTTCCATCCATCGACTTCCCGCGGTCCTAACAATGTCGTCAGTCCATCGGACTGATTATGTAAATGTTGTTATTTGGTTACAATCTATACTACCGAGAGAATACATAAATGCTAATAATGCTTGTAAGCAGGACCAGGGACTACAAATTTTTATTTATGCTTGACAGGTCAGCTACAAGGCTCGGGGTACAGCGAACCAGAGCCAGAGTTCCTGTCCCCGCTTGAGAACGTGACACTAGCACAAGGCAGAGATGTGCATTTTACTTGCACTGTCAACCATCTTGGAATGTTTAAGGTGAAGATATCCCTAACATTAAGACTTTCCAAAGTTCCAAAGATAAAAAACTCTTCTGCTTTCTCCAAGTCTGTCTGTTTTTATGTCTGTCAGACAGAGCCAGAACCGTTACACTCATACTTACAGACTGCAGTACTCTCTTGCTGAAATTTTGCAGGGTTATACATACTTAAATTAATAAAAAATATATATAAAAACCAGTTTTCCTTCACCATTTGAGTTAGAGGTACATCCAGATAGTAAATTTGTACATAGTACATATTTGTTACGTTCAAAAAGTTGTGGAAATACTTTTCCAACACTATTAAATTTTTTTTCCGATAGATATAAATTATTATTTTGAAGAGGCGTTAGTTTTAACCTTATTGTATACCTAGCTTGTTACTGGATAAGTATTTTAAATATATTACGTGATATAAGAAACTATTTTTAAAACAAATATTATTGTTCAAGTTAGCATAACTAAATTGACTTTACAAAGACTTTTTTTAAATGATTATTTTTGTTCTTTTTTATGTGACTTGTTGCTGGAACAAGCAGGTGACCCATCTGATGTTGAATGGTTACCATTACTTATAGCAGAGCATTGCCTCGCAGGTCACGCTCATTATAAACGTGCCTTTACGATGCACTACTCTGCGTCCATCAACCTTAGGCATACAGGTGCTAAGCCTCGTGTGCCTGTAATGACACCAGTACTCACCCTTCGAACCGGAACACAGCAAGTTGCTTGGCAGCAGAAATAGACATGGTGGTCGTACTTCCCTGGACGAGCCCTTCACTAAGAGTTCTACTACTACTAAAATCTTACAGGTTGCCTGGATTAAGTCTGACACGAAAACCATCCTAGCCATTCACACGCACATGGTCACGCTGAATCCTCGGCTGTCCGTCACCCATAATGGACACAACACATGGAAGCTCTACATAAGTAACGTGGAGCCCAAGGACTCTGGCACCTACATGTGTCAGATAAACACAGACCCTATGATGAGCCAGGTAAGAACCATTTTTAGATGCTTCACGCTTTGTAGTTATGTCGTCTGTAAACCAGCTGAGATATTTTTGCTCGGATACAAACAACACATCGGCATTGCGGAATCTATGGACTTTGGGATCTACAGAGAATTGACAGAGTGATTGTCTAAAAAATACAGACGTGATCTCCATACTAGTATTCATCATCATCACCATCATCAACAGCCTGTAGAAATCTACTGCTGGACATTAGTATGTCCAGCAATATTACAACATAAGAAAAGGATAATATACTAGTGGTGTGTGCATTTCTCACAATTACAGTAGTTCTTCAATGTTTTTAGATTACTTGCGGACTGAGTTGTATAATATTTTATTGAAACCACATTTTACTCTCATAAGTTACGATAGTTTTGTTTCATCACAGTTTTCGCTTAAAACTTTTGGAAACAGTGAAACAATGCGTAGGTAGACATGAACGGAAACAGCATTCGGGTGCGCTGATCTTTTACTGTGGTAAATAAAATCAATTATCACGACCAACAGGACATATCAATTATCCAAAATGAGATCATAAAGGCACGATATACCGGTGCAATCACATTGTCGTTTGATAGCCATATATCAAGTAACGTTTACACAATTCAATAGCCATAACAGTTAATCATTTGCACTATATCTCCATTTAATTATGGGTTGGATGCTTATCAATAATGGACAGTAATTACAATCAGTTTCCATCTGGGAGGGTAGGAGGTGGGGTGTGAAAACCGTGCTAATATTAAAATTTATGCAATCGATCGGAAGGCAGCTTGTATCTGCACCGACTGACGTCATGAGCCAAACGTTTCACCAGGACCGATGATATCGCAATTCTCTGGTCTCGAATTTTCCGCTCTATCAGATCGTTATACGGCAAAAAGAAACTGTTCTCGAGTTAGGGATTAAAGTGAATCTAGTAGCTCTGAGTTTCATCTTGTTTTCATCAGCGAGTTCATTCGTATTAACTTGTTTTTAACAAGCCTTTAAGCTGCACCCTTCAGAAGTTGAATTTCGTGAATCTCTTTCAACCTGCACCTTTACTATGAATAGAGGAAAAGATTTCCACTGAAGGAAAATATGCTTTGAAAACCGAAGGTTTTAATTATAATAAGTCTTGGCAGACATTTCACACTATGCCATCTAGCCTTAAGCAAAGTTTGTACTATAGGAACCAGATGGAATACTTATAAAGTTTTTTTGTGAATACTTTTGTGCTACATAAGGCATCATGACATGTCAAAGAAGGTCGCGCTCCTTACGACATGTCAATCAAACAACCCTGATCTAAAGGGCTACAAAACCAGCTAAGTAAATAACATTGAGTAAGAGTTATTTCTAAGAAGACGTTTTGGTTATATTTTGTTTTGGTTGTTCACCAATGATTTTTTCTAGTGGAAAAAAAGGTGAAAGTTCTCATAGACGGTGAAGGAGAAATCAGTTATAGTATTCTAGTAGTGATGAAATTACAACCTAACACGTTTAAAAAAAAATTGCTACAAAATAAAGGCATGTGCCGAATGTACTTATTGGATACTAGCAAAACCAGAGTGGCTTCGTCCGCGTGAAGTTATTTTCATACTTCAACCCCCTTTGTCCCCGTTTAGGGGTAGATACAGGAATTCCTTTAGTAGTACACCTCTGTGTGTAGAGGCACACAAGATGAATATACCCTAAAAATTTCAAGTCTCTACGACAAGTTGTCTATTATATCAGCCAGTCAGTCAGTAAAATTAGGACAAAGATTCTTATAATTGGTATAGATTGGTTCTGAGTATAATTTGGACATGCTAAAATCTTGAGTAGGAACCAAAAGAACTTTTTAGAGGCGTTAACTCTTTATTTTATTAGATATTAATTTAATGCATGGTAATAGAAACAAGGTAATTGTGCTTTTCGAAACTATATAAGGTTCACGAACATGAAAAGCTATAATAATTTCAATTCTCAAAGCATGTTTCGTAACCGCTATTCACCTTTGCGGTAAGGACCAGACACGAAAGCGTTGCAGGGAATTTTGTCAAGTCATGGAATGCGCGCGCTTGGCAAAGAGCGGTGGAGGTGGAATGCCACCGCGACATCTTCATGTGCCAGAGACTACTCCGAATGCTTAACGGACACTTTAAATTACATTTTACCTGGGAAAATTAAAACGCTACTTAGATGCAGAGACTTTCTTTTCTTCAAAATGCGATTATCGAAAGAGTATGAAAAACTTACCTCGTGTGCGAGTGAGAATCAACTAGAGATACTCGCATTTGATAACCGCATGAATATTCTCATCCCAAAACGTGCGGGAAAGTTTCTAAATTAAAGTCTTTAAACACTGAATGTTCGCCTTTTTGCTGATTGGTCTCAAACGTCATGAAGTGGTAGTTTATGCGTTGTATTTTATCTTATACGTACTCGTGACCCAGAGTTTGCAGAAGTAATTTTAGCTTTTAATTACATTCAATTAAAATAAATGAAAATCATCGCGATTGCACAGTCAATTTCACCGAATTCTAGCAGAATTTTTGAGTTAAACAAGTCTATGACCTATAAAACTTTTATTATATTTCTTTAGCTTCATTTTTCAGATATAAATAGGTAGGTAGGTACACTATGTAGTATTTTCAACTTACTAGACAACTTCGCACATTTAAAAAGTAAATTCGAATGATTTTAAAACGAATCGATACCCTCCACCTCTGGCCTACGGCTTCCGACCGCGCCGCTCAAGTCTCATTCTTTCAGAGAGGGCAAAACTTTTTAGCGGGATATGGGAGGGCAGGTTTATATCTTCAAATGAAGCTAAATCATATAATAATGATCGAACTTCATAGTTAATTTGATAATAATATTGTTTATTGTATAAGCACGAAAACTAAAGAAAAATACAAATCTGTAGTAAATAAATAAATAAAATAAATAATGCTGGACGATCCACACAGCATCATCTAGCCCCAAGCTAAGCAGAGCTTGTGTTATGGGTACTAGATGACTGATATACCTACTTAATACAATACTATATTACATACATAGATATTTTTTTATTATACATAAAAAATACCCAAAACACCCGGAATAAATATTTGCAGATCGTACAAATATTTATCCCAATCGGGAATTGAACCCGCAACCTCCTGCGTCGCAGGCGGACATCGCCCGCCGCGCCACATCGGTCGTCAAAAACATTCATTAACATTCTCCCAAGAAAATATAAAGTTTTAAAATCTCATAAGCATAGTTTCAGAAACAGTCCTTTACACGAGCTGTAGCTGGTCTGGTTCTTTGTAGAAGTTGTAACAAATTTAATTGTGAAAACTTCCTACTCGCAAAGTTTAAGGAGGTCTAGAATAAGATGACTTGGGCTATTGTTTAATTTTCAGGTCTTAGTAGTAATTGTTTATTCTCTGAAAGTTTTCTAGGTATCTATTTGTTGTGGTTATTATTATTTACATCAGAGTCAGTAAATATTAAGGTTTAAAGAAGTTTTTTTATATATACGGTTCCCTTAAAATAAGATACAGTTTCTTAAATAAAGATAATATCTTTATTATCTTACCCTCAGGAGCCTTACTAAAAGATTACTTTAATTGTGTATATTTCAAAAATACAGCTTGAAGTTCAACAAAAGTTTGATATAACCTTGTTTTAGTTTCTTTTAGTTCATTACTTAAATTCAGCACTTTTATTAAATCACTACGAATATATCCCACCCTAAAAAAATAATACGAACACGGAGTAGGTATCTTATGACTACCGCCGAAAACTAAAAAGGGTTAAAGTACCTACCCATCAATTTTTTGGCGCTCACAGTGCGAAAAAAACACGTATTGATAAACGCAAAGTTGCAGTTTGTTTAGTTTTTGGGGCGGTCTTATTATACCAACTTGAGTTTGGTATTAAACGAAAATGCTCGATTGTGATAAGTTTTCACATATTTTCTTAAAAATCTGAATACGAATATATAGATAGGGTGGATCGGAAATAACTACACAAAAAATATTTACACTTCGCTTTCATTACTAAGAATTTAAACGGCGTTGTTTATGTACCTATGTTTTTAGAATATGGTATACTAGTAAAAGTGGATTAGTAGTAGTAGAGCTCTTGTTGAAGGGCTGGTCTGGCTTTTTTTCTTTTCTTTCTTTATCAATAAAATATTTAAATTAAATAACTTCACGAGTTTATCCCCAGGCACGGTTGATATTCCCTTAGATCTTTTAGTACCAAGTAATACCGTATTAAGTTTCTATAAAAATATTAACCAAAAATATTATTGAGAATAATTTTAGTAAGTAGGTCCTTTCCTTTTTCCATCGACTTGTTGAGTATAATTACATCACTATTTTATTCACAACAAATAAACATAGGCAAACCCAAGAGCAGACTGCTCACTAATTTTCCGAACTGTGTTTGCTTAGGAGCGGTTTTACTAAAGGTCTTGAGGTAAATTTGTTTAGTCAGAGAAGTTGTAAGTATTTCTTACAATATTTGTAGCTACATTAAGGAAGCTTGAGACGTTCTGAGTTTTCGATGCATTAAGCAAACATTTGCATTCGATCAAGCATAGTAAAACTAGTACTATTTAAGTAAATATTGTATTACAGGCACTGAGACTTAACACATGCATACCTCAGATTTATGGACACAAAGCAGTAAATCGTAGAGCACGTTCCTAAAAGAAGAGGCTCTAAAGTCCTGGATCCTGGCTTTGACCCTGATCCTAAGGTTGTGGATTCAAATTCAACTAACGCAAAATGTGGATATGTACCAAACAATGTAACATTCGGGCGTTACTCTGACTACCTCCTTTTAACTTTGGTACTAAGAGGTTTAGGGGATATCTAACGTACCAGGGGATTAAAATCATGAAGCTATTTCTTTTTTATACATTGAATATCTTTGTTACTATTTTGTACACAGTGCTAAATTAAACATGATGCAGGTACAGTGGGCCATCATTTATGGCTCGGGTTTGGGCAATCAAATAAATATTGACCTACTAATTGTTTTTGCGGCATTGATGGCGTGCCCCGTTGACAGAGGCGTTGATGGACGACTACATTTTTTGTTACCCCAACCCTTTTTTCTCTTTTCACCGACATTATATTTCGATACAGTCAAGAACGCTGTAAAAACGTTATAACTTGTAATATTTACGAGCCTAACTTTCAAACTTCCCGAATTTCCAGTCATTCCAAGCCCTCATTTAAATCCGCTTTAATAGCAAATACTTTGCATAACTTAAAACAAAGCAATCTTATAATTGCAAATCAATACAGAAACAATTCGTAAGCCCCTCGAAGTGTATTAAATTAAAGTATTAATGGTTCCGAAAGGCTTTAAGTGTAACTCTCTTTAGACGCATTTTTACGTGCCTGTAGGAGGGTAAGTCTACATAATGCACGGTATAAATAAGCCTTCAGCCCGCTGTTAGCGCCGAAGGGTATTTTCAATATGGGTAATTTCGCTTGGAACACAAATACTTTAGCAGCTTTATTGCATACTCCAGGATTAACTCGGCATATGAGCGTTGAAAAACGAGTGAATAGCTACTATAGCTCCAGTTACATACAAAAACTCGCCGGCATTTTATCTTAATTACTTCGAAATCTTTGTGCGAGAAAATCCTTACGTTGTCCATCGTCGCGTAACTTTATGAGCGGATTACTTTTATGGCCCGGATTAAAGTCCCGTTTGTGAAATGTTTACAGCCTGAAATGGACGGTTATGCTTTTGATATTTTAATGGATGACCGTGTGTCATTTCAGCTAGTATAAAAATTGAGTTGAAAACGTTCCAAAATAATAAATTACGAATATTGGCTAAAGAATATGTTTTTATTTTAAGTAATTTGCCGTAAGCATTTACGCTCAGTTCTAAAGTTTATAATAAATTATTTTGTTAACTTATATAAATATTTGAAGAATTTTCATAACGAAAGCTTTACAATTTCACAGACAGGCAAAAGGCTTTCAGGTATTTGTAAAGGTCAACGGTGGAATTACGTCGGATTCAGAGAGCAAATAAAGAATACTACTTCGCTTGCGATTATGAAAAACTGAATATTTGGCGTATGTTCCAAAGAAATTTACGATAGTTTTTATGAAACATTTGTCACTATAAAAAGTAATAAAAGTGGTCGACATTAGTATTTCATAATTGTACGCGAAAACATGCTTATTATAATATAATAAGCCGTAGCACGTACAAAATTGAGCTGTTAGTTATATAGGCGGTGACAAAGCGTAAGGGAGAATCTCCCGCAGCTAAGAAGCTTCATTCTTGGCACCATAAACACATTCTTCGACACATAGTTGCCCGTGATGTCGCAACTAAGGCTGCCGTTACAAACACTTAGCACGCTTTCCGAGGAATTTCCTCCACTGTTCGGAGGAATCTACCTCCGGCCTTTAACAAGAACATACCTACGTGGTATGCTCTACCCTATAACATAATTATTTTACCTCCATTTAATAACTTAAGCTACGCCTAGCAACCACCGAAAGCCAGGCGCGTCTAAATATTGTGGTGCAGCTTAATTCCTATACTGGATTTACGATGCTCATAGGATTATAGTAATAAACTAGCTAGCTATTATGCTAAATTAATGTTTCTTATAAGCAAAATGGAAATTGTTTTTGTACTGGAACTAGATTAAACTCTCAAAATAAGATTTATCTACTTAGGTACGAATTTCCTATGTTAAATATATCTTAGAATGAAAGTTTTAAAGGAGTTGGGTCGCGTCGGTTACTTAGCTCTTTACTAACCAGATATGTTGTTTGTTGAAAATGTCTATAAATAACTTTGTTTTCAAAAGAATTGTCCCTTAAAATAATACACAAATAATAATGTCAGTACTGGATGTTGCATAGAGTATAGTGTTATAGAATATAGTTGTCTATTTTTCTTCTTAAAATCTTTAAAATGGTTTTTTCGTGTCATCACTAAGCAAAATGGTGGTAGTTTTTGTATGTAGCTTATTTCTTCACATTTTTGCTCATTTATTTCATGGTTACCAAAGTTAGTGCCAGAACAACATTTCGTAATATAAATGCCGTTATGCGCGAAACCAACATTCGAAGGCCAAGAGAGGAAAAATTGGCAGTGAAGTAAGGGTACCGTCCATTGGGGCGCGCCCCCGGCTGACGAGCACTGGTAACCCCAGAATAATTGGTCAGACGTAACATGAAACTAATCATCATTGCCAGAAAAACAGGCCACATTGCTAATTTATGGGCTTGCGTTTATTATTTTTCAGCCAGTTATTTGGTTTGCCGAAATCGCTTTGCTTTTTACCTAATTTTATAAACAGAATGACATCAAAACAAATGAATGCTACAATATAATTATCAATGTCGGAAATGTCTACATTTCATGGACTTATATTACAGTGACAGTTTACACTGTCCAGTGAGGTGAACATTTATTTGACGAGCAACGACCCATGGTACTACTAACGAACGCTCGTAGGAGTCGATATCAGCTATGCATCGCATAAGAAGTCAAGTGTATAAAAGAAAGAACCGGCCAAGTGCTAATCGAACTCGCGCATGAAAGGTTCTGTACCATTTTCTATAAAAAAAATCACGTTTATTGTATGAGCTCCCTTAAATATTTATTTTATTAAGTTTTTTACTATTTGTTGTTATAGTGGCAACAGTGAAATACATCATCTGTGAAAATTTCAACTCTCTAATTATCACGGTTCATGAGATACAACCTGGTGATAGACGGACAGACAGACAGACAGTGGAGTCTTAGTAATAGGGTCTCGTTTTACTCTTTGGATACGGAACGCTTAAAACAATGTCAAAATCCACAGAGATGACAATAGTTTATGCCTTGTTTAAACCCTTTTTTTTCTTTGACATATTGTATAGGTAATGTCATTAGTAGAACTATAAGACAAGTTCCGTATATATGTTATTACGTTGCAAGAGATCACCACTGTCATAGTGTACCACATTATGATATGAAAATTCTGATTCTGAATGTTTAAAAGTAACATACTTAAAGTCGAGAACATGCAAAACTGTCAGCAAACTAACAAGAACTTTCGATAAAATTCCACGTTCAATGCACATCATGCACAATAACTTTTCTGAATAGACGGAATTTTCATGCAAATATTCACACACAACACGACTACAATTTTCAGCTATTTCATATCTATAAAGTAGCTATATACAATAGTAGAACTCGCAAGTTAAACTGTCACGAAGCAGTTGTCATTGTCTTTCTCCTTGTCTATTATTCGAAAAAGTACAAAACAAACAAAAACTGTCACTTCATTCGTTATATTATTACAGTAGTATAAGATGTGTACTGAAAGCAGAAAATGAATGTATTTGAGTCAGTACGTTCAAATCCATACTAATTATAAGAATTTTTGTCCGGTCTGACTGACTGAATGACTGAAATAAAGAATATGTACCGTCTAAAACTTAAACTACACTACACTAGTTGTAAAGACCTAAAATTTTTAGGGTGTAGGTATTCGTCTGGATGCGTAAAGGTATACTAAGAATTCTTGAAGATCAACCCCTAAAAGGGTACAGGGATGTTGAAGTTTGCATAAAAACGGCTTCATGCGGATGAAGTCGCGCGCGTTTCCTATGGTAATATTATAAATGTGAAATACTGTGAGTATAGCTTTGTACCTAGTCATCTCCGTAACAGTTAAACGGATTTAGATAAAATTTGGAATATGCATAGTTCAAAACTAACTTTTTTATAACTTTAGGCTACTTTTTACAAGCCCAGATAGGTAGACACCACGTCAGAAGCCACAGGCGGGAGTTGATATAAATCACTATTGTGTCACAGGCTTGGAAAATAAAGTACAAATAATCCGCTAAACCCCAAATATAACAGCTAAAAGCTGATATACAGCTCTCATTTCTACGAATTTTCCTGTAAGAATATGATAAAGTGTGGCGTTTTCTATATTCTCGTTTCGCTGCAGTGTAAATTCTTGGAGACGGTTCCGTGTCACATGAATTATGCAAATACGCGGTGCACAGCGTCTCGAGTACGTCGCAGATTTACATTCGCTACGACCTTACTGTGTAAATAAATATAAGTGCGCGTTATACTATTGTCAGCGAGATGTGTCACTGTGTCGTTGTGTGTGACGCCCTCTCACAGTGACAGCTGCTATATTTGTGAACTATTCTAGAACAATTTAACTAGAACAAAAAATTGCCAAGTGGTTTGTACCTACTGTAGCATAAATTATTCAGGATACGTGCATTTTTATGATTTCTGGAGTACGAGTAATTGTGAGAAATATTCTATTGAATGGTTGTATTACCGTTCAAGAAATAAATACATACTGACGTACTCTGACTAACCCTTAGGACATAATCAAAGAATCTGAGTTGATACTACTTGGTAGGCCCTAAGAGACCTGAGGGGACATCAACCGTGCCTGAGGATTAAAGTCGCAAGGCTATTTCTGACGTACATTTAACACAACGCCATCTAGCCTATAATAAGCTAGCTATTACTAAATGGAAACCAGATTATTGATTGAATAAAACAAATATCTGTGTTCATCACACCAACAAGATCTTTTATGCTGAAGCTTTATTAGCTTGTACGTGTAATAGTAATAAAAAGATTAGTGTCAAAAAACCAAATAAATCGTAAGGTAAAAGATAAATATAAAGTATCCTTTTTATATTCGACAATCATAAACAGAAGGAGTAACTGAAGTTTATTTGCTTCATATTTTATCGTGAAATAGACAGGCCTATAAAACTGTAGCAAGGCCCAATTCAATTCATTGCACGAGTTGAATACAAAATTATTATAATAACAAAAAATACTTGTCATAGTAAAACAAGTCACGTTTCAATTTGTTCGTTTCGTTTTAGATCGGAAGGTTCCACTCTGTCGAGTAGGCATCAACAGGTAAGTGAGTCGTTTGTTTCCCGAGTGAAGAATTCCTTCCCAGAAAGGTCATGGCATGGGCTACAATGCTATTTGTGTGACGAACTAGCAAGCCAAGCGAGCAACGACTCAACCATTTATTTTCGTAATTTGAACCTTCCGGAATAAAGGAATGTTTGTATACGTAATTGAAACATTGTTTAAAGGAAAATTATGGAAAACGAATTATGCAATTCTTTGGAGTTTGTTTTATCAAAAGTATGAGTTCAGAATTTCTGAGAAAGCAGATAACTCAAATTAATGTTTTATTACATATTTAAAATTACCTACGTATTGGTTAAGGGATGTAGTTTTTCAGTATTGACGATAAAATCAAACATAACTGCATCCATCAACCTATAGCGTACAGGTAATAAATCTCATGTGCCTGAAATTTCTATTGTTTTATAAATATGTAGGTATTTATTACAAAAACTTGTTTAATTCTTTACTGTAAACAGAAAAATTTACAATAGTATGATAACAAAAGAAAGATTCGATCTCTGAATTTGATTTTTTATTTTAAAAATTTTAAATGACACTATAGTATACTATTAACCGTTTACTTTTTATACACTAGTCTATTTTCCTACACAATGACAAGGAATGTCAACTTAGCTGAAAATAAACAACCAGCTAACCTGCAATCTACCTAGCAATATTGTTGTACCTACCTGAGACGGACAACGGACAAATACCGAGGGTATCCCGTCACTCCGCGAGTCCCGGAATTTTGTCAAAGCCCCGCTCTCGACCCGGAATGGGGACAATACGTCTTCATGCAACATTCACGGACCTCTGCCCTTACATTATTACAATGAGGAACACCCAACTTATATAAACTATGCGATTCCAATTGTCCAACGGTTTTTGAGGAAACCCAAGCTGATGAACTTTCCTATAAAATGATTCATTTTTCAGTGCTAGTTAATTGAATCTATTTGTTGTCGGAAATTGTAAAGTTGGCTATTTTCTCGAGGAAGCGTGTTGTAATGACCGTGTTTCCTTCGTTTGTGTTGTGGTTTGCCGGTAATTTGCTCGATTAATATCGTCCGGAAGTTGCGTGCAAGTTCAACTTAGCTACATGCCTTTAGAGTGCAGCCTTTAGTAGTGTTTGTTAATTGACTCCGACAAATTGGAAGCATGTAGCAGCCTGTGGTACTGAGCCTTGTAACGTTATCGTAGCGGGTACGGTACAGTGTATACAGTGGATTCAACTACAAACATGCCGACGCGACGGCGTGTACAGTAGCCTGCTGTACCAATTACCAAACTTGAAATTACTTGATCGCTAACTTTCTTGGTTCTCCAGTTATTTTTTAAAATTTTTAAAAAATAGCATTTTTATGAAAATCAGATATGAATCAAATGAATATAAAAACTTTAAATTAATTAACCGAATGAATATAAGCAATCCATAAATCAGGACTTATCAGGTTTTGCAATTAGTAATGAATAACCCTATATTAAACAAACTGTATTCCGCCAGATGGGTCACCTCTCAGTGGTGATCCCGCCAGATATCGCCGATGAGGATGGCTCCGAAGCTAGTGCTCCTGAAGGGGGTTCTGTGGAACTGCACTGCTCAGCGGCCGGGGTGCCGGAGCCTACCATATCATGGAAGCGGACGGGCGGAAGAAACATTGTCTTCCGTGATGAAAACGGCAAGGAAGAAAAAGGTAATTTTCATCAGCTATAAGAAACAAACACAGATAAATAAACAGACTACTCATTTCTAATTGCTTGACATACCGCTTAATTCACTCTCATAATATTCATATTATATTGTCAGTCGAGTGCAGTTTTTTTTATAGGTATGAGCCACTTTTCCACTTATTGAAGCCTTGCCATATCATCTGCCCATTTCATAATTTCATCATATAAATATCATATAAAATGTGGTCAAGTTTTAAAATACCTGCCATTTTCTCTAGCTTTTTAGGGTTCCGTACCCAAAAGGTAAAAAGGGACCCTGCTACAGAGACTCCGCTGTCTTTCTTTCTAGGATGTTTTTCTTCACCGTTCTCTATTTAAAGTAAGCGGTTATCCATATAAATAAATATACTAAAACTTTTTACGTAAAAATTATGTATTTATTTATTGGTTGGTTTTAATTTATAAGCATCAATGATTGATTAACCAATGTCACGGTTTGATCAAATCCGAATGGCTTCCAACGGTTGTATTATTCAACATGTTAATGATAAATGGATGGTTTTCAGCATAAGTCGGTTGGTTAATGCATAACCGGTATATGAATATACAGGCTGTCTCATTTACCCTTGGAATTGCTAAAATCAGATAGTGTACACAAAAAAATGACGAATCAAGTTTGCACCACCTTATTTAGCGTGATCTATATATAATACCAATTGAAAAAGTAATGGTTATTGCCGGGTACTTGTCTATTCGTATTTAACATTACACTACAAAAAACAAACGATATAATATTATATGTATACTGTGTATGTGTATGTGTGTATGTGTATTATGTATATTGTATGTTGTTTGTATGTATGTATTATTATATTATATTATTATATGTATGTAATATAATATTGTATTAAGTATATCAGTCATCTAGTACCCATAACACAAGCTCTGCTTAGCTTGGGGCTAGATGATGCTGTGTGGATTGTCCAGCATTATTATTATTATTTATTATTATATACGCCATACTCTTAGATTATTTTGTAAAAACGTACTTTGATTACAATATAACACCCAGACACAGAATAAACACCTATGTTCATCACACAAATATTTGTTCCTGGTGGGGATTGAACCCAAGAGAAGGTAAGGCTACTACGAACTGAGCTGTGACGGCTCAGATCTTACTTCAACATTGCAAAATGCATTTTCGTTGGATCAAAATAAGTATCAATTATTTATGGTTATGTTTTTTATCATTGTTTAACTGCCAAACTAGATGTCTCTAAGGAATGAGATGCTCAAAACAAACTCTCAGTTAAGCCAACAAAATGTAGATAATTTATCAAAATCAGTTTCCACAGGACTACGTTTGATTGTCAAAAGCGATGAATCACAATCATATTTAAAAGTCACAGTAAATTATTTCACAGGGAAATGTCACAGCCATAAAAGTGAAAAATAGACCGTCAATTTCCCCGTTGAATTTTATTCGCATCAGTGAGATTCTACTAAGTGGTAAAAAAGAAACAAGACTAATTTTACATTCAAAGCCTCCCCGAAGCTGGAGCAGGTGCTCGCGCGGTTAAAACACTGGAGTTTTATGGGATTTATCAAGATATTGTTTTAAGATTATTGGAAGGTAACGAATATTTAATTTGGTATGACATAATAACGAACATATTAATTTGATTGTCATAAAACAAGTGCTTCACACAAAAAAAAACACTGTGGCTTTGTCTGTGTAGGCTCCATTCTTAATTAAAAACATAAAGTATCATCTTCATCAGCATCATGAGTTCACTGCTGGACATAGGCCTCCCCCATTTCTAGGGGAGTTAGCCGTAGTCACCGTTTCTGAGAGGTGGGGTAGTGAGCGCAATATTGGTGTCAAGTAGTCAGAAGATGCTACTATCCAACTCTTTTTGTGTCCCTTTAGTCGCTTCTTAGCAAAACTGCTTTTTTGCCACCAGAATCGTAATCGTGTTTCCGTTACTAAAATTGTGTTCATTTCATAAAAAAATCAATAAATACATATTAAAAAACCACCCTCTAGCCCCAAAATATGCCTAGAGAACACTTGCATACATTTTTTTAAAATAAATCAATAAGATAAGTAAAAAAGTATATAAGTATTATATCAGCTGTCTGGTTTACCTAGTACAAGCTTTGCTTAGTTTGGGGCTAGTGGGCGTTGTGGTAACGTTTAAAAATAATAATAAATACAGCGCAAAAGGCAGAGCTATTACAAACTGAGCTGACGGCTGTCATTTGTATGCTTTTTTATGTGAAAAAGTGATAAAACAGTGGTGTTGAGTATCATTGCCTATAATAATCCCATTACCACACAGAGCACGTCAACTGAGGACGTGTCATATAGAATAGAAAAGAAAATATTTAATACTAAGCACCCGCCTGTGGCTTCACCTGAGTCGTGGAGCTAGTTTTGCTAACATTAATATGTAAGCGTTTGCCATGATAAAAATTATGTAAAAATAAATGTAATGATTGAAAGTATTTTTAAAATGTTGCACAGTCATTACATTTCTGGTTTAAATGTTCCCATCAAGGTGTAAGAAACAAAGAGGGGCCAAGAGAAAACGGTAGAAATTCATTTCCGCGAAAAAAACGTGTTCAAAGAACTCAATTACAACTTAACAAAATATTGCAGCGATTCAGGGTTCGGTCAGGAAATTAAACGAACGGCTTACTGGGAGCTGCCTGACAAAAGGTTGTTATCTCTCATAGTTATAATGACATGCCCTTCACAATTCTCCCCAAACACTAGGTGAAAAGATGAACAGTTTAAAGCAATTATAGGACCACTCATTCTTACACATACACTGTTTAATGGCGTGTAATCCGGTAATCTAATTTATACCTTAGCATTAAATGTATTAGGTACAGAATTGCCGGTCCCTAGTGGTAAGCTTAAAACCTTTTTGGTGCAGTGTTTTACGAATTTGACCCGTTTTATTTAAGCCATTAAGCGTAAACAAAAGACTGGCGGCCCTCAGTAAACGGAGGGAGGTTGTAATAGTTAACAGAGTGGTGGAGCCGGCTCTGCCTTTGTATTAATTGGACATGTTAAACACGCTTCGCTTAATATGTAAGAATTGCTTTTGGAATGGCTATTCCCGTTTTCTTTTTAATTTTCCTCTTTCTTTCTTTTCTTGTGAAGATAATGCAGTACTTTATTCTGAGAAAATAAATTTGTCTAGGAAATCAACGAATCGGAATTTATTAAAACTCGAAGAACATAAACTTCGTTTATTTTGCTTTGATAAAATTGTGCAGAATAGAATACTTAAGTAATTAAGTTTTAACTGAAATCAAGAATGTAAGTTATTACACTGGTTACAGTGTGGTTGATTTTGGTCCAAGATTTCAGCAAATAGATGCAAAATGATTCTGAGATAATGTCTAAAATATTCAGTAGTAGTAGAGCATTTAGTGAAGGGCTCGCTTGGGGAAGTACTACCACCGACCCTACTTTAACCGCCAAGCAGCTATGCTGTATTCTGGCTTGAAGGGTGTGGGTGCCAGTGGGACCCATTAGGCTTAACACCTGTATGAACCAGGTTGATGAACGCAGATCAGTGCATCGTAGGGCACATTTATAACGAACGTGACCTATTCGCCAATGCGTTGTTATAGGTAGCTGATGGTAACCATTTAACATAAGGTGAGTTATCTCGTCGCTGCAATCTTGTTTTAGATTGTTTTCTATACGACAACAATCTAAAACAAGATTCTAAAAACATAATCAAATTCATATTGTTCTTGAGAAGTTGAACAGTTTTGAGAATTATTAAATTGTGTTTAGTGGGAGAAAATGTCGGCTGAAGCAATAAATCGGAAAACAATTAGTTTGTTCGCATTAATAACTGGAGATTGCTGAATTGTGCCGGCGACGTTTACAGTAGCGAGTTCCAAACGACATATCTACGACTTTATATCCCGTTCATAAAACTCAGTTTCAGAAGACCCTTTCGGCTATAGGCGTAAAGCTGCTTATACATTACCCGTTAAACGTTTTGATACTTTACTATCAGAGGTTTACGAATTTTTAAAAGATCACAAAAAATCCAACAAAGCCAATAGTTAATAAAATAGGCTTATGAGTGTAATCGCCAAGCACGATAGGGATCCCCCTCAGATGTCTAGGTACACCTTTGAGGACGTAAAAGAGGTTAGTCTTTACGATGTCTTTCAAACACTGATGTGAAAGACCGGCAAATTTATGTGCACGTAATTTTTGCAAGCAGATAAAACCCATTGTTGTGACAATTACAAAAATCGTGTATCTAAAATGATTTTCCATTTAGAGGTCAAAATGGTTTAAACTTACTTCATGTAATTCGAGCGATTTTTTACTATAGCTAAAAACAATTTACTCAGAAACTGTTTTATTTTTAAAATAAGAAGCACAATTTGCTAAAAATAACTACAATACAATCTACTCAGTAACTATCTATTTTTTTTAAACAAAAAGCACAATTTCCTTGAACTTACTACATTACAATCTACTCAGAAACGCAAGATGCATTAAAAAAAAGAATTATTTACACGAGTAGGGTTCTCTATTATGATTGCAAATTGTTCTTGACTGAACATGCGAGTAGTAGCGACACATTACTTGAGTTACTGGTACGCCTCGTGCCAGAAATACGCATGTGTATCGTAAGCATAACATACAGCCAGTATTTTATGTCCGCGCTCACAATTTAGGAGCAGGGGGTCGTGTGCTATAATAAAGCAATAAATTATTTCCATTTAAATTTAATTTGACACAAGTCGTTAATATGGCGAAATGCTCGCGCTTTGCTTCGTTTGATTAAATGAAACTGTACTTAGAAAACGTAGAAACTAGCGCAATGTCAAGACGGAACTATTTATGAAGCACTATGATTATATTAGTGCGATTTTTTAGATATTTGTCATTCATAAGAAAATTGCGAAACATACATATTTCATGTTTAAGAAACAACGGGTAAGAAATTCATAAAAGAGCTGTGCAGTTTTATTTTCTTTGTAAAATACTGCATACTTGTATAATATTACAAAATTTTACTGCGTAGTTAATTTTTTCGTTTGATTCATTTTAACCTAATTTGTTTCAAGCCCCGCTGTTTTTATGGAATAGCACTAAAGCTAAATGTTATTGAGACCATTATCTTGAGCAGAGCATTTCTTCCATCTCATGGGGTTTTCTCAAAATCCTTTTTCAATAACTTGCGATAGCGCTCAAGTATTGCCACTTAAGAATGAGCTCAATATTTTTCCAATCACAAAATACAAATGTGTACATTGACGTATATGCCAGAAAAGCGGTTTCAATTCAAATCCAGAGAGGATTTACGCGCCTAATCGAAAACTGTTCACGGAATCCGCATACTTCAGAACTAGGTCAGTTTTGAACAGTGATCGAGTTACAGGTTTACAAGTGAAACGCACTCAACGCAGCTGAATGAGCAGCGTGTTTTGGTGTAATAATCTACTTATGAAAAAATACACAATGCATTGAACAAATACCTGTCTTTTAGGTAGTATGAGTAAAGCTGGCTTATAATCCTCACTTTTATATGTGCAGTTGTGGACAATTTTGTCGGCTCGACTCTCGCACTGAAGAATCTTCGGCGAGTTGATATGGGCACCTACTTATGCATCGCAGCTAATGGCATCCCACCAACCAAAAGCCGCCGCTATGAAGTCACCGTGCACTGTAAGTCAATGTTTTTTCCATTATTAGCTATACAGTATATTCTTTTAAAATAATTTTTAGTAAAACAATTTTCACATGCATAGAAGAAGACAAGTTGTACTTTTAAAATTATATTGCGAGATTTGCGACCTGGATGATTTGCATGGTGGTATTTTAAGAGCAATTCCAAAAAACTGTATCTGGGGTTTTTATGAGTTGACTTGTTTTCAAATCACCTATTTTCTGTTTTTCTTGGACGATGTAGGTAATTGTAATGTGAGTTTCAATTTTACTCTGAGCTCGGTAGCTCTGAGCTAGCAAGTATTTTGCAAATATTAAAAGCTATATCTTGGTTTGTACATTAGTGATTTGATGAACATGAACCTCGTAAAATATTAAAAACCGACATGCCAACATTTTTAAGAATAAGATTAATTCATTTTGTGTACTGTCCAGTCGAGCCGGTGGTGAAAGTAAGCAGTCCAGTGGTGCTACGTTCTGTAGACATGCAAGTTACTCTTCAATGCTTTGTCGAGGCTGCACCCAAGTCGCAGAATACATGGCAACGCGGCAAGTCCCAGGGCGGTATGTATTAACATTATTAGGCCAAAATTCATTAATTTCAATAGTATGTAAAAGTTAAAACGATATGATATTAAACTCTCAATAATAATAGTAAAATTAAAACTATTTATTTACTCTTATCAAGTTAGAAAACAAATAGTTTAATTTATTAACTAAGCTCGAAGTAATAACCAGCTAAAAAAGATTAAGAAAAACAGTTGCACTCTAAATAATTTTTCAATGTTATTTGAACGTCGATCAATTCCAAGTGTGACAGATCAATATTGCTGATTGTTTCATTAATTTGTTGAAGATATTCTCTAAGTTGTAAGTAGTAATTGAAAGTCTGTGTATCAGGTGGAAAGCTACTCAACAGTTCCAAATACATCATATCAGAGGAGACAGCGAGTGAATACGCACTGCGAATGAACCTGACCATCAGTCGTTTGAAGAAGGCTGATTTCGGAGAGTACGCCTGTTTGGCTGCCAACAAATACGGGAGGGCAAATGGAACCATCATTTTAAAAGGTAATTGTATTCTTTATTTATAGTGTATGTATGTACTGATACAGCATGTGACTGTGCTACTTACCTACTTATAATTACGAAACAAACATTTTGAACATCATTCAGAATTTTGATTTTTTTTAATCTAAAATTTTAATCGCCATTGTAGTGCTCCAATACCCAAACTTATGGTTGATACAAATTTTGTAATCTCAGATACTAATGAGTTTATTACAAGCATATTATATCCTAAATGTGTTCGTTGCTTTCATTTATATTTATCACTTTTACGCAAATTAAATTAGCATGCAAATATAAATGTGAATAAAAAACTTATTTTTATCTAATTTGACCCAAAATTAGTACTCATAATAAAACAAATATTGAAATTAACAAGTCTTCTTCACCGCTCTGCAGAAACCCCGCAGCGGACGACGACAACTACAACCACTACTACAACAACTACAACAACAACAACGCCGCGACCAACAACAACACTTGCAACAACAACGCGGCCTCCAAAGCGGCACAAGCCGAAACAACACGTCGTCAGCCAGAACGCACTCGACAACGAACTGCGCCAAGTGGAGCTCAGCAACGCGTTGAATTTCTACAACAGCGCTTTCTCAACAAACAACTCGCAACGCACAGAGAAGCACAAAATAAAGCCAACCGTATCACCGCGTCAGTACAAGGATTATAACAATAACTTTGGTGTACGCTGTAGTGTGAACACAGCCTTAGCTGTTGCTTTATTAGTATTACTCTTTGCTAAGTTTTAAAATGTTATGGCTTTTGTTTTGTATTTGCCTACTGGTTTGTAGACTTAAATCGTGCGCATAAAGCAATAAGAACTTTCATTTTTGATAACATTTAGTCGTCCTGCTTAGGCTGCTTTTAAACACGCGATGTAAGCTAGGCAGAGCTAGTTGAATGAAGTAAAGTCTTCTTTAGACAAACGATACGCAACAAATAAGGCAATCGGTTCTTTTAAATCTGTATACTTGTAGTTTCTAATACCCAGAATATGCGTCACGTGTGACAAATTAAACGTGGGGTTAGAATTACGTTTGAAATGCATCATACTATAATATCTCTAAGTATACCTTACATAATAATGAAACATAAACAGACATAGATTTTTAAAAGTAGTTTGGCACCACCTGAGGCCTAACCCTCGTATTTTTTGGAGCTGAGACGAGATTGAAATTTTTGGGCGTGTCTGAAATATCAGTTCCTAAATACTATTTGGAGATTGTCACGATCGAAACTTG
Source organism: Electrophaes corylata (assembly GCA_947095575.1). Lineage (NCBI taxonomy): Eukaryota > Metazoa > Arthropoda > Insecta > Lepidoptera > Geometridae > Electrophaes > Electrophaes corylata. The sequence continues at coordinate 5,791,514 of OX352706.1, read as the reverse complement.
AATTCGATGATATTTCGTTACGAGAAGTAGGCCTCTGTTCCTTGTTGCTGTTCTAAGAAGACTTTAAAGTTATTAAAAAAAAACTTAGCCCCGCAATAAGCACACTTTCGTTTGAGTAATAAACGTATATCGTGAAAAGGCCAAAAACCTTTATATAGAACAGAAATTAGATTTCTGAAGTTGATGTAAGTAAATATCGTAGTGATATAAAATGGCTGTTGAATTTTATGTAAGTTACGTATTTGAGGTTGTTGTTTTTAGCGAATGACGATGTTAATGTTGGTATGTAACTGTTATGGATTCAGCCTTTATGTAAATTTGACAATAAAGTTATATAAGCGATAGTAATGTAAACATATTTTAATATCAGTTTAATATACTGACATAAAATAATACTAGGACAGTTATTGTTCCATATTAGATTATTGAGACAGTTTTTTTATAATATAAATTGGTATTAGTAAAAGTTGAATGTAAAAAGCAGATATGATGAGAAGAAATTGAGACAATAACATAGAAATTAAATAACTAAAAAATATCTTAATGTTTATATCAATAATGTCATATCAAATATTATTTTATCGATATGTTTATTATATAATTAATAAGAGTGCATTTAAGGCACTCAGTATTTACAACAAGCGTTTAGCATTTTATTATTGCATATTATAATTACCTTATGTTATGTATACATTAGATTTAATATTTATATCGTTGTATGATGTAGCTATTACTAATTATTATACCATAATATAGTATGTTAAATATAAAAATACAATATGACAATAACTATAAAATGATGACAATAGATAATTAGAATTAAGATAGAGACCAACATATTAACTAATAAATAGTTAATCTATTGAGAGAAACTTCGATATTTTAATTTTTCAATAATTGTATACAAATTTAATGTTAAATAAAATGTAACTTGTTAATAAAATTTAGTAGAAGATTTTTAAACATATTTTATGTTTGAAAATTCACTTTTTGACCTGTGCGTAAAAACAGTAATTAAGCAAATAAAACGTTTTATAGCAACGAATATCACGACCAGTTTTTCAAAAATGTAGGATTAGAGTAAAATAATACTTTTAATCATGTGAAATAAACTGTTTTGAAGTTTCAGGTATTCAATGTTACCGCAATTCGCACAAACAAAAAGCTAGCATATTATATATATTTTTTCAAGTAGAAATTATTTAAAATGCTTGATTATTAAGTTTATCGCTAATCTGGCATAAAATATTGATATTCAAAGTTTATCGTTGCTTAAAAATATGGTAGAATATCTGCTACTAATATAGATAGATCTTTGATTTATAGTCTATATACTGTATGTAATTAAGTAAAACTGATTCGAATATTCATCTAAAATTCTAAAGTTTATTTCAAACGATTAATGTTAAGCATATATGTCTTAAAACCATACTAATTTAGTGCTATATACCAATAATTTTGCTTATACATTTTTTCTAGATGAACTATGTAATGACTTGTGCACTAAACAATATTTACTCGTCTTGGTTTTAATACGTTTAAACATAAATTATCCTATCATGGATATTATTTGTAAAAAAAGTCGTATTAGGCTATAAAATTGATTAAAAAAGATATGTCTTCCGGCTAGAATTAATATTACTTCGACTTATGTTCATGGGTTAATAGTAGCTGAAGTTCCTTTTGGACTTGTAGATTTGTGTAAGTAAACAATGAATTTACTGTAGTAAAAATACATAGAATATCGATGTAAAAGTTTTGATAAAAGTCAAGTATGGTAAAATACACTTGTAATATTGTAACCACTGTCATTTAAATACATGAATAATTATGTCTACCAGTAGGTACACTTGGAAGTATTATTAATCTATATTGTTTTGTAGAAATTTGCAACCAATATTTAGTAATAACTTGCATGACGATTACTAATAATGAAATCTATGTTGAATTGAGTTTTAAAATAAACAGGGCTTTTCATCTATTATAGATGATTTATTCAGCGTCAGGGAACACTTTTTTCTGGATTCCCGATCCAGAAAAAAGTTGCTGCATGTAATGCCTAAGAAACGAACCTAGAACCTACATCAATAAGTACGAAACTGACTAAGCCATGATTTTTTATCCCGGTGTTTTTAACACATAAGTTTTTCAAACAAAAAAATTCAGAGTTATATGACCGGATTCGAACCCACCGACTCTTGGGATTGAAAGCGTGGTTGCTACCACTAGACCAGCAATACTTTTTGATGAATGTTATCGGTCAGTATTTTAAGTGTCTGCCTATACCTAATAATACTCTCCTGAACAAAATAGTAACATAATAATTATTTTGTATTGTGATTTATTATAATGCTGAGATTAAAAATAGAATATAAATACACTCTTTACCGAGTTTAGTAATATATTCTATTTTTTTAGCTTGATAATAATTTGAATTAAGTTTTTCTATTTTTTTAGATTTAAAACATACAAATCCGCTAAAAATTGTGAACTTATTCAAAAAACTGCAGACAAATAATGTATGTATTTAAGTATGATAAATCAATGACAATAAACCACGACAATCACAAATAACCATACTTTAATAATTTGTAAATAAATATTCAGAAATTGTTTTCATTATTCTAGCGTAAGATTGAATATCATCAATGTTAATTTTAAGACGTTAATATCATTTTATGACATTAAATAATAAATTGTATGTAACCAAAATAATATCGTCTATTATTTAACGCAGTTTAATTAATCGAACGAGTATATCAAAGAAAACACTTGCAATTCTGTAAGTGATGGTCATGTTTTGTAATGCCCAAAAAACGTGCAGCTTGCTGTGTTCCGGTTTGAAGGGTGTGCCGGTGTAATTACAGGCACACGAGGTGTAACACCTGTATGCCTCAGGTTGATGGACGGAGTGTAGTGCATCTTAGGGTACGTTAACGAGCCTGTGAGATAATGGTTTGTTATTGGAATGGGTAACCATTTAACATCAGGTGGGCCGCCATCCGCTTGTTTCAAGCAAAAAAGCAAAGTTACAAAAAAAAAGTAATTTCTGCGGCAAACCTAAGTATAGGAAGGTCCGTTTGCCAGCAGCAGGTTTTTATTTAGGTCCATCAAACTGAGGTGTACAGGTTTTACGCCTGAGGTGCCTGTAACTTTACCAGGACCTGCACAACTACGAAGTCTTCTACTCCCCTTGTGAGGGGGACTGTGCGTTGTCTTTATGCCAGTCAGTCAGTCGGTCAAGACAAAGATTCTTATAAGTGGTATCGAATAAAATCAACGGAAGGGATTGTACATCACCATAGAAAAGTTCATTCATTTCAAGTTTGAGATTAAATTTAAGTTGCGTTTGAGTATTCGGCTGTTATTGTTTTAACTGAAGAGTTATGGTGAGCTCGATAGTTTGTTCCCATTAAATAGTTCATTCCGGAGTGATTGGGAATAGGTACTTTTTATGCTACTGCTAGCGTCCACCAACTTAATGCAATGGTGTTAAGCCTCATGTACCTGTAATTTCACCGGTGCCCACACCCTTCAAACTGAAACACAGCAATGCGAGCATCACTGCTTGGTGGTAAGCCCTTTCACGAAGAGCTCTACTACTACTACACTTAATGCGTAGTGGTGTTAAGTCATGTGTCTGTAATTTCACCGGTGTTCATACCCTTCAAACCGGAACACAGCAATGCGAGCATCACTACCTACTTGGTGGCAAGCCCTTTCACAAAGAGCTCTACTACTACTACGAAGAACTACAGCAACAGTGTGGTCATTAGTCCACTTGGCAAGCGGACATTCTCAAATATGAACTATGCCCAGTTGTGGACTATTAGCTACCGGAGATACGATAGCGGACACGCACTGGGCCAATTTACTGTAATTATTTCTCACATCTGTAGTGTCTCACGACACTGTCTCTGGATCCTATGAAATGTTTTAGTCTAAATTAAGTGCTGATCCAGCGTGATAAAGTACATTTTGCTTCCTTGTGATATTGATCGCATAAAATGATGTAGCGTGTAACAAGTTCAGCAGATTTATTTGAAAGTAATTTTGAGAGTAGCATCTGGCGTTGCGGTATGAGAGATTCTGCTGATCAATATTCAGGAAGACGCTGGAAGAACTGAGAAATATGTCAGTCTCTCACTCAAATCAACTACGACTGTGAGTTATTTGTCATAATAATATGTCTCAGTTGGTAGGATAAAGCTTTTCTATGAACTAGGAATAATTATGTAAAAATGTAGGTTAGCATACATGAAGATAATTTATAGTGATACAATGTACTCAAAAATATTGAGTATAATATTTTATACAACTTGCTGATGGAACAAGCAGATAGCCCACGTGATGTTAAGTGGTTTAACATCACTTATAACAAAGCATTGCCTTGCAGGTCACGTTCGTTTAGAATGTGTCTTACGATTACATATAATCTAAACCTTGAAAACAAGAGAAGAGTTGCATCGTTTTTTTTTTTATTTTTTTTTACTCCTATGAAAACAATAATCGAAGTGCACTGTGAAGATAATTTTAAAAATGTCACTCTTGTGGAATGCTGCAGTCTTGCTAATAAGAAAATAGCACAAGAATAGCAATGTAAATGTAAATTCCATATATAACATTGCTTCGTGCAATTTTATCATATCATAAGTTAGACATCAATAAATTTGACGTTATCTAGCTCATAACTAAACAAAGTTTGTACTTTGGAGGCCAGATAACTGATAATATGTAGAATACAATAAATACAACAACCAGACACAGAACAAACATTTGTGTTCACCACAATGTTTTTTATATTATCCCAAAAATTATTACCCGTATTAATAATTAGCACCGTATTAGAAACATTCCAAATCTTATTTTCGTCGAGGCATTTGAATCCTCGGTGGCGAAGTTGGTATCGCATCCCCGTATCAAGGGGAAGGTCGTGGGTTCAAATCCTACTCGAGGAAAATAATTTTTGGGATAATATAAAAATCTTTGTGATTTCCTTAAGTGCAGGTAAGCACTATAAAAACAAATAGACCACAAAGTTTGTTCTCGGAAAGGATCGGGCCCACAGCCTACAGAGCAGAAGGCAGGACTACTACCAACTGAGCTATGACGGCTGTCAAACACATACTTCCCAACCTATAATACAAATATATGGTGCGTAGATGTAAAGTAAAAGTAAAGTAAAAAGTCTTTATTTGGGAATATAATTTTACAGACAATAACAAAAATTGGCAGCGATGCGACCTGCAGAAGTAAAATACTGTGTCGCAGATCGCAAGGAGGAAGGTAATAGGTATATTTGTTAGCCATCATGTTAGATAGATAGATAGATAACACTTTATTGTACACAAGGATACATTATACATCTAGGCGTAAACAAATAAAGTACAATAGGCGGCCTTATCGCTGAAAGCGATTTCTTCCAGGCAACCTTAGCACGGAAAGTAATTGTTAGTTGTGTGTATAACTATAAAACAATAGAATGATAACATGTACCTATAGGAAAAATAGAAAGAAATAGTATCTCGACTTTAATTCCCAGTCACGGTAGATTTTCTCTCAGATCTCTTAGAATCAAGTATCTACTCGAGATTCTTCAAGGAATGGGGGTAGTCAGAGGTACGTCCAAATTCACATTTTGGTACATACCCACATGTTGTAGTAGTTGGTATTATATACGTATCAGATTGCAAGGTCATCGCCGCTGCTTGAATACGGTTTCCTCACACCGTTTTTTCGATAGAAAAATGCATTGGGGCACGACCGGATTCAAACCAACGACTTTAGGATCAGAAAGCTCGGTCAGTCCCTACATCACCGGTGCTCTCCCGTGTGTTATAGAATAATGTCGCCTGATGATTATCTTGATACCTACTGCATATTTTACCGTTCTAAAAAACAACCTAAGAGTAACATAATTATATTTATTGTAGAAGTTCTACACATGTATTAAAATGATACGTTCCACGGTGAAGGCTAGTCTGTAATAAAATTAAATGCTGCCATGTAACCGCACTACAAACCAAGCTATTAGTGGTAGCGGGTTCGCGCTTATCAAATTATATCTTGACATAGCTTCCGGCTCTCAAAATGCTATAATAGTTTCCAAGACAGCCCCGTTGCGCGTATATGAAAATTTATAACCATCTCTATTAATAATTTAGAGGTCGTAACCTGATAGTAAAGTTACATATACAGTAATGTAATTTAACGGTAGTATTATTATATGGTACGAATACTGTACATCTGTAATTTTCTCGAAGCAATCAAAATATGCGAAAATCAGAGAAAAAATCAGAGAAAAAAATATTATTAAACCAACCCTGATATGAAAAGCTTTTTGAACTTTTATAGCCTCATTTTTTCTCGATATTGGTATCAGAATTCACCGCAATATATTCTCAATAGTACTTAATAACTGTATTAACAAGTAGGCAGCGGTGCGTGCCGCAAACATGATATATATCGCACTTACCGTACCTCATAATATTGCGTTCACTTGCAATATTAAAATTTATTGCAACCTCTGCCACGGCAAATGTGGCCTAGATGAGTAACGCAGAAAAATAAACTAAATGTTATTAAACGTTAATACGTAATACTAACTAGAATCACTAGTAACTTTCATCACGTTTGTCACTTTGTCGACTACAACAGTTGCTAGCTGTGAACGCCATAGTTATAAACGACGTTCACATCAGCAACTCTATCTAAACTCATTTTCATACGTGAAAAACTATAATTGGCTTCCTGTTGCTATTCTAATATGACTAAGTTGGTATAGGCTGTTGGTTTTCCAAGAAATAAATATTGTTGATAATGAATCTATTTACTGCTATTTTACTATGTTAATTTATATTATATTTTTAAACGACGTACCTCTGACTACCCCCATTAAATATCCTCAAAGAATCTCGAGAACTAAGAGACTTTATCCGAGGTACTTGTTACTAAATATCTGAGGGATAGTGCCGTGCCAAATGTTTCTTTAAAAGCATAATTTCACCGTAAACTTGTACCATGAAAACCATATAGCTATAGAATATATTTTTTATACTGTGATAAAAATATTATATATGTACTTGAGAGTATAAAACATGGAGTACTTAGTCCCAAATTTTCTTTTCGCACAGTAGGTAGTGTTGCATCTGAGAATTTCCGTTTAGCATCTAATGGAGTTTCTATTAGACAGCAATAATTTAGTTTAAGCATCTATGGTAGCTCTTGTTGCTTCAGGCTAAACTCATTTCCTTTGAAACGTTTTAAAAGTAGCTCTTTTCGAAAAAATGCTAGAGCTAATTATCGTCCTCGTAGAAGGTTTTTTCCAGAGAGACATAATGAACGATGGTGCAAGCAAAATGAAACAATATATAACAAACCAAATTGGAATGTAGCCAATGCGAAACAGAAATGTTATTGTGTTGTGAATACTGTAATAGAAGGTTAGAGAATCAGATCGGGTGGCAGTAATACGGGACATTAGATAATGTTTCCCCTGGGGAACGTATGAGGTAATGTCTGATAAGACGTTGCTTGGAACCTCGGGTTCGTCTTTATGTTATTACGACCGTAGTATGACCGTTTGGGATCTTTATTGAGCTTGTAATTGCAAGTGTGTAATCAAAATTGAATAAAAACTATATTGTGCGGTCCGAACAGCTGATATTGTGTGGTCAGCACCCAATAAACCCCAAATTTCTATATCGTCCTATCTAGTAGAGGACTTTCAAATGCTGCACTTTTTAGGGCGGGACTTGAGATAATTTTTGCCACTCTGGAAATCTATGAGAAAGGCTCAGCAGCAAACGTCTTACGGTGGAAATTATGATGGGGAGCTTTCGTCGTATTAGACAGATGGATCGAATTCTGCGGTTAAACCATCAGGCCAGGGCTGAGAGTAGATTAAACGCTTGAGCATCATGTAAAATATATTTAATATTATCTGGTTAAACGTTCAACTCACAAATATTATATCTACTTGATATTTATTCCGGTTACCCAAGAATATTTATGAGAGTTCCTTATCATCTAACAACAAATAGCTATTTCCTTTCCGGATATAAATGTTTTACCTTGTGTACGTTAATGCGCTTTTTTCATAAGACAAGTCGGGGATCGCATCCGTGTCTATTTCCTCAATACAGTGGGATGCGTGGAGTTGGTCACATGAATCAGGCGGCTTGGCAAGTGTCTTTGTATTCAGTTTGGCGGATGACGATAACCTTAATGTAAGCGCCGTCACGGCTGGTGGTCCGAAGAAGGATCGCTTTTGTCCTGGTCCCTTCCGTGCACCCCATTCTTTCTCCTTATACCGTTTCTCACTTGAGTAATTCGAGGACAATAAACATTTATTGTGCTCGTTTATTTGACAGACGATGAAGAAATATCGAATGAGTGAGTTCGTTATATTTTGCCCGCGGTCTCGTGGTTGTTTAACGAGCGTTTGTTGTACAAAGAACTGTGACGTTTAGGACCGAAGAGGTTTCCTCTTAAACTCGAAGGGATAGGAAAATGATCCGGTCACCTTAAAAACTCGGACCTGAATTTGCGAAACGTCTGAAAAGGCGCCTCTCCGGGGAGAGCCGTTGGCAAGACACATCCGTATTCGCTTTGTGCGTTTCGCTTTCTCAGGAAGAATGAATTTTACGACTTCCTTGTCTTGTAATTATTTCTAATCTTAGTTATTGTAAGAATTATTTCTGCTTTATAGTTGACTAACTTTTAATACCTAACTGTGGTCAGAATATGCAAAAGTTTTTTATTTTACGCGTGCAATTAAACCAACGGACAATCAACTAAAACTGAACTTTTACAATCACAAATCTAACAAGAGTACTTATTATGAGATTGAGCAAATAACGATGCAAACAACTTCTTTTGTTTTTAACACATCTACAACAGTGACATCCTACACGATTCCAAATCTCATTTTATATTTTCCCTAGACTCTTAAAAACATTGCTAATTATTTTAGCACTACTTATAGGAACCCTCGTTTTGTCTCACTTTTGACGCGCTAATCATCTTAACAAGGCAGACCAAAAGCACAACAGAGTGGCTGCATTTGTATTCAGTTTGGCAGACTACGATAACTTTAATCCGGGTAAAGTGTCACCTTGAGTGGCTTACAGTGAAAGCGCCTTTGTCTGAGAGTAGGGTACTCTGACCTTCTTATTTTTTCCGTCAGGTTTTCCTCCATTGTCACGAGGTAATGTAAAATCCAGCCACTTAAAAATAGAGTTTTACGTAGGATTGCTACGAACCTAGAGCAGACTTCATGTTCAAGTCCGCTTGATGGATTGTGATCGAGAGCCTCATTGATCATATTACACGTTGGTCTGGTCATTTAACGAGAAAATATATCTCGCCTTGGACAGGATTGAAATTCTTCAGTGAATTTCAGAAATTTAATTTAAAATTCAAAACACTTATCTAGTATTTACCCGTTCCTTATCAAGTCGTAATTGCGCAGACAAAGTTTCGACAAAAGGTGAGGAAATGATACGGTTCCTTTGTAAAAGTTGCAATGTACGTGACAAATCTTCTAGTTTCGAGTTCGGATTGAAAACTGCGATAGAGCCGGCCCTCTACGTGCTCCGAATTCGTTATTAACTCCCCATTTAGAAATAGGTGCACAGACTTCATTGGTATTATATTAGAAATGTTAGTGAAGTAATGTAAGTACTGGTAGCTTCGTAACATTGTAGTCACGTTCGGCACACTCTGTCTCGTTTAACCTAGTATAATGCAATTTCACGGGAATTACGTACTTAACTAAACTATCGTATTCAGGTGAAACCGAACTCGGTGTATGGTAATCTAAACCACAGTGAATCAAATTATTAAATTATTAAATTAATTTGTAATCGTGTGTCACGTCATCGATCTAAATACATCTACAGCTGGCTGGACATAGGCCTCCTCCATATTTGAGGGGTTTGCCATATTCACCACGCTTGGTATACGAATGATTGCAGTATTGGTGTTAAGTACTCAGGATATGCTGTTGCCTGATCTCCTGGTGGTAATGGATTCCTTGAGGTAATGGAGGGGTCTTAACCTAAGCCGGCGCCACTACTTCTATCACACTTCTATCATAATAATAATGCTTCTAAATAATAATAATGCTGGACAATCTGCATCATCTTTAGATTTTTTATTATACATAAGAAACACCCAGAATACCCGGAATAAATATTTGCAGATCGTACAAACATCTATACCAAGGCGGGAATCAAACCGACACCCTCCTGCGTCGCAGGCGGATATTCGCCCGCTGCGCCACATCCGTCGTCATGTTTTCACTAATCCCTATTTCCCTAATTGTGCAAGACTACAGAGTTTTGCGTAAATAAGAATTGTGCCCGTAATAAGCATAGGTATTACAGTTTGTATATCCGTATATACAAGCTGTAACCTGCTTAACAAGGAACGCTTTGTTTACGTTGACTTAACTAGTTACGTCTCTTACGTCAGAGGAGTAAGAATACGTTTGTGTACTTTACACTTTACATGTTGTACTTACACGGCATTAGCGAACAAGTAAATAAATAAATAAATAATGCTAGACAATCCACACAGCATCATCTAGCCCCAAGCTAAGCAGAGCTTGTGTTATGGATACTAGATGACTGATATACTTAATGCAATACACTACTTACATAGATATTTTTTATTATACATAGAATATAGGTACTCAGAACACCGGGAATAAATATTTGCACATCGTACAAACATTTATCCAAAGGCGGGAATCGAACCCGCAACCTCCTGCGTCGCAGGCGGACATTCGCCCGCTGCGCCACATCGGTCGTCGAACAAATGAAAAGGTTTTTACTTCACTGACGCGAGCGCCGCCAAACACAGAAAACCTTTGAAAAAATGTAAGCTGATTTACTGTGGCCGGCCAGGGGCCTCTTGTGCTCATTCGCCCGGCAAATAAAGGCGACCAGACAAATACTCGCAAATTGACTCAACGTTTTCCACTAAACCAAATTTTTTACTCAATGGGCAGGCATTTGGTAAACGTCAGAGAACACCTCAAACCACGGTAATTAGCTTTAACACAGTTTCATATAATTGCTGTTAGTTCCGTACACTGAATTTTTCTCTTGTTTTATACTCAAAGCATAAGTTTCAACCTAGTTTTCTTTCCCAGAAAAAGCTAAAGTACGTGCTGCATACCTATTCTGATATATTGTTACCTACTACAGAAATCGGGCTGTACAGTTCGTATTCAAAATGATATTAGAGCATTACAATAAAATTTTACAAAACAAAAACTGCAGCATCATGAAATAAGTTCAAGTGTGATTTATGTTTAAAATTTGTTTTATGGCTCTTAGACCATTTTGAAAGTTACGATTTGTATAAGTTCTAGTGAAGCATATATTGTCAAATATTGATATGGAATGGGTTGCTTAAATACACATTATCTTTACCTATTATTCAGTCCTGTGTTCCTAAGTACCCTTTTACCAATGAGAAAACTTGAAACCTATTCGTAAAATTTAGTCGTCAATTTTTACATGTGTGCTCAAAACCTCACGTTATACGTTCACATTATTGAAAAACTCTAAGAGACAAATCAAATAAGGGAAGGTCTTCATAAAAACTGGTTCATTACTACTCTGGAAGGTACTAAGTCACTACAACGATGGAATAAAGCTAAGATTACAAGTTAACCTCATGTTAGTCGGAAACCCCAATGATAAAGCATCTAAGGAAAATTGAGCCCAAGGAGGGTACACTAATCCCTCTTTAGCAAAAACGCTCCGTTCCAAAAAGTGATGGGCGGCTCACGAGGGATGGATCTTCATTACCCAGCCGTGTTGTCAGTTAAGCCAAAGGGTCTCAGGATTACTTACTACTTAGTAAAACTTAAAATATGGGACGTTATAGCTTGTGTGAAACCTTAACCCTCATAATGTCACACAGAGGCTTTGGTAATTTTTTTCTCAAACGGTTTTTGATAACAACATTGAGAAAAAATAACGCTTTGAACACCTTTCGAACTCATTTCACAAACGTATTCCAATTAGGTACAGCAAAAGTATTAGAAGTTTTAATGACGATTTAGTATTTTTTTTATAAAAAAACCTAAATTTAATTGTAAAAACAAACTTGAGATAAAGCTTTATATAAACAGACTGAAAATAAAAACCCAACGAGGTTGAAAATTTACGTGTACGGTACGTTCCAATAACGAGAGCATATCATTTTTCCATACAGCGGTGTCATAAAAAGATTCACGACAGTGCCTTTTCATATTTACCTATGAAAATTTATATTCCCATTGGGTTCAAGACCGCGACCGACCGCAATACACAATGGGCAATCATATTAACATACCATTACAAGCAAAATAATATTTCAATAGATCAACCTGAGTTCTAGTTTTGCACATTCTGTGGCTGTGGTTAAAAAAACCGTATCTGATTAATTTAGAAAATATTCGAAATTCGAATTCGGTATTCGAAATTGTTATTCGATTTGTTATTAATATCGATGAAAACTTCATTGATTCCTCTTATTTAAAGGCTCATAGCCTTCAAAGAGTCGTGTTATAGGAAATGGCTAATATGCTGAACAATCCACACAGCATCATCTAGCCCCAAGCTAAGCAGAGAATAATGTATCCTATTTTCCAGCAGTACCTAACTACAGCCATCAATTCTAGTTAACAATTTTCTTTCCGTACAAAGGTTACCTGGAAGCGCTGCCCATTGTTTTGCCAAATTTTGTATATATATCTGTATTAGGTTTCTGTGTGGTGAACAATAAATAGTTATCTATCTATCTATATCGTTGATGCAACAATGATGACAAACATTATGATACGTGGTAGGTAACTGACATCTATAACAAAGCATGTCACGCAGGTAAGGAATGTGCCCTTCGGTACGCGCCAGGCATGGTCGTAGTACTTCCTCAGACTTCCTTTAAATTTACTTACAGCAAGCGAAATCGGTACAATAAGACCACATTCAAAGGTGAAAAAAAAAACAATTGTTTTTTTTCGCAATCGCATTATAAAAGCAGTTGTTCATATTAATGGGTACTTAAAGCCCCCGAAGTTTTCGGGAGAGGTATTACACCCTGTATAGAACTAGTAAGCCGATCATGCTTAGGAAGGGATAAGGGCAGAGTTACTTTATCAAAATATTTCAAAACTCATAAATTGAAAAATTTACCTTAATCTAAAAGTTTTCAAATCAATTCTCAAAACCTTTTTCATACATTATAATCTGGAAAGCTCAAGTTTAAATAACATTTTACGTGGTAACAAATATTTTACTGAAACTTTAAAGGCCTATCTGACCTTAGGCTAAATTTAAATATTATGTTAAAAACATAAAATATGCCAAAAGTTGTAGACTAAAAGCAAAAATGGTTTTATTGACTGGCCTCACAGCTCAGTGACTCTGCCTTCTGCGTTATAAGTAGTGGGTTCGATCCCCACCGATGGCAAACATTTTTGTGGTGAATATGTTTGTTTTCTGTCGGGGTGTCATATTTTATTCTAAGTACAAAATAAAAGTATATAATTATTCTATCAGTAATCTGGTTCCCATTTTACACGCTTTGCATACTTTGGGGCTAGATGATGTTGTATAATGTCAGACTGTTAAAATTCAGAGAAGCTAATACGCAGATGGTTATTTATATTTGTTATGAATAAATAATCCTGTTTTCTTGTAAGAAATTTTAATAAAACAGATAAGTTCAGGCTAGACTCGCAGTTTAAGGGTTCCGTATATATACGAGTATATAATAACCACTAAATATCTCCGAAAATTATGACGTAATTCGTTCTTGCCATTTTCAAATAAAGGTAAGACGTCATTGCTATATATTTCTAATCCATTGATCTAGAATTTTGATTTTGTTCCTAGATATTTCGCTATTAACTAATTATACCTATTCAAGAAACAGGTTCTACTAATATATAATTTTCAGTTCGAAAGTCTTGATGTTACATTATAAAAATTTCAAGAAAATCAAGCTCAAAGTCACGCGATTTCAAGCGGTCTTTTGTTACAAAGATTAAAATAAATGTTGTGTATTTTGAACAAAGCTAAACATGTTTGTACTATAAACGTAGAGAGTTTGAGTAAACTTTTGCACAATTTGTTTTACTGGTTCGATTAGGCGAGGGGTTTCGAATCAGGAGGCAGACTTGCTCGACTGATCAGAACTGAGAGATCTGTCAAACGCAGATTGCTTCGAAAGGAGTCGGACTGGCGTCCAATATCCGTTACAACCGAAATGTGATGTAGCGTGTTCACTGTATGTAAACCACGTTAGTATTCCGACAGCCTACCATCCTATTATTATTTAGACTATCCTCACAGCTCAGTTATACCTTCTGTGTTGTAGGTTACGGGTTCGATCCCCATCGAAGACAAACATTTGTGTGATGAACATAGATGTTTGTTCTCTGTCTGGGTGCTATGCATTTACAAAAAAATTGTGTATAAAAATTCTATCAGTCTATCACCATAGTACAAGCTATGCTTAGTTTGGGGCTAGATGATGTGTGAAATGCCCAAAAATATTAATTATCATTTATTACTTACTATCAATTCCGATGAGGCAAAATTAATCAACGAATCAGACTTGGTAAAGTATGGAGAAACAAAGATGTTTTTATCATCACACCTTCAAACAGCGCGCCAATAAGTTAATTCATTTCACAATATCTCGCTTTGACATCTTCTATACAGCTGATACGAGTAAATACGATAAATATTTTAATCTAATATTACTATTTAGAGCACCGCTGATCTATTGGGAGTGATCCTGAGGTTGTCGATTTGAATCTAGTCATGCACCAGTAGGTTTTCTATGTAAACAATGTATGTGCATTATTACGCACATACAGTGCCTTCAAACGGTTTAGGAACAAATAGTAAATAAACCAGTTAAGTATCTAACTTACTGCAAAATATGAGTATGGGCCAAATGTAATATTAAAACGTACCTCTGACAATTTCTTCGGTGTTTTACAAAACCTACGGAAAACATTATTATAATCTCGTGTATTGTGCAACAAACTTAATTAAATAGATCGTCATGTCGGTGTTGTCACTTTCAAAACAGAATTAAATGAAATAAGCTCCGCATTTTCAATAGCGACATTCGCACTCCCCAAAGTCATTGTCAGATATTCTCATGCCTTGTTTGTCGTGTAATTGTGTAAGACGATTGCTATCACCAGACTCGAGGAAAAGAATTTAATAACGCGAGATATAGCATCGCCTGCCGAATGCGTAGGTAGTTCTTTTGTTTATGGTGCTGCCATGTCTACGACATTGAAGTCTCTGTACTCTACGACACTTTATTTATAAATAAAAAACAGGGTATTTTTGTACGCTGAATTACTTACTTTCATAAACTTTAATCAACAAAATAAGTACTTACCTACCTACATCATGGTGATTGCTTAGAAGAATAAAAACGGCCTATAATATCAAAACCCTGTAGCCACCTCCACTGCGGTGTCTATGACTTGGCTACACCGTGGAGGTGACAAATTTTTACGCTGATAAAGTATAGCTATTGACATGTACGCTTGACAAAGATCATCCCTTCTGGTCTTTAGGTAGTTACGCAAATCTTTGAATATGATTAAAGAAGTTAGTTAGAGGCATGCCTAAACTTTAGAATTAAACCCACCAGCCCTTTATAGAGCTGACGTGTTGTTTATTCAATAATTTATTGCACAAATAAAGCAAGTGTACAAAAAGGTAAATGCTTAACGCTAAGAGCATTTTCTACCTAAGAGTACTTTATATTTTTTATTATTATAGAGGTGGAGGTTGGCGTGCTTACTTATAAATTAACAAATAAGTACTTACGTTAGTGTTACGTGTAAGTTTAGTGTTAGTGTTTCATAAAATTGTAGTCTATTGTCAATCATTATACTTTACTGCTTATAAATTACTGCTACGTAATTCTATAAACTTTAAAACCAGTTTCACTAATATAATTTACTGTTGAGCAGGGCGTCTACTCGAAAAGACAATAAACAAAGTTTTGTATTATCGTTTTGAGGTTCATTGCGTGGCATGTCAGGCAGCAATAACTTGATTGTGGCATGAGTTACCAAGGTCCCGCAGTGTAACTCAAAACGACAATACGAAACTTCGTTTATCGTTTCTAAGAGTAGGCCTGCAGTCTTGACCACCCATATAACAATTCGAGAGCGTATTCTTTTTATCAAAGGGATGTGCAGTAGTTTTATTTAAATAAAATTCAAATATTTCCAATGGTTATTGCTCAGTGCGTTGACAGAGGGTAAAATTCATTGTACGAATCGCCACCATGGGTTACGAATATAAATATGGCTTTAAGCTCGACGAATTGTATTTACGTTTTATTTCTATTTACTAAACGGAAAACTGAAGCTTTCGTTTATTTCTCTCAAAACATGTAGGTGTTAAGAGGGTATTATATTACATAGGAGCCTTTATGTTGTGGCCAATGGGTTTTAACGCCTTTGAATTGTTGACTCTGATTTCTCTTATTTTTGTAGACTTATTCGGTACCTATGTACTTAACTAATAATTCTGGGTTACAAAAATGACTGTATATTAAAAAAAAACGTTTGCCAACATGATTACTATTTCACTTCACATTTCTTTTATGATCATGGACATCATATATTGATTGATATGCAATATATTTTTTTTGGTTACTTTTTAATTATTCTCAAAACTCAAGAACACGTATTATTACTATTTTGTATAGTAGTGTGCTGGAATGAGGCCTATTCTTAAATTCGAGCTGCTCTGAAACAGTTATTTTTGACATATTGAAGAAATATGTACTTAAGTTATTTCTCCACCAAAGTGAGAAATAGCCTCTTCATTTAACAAATACGTACTCTCCCGCTCATCAGTTATTCTATGAGGGCACAAAGTCTAATAAATTTCATCATGAGTCGTTCTAGTACGGCTTGGAAATGGGCAATTTCTAAACGCTTTTATATAGCATGCCGAGTATTGGGTCAACTGGAACGGCCGATAAATCTACCGAAGTGACAGTGTTGAAGCGATAGCTCGGGCATTTCGTGTGTACCTAGTGATAATGTGTGTTTACCACCTGTCCCTGATGCCAAAGCCACAGCTACCGATTATCTACGACTTTAAAATAACTGCTTAACTATATTTGTAGCACTGCTGCCTATTTATTAGATACCTTTCATCGATCATATTTACTTTCCACTGACTAGCCTTATAACGCATCTGATTTCAGTCAGATGCACTATAATTCGTAATTTTCAAAATAGTGTCACAGCGTAGCAATCAATATTTATCTGTCAAATACTAAAAAACATCATGAACTGATCAACTTAATTATTTATTATATTTTATCTAATTTGATACTTTCTGTCAATGCAAATAAAAGACAGTGTAACAATTTTGACGTTACGCAGAGTTTATTAGTACCAGAGTAAGAGTTTATTGTAAATACGTACCATTTCTAAACTTACTTATACATTTTAGTGTAGGTAACTGTACTTGTAATAGAACAACAAAACATCTGCAAAATTAGCTTATAAGAAAGAGAAGACGAGTTATCCGTTCAATAATGGTCATATCCAATGGCAAATGATCTGAGCAAGTGATTTAAGCGGATCGAAACGGTTTCTCCATTCACGGTCCCTTGTTCCTAATATTCATTCTCCTTGAATGAATGAGCGAGTAACGCTGATTGAACGACATAGACAAAAGGCTTGCATTACCCTGTAAGTGGCGAGATCCTACGCCTATTCAAATCTCTTTATATCGTGAGACTATCAGATGCCATATTTTACGGGCCTCCATCTGGATCTTGTAAAACAGTCACGTAACTTTAGTGTCAGTGGATTCGTGTGGTCCCGTTCTTAACAATATCATAACCAGGCTTCCAGTATTGGGTGGAGCTGTCATTCCCGATTATTGAATTTCTCGAGCAAAAAGTTCACAGACTGCCAACTTTCAAGTTTCATTTCGTATTCTGCATTAAAGTTTCTCTGGAAAGACAAGAAGACACATGTAAGTCTCAATTAGAGCTACTGGGAAACTGAACCTGAACTTTACTACCAGACCTGTAAAGTTTAAATTAAAGTTGCATTATAAAAAACTATTTGAAATTAGTGTAGTTACTTAAACCATATACATCGTTAAACGAATTTAAAGAAAATAGTAGCAAACTGGAGCAACTGACGCTTGGACGTCGAGAATTTTCTACAAGTTGTTGTTCTACCGGAAGTAATTGATTTTAATTTTATTAGCAGTATGTTGAAATTCAACGAAGCGTAAATGAGAAATTTCAACCGAACTTGCAAGTTATAAAGTAAAGCAAGCGTAAAGCCCGACTGCAGCTTTCAAAAATATTGAGTAACATTAAAAATTCTCTTTTAGCGAAGGAGTTTAATACTTGCAAATGAAAATCGACTTACTAACTTCTCACTTACCTTATAAAGCAACCTCTATATGTAGATACTCTTTATTATGCTTTTACAGTGTGGAACGTTGATAAATTAACATAACAGGAACACGAAGTTGTAACTTTTGGTGATAAATAAGCTGAAAATGAATAACATCTAGAGGTAGGATTTGAATAGCATCTTTCTTTGTAGATTTTATTTGAAATTTTTTTATTCACAAAATCTGTTCCATACCACTTATAAGAATCTTTATATAGACAACACCATAACACAATTGTATTATAGCACTAACACTTAAGGAGGGGGTATTCGCCAACTCGAGGTTTTCTCCAAGTAATTTCTCTTTGATGAGTGAATATAAATGTCCAAAAAAAATATATATTGTTTATTAAAGACTAAATTTTAATTTGTACAATTGAAAAAATTCTAACTATATTATTACTATATGAAAAAAATATCCAAAGTGAAGCAATTTTTATTTTAAATTTGGTTATTTCTTCTAAACGGTATTGATTTTTAGTATTTTTATTTCACACAAATATCTGTCAAAGTTTTTATCACAAAGTGAACAATTGGCAGTTCGAACTAATAATTCATTAAGCTACAATTAATTATTTCTTGAATGCGATACGAAATGGAATGCGCGGGTCCCTGTGCGGGCGACGGGCGGCAGTGCAACTCAGACTGTCGGACGGGGAGGTTGTGCTGCTCATTGCTCCGATTCGCGCATGGACGATTTAGTGTTAGTTTTTTAATTTCGTTTTTTTGTAATTCGTAGGTAAGGCACTTACGTAAATTTTTCGCGCTTCACGCTTCTTTATAAGTTTGGTAGATTACTCTTTATTCATTACTATGGCAAATAAAGTTACGTACGGTACAGGATACCTACAGTTTCACAACTATACTCGAATAATAAACCACACAGTAATAGGTTAGCCCCTCGAAGTAGGCGGGAGTAGTCGTATACACCCTGTAAGCATTCGTCGTAGGTATCCTAGGATACCCGGTTGACATAGGCTAAATTATTTTTCAAAAATTAGGGTTCCTTACTAAAACCCGTGCAAAGCTGGGACGAGCCGCTAGTATTCTATAATAATTTACGAAACCACCGATATGATGCACGGTCGATGTGGCGCGGCGGGCGAACGTCTGCCTGCGACGCAGGAGGTTGCGGGTTTGATTCACGACTTGGGATAAATGCTTGTACGATTTACAAATTATTATTATTATGCTCCTGGCATAACTGCAAAAAGTCAACTTACAGGAGGATGTGGTTTTCAGATTATTTCAGAAATTATAAACCTTTTTGGTAGTTTTTTGTCTAAATAATTTCAGTATAATAATAATAATGCTGGACAAGCCACACAGCATCATCCAGTCCCAAGCTAAGCAGAGCTTATGTTATGGATACTAGGTGACTGATATACTTAATACAATACATTACAAACATAGATATTTTTTTATTATACATAGAAAACACCCAGAACACCCGGAATAAATATTTGTAGATTGTACAAACATTTATAATATTATAAATACTTTTTTAAATTGACTATCCTATCTTGCTCCTAAACCACTTCTAAACTACTTAATACATATATATCTATATATACAAAAAATATAGATATATATGTATTACGATTTTTTTAAATTATAATAATGGAATTTACTCTTGTTTTTTCGATTTTTTCCCTTTATTCTATCGGTTGTGCCCCTCTTGCCCGTTGATTATCGCTCGAAAGAAGTTATAACCTCCATTGGGCCTTTTTACCTCGGAGTTTTGCGTGTGCAAGATTTTGGAAAGTGAGCACACCTACACTATATATACCTGCCTACATTATTAAAGAATATTAGCTATTGCTTGAGCTGATTATCAAAAAGATGGGAATCTTTTAGATAATCAGCTCAACACAAGTAACGCAGTTAGTTAGGTCTTAAAATGTGCCCTTGTATCTGGTCTGTATATTCTGCAATTAAACTACGTGAAAAGCAGTTAGCATGCCTTTGTTGTATTTCTGTAAGAAATAAAAGATTTGCACATATATTTTTTTCTTCCTGTAGAACTCCATCATAATTTCTTCCCAAGAGGGCAAGTTAAATCCATGGTAAGAATACTTTCAAGTTATCGAACTAGCATCATTTGATTGGCTGTATCGAATGGGTGGTCAAATACGAATAATGGCCAATACGGTGCTCGATTGTCTTTATTCATGTCCAGACATATACTAGTGCGTATATTTCTTCCTCATAGTGCCACGATCACATAGATCCACATAGATTTATGGATGGTGTAGGAGAATTATGCTCTCTATCTCCTCGAGCGACGGCTGTAAATTATAACGACGCGCTTCAAAATGCAATGCTACCGACAGTCCGTAATATTTAAATTTCACCATATGACTGCGGCGTCGTTGATGCTTGTGATTGTGACAATTTAATAAAAGGATACATCTACTTTTAGCTTTGTTTTCTGACAATATAATAAAAACGAATCCCGAAATAAACTGTTTTATTGAACGCATATTGTTAGTAACAAGTGTACATAATTTGTAAATTCCGACAGGTGGACTCGCCTTGTGTCAGAACTTTACAATTTTATGTAGCTTATGATTATTGGTTCCATCAAGTTCAAGCTAAGAACAGCTGTCAGCGTAACAAACAGTAATCATCGTTATCTTTAATCAGATAAAGAGGGCAATAGAAGTTGTCAAATCGGTTTGCAAGCGAAACTAATCCTTATCACCTATGAATCTGCAAGCGGCATTCAACCTTAGGGTGGTAAACCAATTTTTTGGGCGACTGTACCTATAATTTTTTGGGAAAAGGCTAGAACCTCTGTAACCAGAGCTATACCTACCTGTGTAAAAAACTTATGGATCTTCACCGTGCTTGGAAGGATTTGCAAAAAAAGATATGAGCTTGATGATATGTTTCGGTTACCGTCATCTCTTACAACACAAGATTTTATAAAAATGCAAGGACATCACGGTCAACCTACCAGCCTTGATGAAAACCTTAGAAACCCTTGCCATCCACCTCTCAAAGGGTAAGTTCTGGAACTACTTACTACAAAAAGAGGAAGGAAAGACTTTGTCACGCCTAAATTAGTTGCAGCTTTAGACAGATGTCAATTAAACAAGGAATTCTGTTTATATACTTCAGGCTGTAGCAAAAGCACTAGATCTTAGCTGTGATGATTTCCTGATAAAAAAATCGTCCATTCAACGCATTTGCACACAGAGTAGAAAATATAGTGTAATCTATAAAATCAAATTTTGTTTTAAAATGTGTGTTTGAAATAAGAATCCACCAAATCACAAGTAGCCCTGATATCATAATGTTAAAAAAGTTTATATATTTCAATTGATTTATATGCTTATAGAAAAATTTTAAAAACAGAAATTTTAAATTCGCGGGTTAATGTAAATGTAGACAGATAAAATTTTGTATTTAAGTAAGTCTTGATAGTTTAAAAAGAAATACGGGGTATACAATTCGATTTCCAAAAAAAAAAATATAAGGGACTTATATTCGTCCATATAAGGGACACCCTACAGTACATGGTAGTTTGGAAATAAAAGTCACCCTAGTTGACAGTAGCGGCTTGTGTGCCTTTCTTCACCGGGCAAAATGAACCACTCATCTGATTCCGCGCGTGATAATAGGCAATAAATAAAGCATAAAAACTTGATTATTAAAATATACATGTTGTTTTCTATATTTTTTTGAACTGATATGATGTAAAATGGTATGTAGATGCTGAAAATAAAAAAAGTACTATCAAAGACACAATCAAATCTACGCCCCTGTGACTAGGATATGACGTATTGCATCGTGTTATTATGAATATAAATATTTTTTAGCCAACTTAGTATTATCTTCATATTTATTTACTTATTTTAGGAAGACTTGTGCCTTTATTGACCGGACAAACAAATCATAAAAACTTGATTATTAAAATATATACATGTTTTTTTATACTTTTTTGAACTGAAATTATGTAAAATGGTATGTAGATGCTGAAAATAAAAAAATGCTATGAAAGGCACAATCGAATCTACGCCCCTGTTACTAGGAAACAACGTATTGCATCGTGTTATTATGAATATAAATATTTTTAAGCCAACTTAGTATTACCTATGTTTTTATTTATTTACTTATTTTAGGAATACTTGTGCCTTTATTGACCGGACAAATAAATCATAAAAACTTGACGCCCTGTTACTAGGATACAACTTATTGCATCGTGTTTTTTTTACTTCTTAAGTTAACACAAACACGTATTACATTAAAGTAAATATAAATGAAATTATTAAATTAATATTTTAATGAAATGATTATACAATTTTAATTAAGCTTTTTAGGAAATTATTTTAACTTCATAGGTTGAGCTTAAAATTTATAAAAAGTTGTTTTAGTAGTTAGTACATAGTTAGTTATTAGTTATTGTATGAACATTATTTTTATTATTATTTCAAATTGTTATGATCATATGCTAAACGGGCGGAGGGCAGTGGTACGCCATCATACAGGTTTTTCAGTTTGGGTACCAATGCTGTCTAACCAATGAATAGTCATGTATGTTGTTTCCAAATAAATTTCATTTCATTTCATAATGAATATAAATATTATTTTAGCCAATTTAGTATTATCTTTTTATTTATTAACTTATTTTAGGAAAACCAGTGTCACCACTAAAATATTTCTTTTATATTGAGTAAATTTTTAGAGCACGATAATAGCGCGGCTCCTTGCCAACAAACAAGGAGCGCGTGTTGCGCTTTGCGAGCGTAAAAATATAGCGGGGGGCACGCGGTCGGCGCGGGGAAATTATCCCACTCCGCCTGAATCCTCAAGGTCGTTGGCGAATACCACAGCCTTAATATTGACTTGAAATTTTTAGGGTATACTTGTCCTGGTTACTCCTACGCAGGAGTGTACTTGAAAAAGTCTTTAAATTCAATCCCTAAAGGAAGGTACAATGGTGGTAGTTTGTATAAAATAACTTCACGCAGACAGAGTCGAGCGCGTTTTCTCTTGAAACTAAAAACAGTAACTATGTCTCATCGATAAATTCAGTCAGTCAGCCTGTCAAGCAGTAATTAATCACTATCTCTTCACAGGGTCTAGACTTATAAAAAACTATATCTAACCTGTCCAGGTTCTCGCAAATACTCGCAGTAGATTGATGAGTCGAACTGACGTCGTCATTACGACTAGTCCCTCCAACATTTTTCCTGAAGCTTGCCCCAAGATAATTGGACCGAATGTTTCAACCGACGGTGTAATGACTGGCTGTTTTGTTTACCAACGGGACACGCCAGCTTTTATTGAGCCGTTTGAGTTTTAACTCCGAACAATTTGGCGACAGGTTTTGTATTTTTTCTACTGTGGCACCAAACTATGGCCCATTTTTTTGCTATTGAGAAAACTATATTAATTTATTTTATTTTTATTTATTTATTTGACAGAATAAATAGCAGTACAATTTTACCAGTAGTAGCTGAAAACCCCAAGAAAGGTTTGTCTTAGCTGCTAGGTTCTAGGTATCTATTTGCTCTGTAGTAAAATTATCAGAACTCTATTGTTTAATAATCTTGCTTCTGGCATGTTACGTATTTATAAATAACTTTAATTGAGTTAAGTAATAAAGTTAAAGTAATAAACCTAGTAGATTTTTTCTACTAGCGTCTCATGTATTTTATAGTATGTATAGTTTTGTGGGACGGTTACTAAGGTTTTTCTTCAAATAGAAGGTCTATTTGTCAAGTAATTTATTATCATCTCGTTTGAACATTCCTCTGAGGAATTTGGCTACTGGCTGCGTGGGCACGATTGATTTGACTTATTTTTATCCATTATTTGTAGACTTTGGGAAGACGTTTGCAAAAAAGAGCCCGATAAATTATGCTGCTTTCTATATACCTTATAGGGAAAAATTTACAGTACGTGTCTTATTTTATGAATCCGAGTCAAACCAGAGAGCAATCAAAAAGACAAACGAGCGAAAGAATGCACGCAGTAGAAATGCAAATGTTGAGTATGTGGGAAGAAATCATAATGAAAGCATGGTTATACTTGACATTTAAGAAGAAGAAGAAGTTGCGGGTCCGATTCCGCCTTGGGATAAATGTTTGTACGATCTGCAAATATTTATTCCGGGTGTTCTGGGTATTTTCTATGTATATTGAAAATATCTATGTATGTAATGTATTGTATTAAGCATATCAGTCATCTAGTACCCATAACACAAGCTCTTGGGGCCAGATGATGCTGTGTGGATTGTCCAGCATTATTATTATTATTATTATTTTTATTAGGTATCTTGCTGTTTATCTTGGTACTGACTGCTTATAAAATATACGAACATTTTTTTGACGATGTTTTCCTTCACCGTATTATGTCATATCATGAGTAAATAAATAACAATAAATCCCATATAAATCGGTACCATCTATTCCGGAAAACGTTACACACAGATTTGTATTGTTATCTTGATTTAAGCTGCGTGACTATATCAAGCAACAACTTTACCGTTTAAACGGTTACCATTTGGCCCCGCAGTGTAACACAAAATTACAATCTGAAATTCCTTTTATCGTTTTACGGAGTAGGTAGCACTGAATAGTAGGTACTTAGCGTGAAATAAGGGCAGGAGTATTATCTAGATACCAATATCGTCCCTTTCCGTATTTTATTTACGTGGTTCTCCTACATAATTAGCTATCTATTCAACATCTAAAAAATAATGTTTATCCCGCGGGTCACGTAGTGCGCCGCTATCGATATTCTTCGATGTCCGCCGATGCGTCACTCCGGCGGTAGATTGATCACTGTGTTGAATGACGTCCTCATTTCAGCCCACACTCACACATACACTCTTTAGGTATCCGCAAATAATCACTGGCTATCTAGTTGAAAATAAAGATACTTTCGACGACACTTTGTATGTCTTGTGCGCAAAGCCAGAACTCTCATACGGTGAAGGAAAACATCGTGAGAAAACCATTTAATATTCTAGCAGCGGCGATGGACTTATACCTGTCACGTATGAAGTACCAACCACTGCAGAATGTGGGTTTGTACAAAATGTAAAATCTAGGCATACCTCTGACTACCCTCTTAGATATCCTCGAAGAATCACGAGTAGGTTCTTTGTACTAAGAGATCTGAAGAGATATCTACCTTAATTTAAAGTCATGATGCTATTTCTTTTTCTGTTTTATTTTATAATTTTGCATTTATAATATTTTCAAGAAAGTGCGCTATCGGAAATTAATTGAAATATACCTTTACTTTAAAGATGCAGGCAAAATATGCTCAATATTATACTTTTAATTATGAACACTTGACACCATCTAACTACAAACTAAGCAGAGCTTGTACTATGAGAACAAGCTGACTGATAAAATAATTTTTGTTTCGTAAAAATATTATAATTCTGTTTTCTTTTTTACCAGCTTGTCACATTTCCCACCATCACTAACAGTTAGTCATTGTCCAAGTTTCTGTTTTTCCCTTTGACGAGAAAGAGATAATAAAAGAAAACGATTTGTAAGTACCTACTCGTTTTATCTGTCTCCAACAATTAGCCTAATGAATCCTCCGTCAGATATTTTTAGAAAACGACGCGGCTTTCAACATCAGGAAGGTTTAAGTCTTCGTTTCCTTAAAATCGGTGGCAGAATACGGCCGTATTAAAGCGGCACGCTGACCTAGGATTTGCGCAACTTCAGTTTGAGAAACACAAAACGAATGCTCAATGTAACGGCCATCATAAAGTCGGTATTGACGGACTCAACTTGTTAAAAAACCACAAAACCTTTACCTTCCTTAGTTTGTTTTTGTTCTTATTTCTCTGTAAACTCAGTGACGTCGCTGTTTTGCGCTATTCATCTAGATTTAAAAACGTTTTTGATTTGTTTGGTTTTTTCCCAAACAGTCAAAATAGTCTTTATTCTATAATATCTTAATAATTACTTTGAAACCGTCGTCTCAGTACTATATTTCGTAAGTGTGTGGCGTAGCGATTATGATGTTGGGGTTTCAAAGCTAAAAGGCAAAACGGAACATGTCAGGCCCATCTGTCTGTTAGGACCCCAAATTACTGCTTCAGTTTCATACATTTTGGTAGCATAAACTTTCATTTAATATTCCATTTTGACCAGGGTTTTCAAATTGCCATCAGCTAACATATAGCATTTAAACACATAGCATCACTAAATGTTTATAAGGTTCTTTGTCTGCATTGAATTCGTGATTGTGCACGTCATAAGAATACGAGTGGAACGCACGTGACAGATTATAGTTGAGAATGTCAATGTCAAAAGTATATTATCATGGCAACCCAAGAGCATGTTTTAGAATGAAAGAACTATAAACATCAAAATAAGTAAATAATACATTGTTGTGGTAACAGTGTAAATTATAAACAACGGTTTAGTTTATAATGGCTCATGCAAATAACATTAAGGTTCATTATGCGATATAAGATATTTGAGTATAAAAATGACTACCTTGCCTTGTTTGTTATTGTAGTGTTTGGAGTATTATTTATATCCGACTTTATTCTGAGAATATTATAAATTGATACGAAAATAGTATAATTCATAAAGTAACTTTTAAAAAGGTTCTGTTAAAATGTATTATGTTATAACTGTCTATTTAATACGATAATCTTTGAACACTTGTGATTGGTCCAAAACAGAATTGGGAAATATTGCCTTAAATAATAGGATTTAGTGGTTCTAAATACTTTCATAAACCATGTATATGGTTTCAAAAGAGTTTAACAACAGCAAATACTGTGGTTATTGCTATAAAGTCAAGATATTTTGGTTAAATGTTTCCTTGTCTGTGATTGGTCCAAGATTTTACGACCCTTAGAGGGTATAAATTGAAATGTAAAACATATTGAGAGATAGTCTACAACAGTCTACACAGTCTACAGAATAGTCTTGAGCAGTCGACTTATACAGTAATATTGTAATAGTGTTTTGTACAAGTGAAGTTCAGTATAATTATCTTCGAGATCGAGTAAACAATGTGCTAACAAGTACCTACTCTGTGGTGCTAACGAGAGACAAGGTATGATGTTATTTCTGGTTGTTTATCTATACCTAGTACTGACTTATTGTGTTTGAACTGCTGCTTATTTTATTGTGTTAAGGTGTTAGTGGGTAATTAATAAATTACTAAGTACCAAAGGCTTCTGATATCTTTATTCATAAAGTATTTGCATAACCTAAATATAGACAGGTCCTTGTAAGTATAATCTACCCACAAGTCATAGTAAAATAGGTCTAGTGATCCCATAGCTAATTATTTCATACATCCTGACAGATGAATAGTAAGTTGTTGGTCTATCCATCCATATAGACCAATAACAAGTTCTTGTAACAGATTTAGGTTATGGAGCGGTATTTTCTAAAGTACCTTCTTGAGATAGCAATATTTTATTCTAGCACTAAAATTAGTGCACTTTTGGGTAATTTCATTAAGTAAATAACTAGACCTCTATAAAAATTCTGTCACACGCAACTTCGTCCACGTGATGCTATACTTCTATACAAACTTAAACCAACGCTGTAACCCTTTCGGGGGTTGAATTTCAGGAATTCCTTTCTTAGCACCCTTATGCACGAACGCAAACCTCCCCTGAAAATTTCAAGTATCTTCGACCAACCGCTTAGGCTGTGCGTTGTCTTAATGTCAGTCAATCAGTCAGTGACGGCAGATTCTTATAATTGATATAAATTGTATTTTAATGTTAAAATTATTAAGATAAACTAATGCAGTTTCAGATCTAATTCATACACCACTATAACATACGGCCTGGCACTCTATATACGGCTCGCGGCAAGCCTTAGGCAGTTTCCTACCCTATTAGTGACGTAGTAAACCCACCTCAGGTTCTGTGAGCCTCTCTGTCAAAAGTGTTTTCAAAGATTTTTTGCCGCATGACAGTTTTGCTCACTCAAATCTGTCATGCGACAAAAAAACGCTTGAAAAATGCTTCAAAACAAAACTGACCTTTTGGTTAGATGAAATTTTGCTCGTAGGTGCAAAAAACTGTTGTGAAACACTATTGCTTTGATCGTGTTGGTGCTGAAAAAATATTTCTATAGGCAGCGGATGGCATATGTGCAAAATATTAATGTTGTGAAATGGTGAAAAAATTTTTTTTAGAGAATCAGCGCCACTAGCATTGGCAATGAGCTTGCATAATATAATATTAATGATCCAAATTGTTTCTAATGTGGTTAGACCGAGGTACCTTCTTTTATATATTTACCGTGCACACAGTCGTGAGTCTCCATTTTCGTAGACAAAGTAATACTTTTTGTGAAACATTGAGTCAAAACCAAATCTTTTTTCAGCGCTGAAAATAAAAAGCGTAAAAGTACTGGCAGAAAATATTTGGTGTCTGTCGATGACATTATTAATACTCAGGCGCATCTCCGCTCGAATGCTACTAAGAACTACGTGACCGCATTGCGAAATTCAACGCCCCATGAAAACCTTCAAAACACAGCGTATCCAGAATAAGAAAAAAATACGTGAAAGTCAGAGGCCACTCGGCTGAGTGTCCGAATAAATTATGCTGATGAAACTTTTAGTTCGAGTGTCGCTGCCACCCATTTTAATAAAGATTTGCTATGAATTCAGAACTTCCTCGATTACCCTGTAAATACGAGCAGTTCCGTTTTTCCTGTTTGGGGAGTTTTAGTTTGGGTTAACATAAAAGGAACATTATTAAGTCAATGCTTGGTACGTTTGATTACTACACACACTCCTATTCTTTCAAGAAAGCTCTCAAGAAAGAGCTTCACTTGTTGATTTATTTTACAGTTTTTAGGCAGTCACTCATTATTATTATTATACCTCATTTTCTACTCGTAGTACTTAGCTGTTCTGAGATAAATATTTGTACTCACGCTATAAATGGTAACCATAAATTGAAAATGTATGGTTACCAGCTTGCAACTCAAAGGGTAGCACTGTTTTCTGCGGTATTAGTCAAAATCTACTTATTTAAATTTCCACAGACAAACATAATGCTTGACGAGTAGGTAATATATTGTTTAACTAATTTATTTCAAATAAGAATTTTATAGATTGACATTGAAATTAGTGGCTAGAAATGAATCACAAAAGTATATGAGACCTTCACATCTCAGAGTTGTAGTGGCTGTACCGTAACGCTATACGTACTTCTAGTGACCGAGGATGTATGTTGGCCATAACCTGAGAGATAAGTCAAATTATTATTGGCAGAGGTAACAAAAACCAGAGGCTCAAAATGTATAGAACTGTGCATACCGTTAATTAGATAAAAACTTTAGTGTTTATGTTTATTCGCATTTACAAGTATAGAAGTACTTGACATTTTAATAACAAACTGAAACGAACAAGTTCCATGAGTAAGTGAGTAAAGATCGAGGTGCTCATTGCTTGTAATTTGTACCTTGGATGTAAATTAAAAGGTTTTAGTCATTTACCTTCAGTTGAGAGAACGACGCCAAAATAAAATGGTCGACTTTAGTAATAGTCCCTTACGATTATTAAGCAAATGCTTTCTCCTGAAATGGAATCGACGCATTAAGTCAAGTGCAACACGAAAAATGCATTAGTGTACTCGAACGGCCATTTGTCATTACCCTGCAGACTTATCAGATATTTCTAAATTATGTATGTATGTATCTATTTAAGTAGGTATGAGTTAATATCGTATTGTGAGATTTGACCTTTGCATTGTTTGACTAATGGCATAGGCTGATTTCCGGTCCGCCTTTACGTACCTGCGCGACATGGCTTCGCCATATTGTCGCGTTAATATTAACGTTCGAAGTTCGAAAATGACGACCGCTAAATTATAAAACCGCCAGTCTCGCGCTATAGTCAGGGTATAATTAGTAAAAAAATTACACAACACCCCAAACTAAGCAAACTAAAACTTGATCTATGGAACTAGATAACTGATATATTACAATACGTTTTTTTGTAAATACATACTTAATTATATAGCACTCAGACACAGAAGAAATACAATTCATGTTAATCACACATATGTTTGTCCGCGATGGGGATCGAACCCAGCACCTACAGCACAAAAGGCAGGGCTACTATGAACTAAGGTGTGACGGTGTCGAAACAGTTCCACTGAATGTACGGATGTTGAGTATGAAGAGACTGAGTTGTTAAAATACTGTTATGAACACTCAAAATTTTCTGTGTTTATGGTAAACATTCAGTCGAAGTACCTATATTATTTTATTAATTTTCAAGATTTTGCTAGATTAATGTGAATTTAATTACTTTTTAATACTAACAAACTTATCGTATTAACAAAGTTGTAGATAATTTTTTTATATAAATGGTTGGAATCACACATGACTTTGCTCGCGTGAAGTTATTTCCTTTTATACAAGCTTTGACCCCTGCTGAATTCCAAAATTCCAATTCACCAAAACAAATATATCCTAAAAAAATCTGGTATATTTTAATACGATTAGGCGGTTTAGGCCTGTTGTCTATATGCCAGTTTGTCGGACAAAGATTCTTAAAATCATTACCAATCATTTTTTGTTTGCAGCTAGAATAAAAGACATACAAAGTTTCAGAAGATTTATTACATATTTTTTTAATTAAAATTACACATTTATTGTCAAAGTCAACGTAATATAGCACAAGATTAAAGTCAAGTACAGGTAGGTAAGTTAGAAATAATTTGATGAGTTTATTTTAATTGCGTCTTTATTTTATTTATGTAAAATAACACTATACGCAAATGTTTACTTCTTATTGCTATATAAATGTATATAATATTTGTATGTATACTTATAAACTCAATTTAACCATACGATATTATTATTTTATTAACATTTCTAATAGTTTAATAGTGTAGGAAAAAACTGCTACATTTACTATACAGACGTAAATCAAAATAGTTAGTCCCGATATTGTTCATCTATTTTTATATATATGATATATAATATGTATGATTTGAAACGTAAAAGTTTTGCCCAGCGTTTTCACAGTTTTGGCTAATGCGGAAGGTCGGAGATTTAATCTCCGTGGCTGGATACATATTTGCATGATTTGCATATATTTATCGTCACTGGTCTAGGAATTTTGTTACCATATGTATATTGCCGATAGAAACAGTTAATTCATATCATGAGAGGAATATCATTGTATTTTGTTTTTTATAATACAACATAAAAGTTACCAAACGCATCTTTGTGAGATAAATGGACTAACCAAAATCTTGAAATCTAGTTATTGTATTGTACGGTGTTCATTCTGTGTATCATAGATACTTTACCGATCGTAAAGTAAACAGGATTTTGCATCTACTGTAGATCATTGATACCAAAGTCAAAAAGCATTTCCATGTAATCATAAAGGACTTAGCCTAGAAGAACAGGTAAGAAATGTACGGCTTAGTTTCTACCGTTTTTGTTTGATCCTAAAAAGGATTCCATATAACTTTGTAAACACAAAATTATATGGATATAGATAGATTGAAACAAGAAAAGGGGTAATGGTAATGACCTGATTATTTTTACATAATTAAGATAAAAGAATACGTCCTTATTTTCTCATGAAATTTAGAAATGAGCTTGAAACATCTAGTTCATTATATTATTCCATTAGCAATTTAAATATAACCATTATACATTATGTACATGTAACCATTTACGATGAAACTTCTTAATCTAGACTAAAACGGTTCTTATACGAAACAATTTATTTCGGAAACATCTTTAAATACATTATTCATAAACTTCATAAGACGAGTACACATTTAGAGGGTATAAACATACAGTATAGCTAGAAGGAAGGCATATAGTTGTGTCGGTAGATGCGTGATGAAGTATTGGTGTGCGTGGGAAGCAGCTGGTCGCGCTGGACGAGACCCGTCGCGCCACGCTGCGCCGGACACCATCGGCTCTTCAGCACCGAAGCCGTTCATGTTAAGTTCTAGTCCTGGTGGAAAATTCAATATTAGTTCATTCTCATAGCCTCATAGTATGAGATACCTACGACTTGCTATATGGTAACCACCACCTATCATAAAGTATTGTTTCTCAGGTCACGCACGTAATGAACGTGCCTTGCGATGCACTGCCATGCGTTTATCAGCCTGAGAACGTGCATATGTCTGTAGGTTTACCAAAATTCCTTCAAACCGAAACACGGCAACGCTGCTTGATGACAGAAATAAGCATGGTAGTACGTCCCCGGACGAGTCCTTCACAAAAAGCAGTACTAGTTAAACTTTTGTTTTAGGTACAGCAGGACAGTATTACTACAGTACTTTTAGAACGATTTTATGTTTAATGATAAGAATTTTCCGACAATTTTTCAGTAAGTAAATATGCAGGATGAAACAACTCTGGTACTATGAGACGTAAGCCTAGAAAATTGCTAGTTCATTCAATCAAAGACAGTAGCAACGATGAAAAAAACAGCTTGGTAACATCATGAGTTGGCAAAAATACCAGCGACAGTCTTAAAAGACTCGGATTCAAAGCTACTTATTCATCTTACCAACCGATGACAAACATTTGTGTCAAAGACAAAGATGTTTGTCACTGTGTGTTACTGTATTGTAAGGATTTATTTACAAAAAAGTATTTACGTACTCCATGAGCTATCTGAATCTGATTCATAGCTTTGCTTAGTAGTAGGGCTAAATGGTGTGTGAGTTGTCTACAAATACTTGTTTTTATCGTATCAGAATCTTCTTTTAGTTAGTAATGAGAATTACTCCAAATGTTCTAGTCTCACTAAACAACTCCTATAGTCGTGGGTAATTGTCTTGATTAAAACCGATTCAATGACTTCGCCGATAGTTCGCTCTCAACTAATCGAGGCATAGGACGAGTTTAAGGGGCACTTGGATAGTTAACGGTGGCACTGCGAACAAGATTCGCACAATAATAACAAAACTTTAGCAAAAATTAGGGTCAACGCTGGACCCGAAAAAACAAAAACATCTCGAAAACCTTATTTGAAATCCTAATAAGGGATAGAAGTAATAGAGCGGGTCCTTTTCGCAGTGAGGGTTTTACACTTACTATGCAAGCTGACTTGATTCTCCGTCTTCCCAAGAGCATTTACAGAAGCACATACATAGACTCCAAAGTCTTTTGGAGCCAGTGACTTTATGCTCAAATTCATCCATAAAGAGTACTCGTTCACTATAGTTTCGTATACTCGCAGCTTTGTATTTTCGGCCAACTTGTCGCTTACAGGGGCTGTAAAGTTAGGCGATGTTAGCTTTGCCTGAATGTGTTTTGGGCTTCAATTTAACTCCATCCGTTTGTTTATGCTACGCTTTAAATTGCTTTGGAACAAAATACGAATACTAATTGAGAGCAACGTTGTTATATTGTTTGAAACATTTAATTCAATGTGATGAAATGTTTTATCACTTTGATGCAAGTATTCAATCAGAACTAAATATGTAAATGATGAAAAACCTATCAAGTTTTTAAATCTGTGGTATTTACCATCTTCCCTGTACCAGGAGTTCATAGCCTTAGGGGAGGCTTCAATGTAACACTGTAGTTCTACATCGCTGCCCAGCGGCGCGCCCACGAGTTGATTGGTCACTTTTACTTGAGGGATAACTGTGTATAAAAAAAACATGTTAGTTATTTGTTCCACGACCGATGTGGCGCGGCGGGCGAATGTACGCCTGCGACGCGGAGGTTGCGGGTTCGATTCCCGCCTTGGGATGAATGTTTGTACGATCTGCAAATATTTATTCCGGGTGTTCATTGCGTTTACCACTTTAAAACATTAAGATGAAGTCTTATGTCTCATTTGCTAAACCAACGGTAAAATCTAAACGAGATTTTGTATTTAATAAATATGTTTCACCCAGTTAGCCCGAGGATATTATATATTATATCCTGGATATAGCTGAAAACTATTTAGAATTAAAGTCGAGTAACCTCTCTTCATGGGCAGAAGAACACTTTGAATAAAAGTTCTCTAATGGAAAAAATGAAATAAACTGAGTTCATAACTAGTTTGAAAGTAAGAACTTCTTTATTCTTGGAAGAATAAAACTATTATTAAACTGGCAATTACTCGATCAGAATAAGTTATTTTCACACACGATATTTTGTTAAAAAGGATAGCTGCTCTTTTGTCTCGCTCGCACAGCTGAGTCTAAGCCTACTTAGCACTTCCTTTTTTGGGGTTCCGTACCCAAATGGTAAAACGGGACCCTATTACTAAGACTCCGCTGCCTGTTTGTCTGTCTGTCCATCTGTCACTAGGCTGTGTCTCATGAACCGTGATAGTTAGAGAGTTGAAATTTTCTCAGTTGATGTATTTCTATTGCCGCTATAACAACAAATGCTAAACAGAATAAAATAAATATTTAAGGGGACTCCCATACAACAAACGTGATTTTTTTGCCGTTTTTACTACAGATAATGGTACGGAACCCATCGTGCGTGAGTCCGACTCGCACTTGGCCAGTTTTTTTTAATTCCTGCAGTGATGCCAGTGGGATCTCAAGTTTGTAACGTGGTTATAGCCTTCGTACGGTCATAGATTGGTGCGTCACCTATATGTCGGATTGGATGATACAGAAATAATACTTACAATGTACTTCGACATGGTACCGACGGCTGACAGTAGGGGGTATGCCATTACTAGCAATGCAGTAGTAAGCCCCCATGTCTGTTCTCTGAACGTGAAAGAGCTCTAGACTTTCTCCTCTGTGGCTCTCGACTACTGCAACAATAAGAAAAAATAATGTTTTATATGCACAGCCATTGGGTAGGTAATATTCTTAGAATTTTCAAGTAGCATGTTTTTCAAGAGCACCGTTGGTCTAGTGGGAGTGTGCTGTCGGGGGTTCAAATCCGGTTGTGAACCAATGGGTTTTACCGTTCGAAAAATTTATATGCGCAATGCCAGTGCTCTTAAACGGTGAAGGAAAACATCGAAAAGAAACCTGTTAGTATTCTAACAGCGGCGATAGACTTGCAACCTGTCACGTATGAAATACTAACTAATGCAAAATGTGGGTTTATTACCAAGTGTACTATCTGGACATATCTATGACTACCCCCTCAGACACCCTTGAAGAATCTCGAGTAGGTACTTGGTACTAAGAGATTGGAAGGGATACCTACCGTGCGTAGGGTATGTTAAAGTTTTTTTTCTATTTTGTTCTAACTAACTTCCCTCATGTCCCTCCCTTTCTCAATGTTCAGCTCCCATATTACAAGCCTTGCTTAGTGCTGGGTGGTGTTGTGTGAAATGTCCACTAGTATTTCTTTATTTTATTTCAATTTACGTCACAATTTTTTTTACTTAGCATAAAAACGTTTTGCTACGCCGTAGACCGTCTTAGTGAGTAGCTACGTTCGGCTACAACGGTTCTGAAAACGATTTCTAAAAATACTAAATCGTAGAAACGACCCTCAAGAATGCTAATGATGCTAAACAAGACATAGCAAAGAGTATTTTGTTTACAGTTTTAGTCCCAAAAGGGACTTGACATAAAGATTAAGATAATTAAGTAGACCATGAAAGCTCATTCGGGTGGAGTCGACACGAATCCAGCCAAATTATCCAAATAAATTCTCCGCTTTCCAGTCTATTTACGATTAATATCAGTATGATTTATTTGTGGGCGCAAGGGTTTTCACTTTCTGATAGACTGATACGGGCCGACTTTGAATAATAAATGAGCTAATTTATTTAACGGTTGGAATACGGAAGCTACAAAAAAGCCAGATGCGAATATTGAATACGCCAAAAAGGCTCTCTGGATCAGTTGTTGCTACAGACAAATTTATCTCCCTATACCTACTGATAACCAATACCTAACCAATACCGAATACTCTAATACTTTGGCCATGTTGCTGCTTTGTTTGAGCTTGAAGGCGTTTCTTTGTGGGAAATGTTCAATATTTATTTATTTGTATAATAAACGTAAGAAATTCCATTGGTCAAAAGCAAATTAAAATGCCCGTAGTCTACATACATTACAGTTGATTTTCCTCGTCAAGTGTGCATTGGTTAAGAGAGAATCATGTTAAACCTGCCCCACGTGTCGTTACGCACGTCACATACATTTTGTTTAGATGTATTACACTGGAGCAGACGGTATGGGTCTGCTCCCTGAGTCTGGTCTGAGGCCTGCACCGGGATTAGCAAGCTGCTGGCTTTGCTGGAAGACATCGGGTGGCTAGAATAGCAACCACCACCCGTCACGCAAAAAGGGCCCACCAGCGGCCTAGTTGCGGAAACCAGCTCGCTCACTAAATGTTAATATAATGGGTCTGCTCCCTCTGTCTCTTTCTGGACAGTCGACGCAAAACCACGAATGTCGTGTCTAATGTGTTTCTGCCTTTACGTTCATAGGGACTACGAACTTGTTGGAGCACTCAGTATTTAACTAAGCGGGTCATAATTACTTACAGCTATGTTTGCTAGTGGTGTTTTCAAACTTTCACACACCGGAATCATCCAAGCGTAAAAATATTCGAAGGAAAACGAGTCAGAGCTCTCTTGAACGTTTTCTCGTTGCAAGGAAATATCGTTCATTTTGAAATCGCTTCGAGTATAAAATCTTTTATTATGCGAGCACGGTTCATTTAACGCGGCATTAAGTGAATTTGTCGAACATCGTATTTTAAAAATGAATGGTTTAAAGAGCTGTAAAATATGAATAAAAGGGTGGGGTGGGGGATATTACAAATTGTCAGAGGTATTACTTAAGTTCCTTTTAGCGCTAAATGTTTGGTATTTAATATTCTGTTCCTTCAGGTATTACTGGGCTACAAGAAAACAGCTGAAACAGCTTTGCGAATTTAATACCCAGGCACAAGCTTTTAGTACCAAGTAGTACTAAATCAGGATTCTTTGAGAATATCTAAGGGGATAGTCAGAGACGTCCAAATATTATTTGGCACATATACGTGCAGAGTTACCTAAGCTGGGTTTGCCTCACGTTTTACTTCACCGTCTAGGAGCACGTGTGTAAGGTACCTAATATATATTCTAAAGCGACAGACTCATGCTATGGGAGACCCTGGCGGTATAACCTCGTAAGTAATCCTATTGTTGCATCTCATCACAATTTACTGTCAGATCGATAGTTGCGGATAAATTGGATGAGAAATCTATGCAAAGAGTATACAGAGTTTAGAAAAGACGACCCTCCTTAATTAAAGGTACTACAACTACAGTACAGTAAAGAAGGTACAGTTACTACTACGTGAGACCTTTTAAGATGTAATAACTTTCATCATCATCATCATCATCAACAGCCTATAGACACAACTGGAAATAGGCCTCTCCATACGTTTCCAGAAAGAACAATTTTGAAACAAATAATGTCGTTCTAATAATCCTGATAATGTCGTCCATCGGTTAGGACGAAGACTTATGTTTCGTCTTTCGGTTCGTGGTCGGTTATAAAATAGCATTATCCTTGCCTAAAACTAATGGACTCAGGGAAATGCATCCTAGGACTTGATCCTAATGCTAACCTGCGAGATAATGCCTTGTTTGTTAATGTAGGTCATTTATTTTTCCATCAGGAAATTTACTTTCAATATATTATTAGTTACTAGCTGTTGCCCGTAACTTCGTCCGCGTGGACTTATCTTTATATTGTTTAATTTTTTAAAATGAATTATTTACGCCCTGTCTTAATGCGTCTGTAAAATATGACGGTTTTTTTATACTACTTGCTGGTGGTACAAGCAGATGACCCACCTGATGTTACGTGGTTACCATCGGCTATATTTAATTAATAATTCGTAGGTCACGCTTGTTAGGAACGTTAGTAACCTCTACTGAGGAATACAGGTGTCAAGTCTTATGTGCCTGTAATGACACCGGCACCCACACCCTTCAAATCGGAACACAACTGGAAGGAAGCAGCTTAGCGGCAGAAATAGGTATACTTATTTCAACGGTATAATTATGTCAATCACGGATAAAAAACCCAAACTGATGAACCGTGTGAGGGTTAACCCCAAACAGAAATAGATATAGGTTGTTTATTTCGTGCGTGTAGGGTAAAGCTCTGGTCACCAACGCTTAGCGCACATTAATTGGGCTGTTTAAATTAGTCGCAGTCGAACTGTGAAACTGGGCATTTACAAATTGAACAGTGAACGTTAATTACTAGGTTTGGTTCAAATTATAACAAAACTCACTGCGAAGTTGCTGTCAGTTTGTTTTCTACTATAGACAACTATAGTATAAAAAATCCATTAGGCAATATTTGAAATAAACTTACTGTTGGCGATCGTCTATGGTAGTTAATTAAGTCAGGAATAAAATAAAACACTTAAATCTTATTATTGTCATATTCTTTTCTATAAAGAAGTACGTCTGACAATTACATGCCCAGTTTTGTGCAGGATCGCTACAGTGAGCCAAACGGAATGCAAACCAGACAAGGTTGTCACATTTTCAAATTTAAGGTTGTCAAATTTACTCGTGCTAGACCATCTGTAAAAAGTGGACAAGTGTTTTATCAAATAAAAATAATATAACTAAACTATTGTCTGTAAATTCCACAAACAAACATGAATAGATACAACTACTATTGCATCTTCATTACTTGCGTAACTTTTTTTTATGCGATTGCTGATCGATTCAAGAATATGGCTCACCGGATGTTAAGTGGTTATCATTACATATAACAAAGTGTTGCCTCGCAGGTCACGCTTGTTAGAAACGAACCTTACGATGCACTACTCGACGTCCATCAATCTAAGGCATACAAGTTTTAAGCCTCACGTGCCTGTAATTTCACACTAATACTAAATTATCAGTTTATATGGCTGTGTTTTCTTTGAAGACCTTCGATGGGTGGGAAATCACTGAGCCAGAAGTCTACATTTTGTTGTTTCTTTATTAACTTAACATTGTTCGAAAAATGTTTTCTCAAGGAAAGTAACCTCCGTCGCTGAATTTGTCTGCAAGTGACGGTTTAATCCAAAAAGGCCGTCGTCGACTATAAAATTCAGCACGTGACGCAAATAAAAATATTACATTTACTCAAATCTGCAACATTCTAGGTTAATAGACAAGGGTATTGTGACTCGTATTTTTCATTTCAGAAATTCAATTTTTTACGTAACCTATAGATTTCAGAGGAACAAATTTTTTGAATTTATGCACAATACTTTGTTATGACAATCAGAAAGAAAGAAAGAACTTGGACAGCCGTCACAGCTCAGTTCATAGTAAACATATAGTAACCCTGTCTTCTGCGCTGTAGGTTCGATCTCCACCGAAAACAAACATTTGTGTAATAAACATAGATGTTTGTTCTGTGCCTGGGTGTTATTTGTATTCTAAGTATATACAAAAAAAGTATATAAGTAATTTATGAGCATCCGATTGGCACTGATCTGGATCAGTTGAGCTACCTTTAGATCGTTTGCAACGGTCTGTAGATAGCAGAACTGTTTCACATGTATTTTGTACATACCAATTATAAATACTTGTATTAGCTATAATTTTCTTTGTAAATAAATGTATATTTATGAGCTTTCTGGTTCCCATAGAACAAGCATTAGTTTGGGGCTAGAAGGCGTTATGTGAATGTGTGTCAATATTTATTTATAAGTTAAATTGAAACACAACATAAAAGTAACAGTAAAGATATTAGATAAATATTTAAGAACATTTTAACACAACATCATCTAGCTCCAAACTAAGCATAGCTTGTACTATAGGAGCCAGATGACTGATAGAATACTTAAATACTTTTTTTTTAATTACATACTTAGAATACAATATAACACTTACAATACAATATAAACCTAGTCTACGCGAACAAAACGGCTAAACCGTTGGCGTTTGACAAACCGTGGACACTTTTTCAATTTACTATCTTTGTTCTTCTCTCTTAAAACAAGGCTCTTTAATTCCACCGAGTGAACATCAAACAAAAAAGTAATTAAGTACGCTATCTGCTACGAAATAAAAATAAATCGAAATTGCTGAACAATGAAAATCTCTTAATGGACATCCGGCAGGTAGGTCCAACCATGTCGTGCTGGATACGCCAGAGGCAATCTCGCACATATGCATCTCGCATCGTGTACTTTTAAAAATAATCACCTTTTTATACTTATACTAGGTGGTCTAGTGGAAGTGACCTTGCCTTTTGGTCGTGGGTTCGAATGTGGTTATGCACCAATAGATTTTTCTATCGAAATAATTTTGTGCACAATACCAGTGCTCTCATACGGTGAAGGAAAACATCGTGAGGGGTTACTACCCCATTAGACATTTTCAAAGAATCTAGAGTAAGTACTTGGTACTAAGAGATCTGAGGGAATATTTACCGTACATGAGGTTTAAAGTCGTGAAACTATTTCTTTTTTTCCTTTTTCTTTGTACCTATACTTTTCTCTGTTTATTATTTATAGGTTGGTTTCAGTTCCTTTGCAATAAACACGACAAAATAAACGCTTCATAAATTGGCTTTCATAATAAATTGAAAGCTCCATTACATTTTAAAGATACCGCTTACACCGGAGACGCTATCAATAATAAATATGTTAATAACGTTTTCGTATTCATTCGACGGTACTGCATAAAACATCCCGTAACCGAGACCTTACGCATAAAATAAATTATTGTTAGAAATCCGAGCCAGGCCAATGTATCTGTGATGGTATCGCCCACCCAGCAACGCCGGTTATGACATTATTAAACTAGACCGTACGGATCCACTGATGCTAAAAAATACGTGACCGTTTTACTCAATACTACCGTGTTGAAAAATAGCCCTCCACAAATTTAAGAACGCTAGTGATGGGCACGTATTTATTATGGAAATGAAAGCGCATCCGCTGTGCGCGTCGATTGGCTGGCGTGCTGGTTTTTCTTAATTTCCATAATAACAGAATGGAGCTACTGATATGGGGTAAATGTTTGCCGAAACATTGTGGTTTTTGCATGATTGGTAGGTGTCTGTCATAAGTTTTATGATGTAGAGCTATTTGTGTGGCTTCAGTCTATTTCGACTATTTTACCATAATATTAAAGGTAGATTGGGTACTAAGGTTTTCACTCATAAATACAAAGAAATTTTAGAAAACATACCTAACAAACACTACATAAATATTTGAAACAACATACAGTACAACGACAATACTCTGGTAAAAATGTGTATTATTCCGAGAAATTTTTCTACCTTAAAAAAGTTATAGCACGTGCGACTCTTAGCACCACGAGTGAAAAAAGCTTGTTTGCAAAAGTAGTCATCACGATTATTTTGCATAAAGTAAATGCGAGTTACGCTACTGAATGCAGTTTACACGCTAAATCCATTAGGCTTGTGTGAGTGTTATTTTTTGTTCCTAAATAAAGACTAGGCCAAGGCTCCGTACTACGTTAAAATTGTATAAGATTAAAGACCTAAAAGACAAGCAGCTTGGCTAAGATTATCTGTGGCATGGTATTGTCAAGTCATGTGCGAACATTTTCAGAAATTTTCTCATCTCAATGTGAGGAAATGCAATATGGCGGATGATATTGCGGATGTGACGTCCAACACGAGATGGTATTGATAAAGTCAAAGGAATTTAGTACCTAAATGTATCAGGTTCATCATATAATAAAATGGTAGGTAAATTTGAGTCAGTTTTTAAAGTTACAGGCAATAGCTATATAATCATCAGTCCGCTGAAATCAACTGCTGGATTAATTATGGTTTTGGACTTAGTGGGACACTATTTAGTGCCTTTTAGTTTGATCATGTTTCTCTGAATTTCGTTGCATAATTCAACAATTATCACCGCACTTTCACCGTATATAATTAAGTTAAATATCTCGGAGGAATAAATGCGGAATGCCAGTCAATCTGCCTGCTCACATATTAAACGCGAACCGTGATTGGCACCGCTACATTAAGCTCGCATTATTACATTCCCGTCACGTCCTATGTGTGCTTTTATCAAATAAATGTGTACGAAACATTCGTGATGTTACACGATTCCTACAATTAAGGTCTCGCTGGATAGGGATATCGTTTGATACGGATATTTTTGACAGAAGTTATCCCTTCCATTTGAAATGCTACGGCCTTTGCTTTGTTCTGAGTGCCTGGCTTATTCAATCTGATTGGTTTTCAATAGCTTGATCTGGGTGAGGATGTGAAGCTTTAAATACAATACTTGTTTATTGCGTTGGTATTTTTTTTATTCATATTCTGTAAGATTTGAGATTTGTAAGTCCAGCAGCAAATAAATTCTTTGGTTTGTTCCGTACCAAAATATCTACTAATAAGTACCAAAAATGCATCTCATGTGCTTATTGAAATGACAGCCTCAACAAGAAAAAACTTATTAGGTAACGGGAGTTTTCTAAGTCTCTGCAGTCAAAACAAACAAACTGAAACTTTTCAAAATTTCTCAAGTTGCACACAAAAATGAATAAAATATAGAAATAATCAACAGTGTAGGGTTTAAAGCGGATATAACAGTTAATTCGTAAACTTGACGCTACTTCGCTACGCTCGCTGGCACAGAGTTGAAACGTTAATTAAAACACTTTACCCAACTTTTAGTACTGAATTTCCAAAGTACAGCAATCAAGTTAATGGCTCAATCAAAGATCAAAACAACCCTATCACAATTAATATTATAACTGCAAGTTTAGAGCAACCGGTATAAACTAGAATTTTATTTCTTTTTGGTCATAACACTCTTGATAGAGTGGTAGTGGTCATCATGTTAGGACTGTGGCTCGCGCTACAATCTTCCGCCATTCCTCTCGCACCGCTGCTCTTCTGGCATATTCATTGAGAGGAACATCAATAGCTGCCTTGATTTGGTTCGTCCATCGCATGAATGATCTTCCACGTTCTCTTTTGCCCCAAACTTTCCTTGTACCACCAGGCGTTCAATGGAGACATCTCCACGACGACTAAGACGAGAACACTACTACTAGACTTGTTGAACGTTGCTCATGAACGGTCATTTATGGGAGACGAAGTTTTTATCGGAAGTTCTTGTAAAGTTTTGTTTAGAATTTCACTGACCTCTACAGTTTGACTATCAAATAGGTAAGAAAATAAAAAGTTTTGTTGCTTGTTGAGCTCATACGTCAATTCATTCAAACTATACGATCAATTTACAATAGATCTCCTAATGAAGACTATCTGGTCAATACTTGGTAATTCAGAAACCCATGAAATTAGGTCAGACAGGCCAATTAGGAGACTTTTGTTTAGGGCCCGGTGTGAGT
Organism: Electrophaes corylata; assembly: GCA_947095575.1. Classification (NCBI taxonomy): domain Eukaryota; kingdom Metazoa; phylum Arthropoda; class Insecta; order Lepidoptera; family Geometridae; genus Electrophaes; species Electrophaes corylata. The sequence goes on along the minus strand of OX352706.1, from coordinate 5,747,815 downwards.
TACAAATACGTATAAGTTGGAACAGTAACGACTAATTAGTGCAATTACTCCCATTCGTTCTGGAAAGGCTGCCGTCACTTGTTTACTTGTGACTCGTTGCTCAGTTTCTGAAACTAATATATTTTGTTTCAAGTGAATAAATAGCGTAAATAGTACAGTGAGTCTTGTTCGTGATGATCTTGGCATGTAATAAGACCTTTATTTTTTACTATCCATTGGCGAATTGAGAGAAGACTTAGGGTAAGTGCCAGGGGTAAGACAGGAGCATCTCCTTACTATCCAATACTATTGAACACCAATTCTCGTGCAAAGCATGGTGACTACGGCAAATACCTCCAAAAATGGTGGTTTTAATTATAGTAATGATGATGATAGTTTTAAAACATTAGATTTATTTCTCATTAAAAAAAAATACTAGTGCGAATATAAATAGACTTATAGACGGCTGACGAATCCCCAGAAGTATTTTTTAGGGTGTGTATTTTGAACAGTGCTCATATCCCTACTACATTTACTCGCGCCTAACTTTTAACCATTGCGGCGTTTATTCTCAACAAGGTCCGGTAAATAAAAATCAAAGAAAAAATAATGGTCCAGTGTTTGAGAGTAATAATCATGGGACATAGAAGCACGCACAACAACAATAAGACTGAAAAGCGGCTTTGTGTTATGTCAGTTTTAATATAAATTTAACGCTCTAGCAGTAATACGAGCTATTATTACTGCAGTCACCATTCTCTATTTGTACTTGGTGAAGCTTACAGCGCGGGCCAAGCTTATAGGGGTGTGACTATGTGACTTATGAGGTCAGGATATCGATATTTTAATACAAGTAAAACTACGTCACAACGACTAGACCAATTTTGATCTAATTCGTAGTTGAACATTTCACACAATAGCACCTAGCCCTAAACTAACTAGTGCTTGTACTATGGGAACCAGATTAGTAATAGAATACTTATATCTTATATACTCCTATTTTTTGTAAACATACTTAGAACACGTTTTAGATCTCTTAGAACCAAGTACCTGCTCGAGATTCTTTGAGAATATCTAATTGGGAGTAGTCAGAGATACGCCTAAATGTTACATTTAGGACATACCCACATTTTGCAGTAGTTGGAATTCCATACGTGACAGATTGCAAGCTCATCGTCGCCGCTATAACTGGTTTCCTCATGATGGTTTCCTTAGCCATTTGAGAGCACTGACATATAATTTAGTTTTTTTTTATATTTTCATTTGCACTGTCTTAAAAAAGTTTATAAAAAACTATCGATAAGTTTACGTCCAGCAATACGCTTCAGTTGTCTTTAGTAAATGGCAATATTTTTTCTGTCTACTAAAGCAGCCAGTGGCTGCAAACTTTCACATTATTCTTACAATTATTGCTATGACTTCGTCGGGTTTTGTTACCTACAAGGTAAGAAAGAAACACAAAGGCCAAGTTCTCTTTGTCTTTTTATTTAGTGGTATATTTTTCTGGTCACTAGGAGTACCACGTCTTATTGCGATGACAGATTTGAGAACACAATATGAACTGTATCAGTATCACGACGTATATATTATGAAAAACCTAAAACTATTTGACAATAAAAGCTAACTACTCTAGCGTAAATTATTGTGGGCATCTTAACAATAAGCGCTAATGAATGCATGTTTGATTACCTATTCATGAATATGCTAATCTGTCTCCTATAATGAGCAAATATTTATTATACACTATTAGGTAGATATATTCTAATCATACATAGTATTATTGTATGACATGTTTTACTATGAATCGCGAGTATCGTAGTTTGCTAAGTAACGTCACTATTGCATGGTCACCGACATCATGCATTAATATCTGCTTCACATGGACATGTTTCACATGATAATTTCAAGGTATAATGCGGGGCAGCGACATCTCGAGTGTGGAACAGTTCCTGAGTTGCCACGCAGTGTATTTCAAAACATAAATCTTATGCTAGATAAGCTGAATGCGTCCAGGATTTTTCTTGAGTGCGAGTAGTCTGTAAATGATAACGGATGTCTTAGGTCGGCCTAAAACCTGTTACCAGAGTTGGACCACTGAACTAGTATATATAAGCAGAATTACCTATCAAGGTACTTGTGAATAAATACTGCAAACTGGTTCCTGTGTTTCAGTTTTAGTGTGTTGTAAAAAAAATTTTACGTTGACCCCAAAAGAACCAAAATTTCATATTTACGAAGTGCAAATGCATTGCAGATTCATTTACGTAAATGTTTCAAGTAATGCAGTTGTATATTATCAGAAGACCGGAAGACAATGAAGATGGTCTGTAGTTTCAACGGCAAATTGCAATTACCGTTATTGCGGCAATTTGAAGGCGCCCAACTGCCGTCGCTGGCTGACATAGAAAGCAGGTTTTCGGTGCATTTCTATTTCGGTTCCTACCAGAAAGCTTTCGGCATACTTCGCGATTAGTGCTGTTTCGGGCTTATAAACATTTAAAGGTAATTTTTACATCACTTAGAAGCAACTATATTTCTTTTGTATGGGACGCTGTAGCGCCTGAAAAAGGATTGCCGTGGATATTCTCATGGCATATTTTTTGAATAGAAAAATCCAGTTCACAAGCAGATTTAAACTCGTGACTTTAGCATCAGAAACCTTGTTGGTTCTGACGACGAGACAATCGATATATATTTTAATATTCTGTTTTTCATATGAACGCGACGGCCAACAACTATGATCTTGAAATGCAATTATCAATTATTGCAATTATTCTACTTATTTTAATAGGTCTTTCTGGTCGTTGCTTGGTCGTGTGGTCGTCATGTCGTTGTCCGACCAGTGCAGAGCAGTCAGCCAAATATCTCAAGAAATAGTATGGTTACCGCTGCTTTACTGTGTCCGCTTTAAAGGCTGCCATTGAAGTTAAAAGCGTATTAATTTTAGCACCTGCCTCAGGTCGATGAACGCATGGTAAAACATCGTAGGGCACGTTACTAACATGCATGACCTGCAAAACTATACTTTATTATAGGGGACGCTTATCACTTAACAGCAGGTAAATTATCTCATTGTTCCGTCAATAGTTTACGAGTATATATAAAAAGGTATATTCAACTAGACTTAAAATAAAACACTGCAAAGCTATTAAAATAGTAATTATAAATCAGGATGTGAGACATGCCCCGGCTCGAGTACATTGTGGTTCAAATACCTGCACAAATTAAATCCTAACAAACCCATGAAATGTGTTTTACACCAGGGAAGTAATGGGAGAAGTTTCATTGCAAGCTTTTCTAATTTATTTTAATTGTTGTACCTATGTTTATGCGCCGTTTTATGCAGTTACAATTAAAGCGTATGTTTTTAAGTACCACCATCATATTCCTGCCCTATTCGAGGATAAAAAACGTAGGCACAACAGGTTTTTTTCTTCTTAAACTTCCTTCTATTATTTCATTATCTCATTGCTTGCGCTTTTTAATAATGAAACAGTGCATGGCAATTCACCATGCTGGCCCAGAGCAGATTATTGGATGATAAATGCATCTTTATTCTGGTCACCTTCTTTATTTACCACACTTACTGCAGTTTTTCACTTTGAAGACCCAAAGTCAGCTTACTTTGCAACAGCCTCGGCCGTATAGGTACTTGAAAGTATTATTATTTTGGCAGCAATCAGAGCAGTAAACAAAAAACACATAGACAATAGTATCGATCTAAAAGAAGAAAGACTTTGGTGTTTGCTCACGGTCTTTGTAATAATGTCAATGCTCTTAAACAGTGAAGGAAAATATCTTGGTATTAATTTATTTTATAGAAAATCCATAGCTAAGGTAAGTCCAGGTGCACACCAACGGCTGGAAAGTAAGGTTTTACTAGTTCAGCGATGCTTCAGAATCCACCAAAATTATGAATATTGGCTTTCAATGGTCTTTTTAGTTTACCTATATCGTGTCCCAGAATAGAACTTAAAGCAAGAAAAGGTTTCTTGTGATCACGTAAATGTTTGGGTGGACTTCTAATGAAATCTCATTTTCTATGCATCACCCACTTTCCGGGTACACACTATTGTTATAAAATAGAACACTGTATATCATAATAAACTTAAATGCAGTGGGACAAAGTGTTTGGAAAAATGTAACAAACAGAAAGACACACATTCACATTTATAGATGAGGATGGCTTATTGGGTAGTTATTCTGTGAGCATAGTGAGTGCTAGGAATTCAGTCCTCAAAACTATATTGCGTTTTTTTTATTAAAAATACCGAGTGTTCCTACGAGGGTAGAACGACCACTAAAACGTTATGGTAACTGCGGTGACATTTGCACGAATACCTAACTTACAAAATTCGTTATCCTATACGCAGTCACCCTTTGGCAAATAATAAAGTATTACCTACATACAGCGAATTAGGGATTATTCCGGGCTTTTGCCGATATTGTTTAACGTTATGCCTTTTGCTCAATTTTTTGGTGTAGTTGCTATTATTTGAAGTGAGCTTTAGTTTTTTCTGGCTTTTATATTCACCAACAATTTGTAATCACCATGCTAATATGATATTTGCCGTATGTTTGCTGTTACATTTCTTTTTATTGCAAAACGTAGTGTAACTATAGGTATAAGAATGTTTGTACTGCCTGACTCACTGACTACTGACTAAACGTATACGTAACGATTTCATTAAGTTTACGCATCGTAGAGATTTCGAAACTTTCAGGGTATATTTATCTTGATTATGTAAAGGTGTACTAATAATGTAATATTTGAAATTAATCCCCGAAAGGGGATGAATTGAAGCAGGAGCTGAAGTTTGTTAAAAAAAATCTTAGCGCGAACGAATACCTTGATTTTATAGTGAACATAATAGTAGGTTCGGTATTGGATTTCTACCAATCTATTAATTGAAATAGAAACCCGGTGTCAAACTTGGTACCATATTCAGAGTGAGTTTTGTAACAGACCTGTTTTTTTATCCTTTGTAAAGTGACGCAAAGATAAATTCAAAGTTATTTTAATTTACAGTTTCCTTTAGGATGCAGCGCCGTTTCAGAAAGCAGTTCCCGCGATACAGTAACTTTACATTTCGTATAAAAACGCCAACAAAAAAGTTCATAAAAATTCAGTCGAGGCGGTTGTCCTTTTTGGCCGTCTTGCGACCGACCGACGACCCGTTGTAAAAGAGCCCTGAATGAAACTTGTTTATAGAAGTCGATTTAAGTTACGAAATGAGACCGTTCTCCGTTTTAAAAATGTTCGTTTAGTATGAAACACACGTTATTGAAATAATTTACTTTAACATTACGAAATGGTTTTGTATATTGTATAAGAAATAACAGTAGCAAGGTTCTAAAAGTATTAGATAAAAAAACTACCGGTTTCTTAAGGTTTTAATACAAGTGTACTAAGGTTCAATAATTATACAATCAGATCGTTTACTAATACGTTGCGGTCTCTTTGTTGTTGGGATAACGAGTTCAAAGCGATCATTATTTACTTTCTACAAAGTAAGTACTATCACATAAAAAACTTCCATAAGCATAAACTGCGTGAATTATCCGATTCATTTCAAAGAAATCCTACTAAAAGGAGCGCGAGACTAACTCAAAGCTTTTATATCTCGTTTCGAAGCGCCTTATTGTCTTCAGTGGTATATGTATTAAGGCTTGCTTTCTCTTGCGTAAATAAAATCCATTGGAGAGAGAAGTGGTGGGAGCAAGTGCAAGGGGGGGGGGTCTAGGTGTAATGCCTCATGCGAGTGCCGGGACAATGCAAAGTAGATTGAATTGGAAAAAAGACTAAAGTGGAATGGCGGCTTTTCGCACCCCTCATAGCCCGTTCAGAAGGGTTAACAATGAGAACACTGTCCGTAGATTGGCAACACTTTGTCGCGATAGAGCTCTACTTCGTTTTGATAGCATTTTAGCTGTATCTTTTGGGCGTTGAAATTGGCTTTCCTCAAGTAATTTCAGCAGATGTACCTACTTACTAACCTGTTTTTAAGCTTTTTTTTTAGGCTTTTTTATTCTTTTATTCAGTATCTACTTTTAGTACTACCTTCCGCTGCGCTAAGCGCTCATTTAGTTAACTGCCGATAAGTTTGTTGCTAGTCTTCTATTATGTATGGCACCTGTCTGTCATTCGACAGACAATTTCGCCAGTGTCAAGTTGATGAATAAATAGTTTTTAGTCAAAAAAAAGTTAGTGTTGTCAGTTAAAAAAAAGTAAAGTCGGCTGTCATTGTTTCTGAAGAAAACGATGACGTTTCTCTTAAAAACCTAAGGGAAACAAATTTTATTCAAATCATTTAATTAAATCTCACGAGCGTGAGTAGGTATCACGTTCATCTCACATGACATGAACATGAGTGTAAATATATTCTATAGTTAGAGCCATTATAGAGTGTGTCAGGCAATATGGATAAGACAGGATTGTTCGAAATTTTGCGACTGCATAGATTAGAAGAAGTAAAATGCCGAGGAGGTATTAAGTTACGGAAGACCAGCATTATAGTGCGTATCAACACTCGAATAACACAAAGCTGAGTGCGAACCTAATTTGTAAAATTGAATACGAAAGATATTTATGATATTAGCAAGATTTTACAAGGAACACTTCAGTAGATAGTTATTGGAACCATTAGAACTGATAAAACTTGAAAGACAATCTTCTTTGAGTATTCGATAGCTCTGAAGCGTTTCATATTTTCTCGGAAATGCCTCTTGAATATTTTAATGCACTTATTTATACATTTAGTTTCAGAATATAGAACCAATATATATTGGATAGTGAATGATATTTCATTCACCATTACTTCTATAGTGCATGAAATAAGTTTGACCGCAATCTCACCTGATGTTAAGTAATGATGCAGTCGACGGTGTAGCACGTTTACCTAGAAAATACCTATTCACTCTGAGAAGAGTGAATTGGTATTGGTATTAAAAGATTGAAAACATCCTAACTATACGTAACAATTATTAATTTTAGGAATTGTGGGGGACCCCGTCTTTCCACTAGAAAGCCATGAAGAGCACCGGTGGTTCATTGGCAGCTCGGCCTAAGGTCGTGGCTTCGAATCAGGTTAAAAACCTTTAAAAATTTCTGTTATTTGAACTAGATAAAGATACGACATATAATATCTATAGTCACAAACTGATTATGTACTTTTATTTCTTTTAAAATTACATCCGTTTCGTTTGACAAATTAGAATTTCGAATATTACGAACTATATTATTAGGATTGATGTTGTCAAGATTGCGGAGTGGATAGGAAACACGCAAAATTGTTATTCCTGGAAACGTTTCTAAGAGGCCTTCTTTATATGTTAATAAAAGGAAGAAAGGCCAGAAAAAAACGGTCTACCAGAAGTCTTTTTAGGATGATGCAAACAAGGTGGCTAATAGAAATCATTAAAAATTAGCTCAGCAAATATATTTACAGAATTAAATTTACGGAAAGTTAAATAAACTTTTTATTTAACCATAAGTTTAATTCTGTAATTATTTTTTTATAATTTCTGAGCGCAAACAAAAAACGAAATATAATTTCAATAAACAATATTATTATGCCTGACACAGAAACGGCTGTACAAAATATTCTTGCCTATATCACTTTCATGACAATAAAAAGAGATGGCAACAGATTTATCAGTCATTTTAGCTAGTGAACTCTCAGCGTCAATATGAATAAGGTCGCATGTTTTACTTTACTTCACTCCAAGTACTAAATATATTTTTCCTAGATACAATTCCTGTAAAAGAAACTAAGTCGTTTGTTGAAAGCCTATAGAATACTTTATTACTTTGTATAAAACCTATTGTCATCAGGAGATCCTAGGAACTAGTGGGGGACTATTCAATTACTTTATGATTACTAAATTGGATTTATCTGAGTTATATTGTAAGTTGAAAAGTAAGTATTTGTATGCTAAACTCCGTTTAAATATGGTGGCTTGTCCTGGCTTCGCACAGACTTTAATAAGGATCTCTATTTTTTTTGAACATAATTTATAAACTATGTCACCCGGGGATAGTGTAGCTTCCCAATGGTGAAAAGATTTTTCAAATCGGTCCAGTAATTTTGGAACCTATTCAATGCAAACAAACAATCAAATATTTCCTCTTTATAATATTAGTATAAAAAAACAAATTGACAAACAAATTACTAACAAAGAAAACAGAGCTACTACTAACTGAGCTAGTTAGTAGTTTATTGATAAACAACGTCAAAATATAAATTCCGAATAAATCTTGTAATAATAAACTGTTCCGAGTTTTTGTTATTCAAAATGGTTGCTCCAGTTTACTAGTTACTATTTTTGCGAAAGAATTTTCATTACTAACTCATTCTGCTTTTTTTTCAAAATACCTGAAGTGCAAATGAGCGCTTGAATTTCACAATGGGAATTTAAATGCGAACATAGAACATTTAAAAATTATGAAGGTCTTTGTATAATTTTAAATCTAATAAAATTCATCCTCATTCAAAGTGGTCCTTTACAAAAAAGGTTTATATTTTTATCTTCTATTCTTTTACAAACCGCTGTATAAAAACTTGTACTTTTGCGCAAGGACTTTTATTAGTATTTTATGTGGATGTACATTTTATAATCAGTTTGTAATGGATAGTATATCTTTTGAATGCAGTTATAAGAATCCTGATTGACTGTTAACTGACTGACATAATATAAGCAACGCACAGCCTAAACTGTACCCAAAGGGAAGGGGAAACGGATAACGGGACTTCATTACTAAGACTCCGCCGTCTGTCTGTCTGTCCGTCTGTCACCAGGCTGTATCTCATGAACTGTGATAGTTAGAGAGTTGAAATTTTCACGGCTTATGTATTTCTGTTGCTGCTATAACAACAAATGCTAAAAATCAGAATAAAATAAATATTGAACAATCTTATACAATTTCTTAACAAGGCTCTTACACAACAAACGTGATTTTTTTGCCGTTTTCATCAATGGTACGGAAATCTTCGTGCGCGAGTCCGACTCGCACTTAGGATAAAATTCTTGTTTCAATCTTATCTCAGCCTAAAAAGAATTCAAAATTGGGGCTCAGAAGGTGGGGCCGCTCGATTGTTTTTAAAGTATAATAAAAGAGGAAGATTAAGCCTCACCTTTCCTCTCTCTACCGCCTTCATGTCGGAACACGATAGGACGATGGTGCTCGCGTCTCCAAAGCACGGTCGGTGAAGGTACGCCGGTTGCACTACAAGCAAGACGAATGCTGCCGCCTTCCTGCGCTGAGCTTCCTTCACTCACGCTATCCACTATGTCTGGGGGTATCACCACTGATAGATGGCCCATCTGAAAGAATTACAATATTTAGAATTTCAACACAACGGCATTCCTATATGCGTGGAATAGTTTTTTTATTTTTTTTATTTATTTATTCATCATTCTCAGTCCTACCTTTACAAAATAACCTAATACGATAGAGAGTTGCGGTTATAAATACAATATAATATATTATGTTACATAGGTACGTAGTTATATTTTGCATACTTCGTTAATCAAGCAGGCGTACACAATTCTTGCTTTCTCTGCTCTCTCTCTATAGCTCTCTTATGAGGTAATCCTCATAAGTATTAACAACAAATTCGCTGATATTCAAATATTACATAGGTTTAATAGTTATAGATAGGTAGGTTTGTAAATGTGGGTATTCAAGAAACAAATCATTTGCCTACAGTCCAATACTTTCCTTTGTTCTGCTATAGGCATAAAAACTTGAATAATAAATAAAATATCAACCTTTCTACTCTTATAGCTTTGAGAGATGAAAGACTATGACATTCCCACAAAATATTTCTAGTGTTTATCCATAATCCAAAGCTTAGCTTTAACTTAAATTGAAAACGTGACAGTTCCACAAAGCCTTTTAAAGGTTTCCAGAAATGTAATATTTCTTCAAGTCAAAGGATTCACTTTTCAAGAATTTCATTACGAAATGTCGCGAGGATGTCTTCACATGTCCACTTGAGTTTCCGGAAGACTTGGTTTTCCAGCAATTTTATTTTGATTTCATTAGGGAATTGCCTAGCACAGCAATGCATTTCGTATGAGTAAGAATTACGTTTGCAACTACAACGCGCTGCCGAGAAGCCTAGGATTTACCAAGAAAGCAACATTGTAGCCTGCACTTTGCATTCAAAACGAACTTCATTAGTTAGAATGGAAATATAAAAGCTAGCTCGTGAGCATACCACAGTGAAACACTAATTTGCGTCTGACCGCTATTTAAAAATATATATTTTGGCAACGTTCCGTTCTGCTGCGCTGAAACATTTTTTGCAAGTGTTTCGTAAAATAACCCTTTGTTTTATATATTTTTACAATATACTGATGAAATGAGCGGGTAACCCACCTGAAGTTAAGTGGTAATCATCATTTATACCAGACCATTCATTGCCTAGTAGGCAACGCAATTTAAGCACGTGCTGTATGATGGTCTTCGTCCACAAGCTAGATCCATTCAAATTTAAACAGTTAGTTAATTTTGGTTCATTCCCAATATTTTTGTGATTTTCTCGGGGACAGCCAGAAGTATTAAAATAACTTTCTGTTATCCCCGTGACACCTATTATTTAAAGGGGACAGCGACAGGTTACTTTTTGTTGTGACACTGTCCCCATTACCGTGATTCATAATGGGGATCGCGACATGTAAGTATTTTACTTCTCTCTATCCCCATTATTTCTTGCCGGCTCTGGTACATTTTTAAACATGTGAGCAAGAAATGTGTAGAAGTCATTTTTTTACCTGACTCTTCATAGGATCTGTATTGACTTGACACATGTATGTGCCTGAGTCATTGGCCTGCACGTTGCTGACATGTAGTTTCCAAGTGTTATGGTTGTTGTAGGTGACGGAGAGGCGAGGGTTCAGCGCTACCATGTTTGTATGGATCGCCAGAATCGCCTTGGAATCAGACTTTATCCACGCCACCTGAGGATAAAAACACATTTAAACATACCTCACTTCTCGTTTGCCAATGAGATTAAAGATTAACCAACGGACAAGAATTCGTAGCCCAACTTCACCCTAATCCAATGAAAACTTTGCGCTGAAGTAAACATTTATAGAAGGATCATCATTACTTTTTCTTTTATAAATTTTTTGTGTTATTTCATTGAACATTATGTACTGAGATTTGAAAAACAAAAAAGTTTGTTTGTTTTGTCTTGATAACCTTAATTTATAATTATAAATCTAATGAAGTCAAAAAATGTGTGATATTGTGTAATTTAGTGGTAGTAGAGCTCTTAGTACAACCACCATGCCTATATCTGCCGCCAAGCAGCTTACTGACTGCTGATAGCTTTTGCTCCTGTTTGAAGGATGTGGGTGGTTACGTTACAGGTACATGAGGCTTAACACCTGTACGCCTCAGGTTGTTGGACGCAAAGCAGTGCATTGTAGGACACAATTTTAAAGATCTTGACCTGCAAAGCAATACTTTGTTATAGGTGATGGTAACCACATAAGATCAGATGGGCCATCTGTTTGTTCCATGAGCAAATCGCAGTAATTTGAAATAGATTTTGACATTTACGATGGGCTCACCACTCATGCGATTTTATTATATCAAAACATGTACGTCGCATGCAGCATCTCAAATGATTGCTCAGATAAATATCTAATTGTCTACTCAAAGGATTATGGTCCTAAATTACTCGAATTTTCTCAACACCAAGCTTCACCGTTATTACTACAGAAACAAAACTTAAATGCGACTTATGCGTTAAAGCGAATGTAAACCTGAGGGAACAACACGTAAAACTGTAGAACACGTTTACGCAGAAAGCAGATGATAGAAAACTCAGAAAAGCATTAAGTAAAAAAATAAGCGATAATTCCGAAAATAATTATACCTACTAAGGTTTTTAAACTTCTAGTGGGTTTAATTCTAGACTATTTGAAACTTGTGACTTTTTCTACTCATAATCTTGAAGCACGGCACATTAAGGTTAAACAAGTCGGTACGTTGTCCATACAAACGCTGTAAGTGTTTAATGTCTACTATTTATTAACGTGCGTCCGAAGTTAAGTTTGATACTGAATTATCTTGCCATTATCTAGGTACGTTACCCTATATGTCACGGTAAAATCAGATTACCTTGAAAGTTACAAGCGTTACAAAATTTAGTACTAAATCTTTCGACGCTTGTAACTTTCAAGGTAATCTGATTTTACCGTGACATATAGGGTAACGTACCTAGATAATGGCAAGATAATTCAGTATCAAACTTAACTTCGGACGCACGTTAATAAATAGTAGACATTAAACACTTACAGCGTTTGTATGGACAACGTACCGACTTGCTTAACCTTAACACCAACCATTAGGACCAACTTAAAAATATTTGAATATGTCTAATGGGGCTAGTAAGCGATAAGTCTATATATGGCATTTGGCACACGCCCATATTTTGCAGTATTATATTATATTATTATATTCCATATTTTTATGAACACCACACCAAATAACATGAGTAAACAATTTAGCTGTGAGTCTGATATTATTATATTTAGAATATAGACGTTCACAGGAAATACGAATTGGAAGAAAGAGAGCTCCTAATCTGGGTACTCAACATTACGTTGGCTACCTAATTTTTATACGCTTTAGTTGTTTTTATTTAGGCGCTTGCTACCTGCTTATTGTGGAAATACGGTCTCTGGTGGAATGCAGGGTGTCTCGTCTACGCCGTTCTCGGGCATTTTTCATGTGACATCTCGCTTTGTTGTGGTTGGAAAATAAATTAGAAACAATTTCATTGTTTGTGAGAATTATTTCCGGTGTACACGGAAACCTCTAGCATTCTGTTGAATAGTGCCATCCCCATGCAATTTACTTGTATCATAATATTTGTATATAATGTATAACTAAAATAAACGGAAAGATGGGTTCTGTTGATAATCTACTTCATCAAATACAGACATCAGCTTAGACCCTCGGATTCAGACATTTAACACCTATCCGAATAAGGGACTTTGCTTAGTTTGGGGCTAGATGGCACTGTGTGAATGTTAGTCAATATCCATTTATATATACTTTTGTTTTTTTTACTTATGAAATAATCTTCACGAATGGCCTAATTTCTCGATGATCTACTATTTAGCCTAAAATGTAGGTACATTCAGTATTGGCTGTTTGATCCATTTTGACCTACAAATATGTTATATGTAGGTACAATCTATCTATACCACTTATAAGAATTTTTGTCCAGACTGGCTTACATGTAGATAGCGTACAACCCAAACCACTGGTCACGGAGACTTAAAATTTGCAGGATATGACTGTCTTGGTGCGAAGAGTAAGAGTACTAAGAAAGGTATTTCTAGAAGTATACTTCTAAAGGGGTTCAGCAGGGGTTGTTTTTAAGGAAATAGCTTCACGCGGACAAAGTCCCGCGCGTGCCGCTAGTATTATGCTATGCATAAAATAATAAAAATATTGCTATCTAGCCTCAAACAAAGCAAAACGCGTACATGGGAACGGACGGCTGTAAAGTAGTTAGTTGCATCCAAAAAAGTACAGTACAGAGCAGCATAGCTCAATGTTGATAAGTCACCCTTACGCATACCGGTACGGAAGCTTGAGCCAAATAATCTATCAGTGTACACTGTACGGGGAGTAAATTATCCCACTTACCTATGCCAATATGGCTTTGCTACAATGTGCTAGTATTTAATCTAGCTAGAAGCATAGCAGATTTAAGCAGATTCAATTGTCAGCGTCAACTGTGCCTCTGCATATATTATAGTGATGCGTATTCCGTGATAATAACGGATGTGACGCTGGCATAACAAATACTGTTATATACCTACAACTGATCTTGGCCTTTGTAGCGTATCACGTACACCACTAAAGACATGTATGCACAAAGACGTATTGAAATAAAGTTGGGATTTATAAAAAAAAGTGAGGGTGTAAGACGAGCGACGAGCGACGTGCGCTCGCCTCCGATACAATTTCTCAACTGCCCTTGCGGCAGTCTATGAGCGGAACTGAACGTATGCGCAGCATTCGCAAGTGAAGTTCTATTTCCGGTCACAAATAACACATAATTACTTACATACTAAATCGACTAACCTATATCGACTAAAACTAATGTTTGGGTACTCCTTACAAGGGTCAAAAAAAGTGAGAATCCAAAGCTTCGTTGGTAGTTCTGACTTCTGCGCTGCGCTGATGGTTCAATTTACAACGTAGACAAACATTTGTGTGGTGATCACAGATGTTTTTTTAGTGTCTGGGTGTATTATTAGTTCATATTGTACAAGCTTTGCTTAGTTTCAGCCTAGATGACGTTGTGCTAAATGTCTGCCATCGCAGCAAATATGTTACAAAAAATGTATGCAATGTATTTTTTATGCTATCTGATGTTCTAAGTAAGCTTATACTGTGAGATACAAGCTTTATTTAGATTGGGAAAGTGCAAGGTGTGTAATGTCTGTCATTATACTCTCTAGTTATTTCTTTGTAAACCTAAAAATGGGTTAAACTTTGTATTCTGCTGGCTTAAAAATATTTTCAGTACTGTACTATTCTTAAAAAAGTAACAGAGTATGTATTTTGAGCCAGTAATATTTTGGCTAAATGACTTTAAAACTCAGTAGGTACATAGCTTACCAGCGACAGAATTATAACAATGCAACGACAACAAAGATACTCAAAAAGAACGGGTACGCTGTGTCAATCGAACTTTTAGTTTCCCGGCTCGTTTTTTAAAACGAACCAATTTTTCCAACATGTTATCAAAACGGTTCGAACACCCGATTATTTATCGTATAGATTCAAAAGTTTAAAATTGTATTGAGTTTCTGTTGTGTTTGATTTAAAGTTACTTGTATACAGCAGAGTTTGGACCTATGTCATCGTTTAGACTGATAAAAGTACTACCTACGTAGTAGTACTTCTAATTGTCCTATATATTTACAGTCGTCACAGCTTGGTTTGTAGTAGCGCTGCCTTCTGCGTTGTAGGTGGGGGGTTCGATCCTCACCAATAAAAAACATTTGTGTGTTGAACATAGACGTTTGTTCTGTATTTGGGTGTTGTATGTATTCTAGAGTATTTACTAAATTAAAGCATATAATAAAATTAAAGCTATCTGGTTCCCGTAGTACAAGCTCTGCTTACTTTGCGGCTTGAGAGTATTGAGTGAATGTTTGTTAATATTTATTTATTGTTTAGAAAAAACAGTTTGAAAATTTTAAAATCGATACATATCTGTTGGCAGGAAGCAATGTTCACTTTTTTAACTCATCTATACTTATTTTATATTAATAGATGTATAATATATTATTTAATATAATATTATTATTATATATTATAAGCAGGTAAAGTTTGTGAGGTCGTAAAATAAAATGTAGTTATTAAAAAAATAATTTAAAACGTTATGTTAGGTCATGTTTATTGGTCATATTATCAATAACTATGAATTCTTATCAAAATGCATATAATTTGGACGAATGGTTAAAGAGATAATACGATGTTTACCGCCCAACGAAGTGGGCACGGGTCAGCTATTCTATTATAATCACAAAAGTTTCAGTAATGCAAGTAGGTTTTTCAATAAAAATCACGTTTACGGCGTTGTTATTACTGAAAAATATCAGAGTTTTCGTATGCATTCGTTCTGTTTACATTGTTATTGCTTTTGTTTGACTGAAATCTCCATATTGGCTCGAAATTAAAGGATACTTCGATGAATGCATTAAATCGTACAGAAGAGTGGAAGAAACTTTTCAGGAGTTGGAAGATAAACTAATGTAACTTTTATAAACAAACAAGAGATCGCGACATAGTGTAACACGACCTAGATAATTGATGTCAATTAAGTAGTCTCATACTCAGACTCTCCATAGCCCGTTGGGCGACTGAGCTTGTGTAAGAGACCATTAGTTAGCGATCATGTCTCAGTTCCATAAATTATCACTAGTAACACAAACTGATATAGACTTTCGCCTTGAGGCTTTGCGGTAACTGTGACGAGAAGATGTGCCGTAATTTCCCGAGCACTACCCTTCTGAGTTGGATTCGTCGGCAGACCTCTTTATCGAAGTTGGACTTACCTAATTGGATCGTCTGACCCAAATAAACATAGTGGTCTACAGAAAATGTAGTTGTTAGAAAAGCACTCGTCGCATTTACCTTTGATAAAATGACTTATAAATGGAACAAGTAGTTTGCCCCTCTGATATGGTATGTGGTAACCATCACCTAAAACAAAGCATTGCCTCGCAGGTGGCATATGACACGCCACCATGCGTCTACTAAACTGATGTATGCGTGTAAAGCCTCATGTGCTTATTGACGATCGATGTGGCGCGGCGGGCAAATGTCCGCCTGCGACGCAGGAGGTTGCGGGTTCGATTCCCGTCTTAGGATAAATGTTTGTACGATCTGCAAATATTTATTCCAGGTATTCTGGGTATTTTCTATGCATAATAATAAATTATCTGTGTGGATTGTCCAGCTTTATTATTATTATTGTTGTCACTGTTACATTCATATCAATAAAAAGAGACGGCAACAGATTTATCGGCCATCTTAGCCAGTGGAGCTCTCAGCGACCTAAAACTAATAATATTTACCCGATACTTAGAGAGGTGGTTGACGATGCATGTAAAGTAAACATCCCGGCCTTGTGTGACTGTAAAATTTTCCAGTTTCTGTAAAAACTCGGGCCCTTCATCCGTCTGCATCGGTATTTCACCTGTAAAAACAAACGACTGACGTTATTTCCAAGATTTTGCTTAATTTATTTTGTTTTTTGAGTCGCTGAGCGACTATGTCAGCCTTGTAAAAGCTTGCAATTAAAACTACCTACGCCTTAATAATATTTTAAACAAATCTGAAGTCTCTTAGCGGCCTCGCACAGCGGAGCAGAAAGTACACTTTGAAATACACTAACATCCAAATAATTAAAATCGTAAATACTATGCATGTGAGATCTCAGAGCCTGGTTTCGCTCACATTCCATAAGAAGATGATGCACGTGTTCTATAACTCCACAAAAAGCACAATTATCAGTCAGAAATGTTCATAAGAAATCTTTTTAGTATTTTTTAACTTTTGCGATCGGAACACTTATTGAAAACTTATATTATAAGGGCATTTATTGCGTATTATTTTTTTTGAGTCTGCCCGCGACACAACTGTTGCTAGAATGGATATAACATAACAATGGATAGAAAACTAGTGAAAACTCTCGCGACGTCGACTACGTTATGCTATTTTTGTACACTTCAACCCACGCTGCCCCCCACAAGGGGTTGAATTGAAAGAATCCTTTTATTAGTAAACGCTCCAAGATAAATATACCCTGAAAATAGTTTAAGCTGTGCGCCTCTATATGTCAGTCAGTCACTCAGTCAGGACAAATATTTTTATAAGTGGTATAGATTTTGTGTAGAAGGTTTAGCATTCTATTGTAACAAATTTCTCAGAATCCATCCTTTTATTTAGTGGTTTTTCTCCTTCCTTAGTATTTTCTTTCATCCAGCCTTTCAACATGCCCAAACCATCAGCATGCATTTCACTACTCTCATTATCTTCTTTCACTCCACATTTCTGCCTTATTACCCTGTCACACAAGTTCACAACACACATTTAATGGAAATACATTATGTACCTGCATAGACACGAAATTGCTAGCATAAGCCGTAGCTTCTTATACCTATATAATAAGCTACAGATCTATGTTATATCGATTAGTATAAAACATATCTACTTACTATGTACTTTTTTGATCCTAATAAATAAATTATTATATATTATATTATTATTTACTACATTATGTACTATTATACATAGACATATTAATAAATTCAAACTGTTCAAGGTAAACATTTTTTTTATATGTAAAATGGATTGTTTCTAAAAAGCAATCATGATAAGGGAAGGACTGGCGTGATATTTTAGTGAGATTTTGAGATGTATTTTAGGTTCTTTGTTAAAGTACTTTTCTGCTCAGTGTGCGCTGTTTTATTTTCTATTTCAAGTAGATACTTGCAATACCATATTAGAGCAATATTCCATAGTCATTCCGGATTGAATATGAGGAACTCAGCTACGTGATACTCCCTTGAGTGCTCTTCAGCCCCTAAGTTTTAACGAGGCACCTAGCTACCACAGGCTAAACTTTTATATGATATTCCTGGTTTAGACTTGACAACTTTTACTTGTAGTTCTACGAACAGTAGACCTAGTAAAAAATATACCTTTAAATTTATTTAGAACGGGATATTTACTATGTTGCAGTAGTTGTAGAGCTCTTCGTGAAAGGGTCCGTCCGGGGAAGTACTACCACCGTACTTAACCCACCGCGATAAGACCGCCCATTGTACTTTACATATATTTATTTGTGTTTGTTAGTTTGTAAGATGTCCAATAAAGAATTTTAATTTATTCCGTAACTGGTCTGCGTACCTACTATATTTTTATCTGTGCAATAAATATTTCTTTTCCGTCTACTGCTTAGTTTTTTTTATTGTAACTACCAAACATACCTGTCACAAAGACGCTGAAGAACGTTGCCAGCCACCACGCGGCTTTGGTCGGCGGCGGAGACATGTCGTTCATCTGTTATCTGCAAAAAAATATAAACTGTTGTTAATCAATAATTAATGTGTATACCTATTTGTATAAGTATAGTTACAGCTGACTGGTATACCCGAACTATACATGAACTATGTAAGTAATATTATGTGTATTCTAAGTATGTATATAGCTTCACGACTTTAATCCCCACAGCACAGTAGATATTCTGTCTGATCTCTTAGATCAAGTCGAAATGTTTAAGTAAAAATTAACAAAAGTAAGGATATCCAGTTTCTAAAAGTATTCTATCGCTATCAGGGTTGCATAGTACACGCTTTGCTTAGCTTGGGGCCAGAGGGCGTTGTTGAAATGTGTGTTAATATTTATATTTTATTGATTTATTTATATTCCATTTGATAGATTTTTTTATAACTGGCCACAAATTTATCTTCTTGCCTGCATGGAGATGAATAAGGATAAGATATACCAACAAACTATCATAAAATATAATATTACTATACTTTTATATTATAAAGGCCTGCTGCCGCTCGCGTGGTAGGTACCTACTTAGATAAAAGTATCACATTTGTAATTTCGTATCACGAACTACGTATTTTAAGATACATTTAAACCTGTTCAGTTCAGTCTAAATCCGTTAATAATACTACTACTACTTATTATTCCACTAGCTAGATAATTTCAATAATAATAATTTTATTAGCATATATTGTATTGTCAAAATTTTTGATTTGTAAAGGATTCATCAATTCATCAAAGGAATAATAAAAAGTCTTTGTTATTTGAAATCTCAACCGTTTTTTTACTTATCCGAGTACCTACATATTATTTGGATAAACTTTTACGTCTCGATAAATTCTTTCTCGATTAAAAGAGTTCCCAGAAAACATAAACCCACTTCGTTATTTCACTTGAAAAGAAATTATATAAAAATCTAAAAAAATATAAAAGATTTAGAATATCTTTAAAGGTCCGTTCTTCAGTATAACGAGCTTGTGTACAAAATATAGGTCGTATTGTTGTCCTCAAGAAATATTTTACAATACTTTGAATTATACCTACATTCATTATTTTCTCACACAAAACTTGCGAAGCATAAGAGCTCGAACGCGCTAGGCAGACAGAATTGCGCTTTTATTCTTATTTTCAATTTGTGTCGTTGTAATACCGAGTTACAGTACGCGGCAGCCCGACAAAACTGCGCAGTTGAGCTATGTATACCGTGCAATGTAATTTAAAAATCAACACTCCACAAAGGTCAAATTGATTCATGATAAACTACTAATAGCTTATAGGTAATGACTGGGTCGTCGTTCTATCATTACCTTCAAAAAACGGATCGCAGACGGAGGAAGAACGTGTTGGCTTGCTTTGTTGCCGCGACCCAGGACGCCTAGTGCGTACGTGCCCATTCTAAGTCACAATATCTAGCAAAATAAGGAGAAACGGTTCAACAAAGACGTTGCCTCAAAGGAAATGAAGCTAGATCCCGGCGACCGATAATTTGATTTTTATTGAAACGGATGGGTTGAAAATTAAGTTGTATCCACATTCTCTCGAGAAATCAGCAACTAATAATAGCAACCTTTTGAAATATATTTTTTGTATCTACAATGGTCTTTGCCCAAACATTCAGAGGGTATAATATTTCCTGGGTGTACAGTCGGCTGCACTAAGATAAATATATTTTGAAACATTCAAAATGGTTATCATTGCATTACAGTTACCTACATAGCATAAACTTAAAAAAATCTACTTGTTTTCGGGGTTTTTTTATCGTAATACAACTAGTTTGAACACTCATTTGAGAGTAACAAATAGAATACATTTTAATGCAGCCGACTGTACGTTTGTCTCTTGTGTGTATTTTACTCAACTGTATATTTTAATTTGTTGGAAAATGTATTTTTTCTATTGAAATGTGAACAACTTTTGCAGTTTACCGTTTATTTTCTATCATATTTTCTAGTAAAGGTTTTCATAAGCATTGACCGGGCACGGTCGGACCCCGCAAGATTCAATTACGGCGTGCTGACGCCGTGTCAGAACTTTAACCGCGTCCAGCAGGTTTCAATGGAGGCCAATAACTGAGACGAGAGAAATACTCCTTCAGAACGCCTTACAATATAAAATCTCCAAGCTACGGATTGATATTATAAAAGAAGTAAACATGGGCAGACATAGTTACCTATTTACTTTTTTGTAAATATATACGTACGAGTAATAGTAGCTTAAATTTGGTGTTCAAATCACTGATGTAATTATTCAAATTATTATGCAAGTAAGAAAAGAGTTGTCTTGTATGATAAAATCTGACACAACGCTAAATGTGCTTTTTACTTTGCTTGACAACACCATAAGCTGCAAAACGTAGGTACTGTCAGCAGCGGAAGTTCATGAACGTTTGATTATCTAAAATTCTGAATAACTCCCAGAGCCCGTATACTCAGTAGCAAAGTTTCGGCTTAAATATAAAGATAAACCTTAGCTCATAATAGTTTTTATAGCACAGTTACCATTTTTATTTCAAAGTCAAGTCAAAAAGGCATTCATTGAAATCTCAAAGTCACATAGAATCGTCTTATACATAAAGTGAATCTATATAGGCACCGCAGCCAGTTCTTCGCAAGTTCTTTCACCTTGTGTTATTTTTTACAAAATAATATTCTTGTCATTATTACTTTGTAAAAAAGAACACCTATATAAGGTCATCATCATCAACAGCCTGTAGAAGTCCACTGCTAGACATAGGCCTCCTCCTATACGTTTCCAGGAAGAATGATTCTGAGCCCTTTCCATTTCTCGACTTCCCACGATCCTAACAATGCCGTCAGTCCATTGGGTAGGAAGACGTCCTACACTTCGTCTTCAGGTTTGTGGTCGTCATTCGAGAACCTTTATTCCCTAGCGGTTGTTGGTTCTACGATCGATAAGGCCTATCTATTGCCTCTTCAATTTGCTGATTCTGAGAGTGTATAAGGTAAACGATAACAAAAACAAACATCTCAAATCGTTAGTCAAATTTTGTTGCTTACTGTACATTCTATCTTTAACGCAGTATGTTTATAATGTAGTTTACAAATACATTTATCAAGCAACGCGTGACTGAGACAGGTGGAAAATTGTCGCCTTGAATTATGTCACTTGGAATGACAGGTATCACCCGACAAGTGCCGGAGTGGCAGTGTCAGGCGTCGCTTGACCCTCTGAACATGACCCTTGCCTGAACGTAACCCTCGGTTAGACGTGACACTGTGTTCCGTATTATCCTTAAATTCTTCGAAGTTATACATACACTCTAAGTTTTGGAATTATCCTACTAATATTATAAATGCGAATGTTTGGATGGATGGATGGATGGATGGTTGGATGGATGTTTGTTCCTCTTTCACGCTCTAACCAGTGGACCGATTTGGATGAAATTTGGAATAAATATAGATTGTAATCTGGAAAAGGACATAGGTTACTTTTTATCCCGAAAAAATAACGGGAACGGAAAAAACTGCCACGCGGGCGAAGCTGCGAGTGGCCTCTAGTACATTATATAACTGAGTTGAAGAGACAGTTATGCTTCAGTTTGAGACATGTTTTTAACGGCATGTGCAATGCAACTAGCGAAACGCTCGCGTCTTCGTCCGTGTGAAGCTGTTTTGATAAAAACTTCTACCCCCGCTGTACCCGTTTAAAGGTTGAATTACGGAAAATTGTTTCTTAGCGCACCTCTACGTACAAAGACGAATATACCTTAAAGTTCAAGTCTTTACGACCATTGGTTTTGGCTAGGTTTTGGCTATGCGTTATTTATATGTCAGTGAGTCAATCTGTCAGCAAAAAGATTCCTATAAAAAAGTATGTAACTAACAAGAAGTAGCATTTAAAAATGCACATAAAACGCGTTTGTGTTAGTCGCTTTAAAATCTACAGTGCAAATGCACTGTGCAGCTTTCAAAACGTATGTAAGTTTCATTTCAATCGACCCCAACTAATAACTAGATATTGTTCTCAGCAAACCCATTTCATGTTGTTCGAACGATTTATTTAACAATTTATAGCGGCTGGCAAATCTGACTCGAACTGGATTTATTAAGGTAAAGCTTTTCACAAGAATTTATTACGCCAGTTATGCTCTAAGCATTGAGTGAAGAAATCGCGTTCGAGCAAGGTATTTTATGTAGTCGTAAAATAGCTATTATTGGTTTGGATTTAAGGATTATGTAACTTGACTTTTACACCACCAATAAACATTGGAGTCGTATGGTTACATTGTTAGCTTACAATTAATTAACACTAACAGCAGATTTAGAAGAGTCCGTTCGCGGAAGTGCTACCATCATGCCTATTATACCGCCAAGCAGCGTTAGGGCGTGTTTAAACGACGCGAAAGATTTCGCGGTACGGTTGTGCGGGTGTGAAAATCAATACTTTCTCAATACTTTAGAACAACTACTTACTTTACTTTTTTTTAGGTAACAATGTTCAAATTCCTGTCATGCGGCTAACCGTAAACGCGTAGTAAAAGAGCGCGGCGGCCGCGCGGCTGGCCGCTTGACTGGAATTTGACGTTGCCACCTAGAATATTGAGACGATTCTTGGTGTTGATTTTCACAACCGCGCAGCGGCCGTGCGAAATCTTTCAAGGCGCCTAAATACGTTCTTACTGTCTTCCGGTATGAAGAGTGTTTGTGAAATTACAGGTACAATGCCTCAGGTTAATGGAAGCATGTGGCCGTGTGTCGTAGGGTGCGGTTCTTGCATGCGTGACATGCGACACCAAGCTTTATGATGGGGATCGTTACAGCATAAATCTGGAGTGATATATACTTGTACCACCATCAAGTCACCTAAAAATACACTAACTAACATATTTTTAAGCCTGAAAAGTTTTAAAAGACTCCTAGGCTTAGAGAGATATGTTCCTATGTAACTAAAGATAGAGACGCATACGTTATGCAAATAGCTAACTAGATAAACACTAATGCCTCTTCTCTATATAGTTATTTCAGCGTTTACGGTAGGTAGGTAATTACACATGGAATTCATTAGGTTTATTATAATAGTCAGCAGTTGTGTCTATCTGAGACAATGATAAACTCATAAAGAAATATATATTGATGCCAGTATTTAAATGTGCTTAAAAAGAATAAGTTCGGTTCTGAAAAAATATGGACCGTACTGGGAGAAGTTTTAATCACAGTTTATTGAGCAAAGTTTTAATTATGCTTTTGCGATGGGGTATGGAGGCGTGGTGAGCGCATCCAGGTTTTGGATCTAGTTATTGACGACCGATGTGGCGCGGCGGTCGAATGCCTGCGACGCAGGAGGTTGCGGGTTCGATTCCCGCCTCGGGATAAATGTTTGCGCGATCTGCAAATATTTATTCCGGGTATTTTCTATGTATAATAAAAAATATCTCTATACGTAATGTATTGTATTAAGCATATCAAGTCATCTAGTACCCATAACACAGGCTTATGCTGTGTGGATTGTCCAGCATTACTATTATCATACAGTCTGGTTGTGATCTAATAATAATCTAAGCCCCACTAATATTAGATTACACTTTGGACTTAATTCGAATATAGGTCATAAGAGATAGGTATTGTCTTCATGTACCAAATAGAGCGGAAATGTGAAAAGCAGTATAATGGCCTCTTGTGGATACGAGCGAAATAATTTACATTGATCCCCGTGTAGTGGCCATCAATACGGATAGGGCTGCAATTAGTTCCCGAGGGAATCCTCGCGTGGGATTTATTCCAGGGCCCATGTTTACTGATTGCTCATCCTGTCAGGCTTAATAACCTTTATACTGTTTATCTTTAGACATTCTCAAAACCACAAAAAGAAGTAATTACTTCATGATTTTAATTCCCAGGCTCGGTAAATATCGCCATCAGATATCTTGATACCAAGATGTATCTACTTGTGGATGTCTATTGGGTAGTGAGAGGTTAGTCCAAATATTACATTAGGCACAACCACAGTTTGCATTAGCTGGTATTCAATGCGCGATAGGTGACAAACCTATCACCGCTGCCGGAATGGTAATTGGTTTTCTGACGATGTTTTTATTTACCGTTTGAGAGCATACATGGATACAGCAACGCTGCTTAGCGGCAGAAATAAATAACAATAAATATTAACAAACATTCACATAACACCTTCTAGCCCCAAAT
Organism: Electrophaes corylata; assembly: GCA_947095575.1. Taxonomy (NCBI): domain Eukaryota; kingdom Metazoa; phylum Arthropoda; class Insecta; order Lepidoptera; family Geometridae; genus Electrophaes; species Electrophaes corylata. The sequence goes on along the minus strand of OX352706.1, from coordinate 5,723,071 downwards.
TAAGCAGATAGCTAATAGAATATTTATACGTTTACTTTTTTTTGTAAATACATACTTAAAATACAATATTACACCCAGACACAGCAAACATCTATGATCACATAAATGTTTGATCTCGGTAGAGATCGAACCCACAACCTACAGCATAATAATACGCATGGTGGGTACTTCCCTGGATGAGCCTTTTACTAAGAGCTCTGTTCCACTAAAACTGTTGTAGTGTTATCACAGTGTTTTGTTTTATTGCCTATTCATAGATATCCGCAAACATGGGGTGAATATTATCTTGGAAACACACTGTTTGTTCGTATACTAACTATGTTTGCGTTGTCAAGATGGTGATTGGTCGATGACAACATTGCAGTTTCATAGCCCCTTATTGAAGGCATCATAAAATTAAATAGGAAGACAGTAACACCACCACCACCTTATTAGAAGGAACATATTTACCGAGCAATCGCTTACTCAGTTACCAATAATCTTAAACGACAAGAAAATAAGGTGGTGTAGTGGCATCCTTAGGCCCGATTCTTGTAAAGAAATATCGTCAAATTCCAGTTTCGATCGTGTCAATATCCAAATGGCATTCTTTGAAACTGACATTTCAGACAGGCCCAATTTTGACTACCAAATCCTAGTTTCAATCTCGGCTCAGCTCCAAAAAAAACTAAAATTTGGCCTCTGTTGTGCACCAATGGATTTTTCTATTCCAGGCCAAAATCATTCCTTCATTATTAATCATTAAAAATAATTGATTATATAGCTGTATAATAACAAATCTATTCTTCTAAGAGAACAAAATTTATCTGACAAAACTACTTTGCTATCACAAGATTGCAAAAACAAGGTTAACACTTTAGAATTCTCTCGGGACTAGAGTTCATTGCGTATTGAATTTCAAGTGCCGAGCAGTCTCAGTTCAGTTCTCATGCAAATAGACTAGACTTCTACGAATTTTATACCGGGATCTAACTTCAAACGCTATGTTCATACGAAAAAATGCGAAGGTTTGTGAGTTTTGTTTCCCACTCAATGAACGTTAGTTAACGGCTGAATGAGTTTGGATGAAATTGGAATATAGACTTCGGAGCCTTACTATATCTATACTAATATTATAAAGAGGTAAAGTTTGTGAGGTTGTAGGAGAAGAATCTCTGGACCTACTAAACTGATTTTGAAAATTCTTTTACCAATAGAAAGCCACGTTATCTGTGAATGTACTATGTATTAACCCGAAAAATGAAAAGTATTTTTCGTGGTAGTTGGATTTGCAAAGTAAGTCGGAGAAAAAACGACCGCTGTCTTAACGATGAGAGATATATGATTAAATTTTAGAGAAAAGTTGTAGAAGTTAATTATGCCTACAAAAAAGTCAGCGACAGTATATGTCTAACTTTTATATTTAAGTAACAAAAAGTTATATTAAAAAAGTAATTTTGTAGTAAGTAAGTATTAAGTAAGTAAAGTAATTTAGTAATTTACTTTTAAATCTTTAGTAATTTAAATAGTTAGGTCATATTTATTGATAATATGATCAATAAATATGACCTAACGATTTAAATTACTTTTAATTCTTATTAAAATAAGTAAATTATTCATAATTTTTTATATTTATTTATAATAATAAAGACACCTTGATACCTCAGTAGGTATATAAATTCCATCGTATAACCTATGCTTAGTTTGGTATTATAGATGATGTTGTGTAAAAATGATCACAAATACTTATTTATTTATAGAAGTAATTTAGTATATACAAATATTTTACATCTAATATTTAAACTATCTACCTTATATATATGGTTAAAGATCGTTTATTTTCTCAAAAGAAATTTACATTTCACTTATATGAGAACAATTATTATAAATAAGTAAAATATATCTACCTACATATTTTATGATAATTCTGTTTTCTAACTGCGGGTCTTTACTATAGGTAGAAAACAGAATTTAAATCACTGACCGCAGGAAGTGTGCCCAAAAGACTGGCAAAATTACCTCTTTGGATAGTTAAACTAATTATTTATTATTATTTATAATGCGGTAGTACTTGTAATTAATTTTAATAGAAAATAGCAGCGTACTAAGTACCTACCGCAAGAAAATTACCCCATAACGCGTCACAAATTTTATTCTGCGGTTTAGCGGATCGTTACCACAACGCTGTTTAAAATACGAATTTCACGCTACTATTTACCAACATCAGAGTACGGCATTCTACGTTGAAATTCGTAACGGGCAATCTCTCCAGCACACATTGTCAAACTTGATGCTTCCGTGTACAGTTATTTTAAACCAGATATTAAACCAGATATTTTACATAACTACGAGATATACTTTAATATGCTATCATAATAGAATTATTGTGAAAATAAATAGTGAGTTCCTTCCATGAAATTATAATGTTTGATGTGCTTTGCAGTTTATGCGCCGTATGTCCATGTACTTTGACTCAAAATGTTGGGAGTTTTTTGACACGAATTCGCACAGCCTATATTCCACATGACCACACCTTGTTATAACACTTTGTCTGCTCGCTGCGCGTGTATTGTGTCAAAGCACGAATGTCAATGCTGAATCAGAAGAGTGAACATGAGGTTTTCGTACGCATTTTATTTTATTCTTCACTATATTCCAAAATATCCGTTTCAAATAACTTCCCTTTGAATAAACATTTGTATTTTCTAGATACCCTTGGAAGCAAACCCAATTATGTTTGAACTTTTACAAAGAATTTATCAAACTTACCGATACTTTCCAATTCAGTTATTAGAAAATTTAATTCTTAATTTTGGCTAAAACTTCTGGTAGCAAAAGTTGTGGGGACAACTAAAATACTTGTATCGTTTCATGAACAAGGATCTTACCCTCGTAAGCGTTGTTACTTTATTAAAAAGTTTCGACGTGGATTCAGATTACTTAGAAACTTTTAATACTTCGTAGGAAAGGCCAAAATGAATTTAAAAGTCCAAACTTTCTTTCAATTAGATTCCTTATTTTTTGTAGCTAAATCTATAAAACTTTACAAAGCTAACTAGATGAGCACACAGCCGTATGAAATCCTAGGACCTCCTACTTAGAAAAGCCATATGTAGTTCTGCGTTAAGGCAGGAATATCCGAAATTCAACTCCTAAAGGATGCAGCACTCATGTAAGACAATACGTTTGTTAAGGTGACACTAGTTTTCAACTCGTACTCGCGGATATGTGAGTCTAATATGCATGCTATCTCACCTTACAACTCTTCGGTAGAGTGTACTGCCTAAAAACGACACAGAAATGTAATATTAAATTTTTAGACGAAATGTTCTGATGAAAAACTATAAAATGTATAAATTTTAAATAATGTTATTTATTACATTTTAAATAAACAGTGTTTTTAATAATAAAAACACTACTTTTTCTGGTTTTTATTCACATCAAAAATAGCGTTAAATATACGGATCTTTTGAAATCCATAATCGTAAAATTATCAAGCATAAGATACCGACAAACATTGTCGTTGTACGTACATTATCAAACTGGAGTAAACACAGCGCAACGTTTTAGTATTAGTACTACCTTAAGACCCTAAAAAAAACTGTGCATCAATAATTTTTACATCGTTAACAGAATAAACAACCTGTGTTTCAGAATTCCGGAAATGTAACTCCTAGATGATGCAGTGTGATTTTGTTGTTCTCTACAACTTATTGAATAAAATATTGGGTTGCGTTACCAGTGATTTTTACATTACCATTGCATTAATCTCTTTCACTATTCTAAACTGTCTTTGTAAACCGTATCATTCTCAAACACTTCTGCAAAAACCATTTCAAGTCAACCCAAGTTTGTGCAAGTTTCAAAGTGAAACTAAATTAAATAGCTCGAATAACTGAATCGAAGTCTGTTCTAACAGACTAAAACCTAAGCAACCGCAAAGAGAACAGTAATAGGTACTTTGTAACACATTGGAAAATACCGCACCAGAAGCCGCTTCGAGTGTGATACCAAACAAATAACGATCTTGGCAAATGTTTGTTTAATGTTACAATGCTTTCCTATTTAAACTGGTAAATCACTTAATTACCGTTCTCAATTATAGCGAAAAGCAAGTATTATTTATACCACAATTTCCTATTACAATTTGTCAACGCTATTGTAATAGGAAATATTGATATTTTACTACCATTTAATTATTTTTAAACTGGCAAATAACTTAATTACCGCCCTCAGTTATAGTGGAAAGCAAGTATCATATTATAGCATAGTTTTCTATTTCAGTTTGTTAACGTAATCACTACTCTGTTGTAAAAATATTGATATACTACTATCATTTAATTTCAATTTAAGCTGGGAAATCACTTAATTACTGCCCTCAGTTAAAGCGGAAAGCAAGTATTATATTATCATACAGTTTTCTATTTCAGTTGTTAACGTAATCACTACCTTGTGGTAAACTGATATTCTACTATCATACGTATTCATCAACTTCAAGCCTGTTCCCGAATGTGACAGTAAGTGTCACTTTTCCACACACAATGTGATTGATAAAATCACAAGCAAACACTTTTCTAGCATTCATATTGAGAGAAGAACCTTACCCATTTTATTACATGTCACATACGTCATATTAAAATTTATGTTTACCGAAAATGCCAAAGGCCCAAAGGGCAATTTTCATTTTAACACCAAAAAAGGTTCTAACCAAAACATGAGCGAATGAGACAAAACGATGTGTGAAGAAGATAGAGTAGGATAAAAACCCATTCGAATCACCTGTCGCGCTTAGAAATGCATCGTTATCACTTTCGTACGCAAATAGGTACCATTTGGTAATAGAAATTGACTGATATCATTTACAGTAAACCAGCTCAGTCTCTAATTGAAATTGATGAGTGTTTTAGAATAACGGAAGACTAGTTTGGTGATTTCAAGTGCTTGTTTGCTTACAATCCAGACGAAATAGCCCAACTATTCTCAAAGTTCTTCGAGTCTGTGTTCGAACCATCCTGTGTAACCGAGGATTATGATATAGATAATATTCCTGATACCAATTACAACTCCGATCTTATCCTTAGTACCGTTGAAATATCTTATGACGACATACTGCGTGAACTTCGCGCTTTGGATGTCTCAAAAGGCTCTGGAGTAGATAACATACCACCAGCTTTTTTTAAGCATACCGCTTGTACAATTTCTTACCCTTTACAGTATATTCTGAACCATTGTCTGCGTGAAGGCGTCTTTCCTTCTATTTGGAAATCTGCCCGTATTGTTCCGGTATTCAAGGGTGGGAATCGGTCGAATGTTGAAAATTATCGCCCCATTTCTATACTGCCAACTCTGTCAAAGGTCTTCGAAAGGCTTGTCCACAATATCATATATCCTCCGTTACATAATGTTATTATTCCACAGCAACACGGTTTTGTTAAACGCAGATCAACCGCTACCAATCTCTTATTATATACATCCTATCTCTTTGAGGGTCTTGATGCCAACATACAAATCGATAGTGTTTATACAGACTTTCGGAAGGCTTTTGACAGAGTGGATCATAGAATACTCTTGGAAAAACTAGCTTATAATGGTATAAGAGGTGATTTGTGGCGCTGGTTTAAGTCCTACGTGTCCAACCGTACACAAAAAGTTGTATTTAACGGTCATGAATCTGAGTTTGTGCCAGTTAGCTCTGGGGTACCACAAGGCTCTATTTTGGGCCCCCTGCTTTTCGTAGTATTCATTAATGATATTAGTAGTTGCTTTAGATTTTGTAACATCTTGTTGTACGCAGATGATCTAAAAATTTATCATTCCATTGAGAACGCTAGCGATCACATTAAATTCCAAGGTGATCTTGACCGCTTTTCCGCCTACTGTATCAACAACAAATTAGGTTTGAGTGTTAATAAGTGTAAAACTATTACCTTTACTAAGAAAAAATACATAAGTAATTTCTCCTACACGCTATGCGATGAACCTCTTGAAAATGTCAAATTTATTAAAGACCTAGGTGTTACATTAGATAGTAAATTGCACCTTGATCTACACATAGATAATATAATAAGTAAGGCCTATAAATTGTACGGTTTTGTTATACGATCAGCAAAGAAATTTACGCGTCCTGCCACCTACCTTTGCCTTTACAAGTCTCTTATCTGCTCTCAGCTTGATTATGCTGTGTCGATCTGGAATCCATTCTATAATAAATATATTTTAGCTCTTGAAACTGTTCAAAAGAAATTCTTACGCTGCATACACTATAAATGCTTTCATGCTCGATTATCGTACGTGCAACTCCTTGACGAGTATAAACTCCTTACACTGGAACTAAGACGTAAACAGCTCGAAACTATGTTACTTTATGACCTTTACCATAATAGATATGATTGTATTCCTCTTATTAACAGATTGTGTTACAGAATTCCCACTAGAACGCACTGCCGTAATCCTTGTCAATTATTTGCAACAGTTCGGTGCCGTACTAATGCTGGCAAACGATCTCCTATGTACCGTTTGGTTCACTCTTACAATTCCAACTTCAACTCCATTGACATTGCGGTGACGCGTCCTAGCACTTTCAAAAAAAAGATTCGTGAGATTTTAGTTTAGTATATAGTACATAATATCTCTCATAACCCAGATAGTAATACTCTTAAAATAATCTGTGGTAAACGGTGTTGGTTTCACAATTATTAAATTGTTTGTACATTACTATATTAGCTATGTATATTGTGTAACTGTTTGTTTACCCAAATAAATATAAAAAAAAAAAATAACCATCTGGTAACTTTAATTTTAATTAAGTCCTTAATTCAATAATTCGTTTGCATTGAAAGTAAATCAGTAGAAAGTTTATTTAGCGCCGTTTACCCGGTGTTTTGCAGTGTCGTAACCGTGCAATTATCGCAATTTATCACAGGGTAATTAGTAGTTAGTATACTCATTGTATATAAGAGCTTGCTGAGAACGGAGGGTAATGACCTAGCCGGCCTATATTGGCGAGACGATCTTGACGTTGAAAAGAATGATTGGGGGGAAATCGATCGGGCTTCGTTTTGGGATAAACTTTTATCCAGCAGTGGGACATATAACGCCAATTATCGGTATTTGGTGGAGGCCAGTGACTAATAAGAATTGTTTGTTTATGGTTTCCCTACTTATTTTTAGTTCTATTGTTTCATGTTAATAATTTAAGAATAACGTTAAATATAAATAAACTGTTACGATTTTTAGAGTTTTATAACAGTAAATGGTGTAGCAATTCTTCAAACACGTTACCTAGTATTCAAGCTTTACAGACAAACAAATGTCCATTTGCTACTGCGTCCTGTTTCTCAGTGTATTCACCCAGTGCCTATCCAGTGGACGCATTAGCTACACTGACAGTTCATTTATCTTATTTGCTGGTCGGTTAATTAAGTCCCCCACAGAGGTGTCGTAATTTCATTGTTTATTTGTTGATTTACGTGACACAGCCGGCGAATGTTCTAAAATTTAAGTGTGCTTTTTGTTTGGAACCTATACAACGCTGAAAAGGTGAGATACCTCGTCAGTTTACTAAGTAGTACCATAGTTAAGTTTATTTGGCTTTGTTGTATATTTGCAAAAAACTTACTTATTTACTTTTTTTTACTTACTTATTTTTTATTATTTAGTGTACTATTAGAAAATACCCAGGACACCCGGAATACATATTTGTAGATTATACAAACATTTATCCCGAGGGGGGAATCGGACCCGCAACCTCCTGGTTACAGGCGGACATTCGCCCGATCAACCGTGTTAGTCGATTAATTAAAATCGTGAAGCTTATTTCTATGAAATTTTCCTTAAAAAATATTATGAGCCAAAGCAGATCTACAAATATGTCTAGTACTAATATAATGTTGGACAAGCTAAGACGAGAAATTCAGAGGGTTCCAGAAAAATCGTCTAAAAAGCATAAGCGCACGCTGCTCTATTGAACACCGATTTTAGATGCGAAACCATTAGATAATTCAGCGTTGGATAGAACCGCCGGTCGCGTCTGGTCCCAGCTACGGAACGGATGTCATGAAGTGTCGGGTTATTTACGGCAAGTCAAATAGAAAAGGTCGGGAAGTGAGCCGGGACGGTAAATATTTGCTTCTCGTCAGCCGAACTTGCGGCTGAGCGCACTTCACTGCCGGACTGTTTGGATATCCTCAAATAGATGCACATTTATAATGGCCAGAATCCAGAGTGCTTGTGCGCGTTATCTAGCCGATTGATTGATAATCCAAATAGAGGTGGATTTAATTCAGGACTGGAAAGAAAGCATAGTCTTGGGCGTTTTTGGATATGACAAGTTCTTTAAGCATTTCAAATACGTAAAAGTGTTTTTTAAACTTTCGCTATCAAGACAATATTACGGAAAGTTTAAGTTTTTTTTACTTTGCCCGCAATATAGTTAAACCGTCGTAAGTAATTCTACTTTAAGTTACTAGCTTCTACCCTTGAATTTACTCTTGCATTTCTAACTGTTTACAATAATATTGGTAATCACTGTAAAGGGTAATCACTTTTACGTTTTAAACATACCAAAACCAATATTGAGTAATTATCCAAAAGACTGCTTCCATGCGGGTGGCGTTTCAGTGTTAACGGTTATAATGGCTATAATGGTTTGCATGGACAATGGATCATCAGTTTACCATACCATTTGTAACATTCAACACAAAGTCACGCTTTTAGTAGAAGACAGTAAAATGCTGATATGTTTGGAGATACCATCTCAACCAATAACATGTAATTTCATGCATGTTATAGTTAGCTTTTGAAGACAGATCAACTTGTGATTGGTTTACTTGTATACCAACTGTTAAACAAGTTTTCCAAGATTATACAAATTTGTTTATGCTCGTAGAAGGGTATTAGAATCCATATGAGGTAAGGTTTTTAAAATAATGTAGATATAATTTTATTTTTATTTATTATATTTTACTTTTACTAAACTGGACGTTATACAAAAATTTGCTCATAAATCATAAAAAATATACAAAATGAAAACAGTGCACGACCTCTTAGAAGTAGGCGGCACGACCTGCAAAAATAGTAACGGTTAAATTTATTGGTGTATTATTTGTAGGAGAAAGTATTATAAGAATCAACAACACTATATGTGACTGGCCTCACAGCTCAGTTAGTAGTAGCCCTGCCTTTTGTGCTGTAGGTTGTGGGCTCGATCCCCACTGAGGACAAAAATTTATGTGATGAACACACATGTTTGATTTCTGTCTGAGTATTATGATTGTATTCTACGTATGCATGTACTAAAAACAGTTAGTACTCATTTTGGTTCCCATAGTATATGCTATGCTTAGTTTGGGGCTAGATGATGTGTACAAATATTCAAAAAAAATTACTATTTACCATTTATATCGAAGATATTTATTTCATCGGTAGTTTCAAGGCGAATGCACACAGCGAGAGTGTGGTGCAAATTCGCAGACGGAAATTCAAATAAACGCCACAAAGAAAACGTATAGCGTAAAGAAACGACTTAGATTTGTTTTGAGGAATGTGAATATAAAATGTGTATAGTGAAATCCTTTATGAGATAGTAAAACTATATGTTAAGTTATTCACTATTTTTGGCTTACTATAATTCTGGCTGCATATATGTTGTCCAAAATATATATTTACTTCGATAAGAACCGTTTATATTTTGTAGTGTAAAAACTACATTTACCCAGTAAAAAAATAACCAGTTGGAGTAAAGTTTTGGGTAAATTTTAGGTACCGTTTTAATACCTGGATTACAAAAGTTATAACTTAATTTAGTATTACCTATAGAATATGTAACACATTTTCTCATTTATTTATAATAAAGCTTTCAACTAGTACTAGCTTGTTTCCAAACTGTAACAAAGAGCCGGAAAATCCATACTCATAACCTAAATTACGTACGTGATAGAATAGGATGTATACAATTTTGCAATGATGCATTAATTACTCAGCATTAGCATTGGCTTTCAACATAACTTAATATTAGCCACTGAATATACATTTCACAACAGAGCAAATCTATTTTCAAAGTCTCCTAAAAATATCATCTGGTACGATGGTCAATACCATTGATATCTTAAGGCATTTGGAACATCTAATGAATTGATAATGAGTCTGTAGGAAATGCTAAACCTAGAAATATAAATAACTGCATTTGAGTACTTTCATGGTTTACCTTTATTTAGATAACAAGTAAGATAGTTAATGCAAAAGTAAATGTGTTGTAATAACAAGATGTCGTATGAAATATAACAGAGGGAGAAGCAGAAAAAAATTTACAAAACACTACGGTAAACCTCGCGGTAAAAAGTACGAAGCGGACGGGTGGGTGACATTTTGTACTTATCCCAAACACCACCACGGAAAAAAGTAGTACAGGTGGTGCCTGCTTGAGGTCGTAATATAAAATGTTGTTCAAAAAGTTGTAACAAATATTTTTACAGGCGCCAGCATTTCAAAGTAATACTCGCTGTATATAAATAAATAAATAATACTGGACAATCCACGCAGCATCATCTAGCCCCAAGCTAAGCAGAGCTTGTGTTATGGGTACTAGATGACTGATATACTTAATACAATACTATATTACATACATAGATATTTTTTATTATACATAGAAAATACCCAGAGCGCCCCGAATAAATATTTGCAGATCGTACAAACATTTATCCCGAGGCGGGAATCGAACCAGCAACCCCTGCGTCGCAGACGGACATTCGCCCGCCGCGCCACATCGGTCGTCAGTATATTACGTATTTTGAGAATACTATACCCGAGTAGCCATTTTTTGATTGAATACCTACTTGTTATAAATGACACAGATACTTGCCAACGGTAATTACAGCAGCAATGTAAGCAACGTGGTAGAGAATAACCGCTATTTTTAGAAAACTAAATTGTCTGACTACAACACTGCGGTTGTGGTTTTGACAAAGCGTAAGGTTCCTAAAGGGTTTCGCAGACAGAGTCGGGTGAGTCTTTTAGCTTTAAAATAAACAAAAATAAAAATGAAGTTGACTGTAAAAATATAAACATGAGAGATATAAAGCAATTTGATCATAGAAACCTATAAGATCTGCTGTATCTGAATTGCCGTCACGGAGAATAATAGATTTCAAATCAAATCAAATTCTTTATTGCTTTTCATGTTATTACAATAGGTGATAGAAATAGTAGATAAGTTTCAAACATAAACCCTGTTAGAGCACAGCAAATATGCAAATTTCTAGGTGGCGCGGCGCATATACTTAAGTAGGTAAAGTTACATTATTTACATTTATACTTTGGCATTTGATCTTCATAGAAAAATTGGTGCAGTAAAACATGATTTAATTATTTCATGTAGAACTAGAAAAATTAGGCTCTTTTTAATGGACATTATTTTGATCTCTATCGAGTTTTAAGAGCATTTTTAAAGTCGGCAAGTGAGGTAACGTAATACTGAGTGATTATACGTAGTTCTATATTCTATGCGTGAGAATTTAATTTGTAAAGGTTGTTTGCTCTGAGGCCCAATTTTTGTAACGAAATATCTTCAAATTCAAGTTTGGATCATGTCAAACTCCAAATTCTTTGAAACTGACATTTTAGACAAGCCCAATTTTGACAATCAAATTCTGGTTTCAATCTCGCCTAAGCTTAAAATAATTATGAGAATTGGGCCCTTGTTATTAATTTATAACAATAAATCTATGATGAGGTGTTTTAAATTACGTTAATAGACAGCAGGCTTAGTCTTAGAAACGGTAAACGAAGTTTCGTATTGTGGCCTCGAAGGTCCATCGGGTCGGTCATTATGTACTTATGCATATTACATCCAATTATACTATTCTAATTATTCCTTTACATTCGATCGTAGTAATTTCCATTAGGGTAATTATGACGCCTGGCAATCATCGTAATTCTGATTGAAAATTAGATACACTGATCAATGGTTGAATGGTGGTTCGTATGTGCGGTTGACAACTCATCTGTACAAGAGGAGTAGGTTTGATTCCTTATTAAGTTTAAATTGACTGCATCCTTGTTTTATAAAACTACTGTTTGTATACCTATTCATACGGACGTTCGGCTCATCAAAGTCACATTACTCATAAACACAACAATCCTATCGGATCGTTAAGCTGTGACTATTTTCGCGTAATTGCGTGTTATGATAAAGTCAAAACACAAAATTTTTAGAGGGATTCAAACACAATACCATTATTATCATTTTGTAAGAAGGATTTACACTTTAACATGCAAGTAAAAACGCAAGGCAAGCAAGTCAGCTTTGCTTTATTTTTTTAGACTTGGATATGTGAAACTGGCTTAGATTCATTTTGATTTGTGAGAGATTTGACGTCAAACAAAGGTCACCTTGACGTTGGGACATTGGGACACCTTGAAAGGCGAGGTGATGACAGATGACAGATGGAGTAGCGTGATGATGATGGTGATGTCCTACTCGTTAAATCCAACGACAGCGACCCTTAGTATTTCCTGGTATGATGCTCGTATGTGGCCGGCTGACTTGAAAGAATTGGAAATAAAAGATTGTCCTGCAGCGATGGGCAGACGATGTTACTTACATCTAAGGTAAGATCTGGATGAGACAAGCACATGACTGTCCAAAGTGGCTCATACATAAAAAATCCCAGCAGTGGATAAAATCAGGTTGTAGATAATAACTCTGATTTCCATAACGGAATGTTTACATGACTCACACAAATATTTGTGAGTCATGTACCTGGTTGATGGCAGATGATTATGATAGTATAATTACAATCTACCAAACCATCGAAGCGTACTGGTCCACGTTTGTCCGTCAATCTCCACAAATCACATGTGAACACATTTCCAATTACCACGATCCAAATTCTATAATGAAGTAGGCATTGGTAGTATTCCAGCAAATACTCCAATTGCAGAGTGCAAAACCTGAACTGATACGTGAATAATTATATTACTGTGTCAAGGATTTCAGTATTTTACGACCATGGAATTTTCATTTGAACCAATTCAACAAAGTTTAAATGTTGGAGCTAATATTATTTGCATAGCTGTAATTTTATCAATAATATATTGAAAAGTTCAAAGTATTTATGATAATAAACTCAAAACGATTAGTGTAATACATGGGTTTAATTTACTGTCGTAATGAAAACATTATCAACTATATTTAAGAGCTCTAGTGGTTTAGTGGAAGTGACTTCAGGATCAGAAGGCCCTTCGCCTTCCAGTCGTGCACCAATGAGTTTTTCTATTCGAAAAATTTATGTACGTAATGCCAGTTCTCTCAAACGGTCAAGTAAACATTTTCGCAGGATGCTACATAACACACATTCATTTCAACTGTTCACACTTGTGCTAAGACCTCAAGTAATGATAGTTAAAATGCCACCAAAATTACACATCAACATGACAAACAGGCAGCGTTTTCAAAGACTACTAATGTGAACATCAAACACCTAGCAAAAAGAGTCGGCTAACCGTCAAATAAGTTTCCATTTAGTTACTTTGTACAAAGCCCGTATCGTGTGTGTAAACAGAATGTTGTAAGTTGATGCGTCACGCAATATCAGAGTGATTGATGAGGGACGCAGCTTGCGCTACGATGACCACAGATCTCACATTGACTTCGTTCTGTTATTTGGGTTCTATTTTTGTGTTCTTACTTCCTTCCTTGTTGTAAAGACGAAAGTTGTAACCTTTAAGCCATCTGTTATATCTGTTATATGATATAGACATATATCATGATATATGTCTATATCATGTTCATGTATACAACTTTCTGCGGACGAAAACGGAATGCTTTTATTTTAAACGGTTTTAATTCCTATAGACACGACAAAAACCCTCTAATCTCACACAATTAATTAATTAATTAGAGAGCATTTGTTATCGGTCATTGGTTTAGTGGTGGCAACTATACCTTCTGATCCTAAGACCTATTAATGTCGTAAACCTATCGATTTATGTATTTAAAAAATTTATAACGTAATTCTATTTCTCTTAAATATAGAAGAAAAACATCATGAAGAAAGTGGTTGAGTCAGCGCCACACGTATTAACCATGTTTTTCCTGTGGACAGTAGTAAAGATGGGATGGGTACTAGGCAAGCTTTTTCTAACGTTTCCTTCCAGCCACAACGTCCTTTAAACAGGGGTATGTTAAAAAAAGTTACCCCTGACGCTCTATAATATCAGTAAGTATTTACAATATACGTAGATACGCATATGCGCGAATTTAATTATACATTATATCCCACTTAGTAAATCTCCTTTACCTACCAAAAGTAAATACAAAATAAAACAAAAACCAACAAATAAAAGTAACGTAACGTAAAAGTTAAAGCGCCTTACTACAGGCAATATCATTTGAACAGAAATGATATCTCTTAGATCTTTTAGGAATAACATGTAAGGTAAGTAATTAAAAAATCATGAAAAGTCATAAAAAGCTTGTGTCTAGTCAGCAATACTGTTATTGAATAATTTTAAATAAATTATTTCTTCAGTTCTTGTATCAGGCGGTGACATCGCGCGGGCGTTCTCACGCAATAATTGTGGTAACTATTATCGTAGTCTAATTGTTTGTTATCAAATATAATAGACATTCGGCGATTCACTATAACCATGACAAAGACTAGAACAAACATTGACTATTAAAATAGGTTGGTTATAATTGGTTACGCTTAAAGGCAAGATGTATTTATTTAACGAAATCACAAGTGGAAGAATGTGAAACCAAGCCTAGAATAAGTAAAGAAACGTACAGCTTGGTTCCTACTGTTTATTCATACGATCCTTTTTTTCAAAAGAATATAGATAAATAAATAAATATTTTTGGACATTTTTACACAACATCATCTAACCCCAAACTAAGCATGGCTTGTACTATGGAAACCAGATGGCTGACAGAATAATCATTATACACATGTTTAATATAAGCAGTGTATAATATACAACAAAAACAATATAACAGGTAACTTCAGCATTAGTAACAATCACTCAAAAGTTATATACGAAGTTTTTGACTACACGCTTGCGTGAATACTAGAGAGTACTATAAAGTCAACGCGTCTTATGTAAACGATAATCAGAGAAGCTTAAGTTTTTTGTTTATTAGAAAACCAACAGCATATTACATTGGCATAGAATGTTCACGTAAGCCCGAATAAAAAAACCTGAATAAGCTTAAAACCATTGAGCAAACAAAGTTCAGTGTGAACAAAGGTTTATAATGTTTTAGAAGTTTCTACTTTGCTTCATCTCTGTTTGCTGTTCACTTTTGGAAGCAACATAGCTTTCTCATTTCAATTGTTTTTCTCGCGTCATTTGTATTGTTACGAAATTTTTATGGTATTTTAACCAACGTTGCTTGAGGCGTAATAAGTTTAAGCCTAAAAATATGGACTGTTTCTTATTCTATGGTTTAAGCAGTCAAAAAACACTTTTTTATTTTTATTCAAAGCCACCGTCAGACAATTCATTTTTTTACTGACTTGACTTCACTAAAGACTATTTAAAGACCATTTGACACTAGCGAAATTGTCTATCACATGACGGACACATGCCAGAAGAAAAAAAAGAAGAATCTAAGCCTTATTCTAAGATCTAAACGTTACAAGAACAAAACTCTTGCGTGGAATCGCGCACATTCTCATGCAATCCCACATTGTGTTGCGTCGTATTGTACGAGCGCACACCTGCTGTTGTTACGAAGTAGAACACCCCGTCTTTCCACTGCAATTGTATTACTCTGTATTGTCGCTTTTCATCTATTCTTTTATGTAAGCTTCAACTTTCCCTTTCTAGCTGTTTTGAATCCAAAACTTACAACGTGAAATGTGCAAAATGAATAAGGTACCTACGAACTGTGATTTGAAAAATGAGAACAGCGAGTCTTGCCAACTGCAACTGTGACACACATATTTTATGAGAATGATTAAAAAAACCCATATCAAAAATTAATGAATATTATTCCATTGTAAGAATATTTTTAGACAAGAAAAAAACGCGAGTTTGTAAAAATCAACACTAAGTATCGTTTAAGTATAAATTGTGTCATTCACTATTATCCACTAGGTAATTTACCAATTTCACCTAACTTTTACATATTTAATTGTATTAACAAATTTTTTATACGACTTGCATAATGAAGCAGATATTTACCTACCGGATGTTAAATGGTTACCATCAGCTGTAACAATTTATTGCCTTGCAGGGTACTTTCGTTATGAACGTGTTACGCTTCATGTGCCTGTTATTTTAGCTTTGAAAGCATTAAACAATACAGTGCAATAAACATGACACAGTTTTCATCAGCGTTCAATATTGTTGACATAAACTCCAACCACCACTATCAAGTAATGAAAATCTAAAACAAATTTAGATTTGTACGAAATCCCAATAAAATATCTCTACAGCTATGTACACGCGACATGCGTCCGGCACATGGTTCGGGCATCTGCCCATCTATCATTCTGATATTGCGTCACGGGTCAAATCTACAGCCAGTTTTTACCGTTGCCCTGAAAACTGAGCTTTTGACCAACCTTTTCAGCTGAAATGTAATTTTCATTGGTTTTATAGTTTAACCAAAAGGACTTTTTGTAACGATTATTTTGACTTCAAAATTTTACCTTACATTTCAGTAGTATATTTGGGGAGGTCCACTTTGAAAGATTATTAACTTGCTTTGTAAAAAACTGGTTTTGGTACAATAACAATTTGCGAAAGATTGAGCAGCTCAGTTAGTAGTAGCCCTGCCTTTTATGTTGTGGGTTGTGGGTTTGATCCCCACCAAGCACAAATATTTGTGTGATGATGTTTGTTAGTTGTTATATTGTATTCTATTCATGATTAACAAAAAAGTGTACGTATATACCTAAGTAGTAGTAGTATAGTCTATCAATCATCTGGTTCCAATAGTACAAGCAATTCTAAGTTAGAGGCTAGATGATGTTGTCTAAAAGTATATCGAATATATATATGTAAATAAATATTGACACACATTCAAACCCCTCCTAGTCCCAAACTAAGCAAAGCTTTTACTATGGGAACCTGATAGCTGATAGAGTACTTATAAACTACTACTAGTTTCAAGACTGTTTCGAGGTTGTTTCTTTAGACATTAGCATTAAAATTCATTTTACATTACCTCGATTTAGAGTGACAACATCGCTTCTGACCGGAAGTTGATAGACTGACGAGTAGAGTGAGACCACACCGGTACAGAATGCCTGTCAATCAGAAACACATCTGTTTGTGCTAGCCTTCGGTTAGTGCATAAACACCTACACACAGCCTATACAATGAGAGGTGTGGAGAAGTTTTGACGTTTTGTTGTGGCTGGGAATTGAGAAAGTTTATGTTTGACTGCAGCTGGGTCGGACTTATGCTGTGGATGTACCTATTGAAAACGTGTTAACGTGATGATAGGCATCTTATTGTTGTTTTAAACATTGAGATGCACGAGTTGTATACTCAAGTCATTTTGTGTATCTGCCCTTTGGAGTATTTTTTTTGTCTAACAAACCACGAACTCCACAAGTTGTAGTGTACAAGACAAAAAAGGATGGAATGATGACATTGTGAAGATCGATAGAAGTTAGTGGATGAAGAAGGCTTTGAGAAAACTGTTATTCCTAGACATCTGTCATAATAATGTTACTGATATTCCATCAAAACCAAATAATATGAAGTGCAGAGTAGTAGAAATACGTAAAATACATAGATGGGCCACATACCTTACAATTTAATTTCATATGCGTCATACATAAGGAACTTTGCGAATTGTTTAAGTCCGTAAAAACGTAGAAACTATTTAATATCTAACTAACACTTATAGCCTATGACTCTGCTGACGTGTTACCGATCCGGATAGACAATAGCCATGTGTTATTTCAGCAGGTCTAAGATGTTAAACGCGACAAAATTATGTCTCTTCATTATCTGTCAAAATAACGATATCCTTATTATGTCTACCTGCACATGGCTGTACCAAAACTACTAAAAATGTAGCTCAGTCTGGTGCTTAGCCTATCTTTTGTTTACAACTACATTAACACGAATTGAAAAAATATCTCGTGTTAAGCATAACATGTCTCTCTCATTAACGTTCACTTTACTCACTCACAAGCTCACAAGATTTTGCATTAAAATATTAGTATGCTTTCATTGAAACTGTGATGTAACTAGGTAAGAGCTAGATTATTATTCATTGAAGCTGCATCGTTCTGCAGTTTAATATTACCGTACGCCCAGCACTTGCTCAGTCGAATTTACACCAAATGATAGTTCTTACTATTTTTTGTTCAGTACATATACACCCTGCATCGTTTTGATTTGTTTAAAAAAGGAGCGCTTATGAGCATTAAAATGGATGGTATTATGAATCACAATAATAACTTTGTGCATCTTAAAAATTAAGGCGAGTCGGACAAGCACAAAGGGTTCCGTACCTATAATTATGTATAATAAAAACGGCAAAAAATCACGTTTATTGAATGAGAGCCCCCTTAAATATTTATTTTATTCTTTTTTAAGTAATTGTTTTTATAGCGGCAACAGAAATACATCATGTGTGAAAATGTCAACTCTCTAACTATCACGGTTCATAAGATACAGCATGGTGACAGACATACAGACAGACAGCGGTGTCTTAGTAATAGAGTCCTGTTTTACCCTTTGGGTACGGAAGGTACCTAAGTCAGTCATACACCTAAGCATCGCCGGTATCTAAAAGAACAGGCAATAAGTTCTCATTTTGGTTCAAAAGTCAACAGAATAACTTAAAAACTTTTCGATGTAATCATTTAAAAAACATATATTTTTGTAAGTCATCAATAGTTTTTTTCTGTAATTTTTAATCATGGTACTCTTGATATTGACCGGGCTTATAGTTTATTCGGTTTAGTCTGTATAGTAATTCATTATACATTTAGCTCTCTGTTCATTTTGTGTAAATCAACCTACAATTTGTATGTAGTTCACAACTAAAATTAATTTTAGGATGCCAAAGTGATGCCAAACATATTTCATTCCCAGTTCGTGGATAGTAAACCGGTTGTCTAAATATACATTTCAGAATTTTGCCATGCATTGAACAATTGGGAAAATTTCAGAATGTTCACCATTTTAATGGTAAGACATTTAAAAGAACATGTATTTCTCTAAGAAGAGTACAATTTACTTTTAAACCCATAAAACTAGGCCTGGAAACAAATATATTTTTGAATTAAAATCATAATCTTTAGTTGTCCCTTCAATATGTTGATTTTTATAAAGTTAAAACAAAGCCGCACACATTTTCCATAAAACAGGAATTTAAATTGTAATTTAATATTTAAAGCTACGTAGCATGTAGTTTTACGACAGAATGTTAAAATGTAGTACTAAAATATTTTTTTCTTACAAGTTTTACTTTGCCATAGCATTTTGTAATGATTGTACGTGATGTTTGAACCGTCTTATTAGTATGATAAAACAGCTTGCAAACTGACAACTTCCTACCGTTGAAACTTTACGTTTACAAAGTCGTATAGAATTTGTGACCGTCGCCTTAAACCGTCACGTCTTCCATCGACAAACTTCTATTCGACTCGGCTTCAAAGTGATTGCTTCTATCCACGCTGTCTAAATAACAAGATCGGTCTCACTCAACGCTCTATCTGAGAACTGCATACGAGTTCTTAGATAGAGGTTTTAGGTGCTGCATAAATAGAACTAAATTAGAATTCGAAATTTTGCCACGTAGCGCGCTGGACGCAGCGTCCTTTGGGAGCATGATCGTGTGGGACAAAGTTATAAACTTGAAAGTTAGCAATGTCAGTCTAGACTAAGCCGCTTCAGCTCTGAATCCTCATTGGGGTTAGATTGAAAATGAAGACTGATTTTCACGTAAATTAATTGCTCTCTAACGTATACATAATGTTATGCGTCCACGCGACTTCCAGAATACTGATGAACCAATTTTCCCCAATCAAATAGTTAGCTCACTGTTTTCACTATTCAACTTTGGTTGACAGTTTTACAAAAATGTTATTTTCAACTACGAGGCATTTTTTTTTGTGAATATTCCGATATACCAATTATAAGAATCTTTGTTCTGACTGACGGACTATCACGAAGTTTTTTGGGTATGTTGGTCTCGGTGCGTGATGTATACTAAGAAAGGATTTCCCGCAATTCTATCTCTAAAGGGGGGTTTGAAGTTTGTAAGAAAATAAATTCACGTGGGCAAAGAAGAACGCGTTTTACAATTAGTCCCATAAATGTATGGCGCACCTTTAATATAATCAAAAACGTATTTTTTTTCTATATAAAACATTTGTACTAAGTATTCAAGTTACCACTAACTTACAAAGACTAATCCTACAAATACAAACACAAGTTTCTGATTGTAGTCACTCGAATATTTTTAAAGTTTAACTCTTCCAGTAAAATAGATGGATACAGTTTTAAAACTGTTTTCCGATTTTAGATTGCACGCTGCCAGAATGAACTTTATCTAAGTTGATTGCAACTTCTTTCTTTTTAAAGTGTTAGAGTTTTTATCTTGAAACGTTTTTATAAATCTGTTTAAAAAAATAACCGTTTAGTTTCTTTCTTATCTCTATATGCAGGCACGTTGAAAAATCTACAGCACCTACTTTTAAGCCTCGATAAAATCTGTGATATATGTCTCTCGTTTAAACGTGTGCTAATAATACTTTCACCATGTTTTTTAAATGGTTTTAGTAAACACATAAAATTAGATCATTTGAATAATAATAGTTATGTTAAACAAGAATGTTCTTGAAATTCACATGGCTTGTGCTCCAATTCTTGTTCAATATTGTTTAAGAACGTATAAACTACAAGCTATATTTTTCTTCCCATCCTTTGTTCTGCTCCACTCGTCCGATGCACTGATTTAGTTGTAGCTGTTCAGACCAGAAAATTCGGAAATACGAGGTGACATTTCTATTTGAGATTAGCAATCGTTGACAGTAGCAGTTACTTATCTTGTATTGGCTTTGACATTTTATAAAAACTACTATTGAAAAGTAAGGTGACTTTTGCGGCCGAATACACAAACGCAACTTAAATTTAACCACGTCACAAGTCGCGATTTTTTGACAGTTTGCAATGAACGTCTGTCAAAAATTCGTTACTTGAGACGTGATTAAATTTAAGTTGCGTTTGAGTATTCGGCCGTTGAAATGGCAAATCAAATTACTTTTATCATAGACAAAAATACGTTGTCGCAATATATTCTAACTAATCAAACAGCTGACCAGCTGTTTGATCAAGCTGTATTTATCATCATCATTGGAGGAGGTCCACTGGATAAATGCCTTCCCTATATAATTTTGGCGGGTTTGCTGTTGTCACCACAGTTGACAGGCAGATTGGTGGTTGAATTAAATAAATATTTGCAGATACTAAGCACCATCTAGCCCCAAACTAATCAAAACCTGTACTATGAGAACCAAATAGCCGATAGAATACTTTTACTTTTATTTTGTAAATACATACTTGCCCAACACCTAAACAGCTAATAAACATACAATTCATCAGCTTATAATCTAATGGAGGTGATGTTAAACAGTATCAGATAACGAAAAATAATATTAGTTATACAATTTATTCATTCATCTTTAAAACGTGCCTATTTTAAGGCTTGTCTGTAAAACCTCATAATATACTGGTCAAAGTATATGTTCTTCCTTTGTTACGAAGACTCAATATACAGAAAGTATTATACAAACAAAAGAAATGTTGCTAACCTTCAAATAATTCAACAGTAACCCAAGCATATAATGGTAAATTCTTGTATGCAAAACATTCGTGAATTCTATTCAAAATAAATTGTTTTTAAGGGTATGTGGAAGATTAGGTACTCGTGCTGACGATGTTTTCGCCCACCGCACCGCTGACAATATATTGACGAAATATATTTATTTTTATCTCGACGCTTGTTTTTTGTTTACTCTAAGGTTTCACCCACAACGATGAAGCAGTTTTATACTCACAAAGAACATTGAAATTTGGATGTTGTGTTAGAAGAATAACAAATCTTAGAAAAATGAAAATTACTACCCACCATGCTTATTTCTGCTGCCTAGCAGTCTTACTGTGTTTTGATTTGAAAAGAACTTGTGAAATCATCATCTGGTTCCCATAGTACCTGGCGCATAGACGACCAATGTGGCGCGGCGGGCGAATGTCCGCCTGCGACGCAGAAGGTTGCGGGTTCGATTCCCGCCTTGGGATAAATGTTTGTACGATCTGTAAATATTTATTCCGGGTGTACTGGGTATTTTCTATGTATAATAAAAATATCTATGTATGTAATATAGTATTGTATTAAGTATATCAGTCCTCTAGTACCCATAACACAAGCTCTGCTTAGCTTGGGGCTAGATGATGCTGTGTGGATTGTCCATCGTTATTTATTATTTATTTATTTGTTTAGGGTCGAATGATGTAATGTAATTTTTTTTTATTTATACACAATATGTAGTTTAACGCCTGTATTTGGTTGATTTATTTAACTCCTGCGGATGGTGAATGCTAGGCAGTACATTGTGAACTGATTGAATACGGTTTTCTGACTTAGTACTTAGCAACATTGGGTCATCTACGTGATTCCTCAGTATGTGATATACCAATTTTTATGTGACTTGTTGCTGAAACAAGCAGATGACCTACGTGATGTTAACTGGTTACCATTACCTATAACAGAGCATTGCCTCGCATGTCATGCTAATTGTAAACGTTCCCTTATGATGCGACTACTCTGCGTTCATCAACCTGAGGCATACAGGTGTTAAGACTCGTACACCGGCACCCACACCCTTCAAACTGGAACACAGCAAGCTGTTTGGCAGCAGAAATAGGCATTCACAAAGAGCTCTACTACTACTTAAACTTACTTTCTATCTATCTATCACCTCTTTCTCCCAGCCTTTCTGATAGACCACTCAAAGTCTTGTCTATTGAGACTGGGTACTAAATAATAATCTTCTAAGATAAAATATGTATTTTTAGTCAGCGAAAAGATGAAATCAATTTGTTATTCAAGATAATAATTCATAATATTCAAAACAGCGCGACAATATTAAGGCGATATTTATTTGACACCTTGCTCGGAGCGTAGGCCGTCACATCGTAGATTACGCTGTATGAAATTCTGCGGTATATATTATAACGTGAAACGACGTTATTGCTAGTTTATGTTCATATAATATACTGCATATACGCAATAAACATACATCAAAGTCATAATGTAACAAGCTGGTGTTTGATCAGCTCGGATACTGTAAAATATACTGTAATATATATATTTCACGACAGATGTGGCGCGGTGGGTGAATGTCCGCCTGCGACCCAGGAGGTTGCGCATTCGATTCCCGCCTTGGGATAAATGTTTGTACTTTCTTCAAATATTTATTCCGGGTGTTCTGAGTATTTTCTATTTATAATAAAAAACATCCATGTATGTAATGTATTGCATTAAGTATATCAGTCATCTAGTACCCATAATACAAGCTCTACTTAGCTTGGGGCTAGATGATGCTGTGTGGATTATCCAGCATTATTATTATTATTATAATGTAACAATCTGGTGTTTGATCAGCTCGGATACTGTAAAATATATTTAAGCGCGTTATTACCTTGTGTTGAAGTATACTTACGTGACGTTATGTGTAATCAACTATTGGGAAAGCATTGGTAGCTATCTAGTAGCTATCTAGTAGCTATTTAGTAGCTTTCTACATATTACCACTCGCGGAAAGCCGGTGGGCGAAAAGGGCTCAAAATTTGTAAGCGTATGGGTCTATTTCCAGTCCAGTAGTGGACTTCTACAGGCTGTTGATGGTGATTAGGTATCATACAAGGTTATATCTATGTCTATCTATATAATTATCATTTTTTTTGTCCTGATTGAGTGGCTGGTTGACATATAGACAACGCACAGCCTTAATTACTGGTTTTAGAGACTTGACAGTTTTAGGTTATATTTCTCCTTATGCGTAGAGTTGTATTAAAAGAGAAAAAAATTTTCGAAATTCAACTCATAAAAGTATACAGTACAAGGGTTGAAGTTGGCATGAAAATAGCTTCGCGTGATAGAAGTAACGCATTTTTTGTTATTATATAAAAAATATATTATTGTTTACTATAGGTTACAAAATTGTACATACTACAACGCTATAATTAGTCACTTTTCAAAACGCCATATTAGGTGGGTTTCTCATATACTTTACACTTTACACTGTAGTATTTTATATATTGTTTAATAATGACTCAGTAATAAAATAAAAATTGAATTACTTTTTGACAGTGTGATTGCACCCAAATCTAAGCACAATTTTTTCCTTAAATTTTCAAAACACCAAAAGCCGATGGAAAAAGTTGAAATGGTATATTCTTATCGAGGCTACATTTGGTAACAATAAAGTATTTTTAGAATGTGGGTGATCCAAATAACTATCGAACACTTTTTTCTGTGATAAATATTTCCTTGGAAGATAAAAATAGATCAATCCATGACCGTACATAAAATGTTATATGAACGCAATCTCGTAGACGTGCTACGTCGTAGCGGACGCTACGAAACGTGCTACGGACACCGTGCCTTTTCATTTGGCATTTCGGTTGAAATAGTTTAGTTTTTTTCCAGACTCCTAAAAGGCAAGTTTTTATTTAATAAAATCACAAGGATCAGTTAGAACCGTCTTATAAAACATGTGACTCTGCGACGCGACTAAACTTAGAAAAACAGATTAGATTCGGGTTATTTTCTTTATCATCATCAAAATCACCATTATTATATCAGTCCACTGCTGAATGTAAGTCTCTCGCAAGACATGCTACTGAACCCGGTATTCAGTAATTTTCATCCAAAGTGGTCGCTAACTATTGATCTCATACACAAGCTCAAACTCGCTTGGAGTCGCAAGGCTATGGAAAGAGCGATGTTGGGAGTTATAGTGCAAATTAAAGTGGCAATGCGCAGGCCACAAAACCTGTAGAACTGACAACCGCTGGGGAGTAAAGGTTCTCGTATGACGACCACGAACCGGAAGACGAAGCGTAGGACGTCCTCCCACCCGATGAATTGACAACATTGTTAGGATAACGGGAAGTTGGAAAGGGCTCAGATTTATTCTTCCTGGAAACGTATGGAGGAGGCCCTTGTAACTGCTAGCAATTGTAGTTCAGAATATATTCTAGGGCACGTAAACAACTGTATAACACGTGTGAGGTGACGTGTGTCTCTGGTACTCCACTTTTAAGAGATAAAATAAAATATGATTTTGTTTTTATTTATTCAGAAACATATAATTTTTTTGCATATACAGTTTATTTGTTTGTAATTTGTACATTGTATTATTAGTTCATGCCCATTCTCTGAGTTCAACAATGCTCAATGCAATTTGCCATTTAAATCGTCCAATAATTCCAAAAGGCAAACATGAAGCGAGCTTCAATGGCGCGTAAAAGCGCGCTCCCAAGGGTGTCACGGTGACACGGCCCTAGATTTTGCCTGTGATTGGCCTGTGCATTCATTATCTGTGGTTGCTATATATCCGTCGTATATAATCTGTGGTCGCTAAACGAACCCCATGGGATGACGCCGACGTCACTGATCACGAATGGGATTACGGTCTTTTGCTTTTCGCCGCGTGGGTTTTAAATGATTTGAATTTGCTATCTTTTTACAAATAAGTGCGGACATTTTTTATGGACGTCAAAATTAATTTCTCAAAGGGAGGATTTAATACGTAATGATGATGATATAAATATGTTTGTATGATGTTTGAATTTAATGCGTAAATGTTCCTATGTTCTTTATGTCGTACAAAGAATCTTTGAGAAAACATTAGGTACAGTATGGAGGTGGGTGGAAAGGATTTACCATAGGACAAACCTCACGAAGAGAAGCAAGTAGCAGACTTATTTAAGCTGATGATGTGACGTGTATAAAACTAACTGATAACAGTATTAATACTAACTGCTTTAATAATTCACGCAATTTTATGGCTATTGTTCTCAAGAAAGAAGAAAAAAAATGTCTTTTAAATTAATCTTCGTTGGGTAAGTGTCTTATCTACTAAACTGTTATTAAGTGACTTTAAATACTGACATACATTTGACACAACAACATTCAGTCCCAAACTAAGCAAAGCCTGAACTATGGGAACCAGAAGCCGTCGCGGCTCAGTCAGTAGCTCTACCATCTGTGCGGTTGTAGGATCGATTCCTTTCTAGGACAAAGATTTAGGATGAATACCGATGTTTGTTTTGTATCTGGGTTTTATATTGAATTCTAAGGATGTAGTTACAATTTTAAACGTAGTGGTGTAGGCTTGGCTTGGCTCACAGTTTAATCCATAAGATTATATTTATAGGATAGTGTAATCCATAGGAAATACATGTTCAATACGCAAAGAACCTAACAACCCATGGAACTTCTCACGGTGTTTTTCTTCACCGTTTGAAACACTAGCATTACGTACATACTTTTTTTGGAAAAAAAAATTAAGGTACACGTCTGGATTCGAACTCACAACCGGACACAACGGATCGGAAAGCGTGGTTGCAACCGCCACACCATGAATGCTCTATGTGATGACAAACAATGACAAAAATAAATCAAAGCAATGTTTTAATCTTGTTTTTGATTAGTAGTGATTGTTGGTTAATTTAATTTGCAGAATTAAAAAGTCCACAGAAAGTAGTACATTAATAAAAAAAGTCTTAGAAAAAAAAGTATAAAAAGCAATTAAAAAAAAACTATCGTAAAAACTAAATATTAAAAAACATATATAGTTTATTGAGATATGTTCTTTCAGTATTTTATCTATTACTTTACAGATAACATGTTGGATTAAATACAATAACAAACTACTTTTCTTTTTCTCTTCAATTGTCTTTTACTATGTATAAGTAGTATAAATATCGTATTAATTTAATGCTCGTAAGTACAATTTTTATTATAAAAACAATGTCTTGTTGTTTTATCATCTACAAAAAAAACATATCCACACACATTCAAAACCAATAAATTATATAAATAATGATTTGCAACCTTATATAAGTACTAACTTATTGAAAGTAACAATTTTTGAGTCAAACTAAAAAAATAATTATAACATTAACTATATCAAAATACTTACTTTTTCATACAAATGCAGACTATAAACAAACAAGCACGGCAAATTCATGAGTTCAATGTCTTATAATGTTATTATTACAGCACTCCATCTCCATAACACATGCACAAAGTCCGGTAAACATTCAAAACGTCCCATGCTATACCATTGCAAAGTTAACAAAGGAGCGAACCACGTGCTTGCGCGGGAAATCGGAGAAATTTAGAGCCGAAACTTGCTCCCCCGAGACTACCATCTCCCGCCGAGCTCCACAATACACTGACAACTGTCACCGGGCTCCGGCCGGCGTTTTGCCCGCTTTTGCTATGGATGCTTTTCCTTTTTGCCTTATCTTGCTTTAGCGTTTATACAGAACCAACACACATAGACGGCAACTTATTTCAAGTCGTCCGGACTCGGGTAGCTTGGTGTCTTGTGTGTGTGCACATGCACATGTGCAAATACCATAAAAACTCATTCACGGCGGTGATATTGCCTTATTGCATACAATAACATATGAATGTAGCTAATATGTATTATATTAAATTGAAATAGAGGTTAATTTAGTCTGTTATTCCAGAGTTTTGATAATTTTGAGAAAACGCTGAAGCCATTGCGCATGCCCGTTATCAATCTAGTGATCGTGAAATTGCAAAACTATTGCTATCCTTATTTTTCTTGAAGTTTTGATCAGAAGGTCTACAATATCTGCTGCAACTACAAACAGCTACATTATTAATCATTGATGTCTGATAACCAGATAACACTTTCAGTTTAAAAAGTATAAAAGTGAAAAGTGTGTTTTTTGTTTGCAAAGTCTATACCAAGCACATTTTTATGAGTCATAAAGTTGAACTTTTATACGGCAGCTGTAGAAAACTTTTAAATAAATGATGAAATTAATTATAGAAGTAAGGGGCTCTTTTGTTATGCTATAAAATTTATAGAACTCAACTGTAAAATTGCGCACGCACGCAGTTTTACAGAGTTCTATAAATATTCACATAAATAGTCAATAATTTCGCAAGTCATAATAATTCTCACAATAGTAAAATCAGCAAAACAAAATACAGATCCTTCTGTGAAAGTTGGGAAGGAATCCAAACTTATCATCTCGAACTAGTCACGGACAAAGTAAGAGCTAAGGGAAAAATGATTTCCTTACAACTGGATGGTATTAACCGAGAGATAAGAGGTAAGGGGATGACTGAAGTACTCTTTCCAAGCGAGCGGGCGTTTATACAAAGCTATGAATAACAATTTAGTAAAGAGCCAGGAGCACAAACACTTGAGTGTAGAAGTTTGTTTCGAAGTGCCCAAACACACGAACAATAGGTACTTGGAGCTACGAAAAGTTGGTAGAGATTTTATTTGACAAGCAAGACATAATTCATATTTTTGTTGCGCTTATTTATATAACTTTTTTGATAAACTAGATACCAAATTGACAGGATTTTTTAGGGTTAAGCTCGCTTATGTAAATGTATAGGACATGTACATAATTTAAATGCTAAAGTTTAATTTAAATTATATTTAATGTGCACAATAAAGAATAAAGAATAATAAAATTGTTAATATTAAATTTAGATGGAGAGTAAAGAGACAGATGCGATAATTAATATTTGGATATTTGAACGATTGAATGTTGGGATAAGTGTGGCTAAGTGCTAAACAGTTTTGAATGAGACTTGGAATAAAAAAATGGGTGATCTATAACAAAGATACTTTTCGCGCAATAAATTATCAAGAACAAGATACAAAAAACGAACGTACATATAAAGAAAAGTGCCCAAAATACTGAAATGGCTAACTAATTTCAGCCATCGCGGGAGCGAAGCCGCGGTTAGCTGGTAATGCAATAAATTCCACGTTACATCTTCATCTGTTACTAATAGAATAAAGGTTACTATTTACAGTATTCATTTACTTTAGTAACTTATTAGTTACTTCATGTTATTATTATTAGTAGTACATGTTACTAAAATAAGTAATTATTTCTTCAGCTGACTCAACTAGATGATGATCGGGTGATAGTGTGATCTCTGAATTTACATTCTTTCTCTTTCTTTTAATTTGACAACGTTTAGCAAGTTTCACTAAATAATGAATACTGGAAGACATTTACGCAATATCTAGCCCCAAATGAATCTTTACTTGTAATATGAGAACCAAATTAGTGATAAAAATACTTACGCACTTTTTTATGTAAATACATGCTTAGATTACAATATAACACTCAGACACAGAACAAACATCATTTTCATCACACAAATTATTGTTCTCGGTGGGGATTGTACCTACAATCTTTGCTGCAGAAGATAGAGCTACTACCAACTAAGCTGTAAGAACAGTCCAATTGGCCATTAATTAAACAATGGTGTAAATAAAGTTATTATTACGGTCAAACAACAGTGTACTTTATGCTTTGTTTTATAGTACTTAAGTAAGTATAACTGATAGGATTCGAATTTCATACATACCACTTCGCATCAGGTGGGCCATTTGCTTGTTCAATCAACAAGTTACATTCAAAAAAAAAGAAAACTGGATCAGTTGGGCTATATCTAGATCTTTTGCAACGGTGTGTAGATAGCTCAACTGTTTCATATATATTTTGTTCACACCTTATAAATACTTGTACCTATTCGTTGTAGTTTTCTTTGCAAATACATGAATTTTAAATTTTACATTATGGCATTATTTAATAGATCGAATTGTATACATTCTAGTGCTGTAAGAATATTATAACGGTAACTTTTATATTCTTATATTCTTAAAACTATGCTGAATTACCGTCTATTCGTAGCTGAAAGGACGCCGCGTTCGCGCGTTTTGCCGCCTTTATAGATGTCACTTTGTCACATTCGCGAACTCAACCCCAGATAAAAGCTTCATACCCATCAGTATTATTCTGTTTATTGTCACTTTATTGCAGATAAAAATATTTTCGGAATTCAAACCAACAAAATAAACTTTTTTAGAACACAGAAAAAAGTTCATGGACTAGTTTTACCTGCCAGTTTAATAAATATATTTGAAAAAAGAATACAAAATTTGGCTTATACATTGTGGACTAGATATGGATACAATGCTTTGTACTAAAATACACTTACTGGAATTATAAACGATTTAATACTACAGGCAGTTTTAGTATCATTGGCTGGTTACCGCTGTGTAGCAAAGGTGTACTACATGCTAGCTAGCAAAAGTTTTAGAGGAACGTATGATTTTCACGCAGCTTATTCAAGTTTTAGCTAATAACTTATATAAGCTGATTCAACAGAAGTTGACCAGGAATGGAGAAGACTGACATAGGACCGTAGAGAATGGCGTTATTACATAAATAGATAGATAAAAGCTGATTCAGTAGATTTATCTAACTATAGTAAGTTTTTCAGTAGTAAGGCTCCAATGAAGGTCTCGTCCAGGAAAGTACTTCCACCAAGCCTATTTCTGCCATTAAACAGCGTTACTGTGTTTTGTTTTGAAGAATGAAGGTGCTAGTGAAATTACTAGAACTGAAATTACAGACTCCGGGTTGGGCATCAAAGAAAACCTTCCTAATGTGAGCGACTTGTGAGATAATGCTTTGTTACAGTTGATGGGTACCACTCACCATCATGTGGATTATCTGATACAACAGCAATTTGGATCCCAAGATTAGAGCGGCAGCTAGGTATTGCCAATTAATAAAAAATTACGTACTTACCTATTACGTAGGTATCATCGTAACCACCGCAGCCGGTGCGCCAGATTTGAAACTTCAACCCTTTTCAATTTCACATACGGCTTAAATCCGCTTGGCGGATTTAAAAGCAACGCGAATCTTAGCGCGCCACAAAATATTGAATCACTATTTCCAGCACATATTTTAAGCGGAGCGCGCACTAAGGCAGCTTTCACACGATGTTGCTTACCGCGAAAGCATCATACAGATTGAGTCATCGCGAGGGACACCGTATGTGTTACGAATCTATAGTAGTAGCCTCGTCCGTAAATCAAGTGACAGTATTGACAACCGACTGTTTGCCTTGAAAAAGATGACGCGTCCTATGCTGTGAAAAGTGATACGTAATTGTTTGCTACAATAGAATAAACCATAATATAGTGCATGAAATCTTCATGTATTACTTACTACTTACTTATTAATGTAATGTGTCAGTTCTGTAGGGTTTACCTATACAATACCAACAAAGAAAAAAATACTAGTATAGCCAAGTTAACATGCTAATCGAAAAGGCCCAATAAATTCGTCTATTGCAAATGGTCGACGACAGTCGTAAATCACTACATTCAGATGCTACTTTTTAGTGTAGCCACGTTACGTTTTCAGCTTAATTAGGCCCACTGTTAGCTAAAGGCCTGTCCCATAGTCGGGAGGGTTTGCCATAGTCACCACGCTTAGCTTTGATTGGTGATAATATCGGTGGTAATCAGGAGATTATGTTGTCCATCCGTGCGTCCCTTGACCGGCTCATACAACATACCTGGGACCAGATAGAGGGATCCTTATGTAAGTTAGAACCACCAACAGCTATTTAACTTATATATGTATTTATTATTACCAGAGACAGAGGTACCTAGGAAGTACTATCTACAAACAAACCAAACTACAAAAATCAAAGTTTTTTATATAAAGTTGTATAAGTAAGGATTGTAATTGAATTAGTGGTTTTTTACTAAGGTGAAATAAAATAACATAAATAAACTTATTTCTTAGATTTTTTTTAGCAAAATTGCACAATTAACTCTTGTCGCAGACCTGTCGCGAGATACGTAATAAGAGCGGCGCTCGACCCCACAAATCCAAGGCAGGAGTTTCCGTGTGTTATCCGCTTTACTGTCTACATTCTATTTATCGTAGCCAAAGCTGCAGGCTCGAGGGTTGTTGTATCAGCGGAAAACTTGTTAAAGTCCCTCTCAGCAAAGAGTTATGAAAATGCCAACTTTTGGGTCCTCGAAAAAAAACAGACACTTTGCGCAACTTCGGTCTTCAACGGAATTTTATAAATATTAAAATCTAAGCGAGATACTTTCAAAGCGGAAACTATTCTTTTTCGCTTCTTTAGAAGGCATTCAAGACTCGAGAAAGTTTATTCCTATTGAGACTGGCCGGATATAACTAAGTATAAATAAGTGTTTTCCTGCTTCTTTTTAATCGCGTAAATTTTTGCTCATCTCTGGCTATTTGTCAGTAGCTTTGACTTTTGTAGGTTGTGAGATCAAACCCCAGTAAAAAAAGTTTGTAAAAGTTTGTATTATGAATATAGGTATTTGTTGTGTCTGGGCGTTTTGTAGTTTTAGTTTTAGACTTGTTTTTATTTATAAAAACAAGTCTAGGCGTATTCTATACATATATTAACTCTCAAGTTCCCATAGTGCAAGCTTTGCTTAGTTTAGAGTAAAAGGTCGTTGTGAGAATGTCTATTATAGAACTTAGTTTGAAAGCTTTTCACATCGTTTTTCATGATTTATTTATTATGTCATTAATATAATATTGCGAAATACGTTTTTCATTCCCACCTGGTGGTTAACACCAACACCTATAACAAAGCATTATATTGCAGGTCACGCTTGTCCTAAACGTGCCCTACGATGTACTGCCCTGCGTTCATCAAACTGAGGCATACAGGTGGTAAGTCTCATGTGCCGCTATCTCAATACGGCTTGGTGGCAAAAATAAGCAAGGTAGTACAACCCTCGACAAGTCCTTCACAAAGAACCCTATTAGGTTTCTCTATCAACATAAATTCAATTATAAAACAATATAAATAAACTAATTCCGTGAAGTTAAATAAACGAAATTTAAAATACTATACCCGGGGGTGAAATATTCTTGTCAATTAACAGAGCTCTATTAACTGAGTGGGAGATGACTTGTGCTCGTAAAGTTATGCATAATAATTGGTTGCTCTTCATTTCCAATTATAGCCACTTGAATAATGACGAACTTCTTGGGACGGCCACTCTTGGCACCAACTTCCCGGCTCTAGCGGAGAGGAACCTTCCGTTCAATTGGATTACCTAGTGTTTTGAATTTTATAACTGGCAGCACGAGTTTTTATTTCTACAAGCGTTTGCCCCACTAATAAAGAATATATTATTTTTCGGTTAGTAGATAAATAATTAGATAGAAGAAGAATGGTTCACCCAGGTGGTCTCATGAGGCAGACAGTGGGTAAGAACCGGCAAAATGTCGTAGTTTTCTTTATAATTTCATCTTCAGCTAATTCTAACTTGATGGTAAGAGGTTTAGAGATGGAATTGTTTTAAGTACCATGTGTTTGTGAACTTGCTATAAAATAATGATTTATATCTACTGAAAATGTTAAGATCATTTAAACTTTTGCAATGTTTGGAACAAACCAAGTGTATTTTCTAACTAGTTGGATATTTAAAGGTGAAATATAGTCCTATTCGAGAAGCTTAAACCATGAGCTAATTTATACACAGTAGTTTTAATCTAAGCAGCTTTATTAATAACAGTGGAACCGAGTCGCAAGCGCTAACCACAGTTCAAAGCTGCGTTTACACAAATTAGCTTAGAAACATAAAATACTAAACTGGCAAGCTACTGGAACTATTACTACTTTTACCCTGCTGCTTGGCGTAAGCTCGATATAGTTACATCGGGTTTCATCTCTTTCGATCTTATTTGAGATTTTCTGTCAATGCAAAAGATGAAACAAGGCGTAACAATTTCAAGGTTATGCCGAGTTTATTGGGTCTGTGTTTATTATTTTATATGAAGAAATGCCATTGAAAAACTATAAAATGCTATTATAACTTGTTTATTGTACAAGCATACAAAAGTAATATTGAAAAGTAATGTTTAAAACTAGCAAAAACGCGTACGAGTTTATCTGCGTGGAGTTATTTTCATACAAATTTCATCCCCGTTGTACCCGTTTAGGGGTTGAGTTTCGAGAGTTTCTTTTTTAGTACACGCACCAAAATAATTATACCCCGAAAGTCCACGACCAGCAGTGCTGTGGGTGTGCGTTATCTACCCATATAATGCCTGCCAGTCAGACAGTTAGGGAGCACTGATAGGTCCGAATGTAAGTACTAGTAGGTAGGTATTATGTCAGTGAAATTTCACTCATTTATTGTTCGAGTACCTGGCGAGTGTGTACGCGGCCTAAGCCACACTCACGTTTACACAAAACCAGCAATGAATACGGCTAATCCATAATTACTTGTCACACGTTAATTTATTCTATCGATTTAATTAATCTGATGTTGGTTCTGATTCATTTACCGGTAATTATTTGGTTGAGGTTACTTTAAATTTCGGTGGACTTTTCCTTATCGAAAAAGTTCTATATTTTATTATGCTTAGATTAAATAAAATACATACTTAGCATAGTTTTGGTGCCTCGGCAGTTAAGCAAAAACATTTTCAAAACATCTTTAGTATTACATTTTAGCTGGTTTTGATAAGTTTCAAGAGATCCGGAGAAATGCCATTGTTATAGTTATTGGGTGAGCAATGGTGGTCTAGTGGTAGCAATCACGCCTTTCGATCCGATCGTGTGGTATCAAACGGTGAGAGAAACCACCGTAAGGAAACTCGTGACTCAGTTAGCTCCAACCATGTCTTTCCAAAGATCAGCCTGACTACACTATGGCAATGGTATAAGTGCTGACCAAGAACTACCAAGTGCCGTAAATTGAGTCTTGCATAGAGAATAAAAGGTACGAGTGAAAAGTTGTCCGTGTCTTTGTATAAATCATCTACAAAGCTCGTTTACTTTGCTTAGGCTTTAGTAAGTGTACTGGCTCAGTGCAAACATACACGAGAGGTTGCCAGTGGCTGATATTATGAGGAGTTATTTGCTCCCCGCTCGTTAGCTTGACGGTATCCTGTATGTAATGACACGCCGACTAACTCGTGTATCTCAGGTTATTAACTCATCACCTGCTTTCCGAGCTTTTTAGATATTTTCTAGCTAGTTTGCATCCTGGGTGAAAAGGTGCTTGAATATGTTTAAAGTCTGCCATGAATATGCATGTTGGAAACGAAGTTAATTTACTTCAAATATTTTGTCATGCACTTGTGAATATTATTATGACAATTTTATTTGTTACTTCAAAAAAATATTTAGCAAGAATAATTTAGATAATTTTCTTTAGGATTCTTATGTATAAGCGCCTTTTGGCTTTGAGCTTAGTAATTGGTGCTTTTTTTCTAGGCTAAAGTGCAGTTTTCTTTTTTATTTAGAAATAGTATGTGTTTTTAATATTTTATTGTACACAAATAATACAAAGGACAAATAACACAATCAGAGGACATGTACAAAGGTGAGCTTAACCTTGAAATGAGTTTTCTTACAGGAAACCTTTGAGGTTAGAGATAGGTGACTATAGACGTACCTAGGGTAAAAAATTAAATTAAAACTAGAATAATGTTGACACTGGCTTTCTAAAAACTTGATACAGAGGTACCTTAGCGCTGTAACCTGTCTTAGCCATTTCAAAACAACAGCAGTTGTTTAAGTTACAACAGCTTAGTTATCAACTAAATCTTATTTTCCAGTGTCGTCAAACTATGTACTAAAATCGTCAGAAAACCAATTAGTATTCTAACAGTGGCGTTGGGTTTGCAACCTGTCACTTTTTGTGTGTAATTGAACTTATTAAAAATGTTAGTGTGAGCCAAATGTAGGTAATATTTCGACGTAGCTCTTTACGTCTTGGATATCAACAAAGAATCTTGAGTAGGTACTTGGTGTCAAGATATTTAAGAGATGTCTACCGTGCCTGGATGGATTTGCGTGAAATTATTTTTTATTTACCGACATAATAAACGTTTTAATTGAAAATGGACGATTAAATCGTTCATCAACAGATATTGACTCGTGAAAATGGATGTCTACGGTTGAATATTAAATTTTAAGGATGCACATTATATGCCGGCTTTGCTGAGCGAATGCGCGGGAATAATCCGTTTTTGTTTGCGCTTCTACATATACCAAAATTCAATTTAAATATGATGGCGCAGAGCACAAACATGAGATCAGCAGAATTAAATGACGGGCACCATTTGTCGAGGTTTCCCGCTACCGCGCCAGCCGCTTGGCCAATTCCCAAATTAATTGCTTTCCAATAGTGTTTTTTTACATAAAATTCACTCTAACGTGTAAAATCGCACAACCTCGCCACTTTACAGATTACGTACGTACGTGTACAATTTGATTGTACTACTGTATTTCTGACGAGTTAAATTGAATGTTTTTTGTACAATAACGATTTGTTTTGTAACAATGAAATGTGTTTGACTGTTGACTATCAACGTAGCTATAATGTATTAAAAAAAGAAAAAGAAATAACTTCACGACTACCAACTCCCAGGTACGGTAGATGTTTCCTCAGATCTCTTATTATCAAGTACCTACACGAGATTTTTTGAGGATATCTGAGGGGGTAGTCAGAGGTATGTCCTAGAGTGTAATATTACATTTGGTACATACATTCTGTAGCAGTTGGTATTCCATACGTGATAGGTTGCAAGCCCACCGCCGCTGCTAAAATACTAACTGGTATCCTCACGATGTTTTCTTTCACCGTTTACACATACATTTTTTGATAGAAAATCTAGTGCGGGTTAAATCTTGTCTAGAGTTCAAACTCACGACCTTAGAATCAGAAGGCGGGGTCACTCCCACTAGACCACCGGTGCTCTTTCAATGTATTAAACACACACTAAATTTAAAATAAAAGCTTAATAATATATATTTTTTTCAAATTCAAAGTCAAAAAGCATTTATTCAGTAATATTCGCAGGGATCATTTTGAAACGTCTTAAATCTAGGTGAATCTGAGCACCAGTTTCTCGCGACCAAGCCTAGAAGAAACGGTAAGAAAATTACGGCTTAGTTCCTACCGTTTTTTTGTGTGATCCTGTTACAAAATAATAATAATTTAAATAATGAAGCTCCAGTGTGCTATTTATGAGTTAATATAATTACTAAGCTATACAGCTGACGATAAAAAACATGTTTTTTTATTTCTTTCTGTTCTACTACTGTCACAGATTACACTGTGTTATTTGTGTTCCATTGTGTTGTGTTGTGCTGTACCAAGAAAATATACCTACCTATTCTGATATTCATCATGTAAAAGATTGTAGCGGGGGTAGAAGTTTTGTTGAATTCGTTAAATCTTCACGCAAAAATCGTCATTTCAGTAGCTACGTTACAAAAATAACCTGTTAGTTAGTGTAAGAACAAAGCCCGGCATCTCAGAATAAAGAGATTAAAGTCACAAGCTAAAAGCAAGTATATTCAAGCCTGCAGCAACAAGACAGCTTAATCCATCGTTTCAAAACTTCAGAAGTTTCTTTCAAACAGATTAAATTCAATCCAAGAAAGAAACTAAAGAATTAGGTAGTCTATGAAAGACAAATCCAATCTAAGCAAACAGACGCTCGAAACGAGTCCACTGCAGCGAAACTGAAACAATGAATAAAGTTTAAGAGGAGAGGATCCTGGGGCATGGATTAATAGCGACTCAGGTGCCGCTAGAGGGCGCTGTGTGGGCACGACATGACAACGCAGCCAGACGCCTTTATCTCGCGGAATTGACTTCAAACCGACTTTATCTTTTGTTTTAGTTTGCTCAAATCGAGACTGGTTTTGAATGGTTCCTGATTGGACGAAAAACTGAAAGTTGCACTAGGTATACAAGACGGTAAATTGCATTATGAAATCACGCATGTTAAAACAACAATAGATGAGCCATATAGCTTGTGGATGTTGTTGGTTGGAAGTTGAAAGTCCGTTGTGAAAATTCTTAGAAATATTAGATAGAGAAGGCTCAAAAAACTTTTTCCCTGGACAGAGGAAGTTGATGCCTAAAAGTAGATTTCTTCCCGCTAATAATGATGATTGTAGGAAGGTTGACTATGCAATACGTAACTACGTAGGCACATGGGTATGTACGTTATACGTTACGTAGATAGATAGGTAGGGTCTAGCACAGACTAAGACGAGGTAACGCGTAATGAACGGACACCCCACACGTGTTTCAGTGACCACTAACTTACCCGCAGCCTCTGTACATGAGATGTACATGTTTCGTCTCTGCTACAAATTAGACTCAAAGCAAGATAGATTACTGTTCTATCTTAAAACTATATCCTTTTACAAAACATATTTTTTATTAAATTATTTTACAAAAATAATATGATATTACAATAATACAAGTACTTAAAAAAAATACATAGTTTGTAATACAGTAAGAATATCTGCAGATCGCATAGCTCAACTGTTCCTTATCAATACTTACCAATCAGAAGAATACATAAAGCGAAATTGGATAAATTAAAAAATATATCTAACCTTTTATACAAACAAAAATTACAACTGATACAAGTATTTATAATTGGTATTGGATTGTTTTTGTTGGAATACCGTCTCAAAAATTACTTTTTACTCACCACACATCTAATTATTATTACGTTGTAACACCACATTACAGCGCAAGTGTTTCCACCGCATTAAAACTAATTAAATACGTCCCGCACACACGTTTTGCGTGCGAATGCGTGTCGCAAACGACTATCATACTCCATCTCCGGGATAATAGACAAGTTCACCTCTAAAATGTGTCAGGATAACGCCTACCAGCACATCGAAATCATACTGATTTCTATAGTTGTTTAAGTACTAGGTGCTCAAGCAAGGCCTTTGTTCTATCAGCAGCGGGTTCTAATTGAACCCAATGAGAGACAGGACAAATTGGTCCCGATAGGTTATGTTGTTGATTTTTCGGTTGTCATCGTGATTAAAATATTTGGTTTTATTGGAATTACACCTTTAGTTTAAAATGTTAAGTGTTTAAAAATAGTTAAATACAAAACTTGCACAATATGAACAAAGAATGAAAATGTCAACAAAAGAGCTTAGCATCATCACACGGAGAATCGAATAAAATCTACGCTGCTTGATGTATAAAAAAAGGATACTGTGAATGCGTAAAACTTAGATGAATCTAACTAAGACTAACAAAGATTTTTTATTCATCTAACTAAGATGTAAAAGCTGATACGTCAGTGCTACGAATGTATAGAAGCAAGCTACGTTAGTACTACGAATGCGTGGAGACAAGCTACGCGAAATTTTATGTCTACGTAGATGCAAGCTACGCTAAGTACTATAAATGCGTGGAGGCAAGCTACGCGAAGTATTATGACTACGTAGATGCAAGCTACGCTAGTACTACGTATGCGTAGATGTAAGCTACGAAAGTACTACAAAAGCGTAGCAGCGACAAAAAGATAAAAAGGACCATAGGAACGTCAATAACAGAAATTAAATATTATTGGCCAATAATTTACATACTGAGCAAGCCGGTTTGTATGTCTGCAACTTATTACTTACATTATCAATTCAGTATTTTTATGAACAGGCTTATATTACTTTTTAATACCATAGTTTGTTTCAGAACTCGTCTTGTACTCTAAAGCATCTCTTTGTCTTAGTTTTTTTCTTAGCTAATTAGTATAAGTGAATGTCAAAACACAAGTCGGTACAGTTCTTGGAGTAAAAAGTGACAAAGTCAGTCTGAAATTACAGAGGTTGAGTAAAATAGTCTTTGTTTATGAAACTAGCATGAAACAGACACTGGCAGCCATAGAGCCATAAATCAAGAAGTCAAGTCAAAATAGTCTATCTTTACTCGACTGCGTCAAAGCTACTAAAGTACAGTTATTGACTGAATAATCTGAATACGTCTTGAATTTCAAATGAATAACAAAACTTGTATCAGGGTAATAATTCAAACGGCAAAGCTGCGCGAATCAGATAGCCAGAAACTAAAGGTTAACCCTTATAATAAAGTACTCATTTACTTATTGTAGCCGTAGCTTTGTATAGTTATGAAATACTATCAGTTTTGTCAAGCAAAAAGTATCTTTATCACAGCTTATTAGTGATAAGTTGTTAGGCACATGTATCAAGAGTTTGTTAGAAAAAATGCCAGTACAGTCACTGACTAAATAAAACTAAAGTCGTCCAAAGTTGTTTCGGCAAACTGTGGTCATGAAATTTTTGTAAATTTTATTTAAGAAACTACTATTTATATGCCCGGTTCCAGTATTCTACGAGCACCCATTGGTTGGAAGTCCTACGTGTTAATGCCTGTCAGCTAAACTCTTACCTCATTGGCCAGTGCAGACTGTCACTGAACCATTAGTCAATGAGATGAAGGCTTATCTGACAAGTAACGATTCTTAGGGATACCAACAAGATATTTTAACTGGGCATACACGGTAAAAGTCAAAAAGTAGCTTAAGTAGGTCAGCTATCTATGTGCCAAATTTCATCTCAATCAGTCCAGTAGTTTTACAAAGTCAAGTGATAAAAAGTGTCGAATATTATGGATTTATACAAACGTTATGCAGAAATAACAAGGTACTAAATGCGATTTTATGCGGAACTATATAGTCAAAACCCAACTACACGCAGCATCTCAAACTTATTTATGACGCAAGTTTATGTATTCAAGATGTTAATTGAATGTTCCTCTTGGATATGATTTGGCCTTTTGGCTGATAGAGATTAGGCTGGTAACTATCATAACACGCCAGTAACTGGTGAAATAAAGGACACGTTAAAATAAACGTTAAATTTTTCCTCATCGAGGATAAACATTTGTATGGTGAACATAGATGTTTGTTTTCTATCTACGTATTCTTATATGTATTAAGAAAAAAGTATGTTAGTATTCTCTTATTTATCAGGTTCCTATTTTACAAACGTTGGTTATTTAAGGACTAGATGGTGTTATGTAAAATAAACAGAACTATTTATTTAATGTTGAATTGCAAGTGTTTTCATACATCTTCAAATTTTAAAACAGAAGGTCTACCTAATATAGATTAGTAATTGGTAGTAATTGGTATAGACCAATTATATGAATCTTTGTTCTGACTGACTGACTGACTTAGATATAGACAACGCACAGCCTAAACCACTGGTCGTAGAGACTTGAAATTTTCAGCGTATATTTGTCTTGGTGCGTAGAGGTGCGTAGAGGCTAAGAAAGGAATTCCTAAAATTCAACCCCTAAACATGTACAACGGGGACTGAAGGTTGTATGAAAATAGCTTCACGCGGACGAAGTCGCGCCTTTCGCTAGTGTAGGTATATTTTCATATTTTCAGCTATATGAATACCGTAGACTAAGTTTCGCTTAGTCTAAGTATGAAGTAATGGTAAATTATGAAAATAAAAAATAACAAGGCGCAATGCTTTCTAACGGTAAAGGAAAATCTCATGAAGAAACCACGTCACGTAGGGAATACCAATTAATACAAAACGTGGGTTTGTGCCAAACATAATATTTGGACGTACCTCTGACTACAGAATTACAGGCACATGAGGCTTAACACCTGTATGCCTCAGGTTGATGGATGCTGAGCAGTGTATCATAGAGCACGTTCGTAACGAGCGTGACTAAGTATATTTTTTTCTATAATATATCCTATGTTTATAAAGAACGGAGTTCTAAAGTAACAAACATAAAAAAACAATTGAATTGAGAATCTCCTCCTTTTTTGAAGCCGGTTGAAAAGGAAGAACAAATTGTCTGAACGAAAATTATTCAAGTGTATTTATCAGGCTTTCGAGTTCGTGTTGCGGTGTCAATCCAAAGAAACCCATCCCAATCCAATTGCGTAACTCCAAACAGCATGTTTGAAGTTGTATGGCCTGTGGCGCGGTCCGGACAACTTCGAATGCAAAGAAGTTGGTTTACTAGTAAACTTGAACTGGGTTGGTTCTTCTGAGTTCGCTTAGACTACGTGATGGCTCTCAGTTCGGTTCGGAACAAGTTTCCTGTGTATAGCGTAAGTCACCCAATGCACTGCATTTACAATCTATTTAGTTGATCAAATAGATGGTGAAGGCGGAACGGGAGCGGTCTGCAAATGCTATTAATGCTTTAAATTCATTAGAATATACGTCAGTATCTCGAGCCAATATAATTCGTCGGAACGATTTAATTTCTATTTACCACAGAGGCATCTTAAAAATAACTGAAAATTAACGCGTACTAATCTTCATTCGCTAAGTATTTACATAGTTAGAATGGCCTTTAAAAAAATCAGCTTATACATAAATGACGCTTAAACTATTGCAATGGGTAATGACAAACAGTGACGGGATCAATTTTAAGTAGTATTTTCAACTATGGTTAAAAGTTTGGGGGCTAGGCGATAACAATGCTGTGCAGGACAAGGGCTAACTACGGCAAAATCAAAACATGAACGTAGTTAACTACGTAGGTTGTAATAGGCTTAAAAAAGCAATGCGTTTTACAGCCAGAACTGCCAGAAGTAGGTGGTCCACCAACTTCACGGCATAAAGACTGTTAGAGGACTGACATCATCTAATAGTCACCAAAAAGTACAAAATAATATATTTTGATCGCAGACGTTTTAAATTGCTTCTGTTTGCGTTAAGCTTTGTAAAAAGTAGATAATTTGATTTGACGATGCTTTTTAATTTATAAGGTCTCTTGAGGGTGAAAGTTTGATTGGCACCTACTTAAAATTAGATAAGTTATAAAAGCTTAGTTAGCCTAATTAATAAATGGATAATTGTATTTGTTGCTTCGTAATTAGCCTTCACACCTCTGTTGGTACCTTTGCCTTATGCGCTGTAGGTTGTGGGTTCGACTTCTACTGAGATAAGTTTTTATGTGATGAAAATAGGTGTTTGTTTTGTGTCTGGGTGTTATATTGTATTCCGACCCTAGTACTAATAAACTCGGTTTAACTTTGAAATAGCTACACTGTACACTGTACTACACTTCGTCTTTATCATTTACAGGAAGTTTCAAATTAGATCGAAAGAGACCAAACACTGTGTAACTATTTCGTGATGCATCATCATTGTTAACAGCCTGTAGAAACTTATTAGGGACATAAACCCCTAATTCGTTTCTGGGAAGAAAAATTTTGATCCTCTTCCACCCACCGATTTACCGCAATTTTAACAATGCCGTCAGTCCATCGGGTAGAAAGGCGTCCTGTACTATCGAATACCGTAAGTGGGATAAATAGTTAGAAAAAAATTGCCATAATCCCTAACTTATACGAACTTTCTTTCATCACATATCTTCAGCTATATTTAATAATAACAACAGCTAGCTGTTGCCCGCGACTTTGTCTGCGAGATTCGTGACAATTCACACAATATCTTTATAAATAATGTATAAGCTATTATATTGTAATACTTCATTAAAATCCATTAGTAGTTTTTACGTGAAAAAGTAACAAACATCCATACATTACACATTATCATACTTACAAACTTTCGCAGTCGCTACTATTAGTAGGATAGCAATTTGCAACCTAGATTTGTCGCTTCAAAACTATTTCATTCAATTAATTTGTGTTATTTTATTCAATAAATTTATATTTGTCGGTCATTTACCTATGTGAGTGATGTTATTAATTTAAACGCGCGTGTAAGTGGGTCCGTATAAATTATTGCTTAAATGAATTAATGAGACAGGCATCGGTGTTGGAAAATGTTAAAAGCATAAAACGTGTATGGCTGAGTTGGACAACGTTTAACGCCACGTGGCATATGAGAATAACGTGTCTGGTTTTCAGTATCTCAATTTCTTATTTTACACTGTATTTATCATCAATGATATGATTTTGCACGTAAAAGAAAAGTGATGCCACCATTACTGTCACGGTTCCAATATTTTACAAGCATTCGTTAGTAAATGCTTGCCAAAACGCAACGATAGATCGTTCTCATATTTCCTGTGACGACATCTAGTTCTGTTTGAAGTACGATAGTTTGAAGAGTTTATCCATTCTATGTGTTGGACATAAAGTGGAGTGTGGACATTTCGATAGGTACTTAAATGTTAAAAAGTATGACACTCTCGTGATGACAAAAACCTTGCGACACCGATTTACCGATAGTTACAGTGCTTAAAACTAGTTACTACTAAAAATTAGTAACTAATTAATAATTATCATTACGACTTGGATCGTGCTACCTTTTACGCTAGATATTCTCTCAGATCTCTTAGTCCTAAGTACCAGTACCTACTCGAGATTCATCTAGGATATCTAAGGTGGGTAGTCAGAAGCACGCCAAGACATTACAGTTGATACATACCCACATTTTGCAGTAGTTGGTATTCCATACGTGGCTGATTGTAAGCCCATCCCCACTACTAGAAATAGTCTAATCTCTTTGGAATATTACCATTGTTCGTAGAAAATAATTCAACAAGAAACAGTCAGCAATCCCAAACTCAAATGTATTCATTCACAAAAATCAACAAAAATCCCAAACCCAATGTATTTTTAATGAAAAAGATGTATCAGCAATACAAAAAAAGGCAATTATATCGTTAACTACGTAAAAAACTGATGCACATCAAA
Organism: Electrophaes corylata; assembly: GCA_947095575.1. NCBI lineage: Eukaryota > Metazoa > Arthropoda > Insecta > Lepidoptera > Geometridae > Electrophaes > Electrophaes corylata. The sequence continues at coordinate 5,678,515 of OX352706.1, read as the reverse complement.
ATAAAACCGCAAAATATTGCTGCTGAGAACAGTCCGCGTATTTATTTTCCATTGGAGCGCGCTGGTAATAATTCATGCAGTCTGTTTCGTTGCATTTTTGATGACACCGTATTTTATATTACTGACAGTGGGAATCGCTAGCGGGGCCGTTTCGGGTCAGATAACACATCGCCCCTGTGTACACTGCTCACGTTATTTATGAAACCACTAAGGCAATATGCATATCATGCGGTAGCAGACGACAAACTACTCAAGCCTAGCAAACTATTAGAGCTTGAACACAACCCTACAATATTCAGCGTGTGACCTGTTAGGTGACGGCATCCAAAAGAATTAAAGAATTCTCAAACAGGAAACAAAACAAACATACACGGGAAACAAAAAAAAACAAAAAGTAGTTACATATATAGGTATATACCCACTCGACTAGTATTGACTAATGTGCTTTCATGCATGCGAATTCTGATTGAAATTGCCATTTTTGATAGTCAGAATGCTGTTGATAGCTATTCTATGCAAAATAAATGGCATAACAATATTTTACGATATAATTATTATGATTTATTTAAACATATCTCATAAAAATTGCACGACCGTGCAATGTTGTACGTTGAGTTTTTTATGATTTAATATTTATGATGAATTTATTTGCAAAGTTAAGTTAAAAGTGGTAGTATTTCCCCGGATAAGCCCTTCACTAAGAGCTCTACTACTAGCTACTATGGTAGCAGCTATTCATGTTTGATGCATTTAAGCTTGCTCTGTCCTCTGGAAGTGCATCGATATAAGTCATATAAAATGACTAAAAGATGCAAATAAAATATCTTTGACACAGACTTCTCTTCTCGTGAAATGTTACGTTCAATTTAAAAGTTCCGGATATATTTTTGTAGCCCCTCTACCTTTGAATTGGACCGGGCTCGATGCAACACGCGCCCAATAACTTTGAGAAATAGCCTTCTTTTCTAGACGTTTATGGTGACGAAAATAAATCGTAAGGCCTCAGTTTCTTGAAAATATCCAAACAATTTATACCGATTTTATTATTTACGAAATTCAACTTTTGACAAAAAGTAGTAAAGTGTTTTCTCGAGATAGCCCACTTGATGTTGAGTTACTTCTTCCTATAGCAATGGTATTCTTATAAAGCACTGTATCAGTCACTTTCAGACACTACAAACTGAATCCTATCTTATCTAAAACATTTTCTCATTTTAAACTAAGCACATGTTTCTTTCGGTAAATAACAAAGGGCAAGGTACTGAAAGGCCTATGTACAGGTATATTATGCAAAATTTACACACACCCTTTGTAACTAAACAACTATCACGTCTCACACAAAACCGCACTCTCAAGCATTAACATTCTTCACATAGCGCTATTCCTTTGACATTGTCAGATGCCTGGCATTTTAGACATCGGTTACAGAAGCAAACTCAGCGACAAGCTTGGATGGAGTGAGACTGATGCCCTTGACTGATGACTGACGCACATCACGATCTTCATAATGTGCATGAAAATGACTATATTCCATTAGGTATAGTGGTCATAACTTGTTTCATTGCCAAAGACATAAAGACATGATTTGCATTAAATTTCCAAATATACCTACATTTTTCAAACTTTTCAAACCACCTTGCCTTTAATTTCAAAAGAGATGTTTATATAATTTTAAAGTGTACATGATTTTTACTACTGGTTTAGATTTAAGTTAAGGTTCCAAATGGGTATGGAAATAGGTAAATTTCCCTATGCTTACGTAAGAGCCAGACATGCATTACCAACTTCGAACATACGCAATCATAATTATATAATTAAACTTTTGCTCACAGTATACACAATTAATCATCATCATTCATAGGCAGCTATTGACTCCCACTACTGACACCTCTCTTAATGTTTTTGAGTTTTTGCATCCAGCTCACTGTACAGCAACGATATCATCCACCGAAATCACACAATTAATAATGATTTAAATTTGTTGAATTATTTTAATGTTAAATATTTAAACTACTATTTCACACATTCTTGTTGTGCTCGCTCTCCGCACAAACTCAAGACAAACCCTAAATCGTTCGCAGTCAACATTTATTTAATCAAATGAACATAACAGCTACGTGCTTAGCTTACTGTTCTAATCAAATCTGGTGCGATCGACGGGGTGTTCCTTGGTTTCATTAACCCTTGGAACGTTTAGACAATTTTCGCATCTAAATTGGATGCCGTTTTCATGTTATCAGTAATTTAATAAACAAAATAAATTGAAAACTTTACAGCAAGAATTTTAGTAGAAACAAAACATAAGGTCTCACGTTATCTCATGAACCTTAAAAAAGTTTTCCAAGAACTACTTTTGGTTTGTAATCATTAATTAAGTTGCCTTTTCGTTTGCATGTGTCCATATACCAAACATACATCTCAACTCTTTAGTTCTCCTGATAGCATAAGGCTCTCAAATCTCAAACCCAGGGCCTCAAATACAACCCATGTGTGTGTGCTTAGTGAGAACTTAAATTAAAAAAATTGAATTTCAAGTATAAATGAAATAAAGCTATCAATTAATGTGACAAATTTAAATAATATATGAAATAAAATAACTACCTACACAATGTCAGGAGGTGCGCTAAGAGTACGCTAAGATTTTTTGAATAAAGGTTTATCTTTAAAATATGACCGATGTGGCGCGGCGAGCGTATGTCCGCCTGCGACGCAAGAGGTTGCGGGTTCGATTCCCGCCTTGGGATAAATGTTTGTACGATCTGCAAATATTTATTCCGGGTGTTCTGGGTGTTTTCTATGTATAATAAAAAATATCTATATATGTAATGTATTGTATTAAGTATATCAGTCATCTAGTACCCATAACACAAGCTCTGCTTAGCTTGGGGCTAGATGATGCTGTGTGGACTGTCCAGCATTATTATTATTATTATCTAAAACAAAAATATTCGATAAACTCAAACGTGACATGATAATGAAGAGTAATGATTCTAAGAAACTGTATGTGCATTTCAAAAGGTGATCATTTCCTAGAATTTATAATGAACCTATGTCCTATTTTACAAAGGGTACTTACTCACGGTATATACGTGAAAGAGATGTCATTAACGGTGTAAGGAAAACATTAATGAGCAAAGCTTTGCTACTGCAGGCTTCCACGATGAAAGCGGATTTTCGGCCTATAGAACTAACTAAGAATACGAATTAGACTACAAAATACAAAGAGAAACCTACCTCATTTTTGTTTTACCAATCCATGCCAATTTATAAATGCAAAGGATGCTGCCTGTTTGTTTTCAAGACTTATGCGCTTTTTAGACGTAAAGGTTTTTGGGGCGAGAATACGAGATACGATTAATGCGAGAATCTCCAAGTAAACTCAGACTTACGAGTAAGTTACACAGGCAAGTTTTTTATACTTTTCCAATAACCGCATCTTTGACGGGATAAAATCTCCTTATATAAACGGCGCTAATCGTTGGGATTGAAGTTCGGTCAACTTGTATATTGAAGACGAACATAAATTATAAATACTAATGCTTTTGTCTTTAACCGAATAACGCACTTTCATACATTCAAAAACTATAGGGTCGTCTGCTACAACAGTTTGTCCTTTTTTCTAATGATTTTAGGTTTATTTTGACAGTAACAGTAAACTGCGTAGTCGCGCGGATTTATTAGTTGTCTCATAAAACCCTCTGATTTACACTGGTTCATTGATTATTCCGCCTATTGGCACATGTGTGCATAGAAAATAAGCAAGCGCGGGTAGACTGGAAACCCACTTTTTTCCCAAATGCGTCATAATACCTGCTGTAGTAATAGAATTGCTGGCTGGGGAGACATTGCTTTTCATTTCTTCGGTTATGTTACAGCTCTTTGTGTGAGGCCGCAAGTCACAGTATATTGCATTCCAGGTTCCACTAATTAACTTGAAATTTTCAGAATATATTTGTTTTGGTGCGTAAAAGTGTCCTAAAAAAATAATTAAACAGGTAGAGAGTTGTTTAACATTTCAAAAAAATAACTAAAAGTTTAAACGTTTTTGCTAGTTTAAAATACAAATATCCTGTACAAGCTAAATATTATCTATAGGTACTAATATTGATGCGTATCGTTCAGCATTCGATTAAATTACGAGAATAATAAAGCAAATGACACGCTGCGGATGTACCCTAATGAGGGCTCGCTGGTTCAATAGTTATAGGTAATCTAGAAAATGCGATGGTCTAGGACGTTGTATAGCTAAAACTTTAGGCAATAATGGGAAGGCTTACTCACCAGCAACGTCTGCGCTCAATCCCAGGGGTTCTGGAATATGAATCACTGCAATCCAAATCCACGACACACAGAAGTTTATAGTTAGCGTTATCCTTTTAGAAGAAGAAGGATCGGGATATTCACGATCCTGCGATGCGAGGGACACTCCACAACAATAACTTAGTGGGAGGTGCGAGAAATCCGAAGGTCCACTGCGGTTCAGCGATATTCGACCGTTCGGCGCGAGCGTCGGAGACAGACTTTTTTCTCCCGCCTTCGCGTGAATGCAGGTGCGAGCGCAGCCGATCGTGGCAACTTCATACGTATCGGCCGCAAGAATAGGTACTTGCGCGGCGGCAAAACCCCCAGTAAGATTGCATCAATTACCAGGGAGGTAATCCAACCCTTAAGATACCTATAGGTATTTTTAACCATACAACGTCAAAAATATTTATTTGTATATACATATTTATATGAAGTTGGCGTAGCCAAATATTATAAAGAGGTAAAGTTTGTGAGTTTGTGAGGTTGTGAGGGGTAATATCTGGATCTACTGAACTGATTTTGATAATAGAAAGCCACGGTACCTGTAAGTGAATTAACCCGAAAAATGAAGAGTAAAAAGGTTTACCGCCCAACGAAGTGGGCACGGGTCAGCTAGTAGTTTATAAAATGAAAAAGTAAATGTACGTGTTTTGTACTTACCACCTTTAGATGCTTACGTATACTTCTAACATTTCTAAGCCAAAGCTCAAATAACTTTATCACAGTTTACTGCTGTTTCGGGACTTTCCGTCATTTCTTAAGTGTATTTCACTGAAGTTTTTGAAGTTTCTAAAGAACAATAGACAAATGAGTTGGAATGTTGGGTCGACTCTCAGAATAAACATTAAAATTTGTATGATAAACGATGTTTGTTCTGTGTCTAGTGTTATGAAATAAAATAATAGTATGAAATTCCAACATAACCTTTTAAATAACTCTATGCCTCAAAGCAAACTTTTTTAAGGGCTGGATAGCGCTGTTTGAAAGATATATTGATAAGTTTATTTTGTTTATATTTCTAGGGCTCCGTACCCAAAAGGTAAAACGGAACCCTGCTACTAAGACTCCCCTGCCTGTCTGTCTGTCACCAAGCTGTATCTCATGAACCGTGATAGTTAGAGAGTTGAAATTTTCACAGATGATGTATTTATGTTGCGGCTATAACAACAAATACTAAAAAACAGAATAAAATAAACATTCAAGGGGGCTCTCATACAGCAAACGTGTTTTTTTTGCCGTTTTTATTATAGATAATGGTACGAAATACTTTGTGGGCGAGTCTTGCTCGCGCTTGGCCGGTTTTATTTTAATATCTTGAAGTTCTTTTTTTTCTGAGCCTTGGCTCACCATTTTCTTTCAAGAAAATACTGTAGGAGACTTTGAGGGAGACTAAAGAAAAAAAAACAGTTATACCTTAGTTTTCATCCTAAATTCATACTAGATTCAATAGGGTAGTATTTTTCGTTGTTCGTTTGTACAGTCAGCTGCACTAGATTGTATACAATTCGTAACTTTTACACAGGTATTACAACTTAACAATGAACTCTTATACCTCAAAAACTAAAAGTCATGAAATTAGTGATAACTAGGTGATAACCTTACTTATTTTTTGAATAATTGTCATGTAAATATTTTTAGCACCGCTGTGAAACCATTTTGAAAGTTACGAGTGGTATACATTCTAGTGCAGCTGACTGTACTTTGGCGCTTAAAAACTTTTTACAAAAAAAAAACATTAATTTGTTCCAAAAAAATAAATGTGTTTTAATCTGGTGATTTCTGTTTACGTTCACCCTAACAAAGTAAAGTAGTTAGGCTAGATCCGGGCTCGATTCGTTCGTGATTCCAGCATGAAAGACAGGATTATGTATACTGTCTACGGCTGAGAAACACAGTGCCACGTGGCTTAGGCTACGATAATTTCTATTAGAAACCTAAGGTCTAGTAACCTAGAACAGTTAGTGGTAGGAAAAAATTTTTTACTAAAAGGTCAATTTTTGAAAATGGATCTTATCTGACTTTTTCTTGTGGACTTTTGTGTATTTTGGACTTTTTGTGATCTTTTTTCCTAATACAATCTTTGCAGGAAGTAAATATTTTTACTATGCATATATTTAATGTTTTTGAACACGGTTGAAAGTGATTTAACTTTTTTTGTATTTAAAGAAAAACACAAAGTTCCTAACTTTTGACATAACGCCATCTTGCCCCAAATTATGAATTTTTTTTCTAAAAGAGCCAGATAACTGATAGAATACTTATCGAATACAATATAACACCCAGATACAGAACAAACATCTGTGTTCGTCCCTCAAATGTTTATTCTCGGTGGGGATTATACCCACATCTTACAGGGCAGAAAGCAAAGCTACACTACCAACTGAGCTGTGACGGCTGTCATATTATTAGTAAGTATGTCCACGAGATATTTGGTCTATTAGGAGACAGACAGACAGCGGAGTCATAGTAATAGGGTTCCGTTTTACACTTTGGATACAGAACTCTAAAAAAGACCGATTAAACATTAGCGCTGTCTTCATTTGTCTGAATGAGATGGGTTCTTGGCAGAGCCAAGTTAGCACAGGTAGACAAGACAAGGAGTAATCTCTATTTTACACGAGGTATCAAGCAGACAAAATTTAGTCGCTTTGCACACTTTAGCCCGGCAGGTCTGGACAAACACGATATCAATTCTTCGAAAACAAAATTTAAACGCAGTATTGGAGAGTTTTATACATGTAATTTGAAAGGATTTTTTTTATTTTTAAGCTTCCAAAAATGTTTTACTTTGATCCATTGTTCAACACATCGGAGTACAAAGTACCTACCGCCGTAAATAAACATCGTTTATAGATTTAAGAGAGCTTGTTTGTATAGGTTCATTTAAATTAAACACAGAAGGGTGAATTTTAAAATATTCACATCACGGATTACCTTTTGGACTTAGAAATGACCACACGATAAAGATAAAATAGGGAAATACTGTTTATTCTAAACAAAAGGGGAATATGTGAGTAGCTATATTTAATTAAAGTATGGTGATAGCTATGGTAAGCTCTACGTATTGTGTATTATAAAGTTTCAGCTATTGATATAAATATTCAATTTTAATGCCGTTAGTTTAGTTTGTTTGTGTTGTCTGGAAGGGACTTAAACTGCATTTTAATTTTATTGTATATTAATGGAAACACTTGCAACTTCATCCATGTGAACCTATTTTTATACAAAGTGCAGCCCTATTTTCAAAAATGTATACCTACACTAATAAAAAATGTAGCCTGACAATTTTAACCAGTGGCTTAGGCTGTGCGTTGGCTATTTATATGTCAGTTAGGATAAAGGTTCATTTATATATTTACCTCCGATCAGTGATACTCGAGAGGACGGGTTACAAACAGAATCATAGCTCAAAGCATATGCTTAGACACATTAGCTACATTTGTTAACAAAGTGAGAAAACATTATAAACAGTTTTAAGTTTAACAAAATTACAACCATGTCACCTAGTACATAATGTCACTAATGGTCGAAACAAAATAAGAGCTCAATTCTCAAGTAAGCTCTTATTTACTGAGACGTATTTTATGCGCCGACCCTATATCATTGATCGAAGATATTTAAAAAAACATAATCACATGTTTGGGTTCTCCTTTAGATTAATGATGACATCATCTTCTATTTATTTTCCACAGTACAAGCTCAGTTTGTGACTGATGGATCTGTGTAAATATCAGTTTTCAGTACCTCAGTAGCACTTAGTACTTAGTAATTCAGTCTAGCCTAATGAAAAATGAAAAATGGCGCAGGTATAACTCTTATGTATTTTATAGGATTCAGTAGTACCTAAAAATACGTTATTCAAACACCTACTTAGTTCTTTACCTACAAAGATGAAATTACAATTTATTTTCAGTCCGTAAATAAATCACTCAGCATTTTAATGGCTTCAAAATGTGCTCGTAAATAAATTAAGTCGACTATAACGATCGCGAATAAAGCATCTGTTGCTATTCATTACTATGCCAAAGGAACACATTCAAAGAAACACTTGAAAAACATGAACGTTTAATATTGTTATTACTTACTTCAAAGAGGCATCAATAGCTACCCACATGACTTCGTATAAATTCCACCGCATAAAAACGGCTAAAGAAAGCCTAAATAAATAAGTATGTTTACGATACGGCATTTTTAGAACACTTCACATATTTTTTATCTGCTTTTATCGACTGGAGGAACAATAGCGGTTCGGTTTCTTTGAAAAAGAAAGTTTAGCTGGCTTTGTTGTTGGTTCAAATTGAATATTCATGTGGGATATGGCTAAGGTCATACGTCGGCCCGTGTTCATTTGATATAATTTCCTCATAAATGATAGGGTGGACTTCAAAAGCTATTTATACTTTATACCCTTAACGGTAACAAAACACACCTTTAGGTATGTTAGGTCTGTTTTGTTGCTTTATTACATTAGATTTATGCTACAAAAATAATAATCTGGAGATACTTCTGACTACACCCCTTAGACATCTTCGAAGAATCTTGAGTAAGTACTTGGTACTAAAATTAGATATCTACCGTGCTTGGGGATTAAAGTCGTGATTCTATTTTTTTATTATATGTATTTTATTGTTCTTGGCAAATCCTGTCCACCCCAAGGTTGTTATATGTATATTAGTTTTGTAGCGCTTATCGTAATTATAAAGAACTTGATTGTCAAAACTGAAATATCAGTTTAAAAAAATACCATGGAGGTTAACACGATTAAAACTTGAATTTGAAGACACTTAGTTAACTAACATTTCAAGCAGACCTAATTTTGACAATCAAATTCTAGTTTCAATCTCGTCTCAGTTTCAAAAGATGTAATTTTTTGTGTAGACTGTGCGTTGTATGTCAGTCTACTTACTAATCCAGATAAAGCAGCCTAAAAATAAATAAGAAACGAACAATACACAACCTGAATCCACATAACTTTGGCTGTGAAAGTTAAGAGCCATTTCAATTACTAATATTATAAAACCAACTAGCATTACTTGCAGAATTTCACTAAAACAATTAATTAGTTCGAACAATCAGCTTTAACCCCACTGTAATAAGCTAGAGTCTATAGTACCAGTTTTGTTTAACACAAGTGATTCTATTATAAAATAAATATTTGTCGTTTCTGACTGTATGTTAGTTTACGTATTCAAAACCTTGAGAGCCAGGCATTGCAAACAAAATTTTTTTTATAAATTCATTGGTACACGACTGGATTTGAACTCACGACAGGATCAGAAGGCGGGGAAACTCCCACTAGACAAGTGCTTTGCAACTGAGATATCAGCTTCCAAAAACTGGTGCTACGAGTCAGAACCTAATTCTGAAAATGAGTCATCAGAAGGTGGGATCTTAAAACTGTTTGCATTACCCCACTTCACTTCAATATATCCAATTAGTGAGAATTCATTATCTCTGTACGTGTTCCTTCAGCAATAGTGATCCGTTGAAAGAACCCTTAGGATCCCCTGAAGTGGTACTTGCTGGTGATTAGTAGTGGAGAACACTTCACGGTGTGGAGACTGAAACAGGTAGAAATGTCAACTTTAATTACAAATGTAATTATTAGATAAGCGCGGGACTTCGTTTGCGTGAAGTTATTTTCATAAAATCTTCAAACCTCTTTGCTTTTGAATTCCTTTCATGGTACCAGGGCCTCGGTGCCAGCATTTACAGGCACATGAGACTTAACACCTGTATTAATAATATTGTATGTGATATATTTTGATGATTGTAACTCAACCACCGAAATACCAACAGGATTTTTCTTCATAATAATGATAATGCTGGACAATCCACAAAACATCATCTAGCCCCAAGCTAAGCAGAGCTTGTGTTATGGGTACCTACTAGATGACTGATATGCTTTACAATACATGCATAGATATTTTTTATTATTATAAAAAAAACCCAGAACACCTGGAATAAATATTTGCAGATCGTGCAAACATTTATCCCAAGGCGGAATCGAACCCGCAACCTCCTGCGTCGCAGGCGGACGTTTGCCCGCCGCGCCACATCGGTCGTCAACTTTATGCTTTTAGAATACAAATAGTAAAAAAAATAACTTATTTATGTCTATTTGTGTCTAGATTATTATAATCTTGTTCTTTTTAAGGTATTTATGAAACTGAATGTCACGCAAAAAGGGCCCACCAGCGGCCTTGTTGCGAAAACCAGTCCGCTCACCAAGTACCAAGGTATTTATTTATAAACATTTCTGCCTGGCCGTCATCCGTCATCGGCACTTACCACCAGATGAGATTATCTTGGAAAGTAGGCCTTGAAGTTAAATAAAACACGGACTGAATAAATAATGAAAACACAGAACAAATTGCTGATATAATCTTTTTATTTTAGATCAAATAAATATGGACAGACATTTTTGACACAACTTCATTTAGCCACAAACTAAGCAAAGCGTATTATGGAAACCAGATAACTGAGAGAATACTTACATATTTTTTGTAAATAAATACTAACATAAAGTACAATCTAGCACCCAGACACAGAACAAACGTCTATGTTCATTACACAAATGGTTTGTTCTCGGTGGGGATCGAATCCAAAACCTAGAGCCTAAAACGCAGAGCTAAGTCTGTGAAAATCGGTATATAAATGGGTTACTTACGAATCTTGAGCACATAATCAAAATAACTTGAAACCCCTTTCTATAAAGCTATAATTCTGTGACTACTTCACCCTCGTGGGGCGTCAGTTGAACGCAGCCTTTGTTCGTGCGTGGGTTTCCGAATACTAGTATTATTGGCTGCTGGGGTTAATACATCGGTTTTAGATGTTCATTGAATTTAATGCTAGATAATGGACCGAATAAGTTTATTATGAACCCTCAATCTCAATCTCAAGTCAAATTCAAAATTTAATAAAATCCATGGATGATTTTAAATCGTCTTAAAGCTAGATGAATCAGGCTTTAAAGCTCAGTTAGTAGTGGCTGTGCTTTCTGAGCTGTAGGTTGTAGGTTTGATTTCCACCAAGGACAAATATTTTTTCTCTGTCTGAGGTTATATAAATTATTCTCTAAAGTTATTGTTGTGCTCGTAATACGTTTACCTGAAATACACCTATAGAACGGACTCTGATATTGAAGACATCTAAACTTATAAAGTTACTTACACGGGTATTTTATTACTAACAACAATTAAAAAATTGGGTCTACAAAAAATAAAGGATACTTGATGTACGGAATTTTTGTTGAAGCTATTTTCATACATTCTTCATCTCCCGCTGTACCCTTATAGGGGTTGAATTTCAAGAATTCCTGTCTTAGTACACCCCGCACTAACACAATCTTACCATGAAAATATCAAGTCTCATCGACAAACGTGCGTTGTCTATATGTAATTTAGTCAGTGGTAGATAAATTATCCAATTTTCCACAGTTATTTTGACACAGCTTATGGTAAGAATAACTTTAGTGACGAAATTCTTGCTACAAATTGAAATTAAAAACAAACTATAGAATCCATTCCAAGCCAGAGACAGACAATAGTGCATCTTAGGGCGAGCGACATTGATGAAACGCCTCACCGAAGCTTCAAAAGTGCCGAGACGTCGGATTGCTTGCAACCGCTAGGAAATGACTAGGAAATTGCCCCATTACGCTTGCAAATCGTGAGCTGCATTCGAATTACTTCTTTGCTTGTAATTTTGCATGCTATAGAGAGAATGGCTTGAAAGCATCCCGGCGTAGTGTCGCGCGATGGAATAGTGTAATTGCAGCGCGCTCGCGATTTCACGTCATAATGGATTGACGTAGATACTCCATCTCATAATCACACCAACTGCTTTGGGACATTTTTTATTCATCTCTTGGAAAAATACATTCCAAACTTACATAAACAATACCTCTTTTTATTACAAAAGTAGTGAAATACGCAGATGACCCATTTGATGCCTGCGTTCTGTAGCCTGGGTCAGGTAACTGGTACCTTAATTCACCTAGCTAAAACTATTCTAAGTAATCACTTTGATCCCATGGAGTAATTAAATGAATATTGGCTTTGACGCGGTAATAACAATTGCATCACCTTACGTATAACATGTTCACCAAGTATTCTTCATTCGCTTTTTGTTTTATCATTTTAGACGTAGCACCCGTAACGCCACTGATTGGCGGAGGTAGCTCTTTCCCGGATCCACTATTTTACGAAAAACTGTATACAAAAAGTACACGTCTGGTAGATCTACTAATAAAGCTTTCTTTTGTTTTAACCAATGACAGATCAACCAGATTAGAATCAGATCAGAAATTGGAAAATATTACTTTAGAAATGTAGGTTACCAAAGTGCGGCGCGGTCCAAATCCGTGTAAAATATCGAATGTAGTGTTTTATTGTAGTTATTTAAATTCTAATTTGAACTGAACAAAATTATTTTTATATGTTTGTGAGTAGTATTTTTTCGTTAGTATGTGCAAATAAAATTTATCTGACGGAGTAAATAAAAAAATAATGAATCATAAGTAAATAATAGCTTCGAAAACAGGCAGGACAGGGAGATAGATCGTCGTATTGAGAACGCCTGGAAGAGCAACTGGTCCATGAAAGAACACATGAAGGGCAACCTGCCTCTAACACTTAAGCGCAAGCTCATCGACATGTGTATATTGCCCGTCCTAACCTACGGTGCACAGACATGGTCACTGACAGAGTTGCAGAAGTCCAAACTCAAGATTTGCTAAAGGGCCATGGAACGCAGTATTCTCGGCTTCAAGCGCATAGACCGAGTGCGTAATTCCATACTGCGTTCCTTAACTGGGATAAGCGATGTAGGAGACAAAGCTGCCAGGCTTAAATGGGATTGGGCGGGGCACGTTAGCCGGATGCCTCCCGATAGGTGGGCGAACACCTGCACTCCTTGGGTTCCTGACGGACGGCGACTTAGGGGTCGCCCAAGAAAGCGTTGGAGAGACGACCTAGACGCCTTTGAAAGGACGTGGTGGGAGAAAGCTCGGAACAGAGAGAATTGGAAGTCTTTGGGGGAGGCCTTTGCCCAGCAGTGGGACGGGATAGGCTAGGAAAAAAAAAAAAAAAAAAAGTAAATAATGGATTTTTTGTTTGTAAAACTAAAATCAAAACTAGCCTTACTTCATACAAATACATAATAAACAGTTTTAAACAAGAATATACGCAGGCAACACAGGCAGCGTACGAGTAACTTTAAAATTTACATTTGAAACTCATGTTTTTGAAATAAAGGAACCGATCTTAGCAAACAAAACAAGCAGAAAGCAAGTAATATTGGGCAACTTTGCACCTTGCAAGTGCAATGTTTTGTGCACGTAGAACTTTTAAATGCGTAATCGTGCAATATCTCTTTGGTCACGTAGGTATCCAATCAATGGGTTAAACTTTTAAGATGCAGTGTGCTTGATCGTCTTCCAGAAAATTTAATTGAAATGCTTTTCACTGATTAAACATAATTTTATTTTTTATGAAACTACTTCAAAGTGTGGGGGCTGTACCAAATGTACTATCTGGACGTACCTCTGCCGTTCTTCTAAGTATATCAGCCATCTAGTACCCATTAACATAAGCTCTGCTTAGCTTGGGGCTAGATGATGCTGTGTGGGTTATCCAACATTAATAACATTTATTTTATTTTTATTTATGTATTTGGTCTACCAAAACTATAAGCTTTGTATTTTCTGTCTAAGTCTACACAATCAAAGTAGGAACACAACCCAATCTAAGTTCTACATCGTACTCCATGTTAGTTGCTTGTAGCTGAATTAAATTCAAACTCTGGCATATGTTTACTAGAAACCTGCAAAAGTTACGTCATGTAAAGGCTACCTAGAAACCCAACTTTTTTACCAAGTTTTTAGTTTTTCCTTGCTCATTATGTATACAATAAAACAGTATTACGTCGCGCTTAGACAGCGCGCCATTGAGAATATTAATACTGAATATCATTTCTATATTCTACACAAAAAATCAAATAGCCATCAAGCACCCAACAGTGCGGCCCCCGTGCGGTCACTACGCGGTTGGCCGTTTGACAGGAGTTTGAACGTTGCTATCTAGAATATAGAAACCATTCTTTATCGATTAAGTACCTAGATATGTTTCACCTTTTTATTTTCCTACTTATTTTTATGATTTTACCTATTTAAGAGGCAAGAAAATTGTCCCAGCATCGATGCACAGTGATCAAAATTTATTCGTTTGTAACCCAGTAACTTTCCGGGAACATTGTGGCCGAAGTACATCGAAAAGTTTTCTTGTTAAAAGTTTTATACTGCGGAATGAGTATAATAATTTCTGAAATCACTTCCTCAGTAAAGAGTATTAATATTACTATTACCAATGGATTTGGATATTTTGGAGTTTGTTAAAATTGCTTACACCGTCAAATGTCATAAACAAATATTGATATACATTTGACACAACGCCATCTAGCCCCACACTAAGCAAAGCTTGTAATATGGGAACCAGATAAGTTACAAAAAATCTATATACTTTCTTTTTTGTAAACATACACCGAATACAATATAACACGCGCACACAGAACAAACATCTGTGCTCATTACATAAATGTTTGTTCTCGGTGGGAATCGAACCCATGATCGACAGCGTAGAATATAGTGTTAATAATTATAAAGAAAACGGGGATCGTTGATGTCGGTGACAAGTCAGCCAGATTAAAATGGGATTGGGCAGGCCACACCAGTCGTATGCCTCACGAAAGATGGGCGGCGGTCGTCACACAATGGGTGCCTGCAAATGGACAACGAAGCCGGGGCAGGCCGAGGAAACGTTGGCGTGACGACCTCAATAATTTTCATAAATCCTGGTGGAAAGCGGCAGAAGATAGAAGGCAGTGGAAGGAGATGGAGGAGACCTTTAGGACAGTATAGGTTAAAAAAAAAAATAATAAAGAAAGGGACGCTACAAGGACTGCGTCTAAAACCATAAAAACACCGATTTTCTTGGATATTTGATTCTGATAGTGAAAGAAAACGCTGGATCAAAATCTGGTTGATACCACCTAAGAGGCTTATTTGATGTGTCCTCATTAGTGTATATAATATATAAAAAGAAAATAATATCAAAGCTTTCGTAGATTTTTAATAACTAGCCTTTCGTAGTAATTGAACAGTTTAAGAATAAAACGTTGATAAATTCAAAGAAATTAGACAAAGTTTTGAAACTTAATCATCGCGTCGCCATCCGAGCTTTTTGAAAGACATCTAAAATTGGCGAGTAATCCCTTTCTTTGCGGTAATTTATTTTCAAATGGACCGTTTTTTCGGACTCATGAAAAACTTGCTTGATTTAAATTGAAGTCCTTTTAGAAGTTATTAAAAGTCTGAGAATATACATAATTGCCTTGGAAGCGTAAAAATGTACTGAAATGTAAACATTGTTTTCAGACGAAATATATTTTTCCAGCCTTTTACTTAACTTTTTTATATTTGTGCACAACCAACTTTTTACATAACATCATTCAAACCCAAACTAAGAACAGGTGGGAATCAGATGACTGATAGAATTCTAATGTAGGTACGTTTTTTTGTAAATATATACTTTGAAAACAGATACTTGCAATGTTTATATGTTAATTTGTTAGTTTAGGTCAAATCTAATGGTTTGTGAGAATCATTACAACGGATAGTCTATATAAAAAAACTAAATCGACCTCCAAGGTTAAATTTAGATTTACAAAATCAAAAAATTTAAAGGCACTGAGGCACCAAACAATAAACAAAAAATCAATCACACAAAACCACACCAAGCACACCAAACACCAGTGTACCTCAGATAGGTGGACGCAAGATATATAGGTAAGTATATAGGTAGGTAGGTAGGTATAGATTGGTACGTGACCTTCAAGACATTTTTATGGGTGATGTTGTCACTTAACATCTACTGGGCCATGTTTGTTTCACCATGATATTCATCGAAAAAGTTAAAAAAACTCATCAACGATCAAAAGTGAGTTCTAACTGATCCTTGTGATTTTACTAAATAAAAACTTTTCTTTTACGGGTCTGGATGTAAAAAACTAAACTATTTCAACCGAAATGCCAATTGAAAAGGCACGGTGTCCGTAGCACGTTTCGTAGCGTCCGCTACGACGGTACTACGTCGATACGTCGTCTACGAGATTGCGTTGATTATAACATTTTTAAGTACGGTCATGGATTGGTCTATTTTTATCTTGCGAGAAAATATTTAACACAGTATAAAAATGGTGTTCGATAGTTATTTTGATCACCCACATTCTAAAAATACTTTATTATAACCAAATGTAGCTTCGATAGGAATATACCATTTCAACTGGATAATCTTTTTCTATCGGCTTCTGGTGTTATTTAGCGAGTAACAAAAAAAAAAAAAAATTACGTAGTAAGTGAGTTACTGTGTTATAAATGTTAAATTTATTATATTATAAAAAAAAACAAGGTTTGTTATGTAATACACCGTTCCTTACATTACTCATAGCACATTATGTACTGCAACAAAGCAAACAGAGGGCATATTATATAAGCAAGCTAAGCAATTCTGTCTCTACATTCGGTAGCATACTAATCTATACCAATTATAAGAATATTTGTCCTTACTGACTGACAAATATATGAAAACTGCACAACCTAAACGATTGTAGAGTTCTGTTGGCGTACTAAGAAGGAATTCCCAAAATTCAACCCCTATAGGGGTACAGCGGGAGTTGAAGTTTGAATGAAAATAGCTTCACTAGGTAAGTACCTAGTGAACCACAAATATTCAAATTAACAATATGATGTAGAAAATATAGAATGCTTAATATAAAACAATAACAAAGCCAATTTCTTATCATTTAAAATATCAAGTATATTATGAAAATTCTTATCTAGGTATTTTCATTTTCAATAGGAATTTTTCCACACTGTAATAACATTTGTCTTGGAGTCAATCTTTTAATCTGCTATGAAATAGAGAGTCTTTAGGTTCATTTTTAATATAAGCAAGAATTTTGTTGTGGATTCAGATCAGGTTCTAACTAGCGGGTTTTTTTGGCAATAAAACCTGTGATATTGCGACAGTTTGCTTCGAGTAAATAGATTGTTCTTCCATACACTTTGGACTTTACTACTAGCGATACCGTTGAAAGAATGTTAGCATCTAATGGTGCAATGAACAAATCTACTTTATCTCTGTTACTCATAATACAAATTACAACAGAGCCTTCTCAGCAATGTAAGACGTAATAGTCTTCGCGTTAGTTAACGCAAAAATATAAGTGGAAATTATCGCAACTCTACGTAATGACCATTCGTTCCGATGATAAGCAATTTATATGACCCATTATGGGATCTGAAAGTCGTTAAGATAAATGTCGGGAAATTCTTTCTGCTAATTTGAGTGAACATCTAAAGATCACGCGGAATAAAAGAACGCATTAAGTTTTACGCTTCAGAAAAACCTTCGCAAATCCGAATACAGTCTATCGACACGATTTTGTATTACTCTTGTCACATATAACATTCCAGACATCGCCCGTCTGCCTTCAGACCTCGTGAAGACAACCGGAAAATTAGAAAGTAAACACTGACTTCCTACGCTACGATTTTATAGCGCACTTTATCAGGAAAAACAAAAAGGAAATACACTCTCATCCTTAAGCATCCATGGGCAAGATAATTACACCATGAGAAAACCATAAAGAGGTTCTTATTCAATTAAAAGAGACTGAGTACTGCTCAGTTGTTTTAAGAGATACCCCGGGGGCTTAGGAGACAAATTTCCCTGGAAACAAATGCGATTCAAATTCAGACAAATAGTCCCCGTGCGGAAGGAGCCGTTTACCAGGAAATTTGTCCATCACTCTTGGGCCGTGCCAAATTTGTTTTTCTTTTCCTTACTAGTCTGTGTATCGCACACAATATTGTTTATAAAATATTACTGGTGATTATAGAGTTGTTTCAGTTGTATTTTAAAATAACTTTTAAAATGAACCGCAGGTTCACGTCAAAAGATAAAACACAGTATATAAAAAAAAATCTAAGCTAATTCAATGTAAACGATAGTCAATGAAGTAAAAAGCGCTTTGTATTTAGCAAAAAACGTATATTTACAATTGTATATGGTAATGACGAAAAACAAAAACCTACAAGGCCCGATAGCACGCTTCAAGGAGTTCGTCGTCAACAGCCGACGTTAGAAGTAATACCTTATAACCTTGTCCCTTTCTTTGTAATCAAATAACCTAATAAGTTGTTCGTATTTTAATAAATAAGAAACCGTCACATGAGCCTTCTTATGTTCTGAAAAACGAATCTGCGCAAATATTAGTACTCCTTTGAACGAGCGGCCACTTAGCTCCTTTGAAGCTACTGAATGATGGAGCAAATGATCCGCCTGTAGGATCTTAAAACTTAATTGGCTCTAGTATTTTAACGATGTATATCTATAGCATTCCCGTTTATCAAACCAGCGTACAACAAATAAATGTAAAAATCGAGTATCAAAAACCAATTGAAATCAAGTGATATATGAGTTTAAACTCTATCACATCTCATTTATGATGAACATGAAAATTTGTTCTGTAAGAAACAACATGTAGAGCTATCTGTTTTTTTTAAGGTTGTCTTAGTTAGCGGCTAAACGGCGCTGTGTTAAATATCTGTTTGTGATTTCATGTATTTTTAAATTATCACTTTTTTACCATACAATTTTTTTTTCACATACACTCCGAACCAAACAGTTACCTGGTAGCACAGTCAATGGTTCTAACTGAAGATGATGTTAATAATAAAACGTGGCAAATAATAGGACGCGGAGTAAATACGCGAGTGTGAGTCCCCGATAACGATAGCATGTCCAAACAACGGCATATTGCTTGCGGATAATCCCTGAGGCTCGTTAGCTGACGCGTGCCGCGAGACAGTCGAATCGGGACTCCCATCAGAAGCGTGAGATGATAAGAAAGAGAGCGCGCAGTAATAATTAGCAAACTATAAAGTTTTTCACGTTAATCTAGAGTTCATACTAAGAGTATCTCAAACTGTTTACAACAAAATTCTCAACTTCAAAATTTACAACACTTTAATATCGGCCGGCAGAAGTCCACTGTTGGATGATGTCCACATAGCCCACATCTCCTATTTATTGAAAAAAATTTCAAACCTTTCTCATTCAGTGCGCTGATTTCGCGTAATCTTTACAATGTTTTAAAGTGAGTGCTAGAATCCAAGCCAGGCAGGAATGAACCAATCTTGATTTTCAATGTTAGCTCTATTGAAATTAGGAGGTGTTTACAGCAGCTATAGTTGACATATTGGCATTGATTAAAAACATAAGGTTTATCAAGTATTAACAAGTGCTTTATTACACTTTCAATAATGAAAGTGGTGCTCTGTCATTTTTGTTTTTGGATTCACTCTGGGTTCGTGCAAACTTGGGATGTTGCAATAAAAGGTTACATTTATTTACAGGTTGTATCAGATATCCACGCTTGAAATATTTACAAAAACGACGCTCGCAGGCTCGAGTATACCCACAATATACCTTATATTAATTAGCTAGCAAATGGAAAAAAAACCACGATCTTCAAACCGTTGCTTTAATATTGGAAAAATATTTAACATTTCTGTTTTTTTTTTAAGTTTTATAAAACTATAAGATTTTCAGTTAGCGAGGTACTTTATCCCGCACGTTTTGCTATCAACCGTGAGTCCGTGAATCGTGATCTATTTGTTTGGCCCAAAAAGCGGGCAATTGGAAAATGGTGTCACGAAGCCTCTTGACGTTTGACTTATGTGCGATCACAGCTTTTCACGCTCCAAGCTTTGTCGAGGTATTTGTACGCTTGCAGACGAATAAGAATCGACGGTCACGTCGAGTCGCAGTAGATTTACAATGAACAATGTGGTACAATGAACAATCAATCATCGGGGTTTCTACAACGGAAAACAATAAACGGAATTTTGTATTGTCGTTACACTGCGCGGCATGTCAGGT
Source organism: Electrophaes corylata (assembly GCA_947095575.1). NCBI lineage: Eukaryota > Metazoa > Arthropoda > Insecta > Lepidoptera > Geometridae > Electrophaes > Electrophaes corylata. The sequence continues at coordinate 5,658,203 of OX352706.1, read as the reverse complement.
AGTGATAACTTGACTGTTGAACGGCTACCTAGTTACCCCGTGGTGTAACTCAGAAGTTTTCCGGAGTAGTAATATGACCCTATTAGTCCGTAATAGTATGACCTTGAGCCAAGATGTAATATCACCCAATCTAATCATATTGAATACACTGATATTCACTTGGCACCCATGTAACATAGTTTTCATTCCTCACGGTGAACGAACCACCTAAAGTGAAAATCCTGTAGATTTGTCGGTTAACGTCCGGTTACAATATCCTACAAGCGTCCGTTAGTAGCACCTGACAGGTAACATTAGCTATTAAGATGAAGGTTTATCCGATAAGCAACGATTTTAGTAATACTAACAGAAGCTTATAAAATATTAAAACTAAGCTTAAGCAACAAAACATAAAATATTAATAAAAATATTAAGGGATGAATTTCTAGTTTGAATTCTTAGTACACCTTTACGCACCAATATAAACATACCCTGAAAATTTCAAATATTTACGACTAGTGGTATAGGCTGTGCGTTGTTTATACGTCAAGCAGTCAGTCAGTCAGGACAAAAATTGTAATAATTGGTATAGATAGATAAAACTTGAGCTTTGGAACCAAAATATAATAAAGTATTAGTTATTAATTTATCCGCAACATCAGAATGGATAAACACTACCATAGTATTAATAGCTATCTATTACTCGAATAGTCCGAAATTCATCATCTTTACAAGGTTCGAAACAAAAGGCCTTACCGCTTCTAATAATATACAATTACCTGAAGAATGGTTTCTCGACGTATAATACTCGAACTATGGTAGAATATAATAGGTTTTTCTGTTGAAACTTATCTTAGCCCTGTCTTTCATAAAACACGCTTACAATGCTTAGTAGTATATGTAAGGATTTTATATACCGGAAAGCGACAAACACGACGATGGATATAAAAAAAAATAGAACAACTTAGATCTAACCAATTACCCACCAAACCTACCCACCTACTGACAACCTTGAAAATATAAAAACCAATAATTAGTATAATTGCCACGCTTACTTCCATATCAAAAATAAAAAAATAATCCTAAAAGAAAAACAATTTTAAAATTCTCCCATTTCTTATAAATGAGCAATGACAAACAACGATAAGGCTATTTCTGGCAGTCTTTTAATAAACAACGTGATTGAAGCGTATGGAGATTATTTTCGGACCGATTCAATATATATTTTTAACTAAATTTTCCAAACTTTTTCTACTTCTGCGAATTCAGCATACACAATCTTTTATCACAGATGTAATTACACTAGAACCGTGAGTAATTCTTTTCGTCACATTGTGTTCAGACTCTATTGTAGCGAAATGGCCAGCAACAAAAGATAGGTACGGCGATAATGTTATTGTTAGCCAAGTGGGCCTGTGAATGGGTTACCTTTATTGGTACTGAGCCAGTTGTACCGTCTCGCAATATTGCAGTGTTAATCGAAATACTTGTTTTAGGACTAGGGGCTTAGATGTTTTTGTCATTCGTTTCAAAGCGATTGGTTTTCTACATTCGTTATCGCTCTAGGTCTATGTATGGAAAAACGGAACACTCTTTTTATAGAATTTTCTGATGGAACAAGTAACCTGCGGATGTTAAGTGGTAACTATCACCAGACAAAGCATTGCCTTGCAGGTAATGCAGGAAACAGGGCAGCGTGATTTTGACGTTTTAAACTTTTCAGACCAAACTATCAAACAAAAAATAATCCCATTAAAAATATATATCGTGGCAGTCTCCTCTACTCACTGTATTTATCTCCTCTGTTTTTTCGGTTTCTCCAAATCCTAGAAAAGAGCAGAAACCACTAAAGTGATAGTATTTCGGTCAGCGTTCTTCTTATGTATGCTACTGGTGCCTACGGTGTTACTTGAAGCATCAAATTGACCCAAAACATTCTGATAACCACAAATACGTATTTCGTTTCGAAGGGGTGTAGGCCCTCGACCACAGACAATGACAGCAATATACTAAGTTTAGAAACTTAGTCTATACGGCCGTACCTTCGTCAGCTTTTAAACATAATGCGGTTACGACTAGGTAAGTAACTTATGGGCAAGTCTATAGTAGACTAGCCTGGCTTGATTCGTGAGGTAGCTGGGTTCAAAAATTACTTTTTTTGAAGGTCAGGTGACGATTCTGAGTTCAATCTGATTTTGTCAGATGATTGCTCAATATCAAATTAAATTCAGATTCGCCACTTGACCTTACAAAAAAGATAGAAAGCCTTATAATTTTTTTATACAACTTGCTAACGGAACAAACAGATGCCCCACCTGATGTGAAGTGATTACCAACCTATAACAAAGTATTGCCTCATAGGTCAAGTTCGTTAGGAACGTTCCCTATGATTCACTACTCAATTTAATTACCCCAACATACTACTATTGTACCAGGTCAAAAACTATTTTTATTCCATGTTTCGTTCAAATTAGTTCAGCAGCTCCTGCGGTGTGATTAAGTTACTTACATGGGTTTTATGGTAGCTACTCGATAAACAAGTCACGGCAATAAAATTATTGTTTTTTTGCAAAAAAGTATTTATATAAATCTATACGATTAAATTCATTTTTGCGCTGCGTGATCTGAGAGCGTAAATCATTTATTAAAGCACTTAAATTTCGGTAATTAGTTTAAATATTATGTGAGGCTAAATTTGAACAAGCTGCGCCGGCGAAAATCATTATTGGGCAATTTGTCGCACTCGAAGCGGATATAGCTCAAAAAATTGTTCGTAGCTTTACTTATTTAATGGACAAGCTAGGAGACAGTACTTTAAAAAAAAAAAAACATTGAAGACCAGAAAAAACGTGACATAAAGCCGAGTACCTGTCCGTTATTGACGGTGAGTGGCATCAGAACGAAATTATTTGACGTTTTAGATTAACTTTTATTTTTGATAAAAGATTGCACTTAGTGTAGTATCGATAACTCAACTTAACTCAGCAAAATCGTATGTATGACCGCGCTGACAAAATTCGCCACATCCTCCTTTATGTCTTCGCATCACTACACGCTCGGCCACTAGACAGCCGGAAACCCGGTGGCCTCTGTCTCAAAAAATTCTGGGTGTTGCCGACTCTCTAGAGGAGCACCAACCAAATAACCCGCCTTTGGAGAAGGTATAAAAAAACCCGTGACTGGGAAGTATTAGCTTCCAGAGTTGAAGCTAGGGTAAATAGCTCCAGCTAGAGGCCCTCACCTGGAGCCGTAAAATCTGCTGAAGACCCGATCGATTGATACATTCTGGAAGTTATCTTCAGTCAAAAAAGCGAACACAGATGTACATGCTAATGATTTGACACTAAGGGCGTCAAGTTTTCAGCATGTAAACAGCATGTATGTAGCATGTAAACAGGTCTTTGCATCTAGTTTAGATTATTCATACAGGCTCAGAGGCAACTTTTTCAATCGTGCCTCTTCTTACGGGACGCTGTAGTGCCTGGGGCAGGACTTGAGATGTAGGCTTGCCCTATTTCATCCTCACAACTTATATGGGCGGCTATGACATACTTATTGCCAATTAGACGTGACGTGACGATAACTGTATGTCAAGTTCAAGTATGGGTTTGGACTTTTTCTACTATCGATATCGGTAAAGGTTGTAAGTTTGTCTAACTAAAGCCTCTGAAATGTATTACACCTAACTGAGTCTACTGTATAGCTTTACGCTGTGGCCGACATATGATCAATTTATTAAGGGACCACAGTAAAACTAATTGGCGAATGGACGCGGTGCAAATACTTGAATTGTCTTTTGATTGGCAATGGTATAAATAATGGAGAATTGAGTGAATATAATTTTTAGTACGCCGATCCAGATTTTTTTATAAAAAAAGTGTAACAACAATAATTACAATGTACTAAAAAAAAAGCATCACGACTCTAATACCTAAGCTTCAAGTACCTATTCTATACGTGACAAGTTGCAAGCCTATCACCGCTGCTAGAATACCAACTGGTTTCTTCACGATGCTTTCCTTCGCCGTAGGAGAACACTGGTATTGCGCACAAAAATTTTCGAACGGTTAAATCCATTGGTGCACGACTGGATTTGATTCCACGACCTAAGAATCAGAAGGCGGGGTCACTCCCACTAGAACACTGGTATTATGCACTTATGCACCTTCTAATATAAAGTTTTGTTTCGAATAAAACTATTCTATTAAACTACGACGGTTACATCTTTTAGATTAATTCATAACACTTTGTAGTTTCACTTCTCAATGTACTAGGCATTACTGGTCTGACATTTACATGAGAGCAAAGGGCGTAAATATCCCTGGATAGTTATATCTAGCGACGTGAAACTACTGAGTGACATACTTAACATCAGGTGAGTCACCTGCTTATTCCAAAAGCAAGCCGTAAAAATAATTTAGTGCTGTAAATAGTGAAAATTAACTGTAGTTAACTATATATTGTTTAAACTTATAATACCTTTTTGAAGCCTTCGTTTCGTCAAACTTGGTTATTTTATTTTTCTTTCTGTTAAAGGATACCTACCTATAAAAGTTTTTATGCTAAATCGGTTAAAGGTTGGGTAAAGTGAATCAATTTACTTGCCGTCGCCTACACCCTCTGGCCTGCACTAATTGATTTACTCAGCAACGGGATACCAACCTCAATTAAAACTGTAGGTAGGTACATAAATTGAGTAATTGACAATAATAAGAGAAGGTAAACTGACTCAGACCGTGAAAGCAGTTATACTGTTGACTAGCGATTAAATTGATAAAAAAAAATGGTATTAAAACGTTGGATTTACGGCATAGGTTCTATAAAAGACTACAAGTGACTATTTTACAGATATTTTTCAATCCCTTACATACACTAAAATGATGATAAAGGCTCGTCCAGGAAAGAACTACCGCCGTACCTATTACTGTCTCCAAGCAGTGATGCTTACATGGCTGTGTTTCGGTTTGAGGAGTGTGGGTGCCAGAGAAGTTATGCCTCAGGTTGGTGGACGCAGGGAAGTGTATCGGAGGGCATGAACCTATAGGTACATGCCCTCCGATACGTGACCTACAAGGTAATGTTTTGTTATAGGTGATGGTTACCACTTAACATCAGGTGGGCCATATGCTTGTTCCACCAGCATAAAAAAAACCTCGCCTAATTTTGCTGCCAAACAGTGTGTTTCAGTATCAAAGGTGTAATTATTGGTCATTGCCTCAAGTTGATGCTATGTTTCGGGTGAAATGTATCCTTCGAGTTGATAGACCACTACTTCAGATGGGATATCTGCTTGCTTGTAGGCGATACCTGCCTACCGCCGTGTACCGCCTACACTGTCTGATAAAAAAAAATGTGATAAATATTCACTTGATTTTATCAAGCGAATTATTTAGCTGTAGGTATATTACTCCATCAGGCAAAACATCCAGCTGTAACCTTTATACTGTATTCTCCGAATAAATTCTGCTTTGATTTCCTCTAGCTTTGAAAGTCACCGTGAAATTAGCCTCGCACATTCGCTCTAAGCCCCAACAAAATAAACTACGAAACGAGAACTCACTGGAACCAGCAATAACTTATCTTCCACTTAATTGGACTTTATTTCCTTTTCATTTTCTCTATTTACATACTTACAGTAACATATTTTTCAGGTTTCGAAGTCCATCAAGGGCCCTGGATCGTCATGCTCATCCATATTGCGAACAAAAACACTTGTATAACTAGCAGGTATGGTTGACATCCCCTTAAATATCTTAGAACCAAGTACCTAAACAAAATTTTTTGAGGTGGTATCAGAGATTATTTAGAAGTACATTTAGAACATTTCTTTTTGGGCTCTTGTACAACAATCGTGATTTTTTCGCCGTTTTTAGTATATATTATGGTACGGAACCCCTTGTGTTTTTTCAAATTAGTTATACCTTAACTTTGGCTTATTTTTTGCTCCACATGGAACATTCACTGTAGTAAATACAGCGTTTAGACATAAACTCTGAAAATTTTGGCAGCGGCAAACTACATTACTAACTTTCGTAGATTTCCCATGACGCTGGTAAATCGTCAGTCCAGCAAAAGCGGAAACTCTAATCAAGCTTACAAAACGTCAGCTTAAACTGCACTTACAAGTAGTCCACCGAGTCTTATTTCTAAAATGGAAGGCGTTTAAGTAAAATAAATTACCTGTTACAAGATGAGAGCTGGTGACCGAGCGGGGATCAGCAGGCGCTCCACGGAAATGAGAAATGAATTGTGGTGAGATCGAGCGCTGAAGTGCACGAGATAAAACTATCAGTACAGACTTAAAGTATGCGGTAGTCTTACATGAAACTTTTAACGGCAACCCAGGTTGGAAGGAGTGAGAATTTTCAATGTTCGATTTCCGATTAAAGATTCTTTATTTAAATATCTTTATTTTTTTTGGGATCTTGGAAACGTATAGATAGGGGAGGCCTGTGTCCAGCAGTGGACTTCTACAGGCTGATGTTGATGATGATACTGCAGAATATTTCAAGAAGTAATATTTTAAGACTGATGTTTATTACATGTTCTACCTCCATACTTATTAAAATCTATACCAATTATAAGAATCTATGTTTTGAATGACTGATATATATCCAACGCACAGCATAAACCGCTGGATAGGACTTGAAATTTTCAGGGTATATTTGTCGTGATGCGTAGAAGTGTTTTAACAAAGGAGTTCCTCAAATTCAACCCTTGATCGGGTACAGCGGGGGTTGAAGTTTGTAAAAAAATAATTTCAAGTGAACGAATTGGCGGGCGATTTTCGCTCGTAAATCTATAAGACAAGAAATGAAATGTGTTTTTTATTATTTACAAGTTAGTAACGTAATTTTATAGCGATAACTTATTAAACTTTGTTTCTGAGCCGAGTGAAAAAAACCTTTGAGAACGCCGAGTTTTCTATTCAATTATTCATCACTAGTTTCCGTCTGCACTATCGATTTCAAGGTTTTTTGTATTCAAAATACTTATGTATAAAGATGTAATAATATCTATTTAATTGTCAGCAAAGTGGTATCTATAAAACCTTTCGAAGAAATATGTCTAGATGGTCTGTCTACTTGTAGCATGATTGGTCGTGAGTCAGAGGTATTTTTGTAAAGGTCTCGGAAGGTTCGACTATCTCAAATAAAATAATAAATATTTGTGAACATTTCACACCACGCCATCTAGTCCCAAATTATGCTAAGCTTGTAACCATAGAAACCAGATAACTAACAGGATACTAAATAATTTTTCGTTTTCAATTACTTAGAATACAATGTAACACCCAAACAAAAAACAAACATCCACACAAATATTTGTCCTCGGTGGGGATCAAACCCACAACCTACAGCGCAGAAAACAGAGCTACTTCTTACTAAGCTATGAGTAACAAAGAGATGAGTTCGAGTCATAGTTATCCTCTATAATAAAAAAATAAGTTATTATGTAAGTAACATTCTTACCATAACTAAACACTTTGCGAGTTTTCGCTGTAGAAACATGATTCGTAGGCTTGCCCGCGTGAAAACCAAAGGTTATTTTGTTTTACAAAGTATCTGTCACGGCTTCAGGATTAATTTGTTGTCTGTTTGGGGCCGACATTTTTACTTACAACAATACGTAATACTGCTAACATAAAATGAACTGAGAATAGCAGGAGCTAAGGTTGAAATCAGTAGCACTACATCTAATGGCTATATAAAGCACTGTGCATACGTTGAGTTGAGAATAGTACACACAAAAATATAAATACGATACATTTTTTAATTCATTCATTCATCACACCGACTGCATGACTGGTATAGAAAATTGTTGTAAGCGGATGAAGTTACGGGTAAGAACTAGTATTACTCCTACTATAAAACATTGAATACCTACTATTACCCAGTGGACGAACGTGGAGTGGAGTGGAGTGGAGTAGAAGAACCAGGGTCACAGACATAGCTCTCAGAATCAGCAAGTTGAAGTGGCAGTGGGCAGGCCATATAGCTCGTAGAACCGATAACCGTTGGGGAATAAAGGTTCTCGAATGGCGACCACGAACCGGAAGACGAAGCGTAGGACGTCCTCCTACCCGATGGACTGACGACATTGTTAGGACCGCGGGAAGTCGATGGATGGAAAGGGCTCAGAATCGTTCTTCCTGGAAACGTGTGGGGGAGGCCTATGTCCAGCATTGGACTTCTACAGGCTGATGATGATGATGATGATGACCCAGTGGACATCAATTGAAGGCGTTGGTTTGGCCTTCGCTTAAATTAGACAAAAATCAACGAACTTAGGTCCATTTTAGGACTAAGGATCAAAGTCGTTTCAAGCTTCGTTTCTGGCCCGGGTTAATTCTTTATTAAATTTCATGCTCGCTGGCATAAGCTCAAACACTACGTTAGTAGAATTAAATTATGGTTGCGCCAATTACACTCGTTTTTGAACCGCTCGATGGCCGATAGCCAATTTATGAACGGCCGGTTATGTTTTAACTCGATATCCGGGCATCGTTATGTCGCTGATGATCGTGTTATGGGCGTTTATAATGGCACGAAAGGCTTGGGCTTATTAAAAGCCAAGCCGTATGATAAAACAACAACCTTTTCCCGTTATTATTCTTTAAGCACCAGTGGTTTAGTGGGAGTGACCCCGCTCTCTGACCGTCGTAGTCGTGGGTTCAAATTCAAACCAATGATTTAATATCAAAAACTTATGAGCGCAATGCCTGTGCTCTGATAAGGCTCTAAAAAATAATCAACATATAGGGAACCAGTAAGTATTCCACTAGCAGTGATAGCAAGATTGGCTTGCAACCTGTCACGTATGTAATACCCATATTTTTTTAAAGCGTTTTTATTTTTTAAAGCAATCTCACCGATACAGAACCTCTCATATTTATAAAAGAAAACACCCTATAGTATATAAATGCAACTGGAATGTGTACATAATCTTGCTAACATACCAATGTAACATGCCACGGTACAAAGACGATGCTATTGTCCAGAGCTTTTCAACAAAAGCTCACTGCATCCCACGCCTTGTCTGCATACTAATCTACTAAGTCCTACCTCAGACAAACATACAGTAATAGTAGCTCTTTGTAAAGGGTTCCTCCGGAGGAGTATCAAGTCTTGTTCTGCAGCTAAGCAGCTTTACTGTGTTTCGGTGTGAAGGGTGTGGGTGCTGATGAAATTACAGGCACATGAGATTCAACACCTGTAGGCCTCAGGTTGTTGGACGATGGGTCATCTGTTGAGTTATTATTTAACATCAGGTGAGTCATCCGCTGGTTTAAATTAGTAAAAAACAAATACTCAATGTGCTTGGTGAGCAAATGTGTAAAACTTTATAAAATATTTTTTATTAAAATTTGTATCAACGACTCGTGAAGTCTAGAGATTTTTTTTTTATACAACGTGCTGATGAAACAAGCAGATGGCCCACCTGATGTTAAGTGGGTACCATCACCTATAACAAAGCATTGCCTCGTAGGTCACGCTCGTTAGGAACGTCACCTAAAATACACTGCTCTGCGTCCATCAACCTGAGGCATACAGGTGTTAAGCCTCATGTGCCTGTAATTACACCGGCACCCACACCCTTCAAACCGGAACACAGCAAGCTGCTTGGCGGCAGAAATAGGTATGGTGGTAGTACTGCCCCGGACGAGCCCTTCACTAAGACCTCTACTACTACTAATAATAACTACTACTATACTAGATAATGCAACTTTCAAATATTATAGAGAAGTTCTTAGACCTAACGAATGAATGATCATCATAATCAACCAGCCTGTAGACGCCCACAGCTGGACATAGGCCTTCGCCGAATTTATGCTAAGTAGGGATTATTCTCTACAAATTGTCAGATGTTAGATTGTCAGATTGTTAGTTGTCAGACTGACAGATGTCAGATTGTGTTATATGTTCAGATGTCCGATTTTCAGATTGTAGGTTTAGGTTTTGGTTGACACTGGCAGAATTGTGACAATAGCCATAGTAGCCATAAAAGAAGTGAAGTGAAGTAGGTTTTGGTTATGAATTATGTATAGGTTTTGACGAAAAACGCCACATTTTTCTTCAAAACCAATGGCAGCCGTCTTTACCTTATTTTTACTAACTGAGAAGTATTTACTACCTTACTGGCCAGTGTAAGCGGTCCCTGTAACATAAGCTAGTGAGATAAAGGTTTAGCTGACAATCAACGATTCTTAGCAATACTGACGGATGCTTGTAAAACATTGGAACCAGGCATAAGTAAGTTTGAGTTTGTAAGATAGAACTAGATCATAGACTAAACTATTATAAGAGATAGTTATGAGGAAGTGCGATTAAACTACGACGCTCACCTTCCTGCCAAGAATTTCCTCTATCGTTAATCAAATCGAGTGTTAAATGATCCGACGAACTGCGGCAGGGGAGGAACAATTCGATAGAAAGATATTTCCCAAGCTAGTGGACTTAAGGTCTGGTTTTATAAAACTGGTTGCTGTATTATGACCAGTATTAGATAACGGAAAGGAAAACAACTTCTAACCTTTGCGACTAACCTCCGAATACCCAAACCTATCTCCGATTTAAGCTCGTCTCAAGTGATTGAGAGTAGTGAAGAGGTAAATATAAACAAATTATGTAATTTTATGTACTTACATAAAAAATATAGTTTGCACAATTACGAGCAATTGTTAAACCTTCCGTGCCTGATAATAAAACACACTAACGCACCTATACATTCACTTAATTTCGACTCAGTACTGCAAATCACCATCAACAGCCTAAATATATGAGGGTTTAACATTATGAGGTTTAAACATATGAGGTTTTTTTTCAATATATGAGGCCTAATGAGTCATATGTTTCCAGAAGAACGATTTTGAGACTTCCCGCGATCTTTAGAACATTGTTGGTTCATCGGTAGGGAGGTATCTACAGGTGTCTACAGCGTGTCTTCTGGTTCGCGTGTCCGTGACGGCCAAATTAGGACAGTAACCTGTTCTCAAGAAAGCTTCACAGATGATTTTCTCCTCACAACATTTTTTCTTTAAGAATCAATGGAGTTGCTAACAGGAACAATTTGTCAGAAGTCTATTTTGCCGGCTTGGATTTAGCTTGTTTATCTTTTGAATTGGCCCAGAGCGGGTGAAACACTTCACAAACTCATTTTATATTTTGGCCGTACCGAAGGTAATAAAATATGCAAACGTAAAAACGGAACTGACTCGTGCAATTTTTTACGCTCAATGTTCTTTGAGTAACTTTTGAAATTGAGCAAAACAAACATCAATCAAAAAACTGCCTAAACATTGTTTTATTTACTGTAGGTACTTTTCTAAACAAAATATTAATAAATATTCTAATAAATATTTTAGATATACATCTTTTTTTAAATAACATGCAGCAGCAGTGATAAAATAAATATTAGGTACACGCATACCTATTTTAGTCGTCTAAACAATATTTTTTTAGCTTATACATTTTCATTTATTTTGAATACTACCCATTTAGTTTTAGTAGTAATAGGGCTCCTTGTGAAAAAAAATCTCATTGCTGCCGCCACGCAACGTTGTTGTGTTCCGGACTTCGGTTTGTAAGATGTGAGTGCCGGTGAAATCACAGGCAGATGACGCATCAACCTGAGGCATACAGGCGTTGCAAGCTTCATGTGCACCCCCACCCTTCAGACCGGAACGCAGGAAGTGGATTGGCGGCACAGATAGGTAGGTTTAGCATAATATTGTATCGCGCTCTTACTACTGCACCGATTTGGATGAAACTTAAAATAATATAGTTTTACAATTTAATATAAAATTTACCAAACCCGAGCAAAAAGGCCCTGGAGGCCCTGATTGATTGACTGGAACAACGTACAGCCTAAACCACTGGTTGTAGAGACTTGAAAATTTCGGATATTTGTCTTGGTGCGTAGAGGTTTACTAATAAAGGAATTCCTGAAATTTAACCTCTAAACGTATACAGCGGGGGCTAAAGTTTATATGATAGCTTTACGCGGGCGGAGTCGCACGCGTTTCGCTAGTGTTTAAATAAATAAAAATCAAATACCAACCAGCTACCTACAAGCTACATACTTTTTCACATCACTAGCTCCAAGATGCTTTCTCAGGAGCATGCAAATGCCACACGGCGGAACGAAACATCTACGAATAGTTTCACAGCAAGCGTAGCATTCTCTTCTAAACCCTACGCGACCGCAGCGTCGCTACACTAGGCAAAGCTTTGTTTTCTATACAGCAGCAACCGTCTTTCACGGCCGTAATATGACCAAATAGCAGTGTAAGCTATTTCTTGGATATAAAGTCGAAAATCGCGTTCAAGATTATCTAAATAACGGTCAATGCTTCTGGTAAACGTAACTTTAGCCTGCCGATATTCAGACTATGTGAATTATCCATGAAGCATAAATTATTGACACTAGCTTTGGCTATGAGTGGAATTTCAACACTTGCGTAGATAACAGAGGAACGTGGCGTGTGGCTCAGAAGCGTGCTTTTGGTATAAACCTGATTGAAGGTATACATAGTTTGGTAGGTACGATACCCAGTAAAATATATCTGAGGTTTATGATTTCTTCGAAAGCATCTTCATCCAATAGCTCATTTAATGCGAACTTGTACTCGAAGTAACTTTCTAAAACTTCCTCAAGCAAATATCATCAAACCAGGTAGAAGTAGTCCATCTACCATTATATCTACGTGCGCACGACAGCCGTCAGAACTCAGTTCGTAGTAGACCTGCCTTCTGCGCTGTAGGTGGTAGGTTCGATCCCCACCGAGAAGAAACATTTGTGTAATGAACATAGATGTTTGTTTTTTGTCTGGGTGTTATATGTATCCTAAGTAGGTACCTATGTAATTACAAAAAAAATATTTATCAGCTATCTGGTTCCCATAGTAAAGTTTTCCTTAGTTTAAGGCTAGAGGGCGTTGTGTGAATGCGTGTTGGAAAAAAATTGGTCCAAGATCGAGATAAGTGGAAAAAGGAAGAGGCCTTTACCCAGTTGGTATAATAAATAAAAATAAAACACCTGCTGGAATACACAACTTACATGCCAGAAAAACTATTGTCCTATTCAGTTCTATCAGTTCAGTTTTTGCAGTTCTTTAAAAATTTAGAATATTTTGGTCTAGTGTCATTCTTAGAACAATAAATGCGTTTCATCATAGTTTTTTTAGTTCTCCCATTATCATTTAACCATGTTGAAGTAAATAATTAAAATAGCAGTTTTTACACGCTTTGCTAACGGCTAGGTGGCAGGGAGCCAACTTTGTGTACGGTGGTAATGGGTGCGTATTAAAGGTATAATTGATAGTACGTTATAATAAAAATCCACGAAGTTTTTATCATCCACTACTTTACAAAAACTTCCCTTGTACCTTCGTTCCCAAGAAGAACGATTTTGAGCGTTCATCCATCGGCTTCCCATGATACTATTGATATCGTTATAGGTCCTCTGTGTAGGAGGGCATCCTACGCTTTTTTGTGGTTGCCATTCAATAAACTAAGTATAATAATTATCTCCAAAATAAACAAAAATAGATAAATCGTCTAACCTAACCGTATCGTCGTGTATCGTGTTTCCATTTTATTTGTTTAATTACAAAGAAAATTAGAACTAACGCAAGTATTTATAATTGGTATGTACAAAATATATATGAAACAATTGAGCTATCTATAGACTGTTACAAACGATCTACAAATAGAACAACTGATCCAAATCTATGCCAATTGGAAGGGTCTCCTAAAAACTGGGTGCGCGTAATGTTACGTATAATTCATTGCGACGTCAGTTATCATAAAAACACAGGTATGTGATTTATATAGGTAGACTACATGTGGAAACATGTTCGACTTCGTCCATCAGATATTAATACAAACTTCAACCCCCACAGTTTACGGGCTTAGTTTCGGAAAGTCCTTTCTTAGAATTACTAAAGAATATACTAAGGCGAATACACCCTGAAAATTTCAAGTCTCGACGACCAGCGCCAGCGGTTTATGCTGTGCTTTGGCTATTATGTCAGTCAGTCAGTCAGGGCAAAGATTCTTATAGTTGTTATAAATATAGATAAATAGATATATACAAATAACTTTTAAACTACCCTCAGTTTAAAAGTTATTCTAAAAAATGCAAACCGATTACAAAATTGGATAACGAACGAGAATTTCAGCCTAGCATATCGTTAAAACTTTAGTATTTCCGCATTTGTTGATTTTGTTTGCATCTCGAGCTTCTGAAAAATATCAAATAACTTTGATTAATAGACTATGCGTGCAAACACCATGATGTTGGGCATCAATAATAATAATTAACGAGTGTGTCTGAAGACGTTAGAGAAACAATTACTTATGTCAATCAGGAAACCTCTTTTGTACGCATTATCCGCATACTCAAAGTAGAAAAACTCTCAAGTATAGAATTTTCGAGACATGCATCAGGTCTGAAGACGATATAGAAATAATTACTTATGTCAATCAGGCTTTGCTTTCTTGAGAGTTTTTTTTTCTTTGAGTATGCGGATAATGCATACAAAAGAGGTTTTATTTTGTACGCAGACTCAAAGAAAAAAAAACTCCCAAGTATAGAATTTTCAAGACATACAGGCAGGTCTACATGTTGAAAATGATAAGCAAAATTTCGTAATGTCGTTTTGAGTTAAACTACAAACGACACAAAATAATAATAAATAAATAAATAATTGTGGACGTTTTTACTCAATATCATCTGTCCTATGTGGTATATGTTATGATCATAAGAATATTTTTCCCGCTCAGCATAATTTCTACTTTTTAATTTAAATCGTTGTGGCAGAGCAAACAAGTTGGCAAGCAGTCGCTACATCGAGCCATTTATTAGCTGTCATAAATTGCTTCTGTGGGTTTACTCAGTTTCAATTAACGTTACATATCATAGTACCGCTGACATAGGCTATGCTCTAACAGTGAATCGATTAGTGTGGTTTACTTATTAAAAACTTAATTAAGTTGTGAATAAAATATTAAGTAGTAAATCTAGTAGTTGTGTGAGAGCAGTAGACCTCGTGAGCCCTATTATAACCATGCAATAACCGACACTTTCTCCTTTTCCGAAATTGAAATTCGTCCATATATAACGCTACGGTAAGCTTCCCCCTCCACTCTCTTCTTATGGGTTTTTTTTGCAACATCTTGTTTAAAATGATCTCTTTATTGTACTTCTCAAATTTAATTATAATCCGTCGATAAATAACGCTATAGCAATTTTGCTCCTTTTCCCTTTTATTTTCTCCTCATATCAAAAACCGCAGTTGACTAAAAGCTTAAACAAATCTAGGAACTTGTGTGCCAATTATTGACAAAATCAATAAAAAACTTCGACCGTAGGCTAAAACAAACAGATAGACTGACAGACGGACAAAAGCATTTTTGACTAATCTCGAAGCTAGCCACCGAGTTATACTACTGTGCGTATGAAGTACAAAGTACTCTCAGATTAGGTGGATAAAGTTGCAAAATCATTCGTAAAATTTTACAGTTTTACAATTAATCTTTCTTTATGTTTTGACATAAAAACCTCTCTTGTAGACTGCATTGTAACTTTTTGTACCACAAATAGAATTCAAATAAGCTCAGAGTTGAAACTGGGTTGCAAAGAACAACTAGGGCAGAAGAAAAACCGACAAATTCGCAGTAACGAGCAATCAATGGAGGAGGCAAAACCTCGCATCGGCTAAAAGAACTAACTGCAATTTAATAGTTCAATGATTTCGAGATAGTCTCAAAACTGTTGGAAACCGCTGGGGATCAACATTTTAACTACGTTATACCTATCTTTATTGAAACCTCTGCTTATATAAAACACTTATTTCTAGAGTCGACCATATTAATAACTAGCAGCTCGTCCCAGTTTTGCACGGGTTTTAATAAGGATCCCAAATTTTTTTTGAAAATATAATAAAATATTTGTCACCCGGGGATAGTGTAGCTTCCCAACGGTGAAAGAATTTTTCAAATCGGTTCAGTAGTTTCGGAGCTTATTCAATGCAAACAAACAAACAATCAAATCTTTCCTCTTTATAATATTAGTAAGTATAGATAAGAATTATTAAAAATAACATAGAGAAAGCAAGAGATAGTTCTTCCATGTTTAATGTATTTGTATTGGTTGCCGGTTATTTCGTAGATACATCTGACAATCAAAATTTTACCTAACTTTAAACCTATCTTCTGCTTATGTAAAACATTAGAGTTGTTGACTTTGATACTATTCAGATAAATAAAAAAAAAAACGAACGAAAATAATGGGAACGGGAAAAAACTACGAAACTGGCGAAGCTACGAGTGGCCGTTAGTTCAAAATAAAATTAACTTGTTAGAGATTTCTTGCAACAATAGAAATTGCAGACGATAATATCATCTGAAGTAACAAAAAATATTCGGATTATACTCTCATACTTTCTCATAAAAAACTTTTGTTATGGAAGTAATTAATTTGAAAGAATGCTAATTTTTCTTTTAATCGCTTCCTTGGCGCCGCAACTTTTATCTACTTTGTTTGGATTACTTTCGGCCGGGCAGCTCGTGGTAAGTTCAGTATTTTTAGCTTTAAGTTTTAGCTTTTTATAATCCATCGTTTTACTTCAAATTAATAAAGAAATTAATTCAAAACAATGAATAGTATCTTTTTTGAATATATAACTTTTTTTAGTGCTCACCAAAGATTTTTATACCATCTCAAAAGTAATGCCCTCGAGCGGGCAAATCTTTGTAAGTATCTTTGTTGATTGAATCTTGCTGATACCCAGACTTCTTTTCTATTGGATTTATGTGAGGTAGCGAGTGGCTAACAAGGGGTTAGAAGCAGTTAGATTCCTGCAGTAAAGCAAATATTTGCATAACTTGTTAGGATCTATTCTGGGTCTGGATAAATGAGTGACTGTATTTTTTTATGATTATCGCCCGGTGCTTATGTTTTACTTCTAAAGAGATTTAGTCTGAAAAATTATCTCTTATCTTTTTAGCTAATTTAAGCGAATAATAATTAGTAAGTAATTTAATACCACTGAGATAGGATTACTTTACAAAAGTCAAAGGTTTTCTATCGTTTTAATTGTTCGTTTTTCTTTTTAATTGTTTTTCTGGTGTTATTTCAATTCAATTGCATTATTTTCTTAACATTTTGCATTTAATTGCGGTCTCAGCAAAAATTGTGTTTAGCAAAAGTTACTACGTGGCATCTTGATTTGAATGAAAATATACCTATAAAAAGCCAGCTTTTTTAACTCAGGATCAGTCTTAGCTGTTTTACTAACTTCACTAAAAATGTTTCTCATCCACCAGTCCTCTATCGTCTCCTGTGTACCGCAGTTATCAATCCGCCCGCTAAGGTTGGTGATGGCAAACCCCCAAGCGTCAAGGTCTATGCACAACAGTGGAATCATAATCTTTATGGAAAAATATATAACATACTAACATAATAATTATCAGCCTGGATGATATTTTTACTTAAATACTTAAAAACAAGGTAAAATGGTGAAGTATTGTTTACATTATATACTTATTCTGCGTACAAATCGCCAGTAAAACATCTTGTAAAATGAAAGAGCTAACAAATAAACGTATATTTTGCTTGTTACTGTTATTGCACTCACTTTGTGCTTGTCTCCTTATTATTGTAGAGCATTTTTCAAAGCCAATTTATTTGCTGCAGTGCCGTCCTAAAGCGATATGATGGCTGCCTCGTTTGAAGATGTATACCTTTATCATAATACCTACCTTGAAGTATTTCTAAACTTCTTATTATTGCATAGTATTTCTGAATTACCAGACTATCTCATAGTAGCAGAAGAGTTCTTAGGGAAGGACTCGTCCAGGGAAGTACTACCACCATGCCTATTTCTGCCGCTAAGCACATGAGGCTAAACATTTGTATGCCTCAGGTTGGTGGACGCGTCGATTAGGTACAGTTCAAACAAACGTACAATACCTCAGAGAAAAAAAAAACAAAAAGAAAGAATGTGATAGTCGGATTGTAAATGAAATGAAATAAGGTACAGTAAAATAAAAAATAAATACTTAGGTATATAGTAAGTATCTTAAGTTTGTAACAAAGTTCATAAAGCTCTATTCTTTACTATGAAGGTCTTGAAGACTTTCTCTTGAGTCTTGAAAAACGTAGTATTAAATAACTATGTAGTTTCTAAGAAATGAACTATACCGTAAACGCTCAGAAAACAACACACATTTTCTCGTTCCATGACATGCCCACGTAGGTTAAATCTCAAACAGAATCGCAAATGTAGGTACTCGTACGCGATAGCCGCATTCGTGACTACCCAATGTAGATCAAATATGAACCAAATTGGTTCGGGGAACACTCGACGGACCTTGGATACCACCGAGCTAAGAAAAAATGGAACTGAGGGCCAAGCACGAATAAATTTGACTTTCGTTACGTAAACGTAGCATCGATATATTTAACTGAGCGACAACCAGGCAACTCTGCAATTGAAATATCCATGCTACGCAATGTAATTTAAATATCAACACCATACGTTGACACCTTAAATCTATCCATATATTTATACCAATTAGAAGAACGATTGTCCTACCCTTCCTGACTGATTGATCAACATATAGACAGCGCACAGTCTAAACCACTGGTCTAAAGACTATTTGGGGTATTATAAAAGTATAAATTTTAAGGGGCATAACTGTCTTAGCGCTTAGTGGTGTACTAAGTAAGGAATTTTTGAAATTTAACCACTAGCAATAACTAAAAGCGTGCACCCCCTTTTAGTGGAATATAATAGTTTAAAATATGTAAAAAAAACTTTACGCGAAGGCCCCCTGATCTTAAAAATGATAATTCTATTACATCACATAGTGTGACAGGAACGTGGTAAGTACTTATATTGTTTATCTTCTTGTTTATTTTTGTCTGGAAACTTGCAAAGTGCACCGCGTTGCCGTACCCTTTAGTACGTAGTGGTTTCCAATAGTGATAGACTATCAGTTATTTAGTCAATTCGAATTATCAAGGCGCTATTCTATTACATCTAAGTAAATTCACATTCACTCAAAAACTACTGGTTCTATTCACTGAAAACTTACATTCTAAAGTAAGGTATTATGCAATATGTATAGGAACGCATTCGTGTCCACGAAAAATGTGAAATAAATACTCACTCATTTTCTTTTTTATTGATTCATCATAAAAAGTAAGAAAATAAGAAATCTGGTTTTACAAGAATAGAAATAAGTTATAAGAGGAAACATTTTCATAAGTTTATTGACGTCAAAAAAGTTTCTAGGACGTCATTGTAAATTAATTGTGGAACTTGAATGAATTGTGTAGGTAACTAACTCAAATCGAACACTTGATTTTTGATGTAGCAAGCCCTACAAACGGACTATGATGTCATTAAAAATGAACCTAGAGACTCAAATACCAACTTTGTATGGAACCTACTAAATCACCTAGCGTTAGATTAACTCATACGAGCTAAATATATACCTATTTTACTATCTCAAATATTATTTGCAGGTCCCTGCAGGGCACATGGTACATGGTACATACTTGCCTAAAAGCTCCTTATAGACCTAAGTTCTTTGAGACGTATGTAAATAAAAAATAAGAAACGGCGTTTCTTGCCACTTCAAGTGGTTGTTCTTATTCCATGTTGGAAGCCTAGCTTCGTAATTCATTGGTTTTGGAAAAAGCGCAAAGAGAAAGCGCTATCCCACCATGAAATTACGAGAAAGCTACGCTCGGTAAACAAAGGCGAGGTTTTAGCTTCTGCGTTTGTTGTTTCGTTCTGTCTATTGCATGTTTTGTCTTACTAGTTATAAAAAAGATTATGTATATGGGGATCCGAGCTCAACCACCAACGTACAAATAAGATTTTATATGTGCTTTTTGCTGCCTTTGAATAAACACAGCAAAGCTGCTGGATTTATCAGGTTTTAGATATTCATTTCTATAAAATACATGAAACACAGTTTCCAGGTTGTTAGTACAATTCCTAATTTATACAACGATATTCAGTGTTAATTCGTACAATCTTATATTTTCCTTAAATTGTACAATGTAATAATTGGTCGAGAAGCTGCCACGACGGGTGCTGCTCTACGTTTTTGTAGTAGTAGAGCTCTTAGTGAAGGGCTCGTCCGGGGAAGTACTACCACCATGCCTATTTCTCGTCATTCCTATTGTCGTCAAGCAGCTTGCTGTGTTCCTGTTTGAAGGATGCGGGTGCTGGTGAAATTACACCACACAATTGGCTTAACACTTGTACACCCCAGGTAGATGCGGAGCAATGCATATTAGGGCACGTTCCTAACGAACGTGACCTGCCAGTTCCAGGTAGGTGCCAGGATGGTAGCCACTTAACATCAGTTGAACCATCTGCTTGTTCCATCAATAAATCATATAAAAAAAGTACCTATCGTAGTCTATTTTACAATACTTTGATTCCTACCTATCTTTTTATACTACTTAGTTTTTTTTTATGTTGTAATTCATCTTAATAAATAAATAAATTCAAATAAAGTAATACGATCTGTTTTATTATAAAACGAATGAACCATTTATTGTGATTTAACCCTTGCAACGAAATTGTAAACAGACCAGAAATCGAGAAGTGAATTTATGAATGTTGGCATAACTTTTAATGGACTGCGTTCAGTTAGCTTTATGCAGAACTACTGTACTTCGTTCGTGTGCAAATGCTTTATGTAAATCTTGAATGTTCAGTACACGATTATGTGAGTCCAGAGAAATGTACCTACATGAAAGTATAATTCAATTTTCGTAGGTCAAAGCTGTAAGTTTGGACTTCAAA
This sequence comes from Electrophaes corylata, assembly GCA_947095575.1. NCBI lineage: Eukaryota > Metazoa > Arthropoda > Insecta > Lepidoptera > Geometridae > Electrophaes > Electrophaes corylata. Next base: position 5,637,391 of record OX352706.1, on the reverse strand, counting down.
AAGTAGGTAACACATAGCAAACGTGATTTTTTGCCGTTTTAATTATAGATTGGTACAGAATCCTTCGTGCGCGAGTCCGACTCACACTTAGCTGGTTTTAAATAAGATATTTAGGTGCCTACAAAACCAAGAAAACTTCAATTTCAAAACAAAACACAAACACATATTTAGGGTTGTTTAATATTATATTATTACGTGTGTAGGAACTAAAAGTCGAGGTAAGTATGCTTGTAAACTTTCATAACATTTAATTTCAGAGTACCTAGTTTCCATATTAAAATAAAAACAGAAGCGAGGATATTAAACTCTCTCGGTGCACCTATTTACCTACATAAGCCCTTGCGTTATGCTGAGACGAGATTACTTACCTATTTTACTTCTTTTGCTGCCGTGTGGTGTAGGTTCAGAATCCGCTTATTATAAATTCATTTAGTAATTACCTATTTGTGGACTCTTCACACAATACTATCTATTTTACATAAATATAGTTATTAAAGGAATAAGTAAATAAAGTTCCTCATTAGAATATTAAGTTAGTTGATAAATATTTTAATTTTGTTAAACTTAAATAAAATGTGTTTTTTTTAGTTACTACATGATAAAAGTTACTGCAATATAAGTTTACTACATTCATTTTACACTTAAAATTATTCTGATTCTGATTTATAATTGTCCTTTGGATCTACGAAAGATGACAGAGAAGCGTCGTGAACACGTTTGACCGAATCACACGGTTGACCGCGCCTGGTAGGTAAAGACTGATGGGCTGTATTCATTACTTCCTAAAATTACTAAAAGCGATGCTAGTCGAATCTTCTTTACAAAGTTAGGTATGGTTAGGTACACAATAAACAATAAAAACTACATAGGCCAAAGCAAAAGTTGCAAAAGTAGCCTTAAGCTATGGCTTATCATCGACTAAAGTTGGGACCTACAGCTTAACGTACCCTCCAAAGCATTAAAACACTGAGATAAATAATGAAATGCATAGGTATAGCAGTCATTTCAGGAAGTAATGAATACAGCTCATCGGTCTTCACCTACCAAAATAGTGGCCGCAAAGCACTTTAACTGAATCGATGGGTTAGCAAAGGAATACCCATGATTTCACCAATGGCTTTGAAACATTCGCTCTATGCTATCCGCTGAAGCATGTTGGCGTATTTGTGATCCGGCGCATGTTTTCATACATATGCTACTATGGTTGAATGAGCTCGGATATTTGAGCAGAACACTGTTCATTACTGACCACAAAACGAATAAAAAGTTATATTTGAATTCCCTTGCTCATAAAACTAAGCGTAGGAGGAATAAAATGAGTTATTCGTATAGGGACAAAAGCTATTTTTGTTTTATGTTCTATTTATCAAATATTTTTTATAATGAAAGTGACCTACCCTGCTGCACTAGCATTTCTTGATTAAGCTTGCATAATCACAGCATAATCCACTGGTTATAAAGATTTGAAATTTTCAGAGTATATTCGTATCCGTGCGTAAAGGTGTCCTAAGAGAAAAGTTTCTGAAATTAAGCCCCGGGTACAGCGGGGTTTGTAATTTATCTATAATTATGTTTTAAAGGTGAGAAAAATTAAGAACACCACTGAAATGTCCAAAATTCTAATCCAAGATTATCTACTTACCTAAGCATAATATAAGCACTTGGTAACTTCGATTCTCGTTCAGTATGCGGCTGTTTTCAATACACCTCTAAATTGCTCCATTAAAACTTCCAAACTGCCTTCAGAGCGAATTGTTAACGCTCGGGCGAGTTCCTACTACCTACTAAGCGTCTCACGGTGACAAGGATAGCCAACCAAACATCGGATTGCTTTATCCCCCGATGACATTACCGTTGCCGTCGACTCCCTGACCAACCATGTCACTACCGCTGTTAGCGGATTGTCGAAACAGGTACCGGCGGCGGGTGACCACCGCTGGGCCCTGCCAGACGATGTGAGACGGTTGATCACGGAGAAGAATGCCGCGATCCGTCGGTATAGCCGTTGGCCTTCCGACCTTAACCGGCATAGGCATCGTGTAGTGGAACGCAATCTAAAGAATCGAATCCGCGACTTTAGGGACGAACGGTGGGACGCAAAGCTCTCCGGGATCGAGCCAAGCCATCTGGCTTACTGGACGCTTGCTCGATCCATGAAAGCCGACAACGTCTCCGTTATGCCCCCTCTTTCCCGACCCAATCAGACCCCCGCATTCGAAGACGATGAAAAGGCCAACTGCCTAGCAGAAAGCCTCGAATCGCAATGCTCCCCTAGTCTCGCTCCCGTTGACCCTGAACACCTCGCTACGGTGGACAGTGAAGTCGAACGGTTAGTCTCCCAGCCCCCTAGCGCTCCTCCTCTTCCCCTGATTAAAGCCTCTGAGGTACAGACGATTATCAAGGGTCTCCATCCGAGAAAAGCCCCTGGTGCTGACGGCATCAGCAACAGGGTGCTTAAGAATTTCCCCACCGTCCTTATTTACCTCCTAGTCAGCATCTTCAATGCGGCTATGGCAACTTGCACTTTCCCCGACTCTTGGAAGGAAGCCACCGTTATTGGCATCCCCAAACCAGGCAAAAAGGCTACAGAGCCTTCTAGCTACCGCCCCATCAGTCTCCTCAGTTCCCTGGGAAAAATCTACGAGCGACTCCTTCTGAATCGTCTCTGGTCCCACGTTACCGAGCTCAAAATCCTACCCGATGAGCAGTTTGGCTTCAGAGCTAGACACTCTTGTCCCCAACAAGTGCTCCGCATAACGGAGCACGTGCTCTCTCGATTTCACCATACCTGGCCGGCAGATACTGGTGCAATCTTTCTCGATGTGGCGAAAGCTTTCGACAAGGTCTGGCACAATGGCTTGATTTACAAGCTATCCAAACTCGGAGTGCCAGACAGGCTCGTGCTAATCTTACGAGACTTTTTACTCAATCGAAGCTTTCGCTATCGCGTAGAGGGTACCCTTTCGGACCCTAGACCCATCAGAGCTGGTGTCCCTCAAGGATCCATTCTCTCTCCCCTCCTATATACGCTGTATACCAGCGACGTCCCTCGCACCCATCAGGTGGAAATAGCCCTATTCGCCGATGACACAGCCCTGTACACATCCGATCGGAACGCCGATCGGGTGTGTATAAGGCTGCAGAAGGCTCTCGATGCACTAGGTGCATGGTTCCGTAAATGGCGGATAGAGGTTAACCCGACGAAAAGTGCCGCCGTGTACTTTTCAAAGGGTAACCGTAATCCTTCCAGATCCGTCACTCTCTTTGACGAACCCATTCCCTGGGTGAAGTCAGCTAAATACTTAGGCGTAACCCTTGATTGTCGTCTATCCTTTGTCAAACACGTACGCACAGTACGTAACCGCGCCAAATTTATTCTTTCGCGCCTTCAGCCACTCGTATGCAAGAAGAGTAAAATGTCTCTTAGAAATAAGTTGACGCTTTACAAAACTTGCATACGACCTATCATGACTTACGCCTCCGTAGCGTTCGCTCATTCGATCAATTTAAAACCTCTCCAAGTAGTTCAAAATCGATTTTTGCGCACTATTACGGGTGCCCCGTGGTACATGCGCAATATCGATCTTCATAGAGATCTCGAACTCGAATCTATAGCCGAATTCATGAAACGCGCCTCCAGGCGGTTTTATGATTCGGCTCCCCACCATCCGAATCCCTTAATTAACTCGCTACCCGATTATCCAGTAGATCCGCCCGTTAAACGTACCCTCCGTAGACCTAGACACGTTTTAGGTGACCCAGATGACACGATCACCGCCGCGAATGCGGCGGAGGTCGCTTCATCTAGTCCGGACACAGGAAACACTCCACAATCACACCGACCCCGGCGGCGGGGTCGAAGACGTCTCCCCGTTAACGCCCCTTCAGGGCGAAGAGTCTCTCCGTAGCTCCCTTCTCCGGCAACAGCCCAAGCCGAGGTCCGTACCTAAGTGGTGCCCTTGTGCTCGTTGCCAACAAAACCAATTTTGTAATGGCGTAGCGCCTTCTGCGCTCGCCAGTAGCCCGGTAACGCTGTCGGAAATCGCTAGGCGATTATACCAGCATTTTAGTCCGTTCGAAAAAAAAAAAAAAAAAAAAAAAAATCGGATTGCTTCTTCAGACTTCGCTCCGCTCGCTTGCCGAGCACGCACGTCTCTTCGCCCGCTCCGAGCTCCCGCTCGGACTGCCCCGCCGCCGGCCCCCGCGCCCGCAGCCCGCCCCGCATCGTGCTACCGGCGCACAGTGTAGCTACCTGTGCGTCGCTCCGTGGGATAGGCCTTGCCTATCCGCACTTTTCAGTGCGCCTGCACTTGTTTCTTTGCAAAACGTCCTTTTCAGGACGCTTGGTTTCTGACTATAGCAAGTACCGAAACAACGTCCTTCTCAGGACGCTTTGGTTTCTTGACTATAACAAGTTCCGTCACAACGTCCTTTTCAGGACGCCTTGTTTCTTGGCTATAACAAGTCAAATCCACCTTTTAGTGGTCAACCAAGGGATACCTTGCGGTGTTATACGAACTTGGTTGGGCGTGGACCCGGAGCGTCGGTTTTCCTCCTTCAGAGGAACGCCTAATCCGGACGGGTCTGGAACCACCGGCCTTGGGGGATCTCCTAGTCGACTGTCCAGACCTATTAGGACACACCCTACTCGCAAGAAAAAAAGCGGCGAGTAGGACACGCGAGTTAGGTAGGACACTGAGGCCTCACCCCTTCCTGTCTATCCCGGCGGGAAGGTCACTCACTTACACACCTCCTGAGTGTTTCCCCTCAGGAGGATGGAGCAGCTGGTCCTCGGCGACCTCGCCAGCCCGGAGGATGCCCTTAGGCTCATCCGGGCGGTGATTCGTCGGTTCCCGCAGCTTCTGACCGACTTAGCAAAGGAGCTGCCTTCTGCAGCTCCTCCCGCGACCCGCGCCCTCCCGGCCCTTCAGGCCAAAAAATTGCAAAAGACACGTTCGGAGACCCTTCAGGCCTCCGACGTATCTAGCGACGCCTCCTCGGCCCTTACGGCACCCGCGTCCAAATTAGTTTCGGCCCCTAAGGCAACCGCGACGCGTCAAACCCCTTCGGCCCTTAAGGCATCCGCGTGTAAAAACTCGGCTCCTAGAGCACCCGCGCTCCCCCCTCAGGCCCCTCAGGCACCCGCGAACCGCGTAAACACAGCGAAAGCCCTTCAGGCGACCTCTGCCGTTGTAGTGGCCGACTCACCCCGCTCCCCCTCACCTCTACCGCCTCGCCCTCGCCCCCGCCCCCGCCCCCTCCCCCGCGCTCGATCCTTATCGCGCTCTCGCTCCCGCTCGCGCTCACCAGCGCGCACTCGCTCTCGCTCGCCGATGCGTACCCGCTCGCCCATCCTGAGCTCGAGATTGTCGCACGACAACTCTTGCGAGTCCATGGATGCGGCTCCTAGCCCCCGCTCTATTCAGACGGAGGCTTCCTCTTTCGCGGCTTCACCGCAGTTCTCGTCCGATGAGGATGAAGCCGCCGGCTTTACGGTGGTTGGCTCGAAGCGGAAGAGGCCTCTGGCCAAATCTGCTCCCGTGCCTCCCGCTAAGGCTCAGGCCCTCCGCCCTCCTACCCCGACCCAACCTTCTCAATCGGTCCCTGCCGATAAGAAGGAAAAGTCCCCTCCTCCCATTTTCCTTCGTCAGAAGGAAAAATGGGACCACGTATCATCTGCCTGTAAGGCGATGAACATCCCCTACACCCATGCCCGTAGCACCCGGGATGGGATTAAAATTCAGCTGCCCTCAGCAGCGGCTCACCGCAGCCTCACCTCTGTCCTCCGTAACGAACGCATAGGTTTCCACACCTATGCGCTCGAAGACGAACGCCTTCTGCGTGTCGTCATCCGCGGCCTCCCTGCGGAGCACTCCACGGAGGTGATCAAAGCTGACCTCCTCCTGCAGGGCTTCCCCGTCAGGGAAGTCCATCGCATGTACGGCGCCAGATCAAAGAAGACCTTTGATCTGGTACTAGTCGTACTCGACCTAACTAAAGAGGGCAAGGCCATCTTTAACCTCAAAGCCGTCAACGGCCTCTCAGGCTTATCGGTAGAGACTCCTCACCGTAACGGCACCCCATCCCAATGCCACAGATGCCAACTTTATGGCCACTCTGCGCGCAACTGCTTTTCCCGACCGCGCTGCGTCAAGTGCCTGGGTGACCATGGCACCGCTGACTGCAACCGCTCTCGAGACGCACCTGAGCCGCCTAGTTGTGTGCTCTGTCAGGCTGTGGGACATACCGCGAACTATCGCGGCTGCCCCATGGCCCCCAGAGTGAACAAAAAGGTGGCACAGAGGACGCCCGAGCGCGTAGCGCCTCCCAAAACCCCGCAGTACTCCAAGTCCACCCCTAAGGTGACTGTAATACCCGCGCCAGTCCCGTCCCACAATGCGTGGAGCCGTCCCCTCCCTACCTCCAACTTTGCCCGTCAGGCAGTTCCCCTCCTCCGACCCCAGCAGCCGTTCATGCCTACGTACGGCTCCCCGCCTGTAGCCCTCCGACCCTCCTGGTCGAGCTACCCACCCGGTTTCGGATACGGAGAAGGCCACTACTCCGATCAAGTCAATGATTTCACAAGAAATCTGCAAAATATGCGAGATCCGATTCAAATCGCAAATTATATTGCTCTAAATGACCAACTTCTTAGGTCCCTCCGTTCCCCCTCCCGCGTACAAAATAAAAAACCAATATGTTAGTACAAAAGGAGAGACTAAAACCCCATTCCGTCACCGTAGCGTTTTTCAACGCTGCCGGTTTAAAAAATCAACGCGACTTAGTTCACGACTTTTTGACCCGTCATCAAGTCGATATCATGTTAATACAGGAAACATTCCTAAAGCCCTCTATTAAAATCCCCCGAATGGCTAACTACCAATCCATCCGCAATGACAGAATAGGCCAAAGATTAGGCGGCACCCTGATCTATTTCAAAAGGTCTCTGCATTGCATCCCATTAGACACCCCTCCCCTGTCCAATTTAGAAGCCTCTGTCTGCAGGCTAGCGATGACCGGTCATCCATCGATCATCATAGCCTCTTGCTATCTTCCCCCATCTAAGACCATGCTCGAAAGCGATTTAAATTCACTCTTTAGTCTGGGAAGCTCCGTCATTCTGGCTGGAGACTTCAACAGTAAAAATATCATGTGGAATTGCCACGTCACTACCCCGAACGGCAGGCGTCTTGAGAGCGCAGCCGATGCCCTTAACTTCGATGTCATCCCTCCGATGACTCCCACTCATTATCCCACTGCTATTGGGTATAGACCCGACACCCTAGACATGGCGTTGCTTAAGAATATAACTCTTCGGTTGCATTCTATAGAAACGCTACATGAGCTGACGTCAGACCATCGACCTGTCCTCATGCGTCTAGGCTCCCCTCCCGTCTCGACCCCTCCTACCAAGACTGTGATGCAATGGCATAAACTCGAGAAAGCTCTTGGGTCTATACATTCACCCAGCTTGGATAGGATCCCTGACGATATTTTATCCCCCGATGACATTACCGTTGCCGTCGACTCCCTGACCAACCATGTCACTACCGCTGTTAGCGGATTGTCGAAACAGGTACCGGCGGCGGGTGACCACCGCTGGGCCCTGCCAGACGATGTGAGACGGTTGATCACGGAGAAGAATGCCGCGATCCGTCGGTATAGCCGTTGGCCTTCCGACCTTAACCGGCATAGGCATCGTGTAGTGGAACGCAATCTTAAGAATCGAATCCGCGACTTTAGGGACGAACGGTGGGACGCAAAGCTCTCCGGGATCGAGCCAAGCCATCTGGCTTACTGGACGCTTGCTCGATCCATGAAAGCCGACAGCGTCTCCGTTATGCCCCCTCTTTCCCGACCCAATCAGACCCCCGCATTCGAAGACGATGAAAAGGCCAACTGCCTAGCAGAAAGCCTCGAATCGCAATGCTCCCCTAGTCTCGCTCCCGTTGACCCTGAACACCTCGCTACGGTGGACAGTGAAGTCGAACGGTTAGTCTCTCAGCCCCCTAGCGCTCCTCCTCTTCCCCTGATTAAAGCCTCTGAGGTACAGACGATTATCAAGGGTCTCCATCCGAGAAAAGCCCCTGGTGCTGACGGCATCAGCAACAGGGTGCTTAAGAATTTCCCCACCGTCCTTATTTACCTCCTAGTCAGCATCTTCAATGCGGCTATGGCAACTTGCACTTTCCCCGACTCTTGGAAGGAAGCCACCGTTATTGGCATCCCCAAACCAGGCAAAAAGGCTACAGAGCCTTCTAGCTACCGCCCCATAAGTCTCCTCAGTTCCCTGGGGAAAATCTACGAGCGACTCCTTCTGAATCGTCTCTGGTCCCATGTTACCGAGCTCAAAATCCTACCCGATGAGCAGTTTGGCTTCAGAGCTAGACACTCTTGTCCCCAGCAAGTGCTCCGCATCACGGAGCACGTGCTCTCTCGATTTCACCATACCTGGCCGGCAGATACTGGTGCAATCTTTCTCGATGTGGCGAAAGCTTTCGACAAGGTCTGGCACAATGGCTTGATTTACAAGCTATCCAAACTCGGAGTGCCAGACAGGCTCGTGCTAATCTTACGAGACTTTTTACTCAATCGAAGCTTTCGCTATCGCGTAGAGGGTACCCTTTCGGACCCTAGACCTATCAGAGCTGGTGTCCCTCAAGGATCCATTCTCTCTCCCCTCCTATATACGCTGTACACCAGCGACGTCCCTCGCACCCATCAGGTGGAAATAGCCCTATTCGCCGATGACACAGCCCTGTACACATCCGATCGGAACGCCGATCGGGTGTGTATAAGGCTGCAGACGGCTCTCGATGCACTAGGTGCATGGTTCCGTAAATGGCGGATAGAGGTTAACCCGACGAAAAGTGCCGCCGTGTACTTTTCAAAGGGTAACCGTAATCCTTCCAGATCCGTCACTCTCTTTGACGAACCCATTCCCTGGGTGAAGTCAGCTAAATACTTAGGCGTAACCCTTGATTGTCGTCTATCCTTTGTCAAACACGTACGCACTGTACGTAACCGCGCCAAATTTATTCTTTCGCGCCTTCAGCCACTCGTATGCAAGAAGAGTAAAATGTCTCTTAGAAATAAGTTGACGCTTTACAAAACTTGCATACGACCTATCATGACTTACGCCTCCGTAGCGTTCGCTCATTCGATCAATTTAAAACCCCTCCAAGTAGTTCAAAATCGATTTTTGCGCACTATCACGGGTGCCCCGTGGTACATGCGTAATATCGATCTTCATCGAGATCTCGAACTCGAATCTATAGCCGAATTCATGAAACGCGCCTCCAGGCGGTTTTATGATTCGGCTCCCCACCATCCGAATCCCTTAATTAACTCGCTACCCGATTATCCAGTAGATCCGCCCGTTAAACGTACCCTCCGTAGACCTAGACACGTTTTAGGTGACCCAGATGACACGATCACCGCCGCGAATGCGGCGGAGGTCGCTTCATCGAGTCCGGATACAGGAAACACTCCACAATCACACCGACCCCGGCGGCGGGGTCGAAGACGTCTCCCCGTTAACGCCCCTTCAGGGCGAAGAGTCTCTCCGTAGCTCCCTTCTCCGGCAACAGCCCAAGCCGAGGTCCGTACCTAAGTGGTGCCCTTGTGCTCGTTGCCAACAAAACCAATTTTGTAATGGCGTAGCGCCTTCTGCGCTCGCCAGTAGCCCGGTAACGCTGTCGGAAATCGCTAGGCGATTATACCAGCATTTTAGTCCGTTCGAAAAAAAAAAAAAAAAAAAAAAAAAAAAAAAAACGGATTGCTTCTTACAAAAGTTTGGCGTAGGTTTCATGTAGGTAGTACTAACTAGAGCGTAAATAAATACTTTTTTGAGCAACAGGTGACTAAAGCTTATTAGACACTAGCGAGAAGTATATTTGCTGTTTATCTCCAAGGTGTATTTTTACTTACAATTTTTCATTCATTATTAATTAGGAATAATCATTTATGCCTGAACTAAAACGGTGTCATAAAATAAATCTTCATATTTTTCAATACTATGCTGTGTAAGTGTGTGCCACTACGTTTGATAATATAGAAAATAAATAAATATTGGTAGACATTAACACAACACCCTCTAAACCCAAACTAAGCAAACCTAGTAGGTACTGTGGAAACTAGATAGCTGATACAATACTTGTGTATGCTATTTTTTATAAATACATAATGTACTTAGAAAACTTACAGCACCTTATCACAAAATCATTGAATCATTTTATCACGCAAATGTTTGTTTTGGTGGGGATCGAACACACAATCTACAGTGCAAAAGGTAAAGCTACCAAGCTCAGCTATGATGGGCTATCATAGGTTGAGTTTAGAACTTGGTGACAGAAGTAGGCATGGTGGTAGTACTTCCTCGAAGACGAACCCTTCACAAAGAGCACTACTACTACTAGATACTGATAAATCTACAGCCGTAACCAAAAACTCATTTTGTAAATTATTCCTAGGTAAATTATGAAATTATGAAGGTAAATTATGAAGTACCTAAGCCGGCGAACGTACTTATTTGGCACACTTTCAAACTTCCCCGCGCTGCACAGTCTATCTTTTTTCCTATTTTTTGTTAGATTCGAGCACACGGGTTCTCCATTGTATGTGCGCTTCACTTGAAAGAATTTACAAAAAGGTAAGAGGAAATACAGCCAGGGGCAATCCAGAAACGTGATCACTGATCAATCCGAGTGTGGTAAAATAAAATAGACAGACGTAAAAAGAAAATAAAATACTTTCTAGAAGTGAACTACTGATGTATTTTATCAAAAGCAAGTAAATGCAGTTTTACAGTTACAGAGTTATAATTAGTAAATTATAACTCTTTGTTTTCACTGACTGATTGACATAACTCTTAAACGGGTATAGCGGGGGTTGAAGTTTGTATGAAAATAACTTCACGGGGATGATTTCTCGCGCGTTTTCTTTTTTTTATAATCTTATTACAAGTAAGAACTGTTTATGTTAACTGTAATTTCATATTTCGATTTCCAAGATAATTAAATTTTATTTTGTATAGACACAAATATTTCTTGGAATTCGAAGCTTCACAAAGTTATTATTTATTTCCGCTTTTCCTAACCTATACCAACTATAAAAATCTTTATCCTGCTGCCTGCCAAAACCACTGGTCGTACCTATATACCTACCTATATATATTCATCATGGTGCGGTAGGTGTACTAAGAAAGGAATTCCTGAAATTCAACCCTTAAACGGGTACTGCGAGCGTTAAGTTAGTATATTAACTTCACGTGGACGAAGTCGCGCGCGTTTCGCTAGCGTTAAAGTAGAAAAGTAGGTACCTATTTAGTTTGCAGTAAAAGAAAATAATAATTTAATTCCGTCAGTTTTTTCAGTGGTGTAGAAAAGTAGTAGGTAGGTATAGGTACTTATTTTTAAGTAGGTACTTACGTGAAATACAATTGTTAGTTCTACAGTGGTTCTACACTAACTTACACGGCTTATGTAAGTATATAAGTACTTACCATTTTACCTATTTTTACTGCATCCGATCGCACTTGTTTGCAAAGAGCACCTGTGGTCTAGTGGAGGTGACCCCGCTTCTGATCCTCAGGTAGTGGGTTCAAATTTTTCTGTTCGAAAAAAATTATGTGCGCTATGCCAGTGATGTCAAACGGTGAAGGAAAATATCGTGAGGAAACCAGTTAGTATTCTAGCAGCGGCGTTGGGCTTACATCTCTTCACGTATGGAATACCAACTAGGTAGGTACATCCACAACAACTACAACTACATAACATCAAAATGTGGGTTTGTTGTTGTTTGTTGTACCAATGTAATATCTGATTAGGTTCCGCCATTATAGATACCCTCGAAGAATCTCGATTGGGTACTTTTTGAGACCTGAAGGGATATCTAACGTGCCTGTGAATTAAATTCGTGATGCTATTTCATTATTATTATATTATTTCTTTTTTGGCTGCATCACGTAGGTAAATCTACTAAAAAACTTCCCATTATGTAAGGTAAAATACTTTAGCATTAACTTTGAAAAGTTGGCTCTTACCTAAAATACTATCCCGCACTAATGTTTGTATAAATCGCACTTACCTGACCTGCCTCGGCACCCAACGTAGGTGTTTTGAATGCGAGGCCAAATTGACTCCATTAAAAGTTTTGAAAGCGCTCGTAGCTTAGATAATTTACTGTGAGAGTTTATGCCCTATATCTATAACATATACAATCCTACTAAAAACTAAGATCGCACAATTCGCACACTGAAAAAGTTAGCAGGCGGTGCGCTTTCAGTCAAAAACAGGCCTTTGAATCTGTTGTACCTAGGTAATTTATACAAAGTCAGGTGCAACTTCTCAGTCATACCTTTATTTATGGAATGCTATATTAGTGCCTGGAACAGGGTCTCAGATAGCGTAGTCTTCCCGGCACCTATACTTTCCTAACAGCTTAGTCCACAGAGAAGACAGTCAATACGTACGGAGATGACAGTCGCGGGTTTTCTCACGGTATTTTTCTTTACCGTTTGACAGCATTAGCATAGCATTGAGCACATTCTGGATCCACGTCTGGATTAAAATCCAGGACCTCAGGATTTTAGGTAGGTACCTTACTCAATCTAGGAGTTTATCTTATCCTGCTTAATTTAATGTTAGTGAACTGGAATAACCTGAGGAACTGGCACCTAGAACACCTAGAATCAAGAGATCACTTAGGATAGTCGTGTCCAATAGACCAATGTGTCAGTACTGTACAGTACCTACCTATTGCATAGAAAAAGCCAGAACTCCATTTAAAAAAATAAAGGTACCTACCTACCTTCTTATACCTAATTAGGTAGGTGTAGGTATCATTTTATGGTCGTCATCTTTCAATTTACCTAGCTATGTATTACCTGTCTGTTCAGTTTGCCCGGTATCAAGCAAGATCATGGCTCAGGCGGCCCTTTTAGTCTAGCTAGAGGTAGTTTGGTGTCTTGGATCGGGAGTTTCATACAACTGAATAATGTTGTAAAGGTTATTAACGACATCTATTATAATTGTATGCAAAGTGATATTTATTAACATTTCTCATTCTAGTTTTAGTTCGATAAATTAATGCTAGATGTCACTGTTTCGAAATTATTTAGAAAAACAATGACAGTGGCAGTGACACTGATTTATTTTGCAAGTTGATAGCTGTAAATGGTTCACGTTAATTCACAACCATGAAAAACACAACCACGCAAAACACAGCCAGAATTTTGTGTACATTTTGGCATCAAATTCCATGGTCGTGTTTTCATGGTTGTGATTCGTAGGCTGTACAATACTATGTACACCAAATATTATGCCAATCCTATGCTATGTTTGCAGTTAGGTACTTCTTACAACGGATCTGACTCGGATAGATTTGAGTATGTAAGAACGTAAAAAAGGTGCGAAGCAAGTGAGTAGAGTTGGGCGTGCTGGGGAAACAGCCACCATGTTTTTTTCCTGCATATGTATGTGCGTCGAATAAACGTATAAGCTACTCTTTTCCATCAATTCAAAAATATAGCTAGTCCCCCTGATTGTGTATTTTCTGTTGCTAGCAAACTCTTATTGCAAGTGTCAAATATAACAGATTTGCTCTAAGAAATGTCATAATTTATTTGATAGGTACTTGCAACAAAACTAAGGTAGGTACTTATCGACACTAATCTCTAGCTGAGATACCTAGTGCAATTTTTACAGTTATTATCAAAACGAAGCAAAAGCATACGTTCGACCAATCAAATTAACCAATAGTTATGTATTTTCAGATGCCCATTCTTTTTTGTATGTCCATTTGCACAAGAAATCCCATGAATTCTGGCTGCATATTCCTGCTTGCACTTTTCGTGGCTATGAGTTTCCAGGTTTTGTTTTCCACGGCCGTTCAATAATAGGACTCAATATCAATACAACGAAATTACCGAAATCAACAGTAAGTTTAATTTTAGTTTTATAGGTATTGCTTAAAATTATTAACTGTGGGTAGAAATCCATTCCACACCACAAGTAAAAGCCATTAATTAAGACCAGAGGCTAGATTCACGCCCAAGAAAGTAGGGTAATGCAAATTTTGTACCAATACGATTTACTGTTTTTTTATTTCTCGCTGTTATTTTATAAATCTTTTTTATATTTTAGATTGAATAGTTGAGGATGACTTACAACAATGTGCATCGATTTCTCCTCCGCTCTGTAGCGTCTCGCGGTGTTATTACCATGCCAGAAAGTATGAGAGCTTTAGCTCAATTTACCGGTAAGTCTTCGGAAAGTATCTCGCTAAGTATAATTATATTGCTGTTCGCGTAGGTAGGATTTGCCAACCACCTTGGGCCACTATGGTACCTACATAGACCTCTCCCATATTTTGCGAGGCTTTGCTGTAGACCACACTTGGGATGCACATCAGTTTACTGCAACGTTGCAACAACGTTGGTGTTTAGTACTTACATACTCTATAGGATCGAGTAGGAGCTACCGTGAATGTACCTACTTAACACCAATAATAACAGTATATTTTATAATAATACAATCGCTGTGTTCCTTGCTGATGTTTGTGTTCTTACACAAAGGTCTGTCTCAAAACTATTACAGCATTGCACACTCTGTTCAAAGCTGCATAAAACTGAGACAGAGTCCCATTTAACCTCAAGCAAAACAAACTTTACTGTTGGGTACCTACCTAGTTTAGTTGTTGGCCTATTACCTTAGTCTGAACAGTACACAACCTACTTTTCATAATATGTGTAATTTGTGCAGGTTGGGCACAAATAAACTTACCTACTTTCTTTTACTGGGCATAACCTGGTGCATTTCCATATTCACCTTTTGCAACATACACATGAAGTGATAGAGGAAGACATGATCCTATTTTTAAGAGAAATATGAACCAATTTGTTACTGGAAAAACTCAGTTAGCTATAGAAAATGTTAGCATTTTTAAAACTATCTCAATATTTATACAGACAGTGAGCATGATTCTATCCAAGACCTGATAAAAGAAATTAATGAAACAATAAGACCTTACCAGCAAACAGTAAAAGTAACCACTGATGAACTGACGAATGAAGAAGTCCTTATCTTTCTCTCTCTTGGATATGACGATGCAACAAAAGCCCAGAACTTCTTTTCTGCTACTGAGCTGGAGTTCTTCAGGCTACTGATAGAACAGATTATGACCACGGAGTCGAGACAGGTTACTCGCATTCATGCTCTGAATATAGTTGGTAGTATGAAGTCTTCTTTCACTAAGACAGATGCTGAAGTAAGTACAAGTTCAATTTGTTTTGTTAATAAATTGACTTCAATAATAGCCCAACATCAGGTAAAAACCAGTTACATTCAAAAGAATGAGATAGCCCAATGCTGAGATGCTGCTGTAAGAAGAATAAAATAAAAGCCCACTCAAAGAAGCTACATAGGCTGTGAAGGTGTTATCATCACTAAGAACAAATAATTTATGAGATCAATATAAGTATGTTAACATATAACACACACACCCTGACACATAACATTTATGTGTATGGATGTTAGTTATGAGTCTGGGTATATTGTACTTAAGACATAAATTACATGGGCATTTATCGCATATCACCTTTTTTACTTGTATAAGTGTATAATATGTGTCCAATCACTATAGTTTATAAATACTATTTTGTACTATGAAATATTTACAAAAAATTCTTGATTAGCCTTACATAGCTTAGATGTATCTATAACAAAAGCAAAAGTTACTTTAAGACTTACTTTGCTAATACTGACTGAAAAGAAATGTTTTGATTTGCATCTAAGTACTTCCTAATATTCCAGAAACTTCTGAAAACCTGGTGCAGGATGAAATACCTGGACAAAGACAACAGCAACTATGCCCTTGGTGTGAGAGCAATTCATGAGTTTGAAGGCTACCTTCGACAGAACATGCCCGATGCTATTGATGAGTGTTGCTTATGCAAACAGATTGTTTTTAGGGTAAGTACACCTGAGGAACTGTCACTATGTATGATTTGTGACATAGTCGTGCCATATTGTGGCATTTGTCTCGTGTTAACTTTTGAATTACATTGCGCGGCATCGATAACGTAACTGCGGAATATTGCTGGGTTGCAGGCTGTGCAGTGTAGCTTAGATGCTCGTACTTTACTATGACGATACAAATGTCAAATATATTTATGCTAAACCTTCTATAAAGGTTTTTGTTTCGCGTCTCAGTTTCTAGTCCGTCTGTCAGTTGGCTTGTTCTTGCCTACAGGTCGCATTTTTCAACCGATTTTGACAAAAATAGGCACACAATTGCTTTGATTTATTTCAACTTTTGATTGGAGGGAAAATAGGAGGAAGTTTGCTGTAGCGTTATTCGACAGATTTCAATCTTTGAGAGGCACACTTAGGACTCCTACACAAGATTTTGCAAAAAATAATCAAAAAGGAGGGAAAGTTGCTGTATCGTTATGGACTGATTAAAATTTTGGGAAAGGGTAAAGTGTTGGTTATTGCACTATTTTTTATGGTCACATTTCAGGGCTACAACTGCCCAGCCTGTGCCATGGCAGTTCACACCAGATGCCTGAACCGCTACTTGGAGAAGGTGGAGAAATGGCCATGCTGTAAAGCCGATTATAATGTTGAGCAGTTGGAGCAGATGAATAATTGTGACAGGTAATATTTTGATAGAAGACTGAAACCGGGCAGTCGGTGGAAAAACGTTGTTCCTGGAAACGTGTGGGAGAGACCTATGTAGACACGATAAGGACATACAGTAGTGGCTCAATACAAAAACACTCCCAAAATGGCCGCGCATAATACAATTTTTTGTACTATAATACGTATGTATTATTCCTTTTGAATCATTTTATTTATTGCTAAAAACTGCATTAAAATCCGTTGAGTAGTTTAAATTATCTAAGCGAACAGATAGCGGAAGCGACTTTATTTTATACTATGTAAAGATATTATTTGATAATTATCCATAATTTTATTAATGTTCGTATGCCAAGAAATAGGATCTGGAGAACTAAATCTACCATCTACTATCTATAACACCTGGATTCACAAAAAAATATGATTAAAATTTTAAACAACACAAATCAACTGTAGAAATATCTCAGTTCCAGATTGTTACAATCACAGCGGATAGAAATGGTACAAACTCTGACTGCTCAGAACTCAGCGGGCGAGGTAACAGTCCATGAGGCTACCGAAGACATAGAGCTAACTCAGGAGCTGATTCCTGAAATCTCACAACGGATCACGAGGAAGAGGAAGCGGCAGGAGTAGATTGTGAAGATAATAATATGCGGTACTCTTTCTTTTTTATCATAAAAGTGTAAGGTCCGAATTGAATATAAATGTAAGTGTCTTGTTTAAATATTTTTTTAAATGTTTTGCGTGTCAATCGTGTACCTAGACGTACACGTCCTATTGCGTTGTGTGACGTGTCACCCGTTTGCGTTACCTAAACGCCTGCTGAAATGGTTACACTTTTTATATTGAATACAAAAATATGTCGTTACTATTATTCACGTCTTGTAGCTTATGTAGTAAGTTTTGAATTGTAGTCCAAAGACGTCAAATTGATCAGACGTGATTCTGAAATAATGACAGATTTACCATACGTGTATTGTACCTATACCGTATGGTAGATACGTGTATACAGTTCACCCCGGTTCGCTCGGGTAGACAGATATAAGTTTAAGGATCTTTGGAACGGGCTAATATTATAGTATTTTTTGAGATTATCTGTTACCAAAAACAAAATATCCTATCTTTTCTTTTAATATTAATAGTAAAGCTTAGAGAATTGGCCTTGGAAATTATGAAGTATGACCATTTTACTGTAGGTGTACGTGAACGTACATTACAACAAAGAGGAACGTGTACGCGTTTACCGTTGTCTTAGCTAAACGTGAATACATAATGGGACCTAGCATTTAGCGCCAGCGCACACTGGAGCAAGGCCCGTCAACATCTATGACTGCACGTTTATCTTATCTAATCGAAATTAAGTACGTTTTACAATGACATATAAAAGTGTTGCACGAAGTGTTGACATAAGTCAAGCCTATTTCGAGCGAAACACGCGCGACGTCGTTCGCGTGAAGCTATTTTCATACATACTTCAACCTCCGCTGAACCCATTTTAGGGTTGAATTTCAGGTATTCCTTAGTACAGCTCTACGAACCAACCTACTAACAAATATATCCTAAAAGTTTCACGTCCCTACAGCCAAAGGTTTAGGCTGTGCGCTGTCTATATGTCAGTCAGAACAAAGATTCTTATAAGTGGTTATAGAATAGATATAGATTTCGATTAGATACGTTAGTAAACAGTAGTCTGCTCCAAGAGGCGCCACTGTGCGTTGGCCTTAACCTTGCTTCAGCTAAAGCGTATTTGTTGTTGATTGTGAATGAGAATTTGGTTAATACATATTTGTTGTAGATGCACGTTTTGGCTGAAGTTACTTGATAGTAGTTATTTAGTCAAGTAGATTAGTAATGAGTAGCTTCAACTTTGAGGAAATTCGAAGCATAGCTCGTTTTGTTTAGAGCTTATGATATAGATGCTGTTTTCCTGTTAATTAATTGTATATTAAATACACTGAGATTTTTTGGCCACTTTAAAGTCGGCGCCCACGCAATGTATGCGAATGTATCTGTAACTTTATTTAAAAATAATAAAAAGAGCTTATCGTTGCGGGGTCAGTAACCACACGTTTTACCACTGGCCAGCCAGGGTCATTGCCTTTAGCTCTCTAAGTCGAGCGCTGATTGTTGATGTGATGACATACCAATAAGTCACGTGTGTAACGACTTTGAATACTGACCCAGAATACTCTTGTAGATTAGAATCTCCGATATTGGAATGCAATTCAAAGTGTTATCAAATTTGAAAAATGCAAATTAAACAATTTCATATTCTTAAATCATGTTATTAATTAAAATCTAATAAAACACGGCATAGGATCACGTCTTAAATAGCTAAATATACATTTTCTACTTTTCTCTGGACAATTCTTGCGGACTTAGGGTAGTAGTCCAGTAAATATTTCCAATAGTCAAGTTTCAAATAAACGATGTCAACCACTGTTCTCGCACGAAATGAGAAATGATGTGAAACTCCTACAAACAAACCCTAAAAAAATTTGCTTATTAGTTCGTCAAGCTTTTAACAATACTTTCTTTTGGATTAAACACACACACTATGTAGGTACCTACTACATAAATATTTGGATAAAAAGTTCTCAACTTCACTAAGCGAGAACCTTTAGTAAATGGTGAAATATTTAATTACTTTACCTGTGCAATGCCAAAGCTATCTTCCGGCCCTAAAACGTCGTAGATGGATTCTGTCAAGTTTGGATGAACCGTTAGGACTTCCACCTGTGAATTAAAAGAATACTGTCACCTTTGAAAATATCTACTTGTTCAGTTTTTCTCTATAGTATTTACAGTATTAAGAACACAATAAAGTCTATGAATTATCTCATCATCAAACGTCTGTTGAAGTCCACTGCTGGACATTAGGCTTCCCCTACACATTTCCAGGAAGAACGACTTAGAGCCCTTTCCATCCATCGAGTTCTCGCAATCCTAACAATGTCGTCAGTCAGTATCGGGTAGGGTCCTATGCTTCGTGTTCCGGTTCGTGGTCGCCATTCGAGAACCTTTATTCCCCAGCGGTTGTCGGTTCTACTAGCTGTATGGCCTGCCCATTTCCACTGCAACTTGCTGATACTACTAATCTATTCCAGGAGTTAATTAGTAGCACTACTAGCGAACGCTTGTGGAATAAAAGAATCTGGCATCTTTGTTGCTATAACGATAATAAAAATTTACATATTTTGGATCGAAACGGGATATTTACCATGATTTTTATTTTTATTGATGATGGCGCATGCAACTGTGCCGAAATATCGGGAAACAATCAAACTCAAAAATCATGGTAAATATCCCGTTTCTATCCAAAATATTGATCAAAACCATGATAGTTTAAAAAGTTAAAAATTTACATACCTGTCCTCTGTGTATAAAATAAATGCATTGATCTGAATCCCCACACTGGACGATGTAGTTTCCCGGAAAGAAAACGCAATGTTTCATCCACATCGCCAGCATGCGACGGAAATCCTCATCAGTCTTGCTGAATATAACAGACTGTTGTATATGGGAGCCGTATATTGCTTGCATTACTTGACAGCGCAGACGGAAGGGCAGTTTATGGATTAGTTGAGGCATCTGAATGAAAATGAGACCGATTTAATCATCGCCTTACATATCTCCTCATCTTCTATCTATCTTCTATCTAAATATATATAACTCAAAAGTGACTGACTGACATAGTGATCTATCAACGCACAGCCCAAACCACTGGACGGATCGGGCTGAAATTTGGCATACAGGTAGATGTTATGACGTAGGCATCCGCTAAGAAAGGATTTTGATTAATTCTACCCAAGGGGATAAAATAGGGGATGAAAGTTTGTATGAAACTTTGTCAATTTTAAACCGATCGGGCTGAGACTTTGCATGCATAAAGCTACTATGATTTTATCCCGAAAAAATAACGGGAACGGGAAAAAACTGCCACGCAGGCAAAGCTGCGAGCGGCCGTTAGAATCTCATATATCTTGCATACACACACACACACACACACACACACCCTCACACACAAGTTCTAAGTTGGCACATCACAGCTTCTTGCTATATTATTTTGTAAAAAGATCACACAAAAAACGGCAGGAACCAATCCATACGTTTATTGCCTGTTCTTTTAGGCCTGATCACGAGAATATGGCACCTAGATCCTACATTTAAACCGTTTCTAAGTTTCTCTTGATTCCAATGATTTGAAAAATAACTAGGTTCTGCCTGTGGTCTCGCGCGCTTCGCATCCGGAAAAAATCAATATCGGGTCTTTATAATCAATATACATATGGGTAACTAATTATGTAATTATGTACCTGTCTCCCTTGCTGCCTGTTCCAGAGCTGACGTACATAATCCCACATCTTGTTCATCTGATGCTCGCTGAGGTCCATATCGCGAAGTCCATCTCTTAGTTCGTTTATTCCGTAGTCGTACGTTATTCTAGACGATGAGTGCGCTGATATCATTGCAGACATTTCTGATATAAGAAGCCCTGGAAATGTTTATCCCCATATTTATAGTTCCCTTCTGTTGTTTTCCCCCTAGATACTACACAGTATGGGGTATTTTTGGTTTACTGGTAGGACAAGCATATGGCCCACCTGATGTTAAGTGCTAACCATCACCCTTGTCAAGTACGTGCCCTACGATGCACCGCGTCCACCAACCTGAGGCATACTGGTGTTAAGCCTCATGTGTTCGTAATTTACTGAAGTAAAAGTTGAAGGCGGTTTTATAGGTTTTAAACTACAATAATTTTATTATTCTAAAACTAAAAAACTACTTAAACCTGCTACTACTACCTACTTCAAAGCTTATGAAAAGCAAAGATGCTTTTCATAAGCTTTTAAGTAGTTCCAAACAGTGTTTATTACCTGTGCAGAACTTGATGACGATAATCACAATAATAGTTTCAATTACTTCAAAGCTGTTTTGCGACGATACGTCCCCCGTGCCAGTAATGGTTATAAGGTTTATGATGTACCACAGAGCAGCGATATAAAGCGTGAAGTAGTTACCCTGGAAAATTATAAGTAAATTGCCCTTTTTACGTCTGCGTAATCTAGGTTCTTAACCAGCTATATAAAAGAAACTTTTCTTACTTCATAATCGGGTTACAAACCAATAGTAACAAAGATTTTATAGTATCCCAAAAGTGAATGAATGAATGAATGAATGCCTGCCTGGATCCTGGCCTAGATAGTTCCGAAGCCTAATTCTCACTAGACGAAATACTTTTAGAAATATTTTAGAGCATCAGTGGTCTGGTGAGAGTGTTTGTCTACTCGTTATCTCGTGCAAAATAGAGATATCTCTTTATATCTTCCTGTGCTAACATGCCAGTGCCAAAAAGCTAACATGCCAGTGCCAAAAATCTATTTCGTTCTGTCAAATGAAGACTTAATCCTACTGTTTAGCTCAGTTTAGCTTTTTTTTTTCTTTTTAATTTTTATGCCGTACTTTAGCGACCGTGGCTCCATCTACAGTAATGACGATATATCATTATCAAAACTTGCAATCTTGATTATATCTCGATAGATATAATAGGCTATAGGTCAAGACTAACGGTCGCGAATCGCTAGTGTGATAAGATTGTGTTCCTCGAGACATTGAAGTCGTCAACATCTATTTTGGTAATCGTGATAAGCAAGTTACTACACGAGGATCCAATAGTACTGCATAGTCAATAAGTTAATGGTAATCAAAGAGTTATACTAGGAATAGAAAAAATATTTCGTGCCTATAATGAAATGTTTTCAATAGTATAATTGAGGCTCTATCTCCTGGAAAAGCGTTAGCTGTGGCCCAGAAGACAGCACTCTCAACCAGACCAAATGATATTTGTATTAAACATTTATGGGCTAAAAAATAAAATAAAAATACGTTCGTGTGTTTTAAGTATGTCTGTGTGAGGGAGGGGGTGTGTTTGTTTTAAGTACCATCCGAGGACATGCGTATGAATACACAAGGCACGACCGAGGACCTTTTCGAACCGAGGTCTTTTTTGAGGGTCCTCGCTTTGACTCGACTACAGATTCGTATTCCTCATGCAATTTTGAACCTTTCTATATAGTTAATATGGAAAAGTTGCAGAAACCTCGGTTTGATCAAGAAAATTCATAATCTTACACAGACAAAGTGTATAAACCAGGTGGCGCCACTTTTTTCTTACACACAGCATATTTACATTCGTTTCTCGTTTGTTGTATGAACTGAGGTCTTATGTGTTAACTTTAACACAAAGGTCCTCGCTTGTGTAGCTTTTCCAGAAGTGTGTATTAAAGACCTCGCTTTGGTAGTTTTTCCGAACAGTGTGTGTGTTCCAGTCCTCGTTTTGACAGTTTTCTTTGTGTGTAAGCTACAAGTTTCCTACAATACAATTAAGTATGGAATTCTGGAGATAGATAGTAAAAACTAAAACCGTTAACAATCTTCACGAGTAGCAGGCAGGAGGTTACACTGCAGTATATTCTGAGCACAAAGGGTGCCATACTAGCCTAACAAGATATTGCATAATTATGATTTTCTTATGTTCTTCTTCTTTAAATTTAAGAGCCTAGCTCTTGTTGGGGGTTTGATGCAATTTTCTCCATTACGCTCTTTCTAGTGCGACCTCCTTGACCTTGTACAAGATGACAGCCACCTTCTCCTTTATCTGGCTCAAATAACTTATCCTTGGCCTTTCTCTCTCTCGCGTTCCTTCTGCCTTTCTTTCGATGATGTTTTGTATGTAGTTGGCATGTCGTAGAAGATGGCCAAACATTTTCCTACTTTGATTTTGAATGTTCCTGAGCAAAATCCTCTTCCAAATCCAAAGGTTGTCTGGAAGAGATCGCTTTTTAGTGATAAGACCGCCCATTGTACATTCTCAGTTATTGTTTATTATTGTTTTCTTTCATTATTAGTTTGTAAGGTGTACTTAAAAGTATTTTCATTCATTTATTCATTCCTTTTTTCCATTACTCGTTCTAGAACCCAGTAATCCTTTCTTTCCAACTTATCCTTTCCATCCTCTTCCAGCACCACATCTCAAAAGCTACAAGTCGTTCTTTATTCCGCTGTGTCATTGTCCATGTCTCACACCCATAGAATGCTAAGCTCCATACATATGTTTTCATAAATTTATTTTTAACTTATTTGGTTATTCTAAATGTGAATTTATATTTTTTTATTGTCAAAAGCTTGTTTGGCTATAGCTATTCGTGACTTGATATCAGACGTACATCTGGAGTCCGAGGTTATTATACTTCCCAAGTATTTATAACTGCTAACGTTTTTGATTGTGTTATTTTCTAGTGTAATGTTATCTGATGGTGTTTTTTGATTTTCGAAGTTGTCAGTATTTTAGTTTTATTAATGTTAATTTTTAGAGCAAACTCCTTAAAAATAATGTCCATAACTGTTATTAATTCTTGAAGGTCTTCTTGCGTTTCTGTGACTGCCGCAATATCTGCGAATCTTAGAAATTTAATTGTGTCTCCATTGAGTTTGACGCCCTGATTTGAAACTTCTGATATTTTTTAAATAGCTGCTTCTATGAAAACGTTAAATATTAGTGGTGAAAGTGAGCATCCTTGTCTTACTCCATGCTTAGTGTTAGCTTTACCTCTTTCATTCCCTACTTCTATAATAGTATCCTTTTATTTATACAACACATATATAAAAAAAGTAATATAAAAAATATAAAAAAGTAATAATTATGATAGGTATCGCAAAATTTTACGAAGTGTTAGGAAAGCTCGAGAAGTTTTATGGACAAATTAAACACCTTATTGCAAAGTCCTGCCTGCAGCGGGGTCTTGCATCACTGCAAGAGTCCATTTAACCCGACACTAAACAGAAGATATCCCGGGCGTCAGCCTATACGAGGTCAGAACTACTCTCGAACAGCTTAAGAATAACAAGGCACTAGGGAGGACGGAATAACGACTGAGCTTCTGAAAGCGATTGAAGCACCGATACTCCTTATTATTATTATTATTATGAACAATTTTTTTTCTCAAAACATAAATATTTTGGTGATAATGAAGCTCACAGGCCTAACCCAAGTGCGAATCATGATTTACGTCGTTTTGCAGAAATTTTCTGACAATCCGACATGATAGCAGCTTTCTGCATAGTTATATAAGTGTTTTCGAGTTATTATTATTATTATATTATTACTAATTCTGTCATCTTCAAAGGTGGACGCTACAGGTGTGGAGTAGAAGCGTCGTGACACTGTTCTTTAAGAAAGTTGATAAAACCATCCTAAAGAATTATAGGCCCATCAGGCTGCTGACCTGTTTTTGAGAGTAGTTACTAAACGTATCGCTCGTAGGCTCGACAACGACTTCCAACCTCCCGAACAAGCTGGGTTCCGAAAAAGCTTTAGCACTATAGACCACATCCACATGCTCCAGCAGGTTCTAAGGAGGCAGGCAGAAGACCGAAAAGTATAATTGGCCACTTTGTTTAGCGATTGTGGGCTATAAAAAAGCATTCCATTTTGTCTATTTTCCAGTTTCGTTCAGGAAACAGTGTTGCGGTCGCTCTAACGGTGCCAAGTCAACTATCGATACATCGAAGTGTTTGTATACTAATGTCATCATGTCTATCCAACATTAGGACCAGAGTACAAATCCAACCCAACTGCAAAAGAGGGTGAGACAGAGAAATGTAATATCTTCGAAACTGGTTCACCTCTGCACTGGAGATTATTTTAAGCTCGAAAGACGTATGGCATTAATATCAATGGTGCATACAGAACTCACCTTCGATATTGCCCATGGCGGGATCACTGGAAGACCTAGAAACAATGCTCAGAGATCTCAATAATTGTCTCCCATCAGGAGGGTCTAGAGTTAGACGAGAATCATGCCAAGTACTCATGTTGCGTCTGCCCGGTACAAATTGGGGACAATATCATCGAAGTTGTAGACCATTATGTGTATCTGAGTCAGACGATGAGAGATAAGCCGACAAATCTAACTTGTAACAGATACCTAACACCTCGAGACGAAATTCTATAATTAGTACGAGTTACCAGTGATATCTTATGAACTGAGACGTGGTCACCAACTATTGGTTTGATATAGTATAAGCTCAAAGTCGTACAACAGGCTATGGAAAGAGCTATGCTGGGAGTTCCACTAGAGATAGAATCAGAAATGAGGAAATCAGTAGATGTCTTGGTACTTCTTGGTCACCGACATAGCTAAAAGAATCAGCAAGTCGGACTGGCAATGGTCAGACCATATAGCTCGCAGAACTTACAACCGTTAAGGAATAAAGATTCTCGAATGGCGACCACGAACCGGAAAACAAAGCGTAGGATGCCCTCCTGATGGACTGACGACATTGTTAGGATCGCGGGAAGCCGATGATGCGTATGGCGTAAAATCCGTTTTTTCTGGAAACGTTTGGAGGAAGTCTATGTCTAGCAGTAGACTTCTACAGGCTGTTAATGATGATGATGAAACAATTTGTGAATTGTACGTCAAACGCGCACGTAAATTTTAAAGTTGATGCTATCAACTACTGAGGAGTTATCTTTTGAGGAGATTACCCTGGCTACAGCATCAGCTCATTATAGGTAACTATCTTAGTTTTTATTGCTTGTCTAACGAGCATGCTAATTTGAAGATGGTACTATAAGCTACTCAGGAGTGATCTTATAAGAAGACCCTAGCTGCAACATCATCTCTTACTGGTAACTTTATTAATTTATAACTATAAAGGTTCGGTGCTTTTTGACAACCCTTTGTGAATGCCGACAAACGAAAAGACAACGTCTTACCCTCGGTTAATACTTCGTTTTATGTTTAAGAAATAAATCAAAAATTATTCATTATTTCATAGATTGTCTGCAATGCATGCAAGAAATGGAAAAAAATGCTTTAGGTAAATTTTCCATGTCCTCGCTTTGTACAAGCTCTGCTTGGAAAACTGACCTCAGTTTGGATATGAAAAGTCTAACACACTGTCCTCGCTTTGTACAAAATAAAAGAAATATTGTGTTAAACCTGGTCCTCGGAAGGGTGTCCCAAGGCTTACGTGAGGGGTCCTCGGTTTGCATACACAAAGTCCTTACATGTGCATCGCCAGTCACGTTCGACTGTGTGACTTGGATCCTCGGTTTGTTAGCCGTTTTTCATACGAAAAAATGTTGAGATAGCGCTATACGAACCAGCTCATCGCTCAAGATTTTTTATCCTCTCTCTTTCTGTCTTATTCAAATACGCCTACGAGGTCATTAAGTCCGTTTTTTAGAGAGTCCTCGGTTCAGTCAGCCACAACTAGTGTCCTCGTAAGGGTGTCTATACAAACAAGGGTGGGTGCGTGAGTGTGGGTGATGAACTATGGTTACAGTCACTATAAACAGTTTCTAATTTCTTATTTACTTGTGGTTCTGTGAGAACCGTAGACTTCGCAAGTTCTTATAACCATGTAATAACCGACACTTTCCCAAAATTTAAATCCGTCCCTAATAACGCTAACAGTAAACTTTGTTTTTAGGGTTCCGTAGCCAAAGGGTAAAACGGCACCCTATTACTAAGACTGTCTGTCTGTCTGTCCGTCCGTCACCATAGTGAGAGATTTGAAATTTCCACAGATGATGTATTTCTGTTGCCGCTATAACAACAAATACTAAAAAACAGAAAAAATAAATATTGAAGGGGGTTCTCATACAACAAACGTGATTTTTTTGGCGTTTCCATTATAGATTATACGGAAACCGTAATGCGCGAGTCCGACTCACACTTGGCCGGTTTTTTTTTTTGAGAAAATTTATATTTTGAAAAAAAAACATCAACTTTTATAAACTGTAGCTAAATCCTCAGATTAAAGCATTCTTAGCAACCAATAGGTGTCATACACAAGACTGGTTTCACATAGTAGCGACAGAATCAGCACCTTATAAGGCCGTAGTACATTAGCTATAGGCGAATGAATCACGTTGTTTTTGTTAGTCTTGACTGTACAGTAGGTACCTACCTCTACTGGAATAACGTCATCTTCAGTTTTTAATAATTATGTAGTAAGAAGAAGTAAAGTGAAGTCTAATATGAAGGCAGTAAAATAATAATAGTAATGCTGGACAATCCACACAGCATCATCTAGCCCCAAGCTAAGCAGAGCTTGTGTTATGGGTACTAGATGACTCATATACTTAATACAATACATTACATACCTACATCATTTATATATTTTTTATTATGCATAGAAAATACCCAGACGAGCCCTTCACTAAGTGCTCTACTACAACTAGGTACGTAATTAGTTTGATAATTTTACATTCTGTTTACATTATGTAAAAACCTGAGCTCTCATTATCATCACACAAAATAAGTACACTGCTCCAGGATATAGGCCTTCCATAGGGAATAGGTTCTCAGGGAAAATAAATTCACACCATCTCCATCTGCAATCCTAGCAATGTTGTCGCTCAGTCAGGTGGGAGGGCGTCCTACGCTTCGTCTTCCGGTTCCTGGTTGCCTTTCAAGAACCTCTTATCACACGTAAGCAACGTATGCGATGCATTATAACTCTTGGTTTTATGTGAAACACTAGTTTAAAGAGACAATTATCGTATGCAACGCAATCACACGCTTCCTACGCAACGTCGACCTGCGATGTCCAGAACGGCATGGGAAGGTGCACGAGGTTTGCTGTCAAAATGGGAGATGAACAGCTGGTCGATTTAGCAAGGACATACGATGCCTTTTAAATATTTTGCATTGAAAATCCACAGTAACCACTTAACATCAGCAGGGCATCAGGAGCAAAAAAAATAAGAGAGATTTATTTCGACGACCGATGTGGCGCGGCGGGCGAATGTCCGCTTGCGACGCAAGAGGTTGCGGGTTCGATTCCCGCCTTGGGATAAATGTTTGTACGATCTGCAAATATTTATTCCGGGTGTTCTGGGTGTTTTCTATGTATAATAAAAAATATCTATAAGTATATGTAATGTATTAAGTCATCTAGAACCCATAAACACAAGCTCTGCTTATCTTGAGGCTAGATGATGCTGTGTGGACTGTCCAGCATTATTATTATTATTATTACTATTCCTTGCATGTAGGTCACTTATTATCCCAAAAAAAAATTAACTTGCCTCAGAAAACTTTACTCGCAGATTCAGCTCGGTTTTTGTCATCCAGTTCGCAGAAATACAATGCACTGGAGTGAGACATGATAGCTTGAAGAACAAACAAGCATTTACGTGCGATAGTATCGATGCCCATATTGCTATTGTCCTGAAAAATATCGTGGATTTATCTCTAATCTATAAAAGTTTGTAGGAGTCTTTCTAATAGACTAAAATATAGATAGCTCACAGCCTAAACCGCTTGTCGTAGTGACTTTAAATTATCAAGAAATATTTATCTTGGGTGCGTTAGGGAGTACTAAAAAATGACCTACTGATTTCTACGGGTTTAGTATTTTGTCTATATATTGTCGTTTCCTACCAGGCTCGTGTTAAAGCTTAAATTTATTGTTCTAATATCTTCTCTACACAGAACATAAAAGTAAGAAATAAATTTGATTTGAAATCAATTTCTTGGTCACTATTCAGTAGGTAGTCTTATCCCACATGACATCACCATGACTAGCAGTCTAGCACCTTCTTTGAATGTCATGGGTGCCTTGAAGGGTTTTTATAGGTTTTAAACTCACGTAAGTTTGACAATCAAATTTGCTGATCCGATGCTAGTCTTCCTGTGGGTTCTATACGTAAATAAATACGTAACCCTCATAATTTGAGGCGTTCTTAGGTAGCAGAATAAGTACATTTGCGTCCGTGCTGGCAAATTCAACGCAAAGGCGAAATAGCTAATCGGCAGGTTCGCTAAGAAGTCTCGCCTGCGTAAGTAGACTTTGGAGAAATACCTGGAATTTTAAAACAGCGTGATATAATCTGAATGAAAAGAACCGTCGATAAACCAAAGTCAACGACAAAGTTGTTTTTATACAACAAGTACAACTGATTGAACAAGTAGAATACCCAATAACCTTATAACAATGTTACGCACTTTATAAACGTACCCTACGGTGCACTATTACTTTCCGTCCATCCTGAGGTATTTGACAGTGACAGGCATATGAGGTGTTAAACTTCATATGTCTGTTATTTCACCGGCACTCCTACCCATCAAATCGAAACACAGAAGCGCGTTTAGCGGCTCGTAGATAGAGCCATCAAACGATGGAAAATAAAGACGACTACGAAGCGTAGGACGCTTCCCACCTGATAGACGAATTATATTGTAAGGATTGCTGAAAGCCGGTAGATGAAGAGTGCTCAAATCTTTCTTCTTGGAAATATTTTATAGTTGGTATGTAACTATGCATTTTCAGCGAACTTCATACTATAGCAGATCAGACACAAAGCATCAGAGTATGAGTTGGGGCAAGACAGCTCTGTGCAATATTACACCTCTGCAATTGCGGGCATATGCCACTCAACCTTTACATCTGAGACTCAATTGCAGAACGCGATGCAATGCTAGAAAAGTTACCTATCTAAGGTAACGCAATTGTTATAAGCAAAGATTACCGCTTAACATCCGTTGGGTCATGTGCTTGTTCCATACTTATTCTTATAAAAAAAGCAATAGAATACTCACATCTTCCTCACTTTCCTAGGACTCAAAACGTAATCGCCGTATCTATTCATGTAACCGCTATGTATGTCTAGAAACAGTTTGTAGACGAATACAACGTCGAAAGCCAAGCAAATGTAGAAGAAGTGAGGTATCGAATGAAACGCCATTTGGTATATTAGAAGCATAAAATCGATATATGATAGAAACAGGATCAGGTATTCTAAAAACAACAAAACGTATCTATCTGTTATTATTTCAAAATTGTATTTATTACATTACTTAAAAATTTAGGCGCCATCACATTTTATTGCGATGAAGTTCATGACCCTAAACTGAATCGTTCTGTTTAGATAGATTCGATGACATTCATTTCGTCGTGATAGGTTCTCTCTAACTATCACGGTTCGTGAGATACAGCCTGGTGACAGACGGACAGGCAGCGGAGCCAACTCAATCCAACTCATATCCAATATTACCCTAACGGGACCCTATTACTAATAGGGTCCCGTTTTACCCTTTGGGTACGGAACCCTAAAAACGTGATCTTCGACATGATCTCTGTTTCGTCAAAATTTTGTTCAGGTAATATTGGATATGAGTTGGATCTCAGTTAGGGTGAATCACTAGTGCCTACCTTATACTTACTAATATTGTTTTCAAACAATAAGTATCATTATAGGTACTAGATTGTGTAAAGATTGGTACCTGTAGACTGTTCATTCTATCAGGACTTATAAGGAACGTTGGGTCTGACCAAGGTTCTAAATATGGGTTTTAAGTGTAGGTGTATTATTTTGACTCACGAATAATGATATCGTCATTATTTTAATAAATTAAGTATAGACCTACCCATAAATGTTACTAGTTTGCTGTCGGGTATGACGCTACTGCGAAACCACCTGAAAAAATCAGTAGGTATCAGGTATAAGCAATATTTTTAATACAACACAATTCATTTACTTGATACTTAGTTTAGCTAGGTAGATAATTGATCACAATGTTGCCGCTTGGCTATCTTTTTTGGCTCCGTTCTCCAAACAAAAAATAGTGAACTTTCCAAGCACAAGTCCAAACTTCCAAGTACATTTTAGTGTACATAGGTACGTGAGTTAGCTACTGTCTTGCATCAGGTGATCCATTTATTACAGATGTAGTACTTACCTATAAGTATATTATGCCTTTTATATGTATATATATATATATATACTTACCTTTATTTTATAAGTAAAAGTTTGGCAAGTAGGAAGGTATAAGCACCGGCACGGATTGAAACAAATACATTCGCTCGCCCCTTGAAATCAATAGGTACCGGTTCTTATACCTATGCCCTACGGTGTCGTTCAGCCCATGTATAAATCTGCTTATTAAGTAAGTATTACCTACTTGAATTTGTAGGTGTATACCTAAATGAAGTCCAATACATACTCATATAAATCACCTAGGTACCTACCTGTGCGGTTTTAAAAACAATAATGTAGCCGGAACATAGTCGGTGTTTCCTATTGACGTTAATGATTTCGAGCCGTGTGAGTCAGCTATACTCTTCTCTGGACTCTGTAAACATAATCATCATGAGAGTAAACATACCTACTACTAGTCAGTCTTGGTACCACTCTTAGGTTCTTTTTGTGTCATGCTATCATTATAACCATGTTACCATCATGATTAGTTTTGTTTGATTCTCAGAACCCAGATTCGTTTAAGACCGGCCGGGTTTTAAACTTTTTCTAACTTCTTGCTCCATACTATAGAGTTCTACAAACGTTAGTAAAAAACTGTTTAAAATTTTAAAATACACATGCACGACTTTTAGTACCGAACAAATGTACCTATAATGTAGGTAATGGGAAACGGTCAACTTATACAACTTTGAAGGCTTACTTCAACGAGAAATAAATTTAGAAAAAATAATTAGTTAAAAATCTGTCAAAAGATAAATCCATCTCTTATCAATAGATGATGACAAATAGTGATAGGGTTTTTATAAAGTGAAGTTTTTTCAATTGAGCTTTATCCCGTCAAATCGTTGTAAAACAGCAGATTTCTCATTTTAAGTCAAAAACAGTTTTTCTTAGAATTATTTCTCATACTGCTAAAATTTCATAAGTAGGTAAGTGAATAAAATATTGATTATAAAATACAAATTTTCTAAATTTGTCTTTTCATTCTTCGTTGAGGTTGGACTTCCTGAACCTGACCATTAACTACGATCTTAAGACTTAACTCTTTTGTGGGTAAAAATATGGATATTTGTTACCTCTAGATACGTGCTTAGATCAATATCATCGTCATCTTCATCTTCATCCCCAGCTTCGTACGTCAGTGGAAACGTTTCCAACTAAATTGAAGAAATGAGGTTTAGCAATATATAAAATGATTCAGAGACATATGAGTGCTTACATTCTCTTAATGGTACAATAACGTTATTTACTTCTTCACTGTTGTTTCCCGATGACATTGTTGGAATCACGTAATCCTTTGCCGTTGAATCAACCGATTGTTTTACTTTCCTCAATACTGATGGATAGCTCTGAAAGCAGAGAAAGTGTAATTTACAGACACCTCAGTATTTTACCAGCCTTAGCTATCAAACCAACATATCTATAGGTATATTGGTTTGGTATTAGTCATAATATATTAGTCATAGCAAGAGGACTATGACTGAGGACTGTGGCAGATGGGCTGTCATCTCCACTCTGGAGGTGTTTTGTAGTGAGGGTGATCAATGAAAGAAAATATTTCCTGCATTGATTATCCTCGTCGCAGCTGTGTCTTGTCTCAGTTTTCTGTGTAGTATTTCTATTGTTTTTCTATCTTTACTGTTGTGTTTGTGTAAAATGTATTCTGCATTCTCGTGAAAATATGGACTCCATGTTGTCTGAAATAAAACCTTTTTATTTTTATTTTATTTTATAACATTAGCCTGTCTTAAAGAAATACAGTACCTGCCTACCTACTTTAGTACTTATATTTTTCAAAGGGAATTTATACCGAGGTAATGCTGGATATGTGTTCGTTTCATGGCTTGTGTTTCTCATCTCACTCTCATGCTGCCTTTTTATGTGGCTTTGAAAATTATCCTACCAATAATCTGCCTAAAAGCTTACCTTCAGAAGTGTATAGAAATCTCGGCCTTCGATAGATAGCACATCTATATTCCTTGACGCGATGACATTCGACATGGTCAAATATTTATTAGCTCCTCTTATGTTGCCGAAAATTCCTCCTGGCCCCATACATGTTTCGACCTCATTCGTGTCTGTTACTATATCAACCTTATGAAAAGTGAAATAATCAGTTTTTAGTATTATCATTAACGAAGTACTTGTACTTAACTAAAATAAAAGGACTCCCTTACCTTTCCTCGAAAAATAATATACATCGTACTTATAACTTCGTTCGAACGCATAACCATAT
The DNA here is from genome assembly GCA_947095575.1 of Electrophaes corylata. NCBI lineage: Eukaryota > Metazoa > Arthropoda > Insecta > Lepidoptera > Geometridae > Electrophaes > Electrophaes corylata. The sequence continues at coordinate 5,603,736 of OX352706.1, read as the reverse complement.
ACCCCTTTTGAAAGTATTTCTCTTTCAAGTTCTTCGCAAATGCCCTAAAAAAAGAATACTCCACGTTCTCAAAAAGCGGTATTTCTCGTAAGGTGTTTTCGTACATGTACAAAACGGCATCTTCGTTTAAATTAGCATGTAACTTTCCAAGGATTGCCTGATGCTGTAAGAGGAAGTATAATTGTCAACAAGGGGCACCAATTTTTATAATTAGTCATGTTAATGTCATTAGTATTGAGCTTATTGATTTGGAAAGTTGTAATTGGCTTAATCTTACCGACCAACCTCCCGTTCTTTTCCACTGGTATTTCCAATACTCCATCATAGTTTTTTTCAATGAAATTGCAACTTTCTCTCTGTTCAGAAACATATCTAAATGCTTGACGTCTTCCTGAAACTTGGTGATAACTTGATCGGCCATAGCTTTGAGAGAAGCTATTCTTGCATAGACATATCTGAAAATGTTTTTTTTTTCAATAACTATTTATTTGTATCTACCTAAGGGTTGTGTTTCCTTTTTTTGTCTACTGTAGTTTTGTAGAGCAAATCATAAAACTTACCCAAAGAAAAACACTCCATGCACATTCACACAGATAGATAAAATCATATGTACAGTATCTTGGGCGATAATGTCTCCAAAACCAGCGCTGCTGAAACTCGTAGCTACCCAGTAATATCCCAATAGATAAACTTTTTCTGGCGATAAGTGTTCCTTTTTAAATATTTTAGTACCATCAATCCACGAACCTGGATGAAAAATAAAAGTATACAGAAACAGGTGAGGTACCTACACCCACTGCTATAGGTATCTTTCAGGTATTGCAAAATTGAGGCGTCTCTTTGTCGCCTCTTCGTCGCCCTTCTGTCATGTTCATAATGTCATCAGTGAATTGGGTGGGTGGCCGTCCTACACCGTGCCTTCCGGTGCGTGATCGAAAGTACAACCTACTTTATTTGATGATACCATACTTTTGCTTTCTAATTGTTTTAGTTCTGGCTGGCCCATCGCTATATAGGTAAAATAGAATAGAAAAAGATTTATTTTGTCTCTTATGAATTATATGCAATAGGTACAGTTTTTTTAATGTGGCGACAAAAAAGGCCACCACTCAGCATTTGCTACAAGAGCATATACTAGCTCCTAGTATATGCCTATATAAGTGGGAGATAAGTGGGAGAAGGTAGCTACAAAGAGAACAGAATGGCGTCGGATTGTCAAAAAAGGCGTTGAGGACTATGAGATCTCTCGTCTTTCCGAGCTTGATGATAAACGCGAGCACCGCAAATCTCGAACCGCAAAGCCCTCCTACACCTACACCTACAATACAGCAACCCATACAGCCGGTCAGCTTTTTTGTGCAACATGTGACCGTATTTTCAAGACCAAGTTCGGCCTAGCCAGCCACATACGAGCACATGCCAGGAAGTGCTAAGGGTCGCTGTCGACGAGGAGGACATCATACTAGCTCCTGTAGCGCTAGGTAAAGAGTTGATGAGACTGAGACAGAAAGATGTCCACACACATAAAAACCTGTAAACAATACGTAGGTACTTAAAGTATTGGTAAGTATTTCTTACAAATGGGTGATTGATAAGAATTGGGTTAGTTGAATTCTAAGAGCATTTTAACTCACCTCGCCGACAGATCATGTTTCCATTTGGATTGAAACTAGTTTTCATGTAAGGTCCTTCTAGCGATAGTTGCGCGGTCTTATGAAGGAAGTCATTTGGGTCAGATGCTATGACGTATCTACACGTAAGAGTTACCAGTACTGACGTATACAGGTTCAGAAAGAACAGCGTTAGCAAAAAAAAGTGCAAGACGCTCATAAAATACGCCTGAAAAAATATAATCAATTCTAAATCAATGGATAAAGTGATCAATCATATGTGGGTATCTCTCATTCTTTTCCTGTGGAAGAACATCGAAATGACGTGCGGTAAAATAGGTTAAAATAATAACGATTCGGTCTGAGGTCGACTTGTCTATTCCAATTATTAAATCGGTATATATTATTTTGTCATTACGTCACAATATAAGCTATGGCATAAAGTATTTTGAGCTAAGCGTGGGCTTATACGCACAAATTAACACCCACTAATAACAAACACAATCTCTTTCAAAGCCTCCTACAATAAAGAATGACCCAAGGCCTAAAGCCTACATTTTGAAATTTGACGAATAAGGTAAGTACCTATAGTTCTTACCCTTCTTAATGCCTTTATTGACTCCGCCCAAAAGATAGAATACAGTTTGCAGATCTGTAATGTATTGATCATTCTAATCGCACAGTGAAACAAATGTTTGTTGACGATGTGGTCTTCTTCAGTGTGACTTTCACTGTGCTTCGGAACTATTAATTTCCATACGGCATACCATGGGAAACAAATCAAGAAGTCTACCACAAATGGACCCTATAATCAAAGTAATCATAGTTAAGGAAAAGCATGACAAAAAGTATACTTATATAATAATATAAAACCAATCCCAACCTTCAGGTAATTTCTTGCAGTCAAGTATGGATGATAAATAAGTTGATTTTTAGGCCCGTAATAAGCAACATGAAGCATCAAATACATGTCTATGTAGCAAATTATTTCTAAAATCAAAATAGTCGCATTGAACGTCCCGCATAATGGAGCCATTGATACTATAATCTGAAACCGAAACAGTTTGTGACCACCTTTTGCAATGAAACTGCACTGCACTGCACTTATATAGTTTTTTGTTTGCTAAATTATATACCGGGATAATAAGGCATATCATGTACGCGGTTATAACTCTCATAAGGGCCCAACATCTGAGAAATATTCCATCAGGTCGGATCGCTATAGGCATCAGAATATACGGCGCTATATTACTGAAGACATGGAACTGTTTATAGGTTTTCCAATAACCTTCCTTCCTCTTCTTGTATTCCCTTAGTAAGTCGATGAAAGAATCTGAAATTGGGTCGATGTCAAAGTGGTCTTATCATTATCAGGTTAGTCGACATTGTTTTCTCCCAAGACTATTTTTATGTAGTCTTAAAAATCCGATATTGGTATTGCGAGTTTATCACAATTTTATTATATCGTGTGTTCCATTACTTACCATTAAAAAACTCTTGGAAAAAGTTAGCTATCTTGACTTTCTTTTTCGCCGTAAGGTGGTTGTAGTATTTCAGGTATGCTTGAGTGTTTTGAGACTTTGCTTGTGCTTCTATTTGTGCTAGTTCTTCTGGTTTCATTAATCCTTCATGTTCTTTCATGTCAGGGAAAAGGCTTAATGCTGATGTATACGCAGAATGGCTTACGCTTATTAGCTAGAAATAAAGAAGACTAGGTAATCAGTAAAAACGAAACAATGCTTGATATTATGAATAATGCACAACAATAACAGGGTTAATTTTAAGGAATGTTTAAATATAAGCAATTGATATTTTAACATTCTTTTATCGTGATACATATTGCTTCTTGTTATATCTAAATTTTAAAAGTAGGTACATCCTTGTTAGGGTTCCGTACCCAAATGGTAAACAGGACCCTATTACTAAAGCTCCGCTGTCTGTCCGTCTGTCACCAGGCTGTAACTCATGAACCAGGATAGTAAGAGAGTTGAAATTTTCACAGATGATGTATTTTTGTTGCCGATATAACAACAAACACTTGAAAAAAGAATAAAATAAATATTTAAGGGGGCTCCCATACAGCAGACATTATTTTTTTGCCGTTTTTATTACCTGGTACGGAATGGTACGGAACCCTTCGTGCGCGAGTTCGACTCGAACTTGGCCGGTTTTTTTCTATATGAGAATTGGCTGTGATATGAAAGTCCAATAAGCTTACTATAAACTCACAATTGTCATAGGACATTAGGACGTATCAGCCAAATATAACGTGTTACCTAATGCTTGCAATAGACATCAGGCTGATATTGACCTTGGGTTCAATTAACATTGCAGTAATGATTAGGTACATGTACATAGGTAGGTGGTACCTAGGCGAATAGTTTTACGTACCTAGGTATCTACCTACCTTAAACTATTTGAATACTACAAAAATAGTTAAAGATAGTCTCTACTGCCTAACTTATATTGTTTTTATACTTTTACTTTAGTTTTTAGTTTAGGATCAAGATGACGCTGTATGAAATATTCACTGTTATTATGATCGAGCGAGCAGCGTAGCGTCTCTCCCGCCAAAATTTGCTTTTCTCTGTTAGTACTCTAAATTTAAATTGACCTCATCAAAATTTGGTGAAAATCTGATGAAGATCTTCGGCGTGATGTGCAGGATAGCTACTTAAAAATGCAGCAAATTTTTCACTCTAAGATTTCTACTAAAAAAATGGTGCTCGCGAGGATTACTGTTCGTAGAACTACTAGTTATTAGCAAGGTGTTATTGTGATGATCATATCACGAACATACCTTACAGTGAGTCAGTGTAATCACAGTGCTGACAGCTGGTACACCGTACAACAGAACCAACAATCCTAAATGGTTTCCCGGTCCGATAATTCGTTCTTTCTTAGCTTCTCTCATCGTGTTTGATGTGACAAGACAGTAGCCGCTCTCTATTATATAGAGTTCTCTGGTTACCGTCCCTCCGTAGTAGACTATTTCTCCAGGTGGCAGTATCATGTCACGGGCAGCTAGGAATATGAAGAAATTATTTTTAAGCCGTGGTATTCTCGCCTAGCTGTGATGGTCCCGGCCCAGCCGCATCTCCTGTGTATGGAACACCAACAATGCAGTCACCAATCCGCCTGTCAAGCGTGGTATGGCAAACCTCTCCGAATATGGGGGAGCCCTATGTCCAGCTGTGGACTTTTTAGGCTGATGACAAGTTATACTTAAGTTCTTCATTCTTTATTGCACACAATACATACATACATACAGAGTTTTAGTGTAGGAAGTAAGAAAGTCTTATTTTATATCTTAGTGGTGGTTTCCCTGTTTTAATGGTTTACATATTTTAAGTGGGACATTAAGTGTTAAAGCCACCTGCTTTCTATTTAAAACCGTGCGCAGTATACTATAAGTGGCCTGACTAACTAAGGGCGTGGCATCAATATCACCATAGCGCTGTACCTAGAAGGCGTCGATTACTGTGTAATTGTGTATCGTACAACTAGACAACTAAGCCTTAGTCTCATAAAACCTATCTACCTCCTTGAAGTGATGAAGGTGGATACTTGTATAACTTACTTTCCGTCAACGTGTGAATATAAGCTTTATTCTTTACTTGAAAGAACCTGATTGAAGTCAGTGCCCTGAATCTGGCTTGGTGCAAAACTTTCTTCCGTAACTCAGAGGGAACGATTGTTTTTTCAAGCCAGTTCTCATCGGTTACTTCCACTCCCTGTAGATCGTAATAGCAGTTTTATCATTATGAATGCGGTACTAATATAACTGTGAGTTTCACTAACAATAGAATCATAAATGAAGAAATCCAAGGAAGAACCAAGGTCACCGACACAGCAAGTTGAAGTGGCTATGGGCAGGCCAAATAGCTTGTAGAACCGACAATGACTGAGAAATCAACGCTCTTGAATGACGACCACGAACCGAAAGTCTAACCGTAGGAAGGGTGGGATCCGACGGACAAAATCATTCTTCCTGGAAATGAATCCGGGAGGCCTATGATGTGTAATAATATGTGTGAGGGTGTGGGTGTACGTACCGAGTTGTACTGCCACTGCAATTCGTAGAATGACATTATTCTTGTTTGTAAGGATGGATGCATGCTATTCTCTTTCATAAACTTGTCTATTGTTATAATTATTTCTAAAAATGCTGTTTTAGTCCTGTCAGAAACCAAAAAATAGTATTTTATAAAGACAACCATTCATCTGTTCAGTTGATGAAAGGACAACTACTGATGCCATTTCATTTCGCTATCAGTTGTTATTATATTCGGTGGTCGCGGCAATCCATCTGAATGGACAGATAACTTTAAAAAAATTGTGGTGCTTGACCAAAGAAGTGCGAATCTATAAAAAAATATCTATAGTATAACCTATATCTAGTATTCGGGAATTCCTCTTACCTAGACCAGTGAGTAACAACCGCAGAAAACTCTGAGATGCAATATCCAGAAAACAGAACTCCATACACACTCAGAAACGCAACAAAGGCCATGTCATATTTGTCACCTGGAGAGTAATCACCATACCCAACTGAGAGAAATACAGTTGTGGCAAAATATACTGATGTAACTACGGGATATTTTGTTCTGAAAAGAAGAAAACCTTCAAGATACGACATATACGTTTATTGCTTCACAGAAAGCTTAACTACTGCTTATAAGGCACTAGATAAGATAGGAGGAACAATATTAAGAACGTATTCTACGAAGAATTCTACCCACGTACGGCTAGTAACTAGTACGTAGGTATAATAACAATGCGTCTGCCTAACACACTATCCAATTTGCAGAAGGGTAGGCTATGACACTTTTTTTCACCGTCTAGTTATATTCATAGCAGGTGTTTACTAACCAATAAGTAAAAAAAAATAGTAGCATAACTTACTTCTTTTGATTAACACTAACGCCACTGATCTGGTCATCCCAAAGCAAAGCTCTGCTAAACCATGAGTTTTCTGAGCATCGGCTCACAAAGCAAGACTCCATGTATAGAACCACCCCACACCAGTAGCAGAGTAAGCAAACGTAAACCGAATACTTACAAATCTGTAAAAAAATATCAGTATTTTAAATTATTTCATGATACAGAATAAAACAAGGCATAAGTTGAAAAATTTTAACCTTGATGAAAAGTGTATTCAGCAAAAGCTTTTTTTCTAAATTTTCAAAGAAGCTTGATAATCTCCACACGAGACAAAGTTTTATACCTTTGCACATATAAAATAAATGATCCCTGTATTCGTCGTGATAGTTCACAGCTGTATGGATCGTGACAATATACTCAAAAGGAATCATGGAAACCAAGTCTAAATAGAATCCGAGTGTGTTGAGTCGATAGTTGAGAATACCTCTCATATTTGTTATGTATAGCTTTTTAGTTTTCACTGCCGTTACAGATGTCATCAAAACGTTAAAAATCAATGAAATCGTTGTGAGAACTTGAAGGTAAAACAATACTCCTTCCGAAAACTTTCTGTTAAATCCAATATGATAAGGGTAAACGGTGCAAACGTAGATAACAAGCAGCAACATATACCATTCCCAGTATTTCACAAGATAGCATTCTGATTCCAAAATCCAGGGAAAACTAGCGTTTATGCACGTAAACACAGATGTTCTCTTTTTTATGTGTTCTGAGATAATGTAGAGGTCTAAACAGTTCTCATCTAAATGATCATCTTTTGAAAAGTTGTCTGATTCGGTTTGTCCTGTAACATAAAAAGGTGTATTGTTTAAAAGTGTATTCTCGGCGAGGTCTAAGTAAACAAGGATTAGAGTGAAAATGTACCTTGAATAAACCTCAACCTATCTTTCAAACATCTTATGCTACTTTTCTTGCGATCTTTGGAAGCATAGACGTTCAAAGCTAGCTCAGTGCGGTCTCCTTGTATCTGCTTCCGTTTCTTACATCTGTCAATTCTTACGTGAATTTCTTTGCGTATTTCATCTACTAAATCTGGGTAGGTAACCATGAGTTTTATGAATTTTGTTTTTTCAAGGACTTGACATTCAACGTATGTTGCTGCTTTGACTGTACATCTTGCTGAAAATATAAATAGATTGGGGAGTCTTTAAATAAGTTAAATAAGTCTTAAAATTATTTAAAGTGATAGGTTACGTAGGTACTAAGATTCACCAGTATTTAATACTTAAAGTACAACGTTATTTTTATTTAAACATTGCTTTACATGTCTCACACGCATTGATTGACACAGTCACACATTGATAAGAGATGGCAATAGTTTAAACCAAAGTTTAAACATTGTTTATGTTTTGACAGATTTTTATATGTAAGTACCTTAGCCCATAAGTCAAAGTCAAAAAGTATTTATTTAGTAGGTAATAGGCACCAGTTCTCGCGACCAAGGCTAGAAAAACATTCAAGAAGCTTAGTATTATGCACTTAGTATGTCTTGTAAACATTTATCTATAAATACCTGGTATATTGTAAACTAAAGATATTTCTCCAAAACATGTTCCTTTTGCAAAAGATATCATAGGGCTTTCGTCATCTTCATCAGACAATAGTTCTAACACGCCATTTGTGATGCAAATCTAAAATAAGATAAAATTTTGTAGTTTACTATGTAAATAGGTACCGTTGCTTACATACCGGCATAAAATGTCCCATACAAGAGATAACAAATATTACCATAATCGTTTTGTTCTGGTTATGATTGTAAACCACGTCTCCCGGAAGATAAAATTGATGACTCATGTCTAGCGAAAGTCTCCTTAGAAAAGCTTCTGGAAGCTTCCGAAATAACAAAGAACTGTAAAGTGGAACTGCGTTCAAGTCGTAACAAATTTCCATTTGTAGAGGATACGGCAGCAACAATAATAGTTTTGGCTTGATTACTCCCGATTTTTGATACCAAAGGTCTTCATAATACCTGGGCAATGGTTAATATTTTGTACTTTCTCTGAAAACTAATATGTGAGTCTCAAGTCCATTCAACCGTTTAAATACCTACCTGATGATGCGGTTGGTAGTGTCTGCGTCCATATTTATTAACTTAAGGTGATTTTTTATTTTTCTTAATCGTCTTACATATTTGGAGCGCCTTGTTGTTATTGTTATAAATTGTGAAGTCAATGATCCCACAAATACGACTGTCGTTAGCAAAAATCCCACTAATATGGCCAGTATTGCCGATATTCTTTCATTCACAGTAACAGGATACAAATCTCCCAAAGCATTAGTGGTAAGAAACATGACCGACCAATATGCACAGACATAGTACCAATCCATTGTTGATTCGGTGGGCAAATAAATAGCAGCGTATGACCACGATGAACGGATTTCGTGTATATCAAAACTTCTGTACGAGAACAGATACCAAATGCAAGTCCATGTATGAACAGAAAGTAAAAACAGTATTAGATACTGAGACAAAAAAGAAGTCCACTGATTGCTTCCAGCTTGAGAGGATCTGTCGTAAAAGTACTCAACAATCCTGTACACTCGTATTGTTGCCACAAGCGGTGACATTGCATGGAAGTTGAATGACAGAAACTCGTAATTTACAAGATAGAAGAAAGAAAACGGTATTGCAAGAATAATATCCACAATTATTTTAAACGTATCAGGTTCCATAAGGTTTAGAGTTTTCCTCCACTTTTTAGATATTTTTAACCCAACGAGAACAGCTACATCGAAGGTAAACGCAAAGTTAAAACATATGATAACAACGATTACCCAAAACGGTCTTTCCTCTTCCTTGCAAAATGTATAAAGACACGAGTCCAAAATATACGCTACGAATAAAATAGACAACATGAATATTTTCCACCCGGAATTAGAATAAATTAGAAGAATTGACCGCAATCGGCTGTCGCTGAATTCGGTTCTTGTTTCCTGTAAAATGGCGTATGTTTTTTGGCGTTGTTCATCATCCACTTTGTAAAAGATATTCGGCTTAGTGTCTTCCGAAAACTGTGTCGCAGACGAACTTTCAAGTAAAGTTCTGTCTCTGCTTGCTTTACGTCTGAATTTAAAAAAATCTAGTTTTGGTTCTTTTTTTTCTCCTTCTCCTGTGAAAACATAAATCAGTTTCAATACCTAATACGGTAAAATGTTTCTACGCAGATAGATTCGTTTGCCTATTCTGAATCCTAAAACGAAGCCAAATACTATTAGGTAACTATACAAATGAAACTATTACTTACCCATCTTCCGTTTGTTCTGTTCAACAAGAAAATGAAATGAACACCTATAATTAGTTCAAATATACGTTGCTAATGAGTCATCTGTCGTTTAAGTCTAGGCGGCTTTCACGAAAATCTAGTGGGCGGAAAAGTTCGAACTTCGTATTTACATGATTTATTCAAACCAATTACTAAGTTTAAGTTGGTATAAAGTTTACTACGACTATGTGGCTAAGATGGTATATGGAGATCGGTGACGTAATGTTTCCTCGCCACAAGCCGTAGGCCGAAAGCCGGACATGTAGATCCAACGCAAGTTGTGCGCACGGCACTCCAACCTACATACATGAACATAAAAATTGTTGTGGACTTGACGTTATTTTAATTTCACATTGTTTAATTAGAAAAGCTAGTTAACCTGATTGCGCTGGAAACAGAAATATGTTAGTAGGTACTATAATGTAGGTAAACCTTTTTTTAAGGGCTTGTTTTCTCCGACCGATTTAAACTTATCAAGGTAGGATTAGGATTTAAACCAAGGTTATTTACATTACAAGGATGATAAGGATCATAAGAATATACATTATATTTTGCCAAACAGATTTTCCTAATTTTTTTTACAACCACTACTTTGTATTATCCTTGATCCCATAATACAAGCAAAAGCATTGCAATTTTTGGTAAACGAATCCTTGATTTGTCTAGAACATTGTTACAAATTTTCAATTGCACAAATTACATTTTATTTTGGTGTAAGATCTCAATATGTTACACTGAATTGTCACGCAAACCTTAAATCGGGTTTTTTATGTCGTGTTTTTATCATAAATTTAGATGGGTATCCAAGCACATCATTAGAATACTTATCATCTTCGTATATCCAAGATTCTGCGCGTTTAGATAATTAAAGCCGCAGTGGTCTGAGCTAGCTGCCATAGTCGGACCGTTCGCATAATCACAGTTCTTTTAAGGAAGTGGAACTTGTGTATCAGTGAAAAATGCTGCCAGTAAACGATTTCAACTACCTCAGGCATTTCAGAGGCACTAGATTCTCTAAGCGTGGATATAGAGCCTTAATTAAATCTTTTGTGAAGATAATAAGAAAATTACAATAGGTACTAGTAAAATTCTACAAATAATATGCAATTGTGCATATTGCGCGGGAGAATGCGGCAATCAAAAACACAAAAATGCCACACTATATAAATTCAGAGTAACAAGACAGAGATCAACCCTTTGCAGCTAAAAATCTCCCACTTTGCACTGAAAAGGCTTCGAACTTTGAGTTAAGAGTGGAGTGAAAAATCTTGTAAGAAATAATATAGATTAACTTCAACCTTCAGAAAGTATACTATGAGACTGCTCTATTTAATCCATTTAATTCCATAGATCTAGAGTGCATCCGATAGGGGTCAATTATCCATTTATCCTTTTAACGGAATTGATAAAACGTAACCAACATGGTTGATTTTAATTGATCGTATGTGTTCACTTTGTTAAAAACGAATTTGGTCGGTTTGTATGAAACTAATTTTTATTAAGACTCAATTGTTATTTACGGAGATAATATAGCGTATTTAGCGGTTTGGGCTGTGTAGTTTAACCTGAAATAGGTATTAGGTAAAGAACAAAGGCTAGATTATTTTCTCATAAAAAAGATATGACCTATCTGCCGGGGTAACTTATGAAGGCTCATCGAGCCATCGTTTTTTGGTCAGGTTTCGAAATCTGGCACAAAGAGTTCCAAGCAATTAAAAAGATCGCCCACTTTTTTACTTAGATACCTACTTCCTTTTGTGTATAACAAATAAATATTTTTAAAGCTCGATAAATTGTAAGTTACTTAAGATAACGAAAGTACTTCGACTTAGACGCTACTTATAGGTAGGCTTGTACTTACCTATAGGTAAAATAAGTATTTCGATTGATCATTACTGGAGTTGTCTTTTTTCAAAACTAATATTGTATTTGTATTTAGTTTAGGTAACTTAACCCACCAAGTGTTTAGGGAGCTACCATCTTCATGCAATTCATTGTAGTAAAATAGAGATTTTCTTACAACTTTACCAACCCAGGAGTAAAGCCAAAGATTAACGTAATCTACAAGTCTGCATACACTTGACCTCTTACTTTTACTAGGTAATTAGGCTAATCCTTTGAAAAACTAGGCATTCTGATTAGAAATGTAGAAACGTTTGGCTCCATGTCAAGACGTGTGGGTGTTAACCATATCGTCAAAGTCGTGCATGCCATAACAACGGGTTGTTGAATTTTTATATGAGACAACGGGACGCCACGCTTACCATATGTCCAGGATCCCTGGCAGGATGCTTTTGGAAAAATATATACTTTACCAATGCCGTTATTGGTCGCCGCACTCTAAGCGTAATATCATTTAAATACTTGGAACGGTTGTTTTTAAAATACTTAACTTATACTTACCTATCTAATTGTATCTACCAATAGTTTGTTTACACCTAGCAAAATAAGCATTAATTAAGTAAAAAAAAAACTAATCTTAATAACATCACAAAAATTATAATGACAGCAAAAAGCATTGTTCAATGAATCAACACCGTGGTGATACGTTGCGTGCGAGTGAGTGGAATGGTAGTGCTACTATTATTCCTTACCGAATTAAGTTTCTTTAAAATACACTAGATGGCGCCCTTTACATCTCGTACATAACCACTCTGGTTAGAGCAAGAAAGACGATGGTTCACACTCGTTGAAGCGAGACAACAAGATTTTACAACTACGTCTGTGCCCAGAAGTCGCACGCGCTCACAAAAAAACATTCGATGAGAGCGCAAGCGCAGCGCTATATTCGCCCACAACTTCACTTCGGTCAGCTTCGTCATTTAGTGGTAATCGAAACGTCGATGTGTGTGGAAGTGAAATATTAACTTTTCTAACACAGTCTCACAAGAAAATAACAAATAATTTGTAACTAAAGTACAATATCTTAATTGAACGTGTTAGAACGAACTTTTAACGTGTCATTTGTTCTAAAATTGAATCATGATGTGTGATAATAACAATCCTTCGACGCAAAGTATAGCGGACTACTTAGCTCAGTTGCTCAAAGACAGGAAGCAACTGGCTGCGTTCCCGAATGTTTTCATGCATATGGAGCGACTTCTGGACGAAGGTAGGTCAAAATCGTGCTGGACTATTTATAATACATCGGTAGACGAGAGGACTTGTTTCTATCGTCATCGATGCTTGTCACAGGCGACTATAAATCGGATGCGTCGACAAATGCTACAACGCACACTATATTAAGTTTATTTTTGTCTTCGCCCCACCGAGTTATGGTCCAGTGATATTTGTAATGTGATCCTTCTTTTCTAAAAGCTAAGTAAAGCAGAACGTCTCCGTCGATTTGCGGTCAGCGGCTGTTAGACTGTCACTGAGAAAAGAGATCGGTGAAATGAGTAAGTAGTAAACGGGTTTAGTGTCTCCATTCTCATCTGTGACGACGCAGCTGTTTTATATAAATCATACTGCAGCTAATTGGCTATGGTTTTGAGGTTATAATGTAGAACGAGACGCGAAAATGAAGGATTGCTAGCCAGGAGGTAACCTGTTGTTTGCAGGGCCGTATCATGCATTCCAAGCGGGTTGGTGGAATGTCGCCTTATTGTAGGTAGGTACCGTACGTCCACCGTCCACAGTCATACGAGATTTGTACGCAGCGCGGCGCAGGCGCTCCTTGCTCGGCGTAGGTACCCATAGCCTCGTTTTATTGCCACTCGCAACCAGTCCGCACTCCACAGATATGTGCCTACTAATGTAGCCCTTATCTCCGCTACTGAATGCCTACCGAACTGAGTAGGTAGGTACCTTTTCGACTGGCTTGGAACTGCAGTTGCTAACCATTTTCAGAATTGACCAAGTAGGTAGGTAGGTACATTACTTACTAACTAACTAGAGTCTAGATGAGTATAAATTTTTGTTACTTATGAAAGTACCTACCTACCTACTTAATAATGCAAAAAAAAGAACATTTTGCATCATACCTATACAAAAACCAGCTAAGTGGCAGTTGGTTCCCTAAAGCCTTAGTAGGTAAACTGAAAGAAATCGATCTCAACAATAAAGCTGCGATTAAGTAGTAGGTAGGTACCTACCTACCTACCTACCTAGGTACGTAAGCAGGTAGGTAGGTAGGTAAGTAGGTACCTACCTAGTTTTTGTCTAGATTTTTCATTGAAGTAGGGTAGATAGGTAAAAAATCTATTTAAGTACTTAATGTGTAAAATTAAGTGTTTCGAACAGACAAAGTTGTAGGTAGCCTTTCGCTAGTTCAACCTATAAGTAGGTAGGTAGGTAGGTACCTAGGTAGGTAGGTAGGTCCAAAATTCAAACTCATTCACAAAACGAATGTCTAGAGTAGGTAGGTAGGTAGGTAGTAGGTCTAAATCCAATAAATGGGGAGACTTCGATTAAATGATTCCCCCAGATGTTTTGAAACAGGAGGGTCCAGTCATTGTACTCAATCAGCTTAATGACCCCTTTTTAGGGGTTCAAAATCAGTTTACTTATTGACATCATCTAGCCCCAAGCTAAGCAGAGCTTGTTTATTAAAATACTATTTTATATTTTTTTGCCATAGTTTGACTGAAACAAAATCTTTGCGGGCGTTTAATTTTAATAAAAATTGTAGGTAGGTAGGTTACCTACTGATTACTTGCCTATTTTATTTTTCTGCTTATTTCAAGCGGGATACAGGTAAAGTAGGTAGGTAAATGCGTGCGAGTAGCGCTAACTAGTGCGCTAATATTTAATGATTTATGCCCTTGTAAAAATCTGCCAAAATATAAACAATGCTTAAATTATTGCCATCTTTTACCAATGTGTAATGATAAACAGTGACAGGACCAATTTTAGGAAGTAGGTTTTAAATTTAAATAAGGTTCATAAGTATGGGGGTTACTGTTAAGTTAGCATTCACCATCTGTTTAACTTACATGCTGACATCGCTAGTAGGTAGGTTGAGATCAAACCAATTTTTTTTTATTCCTGTAATCTCACAGTTTCTTAATTACTTATTAGGTATTTAGATGAAAAATATGAATGTAAAACTTTCAATTTTCGGTCGCGTTTAGGTAATTGTTTCAATTATCTACCGATTTCTGTAGTTTTCTAATTATTTTGCATTTCATTTAGGTAAAAAATCTACGTCCACAGTTATACTGATAACCTATTGTAGGTAATCAGTTCGTATAAATAGAATTCCAGATTAAGAGACCCATTTTCTTAACAAGCTTAAATCAGATAGGTAGACCTTATACCTACATACTACATACCTTTGCCCGCAATTTATGACAGATTAGAACAAGCAGATGTTTCTTTAAAAGCGTTTGTCTCATATTGTCCAATGTTTACTCGCATTTAAACGAGCAATTACGAAATAATGTCAGTCAGTAGGTAGTAGCTAGCTTACAAATTCAACAAAATTTGTCTTGGTTTGTAGGTAGGTAAGTACCTACTTCGTACACTTAAAGTAGACACTTACCTATTTCCATCAGTTAATTGTGATATAGAAGCGTTTCTTATCATTTACAAAAACGTTCCTTAAACACGTTGATCTCATTAAGATGACAAATACTTGCTAAGGAGAGTAAAATTAGGTCCCACATACGCCTATAGTAGGTACCTTCTTAGATATATCGATACAGGCAAATAAACCTAAGTAGCAATATTTTCAAAATTTTCACAAAAACTGAATCTCCTACTATTCTTGCAGCCATTATTGCAGTTAAATTGCGTGAACGAGTCCATTATTGTAATTCTGCTTGCATCACTCTGAAACTTGTTGGTTTAACATTTGCCTTAAAAAGCAGCTCTCGAGTTGAGGACCCTCTTTTCTTTAATTTCGTCTTGATAAGTAAAGCTGGTTGAGTCACTTGAGACAAATTGGGAAATGACTACGGAGTTATACTGGGATTTTGATGTTATTTCATGTCGCTGTTAGGTGAAAATTATGATACAAGGGCTACATAGTGGACTGTTTTGTGGTTTATTTGACACGTCATTATGTACTGTAAAGTTTCTCTTTTTTTTCTTCGTAATGGCATAATTTGACAGACAATGTCAAATGGTTTGAATAAAATAGTTTGAATAAAGTAGAGTCTGTAAAAAAAAGTCGTCTGTCATTGGTTTCAAAGAAAAAGATGGCGTTTTTCTTCAAAGCCTAAGGGAAACTTCGTTTAATAAAATCAAGATGCCACATAACACAAGTAATGATAAATAAAATCAAATCAAATCAAAATGTATTTATTGGAACAGAAACACATTTTTACAAAAAACATTATGAAAAACGTTGACAACTGCAAAGGTTAAAAACTGAGTAGCAGTGTCAGCGCCCTCCTCCAGAACAGAACGAGAACAATGTTCTACAATGTAGATTGCCACCGAAATTACACATCGGAACCTAAAATAACATTAGAAAAACAATTATAATGAAAAATACCTAGAGACTTGACTAAAATATCGACGGCAAACTGACAGGCGACAGGCGTAGCATATCGCATTACGCAGACCCGAACATTGAAGCAAGAAATTATGATGCTATTTTGGACGACTGGAAAATTATTAAAAGCGAATGAATCCAGATTTTAAAAACTGCTTGTCGTATAAAATCAAAACTGATCAAATTCAGAGTCACCCTGAAATTGAAACAAAGCCAAATACACTGTTTAACATTCAATGACAATAACACATTGTGTAGTATATAGATTTGTATACACTACGTATTTTCAAATACGCAGACATAGGTATATTTACTAGGTTATTTCTTCCATAGTTATTATGAACAAAATGGTATCTACGCACAATAACCTACCTATGTTGTTATACCTACTTATTATAAATATTCACTGTTTCATAATGTATTTTGTACATACCAATTATAAATACCTGTATTATCTATAATTTTCTTTATAAATAAATGTTATACTTATTATATAATTAATAGGTACTTAGGTAGATATTTGCAAATCTAAACATTTAATTTCCTGAAAGTGAGTGAGCATGTTTATATTTTGAACATTTGATTGTTTGCATTGCATACCAAGACGATCAGTAAATACAAAATAACAATGCTCCAAACAATGTCAATATACAAATATTAATCAATCAAAACATCAAATAGACGTAAAGTGGTTACCAACGTACCTACATAAAACAATGTTCAATCAAAGCATCGCCAGATAAGATTAAGTATTTATTACATCAATGAAATACTGTAATTTTTATCGCATTATTTTATAGATTATGGGTAGGTATTTGTAAAATATTATCCAGATTTTGTAGATAAGTTTACTTATCAAGTTTTTACCTTCCTATAATGTAAAAGACACTCGAGTGTGTGAAGAGTGTAGATTATGCTTTGATAAAAGATAAAACGAGTTTAATAGCCTTTTAACACTGTTTTTATCATAAATTCTTATCAACAAAAGATGATCAGCTCACGGCTTCATTTGTTTTATAACAGTAACAATACAATATTAGCAATGGTAAAGAAAACAGTCATGAAATGAAAGATTTTCTGTTTAGTAAATTTTCTAAATATTCCAATTTGGTAATAACTGCATATTGGTGCGTGGGCGCCATCTACAGATCTAACTTTGATCTGTGCGATTCCACAACCCTGTA
The DNA here is from genome assembly GCA_947095575.1 of Electrophaes corylata. Taxonomy (NCBI): domain Eukaryota; kingdom Metazoa; phylum Arthropoda; class Insecta; order Lepidoptera; family Geometridae; genus Electrophaes; species Electrophaes corylata. The sequence continues at coordinate 5,586,296 of OX352706.1, read as the reverse complement.
GCAAAAGTGAGGCTTAGTTGAATCATTATAAAGGTTGTTAGTATGCGATTAGTCGCGCCTACGTCGTTGACCAAATGAGGGTAGTCGTGGGTAGTGTGGAGGAGTAGAACCCAAGGTTGTGCCAGTCGTTCTCTAACAAGTTCTAACTTGCTGTGGGCTGCTTAATTAAAATGGTTTTATACAGTTGTTGATGTAAATACTATTTGTAAACTTAAATAGATATGTAAATATGATTTGGGGTCTCATTCTTTTAGCACATGTGACATTATTTGCGTTATAACATCTCACACTAATCTAACGAATTTTGAATTGTTTCTACAAAAGGTAATTAATGAAGAAACAGGCTTCTATATCGTATTTATTTCGTCATAGTTTGCTTCAAATATGTTACAAAAAGCTAATATTGTCACGCGACTCACTATCGCGTCGACCTCGATAAGGCTGCATCTCTAGAAAACTGGATCATTATGAGTACCTACCTAGTTCATTCTACGTTCGTTCCCACGACACTGCTCTGCGTTCAATGTTTTATCTGTAGCGAGTACCGACGTGATCGTTCTGCTAATGAGATACAGTTTTTAGGGTTCCATAGTCCATACCCAAGGGGTAAAACGGGACCCTATTACTAAGACTCCACTGTCTGTCTGTCTATCTGTCTGTCTGTCTGTCTGTCTGTCCGTCTATCACTAGGCTGTAGGTATCTCATGAACCGTGATAGTTAGAGAGTTGAAATTTTCACACATGATGTATTTCTGTTGGCGTTATAACAACGAATACTAAAAAATAATAAAATAAATATTGAAGGTGGCTCTCATACAACAAACATGTTTTTTTTGCCGTTTTTATCATAGATAATGGTACCTACGGAACCCTTCGTGTGCGAGTTCTACTCGCACTTGGCCGGTTTTTTTTTCTAAGGTCGTGAAAATAGGTGGCAGTAACATTGCAATTTTGCCGTAATGTGCGTGTTATTAGAAAACTTCAAACAATGCCTTCTTTTTTGATACATTTACTAGAAACAATGGTTACTGTGGCCCTCAAAGTTTGCCTAAATCTTGGAATATCATGTTAATGAATGACAGGAGTAGGAAATCTAAAGCCCGCTTGCACAACGATCACTAAGTTAATGTATTTAGCGACCCCTCAATGCAATTAGGAAGCTAATTATGTTTAACATCTTGCACAAGGAAAATTAAGTCGCTATTACGTTTACTCTAAACTTGTTTATCTTGGTAGGTAAACGTGATTAGCTAAATAAAATTAAATCAGATTTATGTGCAATCGGGCCTTAAACAATATATTTGGTACGGTAGAGAAAAACTTGCCTGGCGTAAACAGCTTGCCAGATCAGCTGAAGACTCTCGCAATCAATAATCACGTGCATACATTCTCTCACCCAAATCTCTCCTCATCTAAACAGTGTGCACTATACCTATAATAAGTGGAAATAGTTGCATTACAATGTCAATTGAACCTGACCTGTGGGCGGGAGCCCTAAAGGTGTAGGTACTTACGTCACATGGCACACAACTAAGCCATGCCTCAGCATGCCTCTCAAGGCAACACTTTTACATTCATTTGAATAAGTATAAAGTAGGTACCTCTTATTACCTATAATAATACCTAATGGGAACATGTTTTGTTTATTCCACATAGGTAGTACTCAATTGTTTACCAAGTACTTGTTTTTATAGTTGTGTAATAAAATGTCGGAAGGTTTAAATAGAAAATTAGACTGTTTAACCTTACCTTAGTATATCAGTCATCTAGTACCCATAACACAAGCTCTGCTTAGCTTGGGGCTAGATAATGCTGTGTGGATTATCCTGCATTATTATTATTATTACCCAGATTACCTATTTACTTAAAAATTACTAAGTTGTCATTTGATAATATTGAATTGAGCAAAGTTGTATCTAATTGTACCTAGGTATCTCTTTCTGCACTACAATAGTTTTGTTTTTATACAATTTGCTGATGAAACTTAGGTACTATGATGCACCTTAGGATGATTACTGGCACATAAGCCCTCAGTTTAATACCAGAGGGCTCATGTGCCTGTAATTTCACTTGTTATAGTGTTTAAACTGAACATGATTTAACTCTGAGTTCTCTCGCAAACAGCGTTTTGCATACGTGAATATTCAGCATGCTTGTAACGACTAGAAACATGACTGATTGGAATACTGTGTTTGAACAAAAAGGTCGCAGTCCAAGCGTGGGAGCTAGCAACCCACAACCGAAGGTGACTCTGTTGGGTGGACCTGCATACTTTGTGGCCCTCTACGCCTACGGTTTGTTAGTTGTTGAATAACGCCTGGTTAACATACTTTTCTTTGTTCTTATTGAGAGGCTAAGGGGTGATTTTAAATGGAATTTCCTTTATAATATACCCATACGTACTAAGACAAATATAGCCTGACAATGTGAAGTCCCTACGAGTCTAGTCACTGTGCGTTGTCTATAGGTACGTCAGACAGTCTGTCAGGACAGTTTCTTATTGTTGTAGGAGATTGAAGTTTTTTGAAAGTAAGTACATGTTCTTGTAACAGTTCTGATATAGTATCAGTGGGCAATACGAATTATCATAAGCTGGAATTTCCGACAGTCTAGCGGATGTAAGTACATAATTATGTAACCTTATCTTGACCAAAGAAAGAAAGCCTTGGATGTGTACCTGTGAGATCCAGACATATGCCTTAGGCCACATTTAAATGATGAGATGGGAACTGTTCTAAAATAACTAATAGTAGTTCGCCCTCGGACTGAGATCTCGATGTATTATTTCGGGTTCCGTACCCAAAGGGTAAAACGGGACCCTATTACTAAGTCTCCGCTGTCCATCTGCCACCAGGCTGTATCTCATGAGCAGTGATAGTTAGATGGTACAGAACGTTTCGTGCACGAGTCCGACTCGCACTTGGCCGGGTTTTATATAACTTAAAATTAAAGTTCAATTACTTAGTTTCTTTATGTTCACCATTTAATCTCTCAACAACCTATAGACCTACCAAATTTTAGGCAGATCGGATCAACGATTCGAAAGTTATGCTCGAATAAACATGCAAAGCAAAATAACCCAATTTGATCAAACTTCCATCGTTTTGCTTTCTCGATCAAACATCTACTTATACCTCAAGAAAATAAACAACATGGTTTTGAAAATACAATGAATTTATTGATGCTGAGGGCTTAGATCATATACTCTCTGAGGGGTACATTACACTCGAAGAGTTCCTCATATAATTGCCAGTCCGATTTACAATCTACCTTGTCACACAGTGTACACTAAATATCAAATGCTATACGAATTTTTTTTTATAAAACACGTTTATGTTACAAAAGATTGCTGTCTGGCAGTCGATTCTAGACTAAAGGGTTTATAACGCGAGGTAGGTAGGGTAGGTATCAGATTTTTTGTGGGCACTTTATTGAAAATTCTTTACTTTTGGTGAAAAGGAGTATACGTCAAACTATTGATTAAGTCACCACACCAGCCGTTACAGACCAGTGTGCATGTGGGTACCAATGCATTAACATTAGTGGTCACAATCACAATGCCTGTTATTGATGGAAAACTGTTGACCCACATAGTACAATGGACAAATAAATCTCCTTATTTAGACAAAGCCTACCATTTTATTGATTTAGGTAGATGTAGGCGAGGTAGTTTCAATGGGCATTGATACATGCCTATGTGGGTGGTTATTGTGTTTGGAAGATAAAAAAAACATTGCATTGCAAGCTAAAAGTAAAAGCTCAAGAAATTTATTTGAGAATCTTGGTACTGGTTCAATGGGTCGACCAGATTCAGCTATGGACGATTTGTCTATGCCCTATTTAATACTTACACTATGCATAGTAGGGGTTCCTATCGCAGAAACGAAATGAAAAAACAATGACTAAATAAAAAACAAATAATAAACTTAAACGCTTAAAAAAAATGAATAAAGTGATTAATATTATGACACATGTAATACTTAGGTGATGGGAAATAAAAAGGCTTTATTATTATTGTTATTATACTATAGTTTACAATGGTACGCAGTACCTACGTTGTATACTACGAGTAGGTACATTTACCTACTTATAGTACTTAACGCTGAGATGATGATGCTACGTATATAGTACGTGTGTGATACGGGGCATCCAATTCATGAATAGGCCTATAATGTGTAGGTACAATGTGACACGTGCTTAATACCAGTACCTATAAGTAATCTAAAAGGTTACAATTACCCTTACTATTATACTTGAGTAATTCGCTTATCTCCATTAAGTAGGTATTTTATTTTTTTATATATAAGTTGTAGTACGGTAGGAAGAGCCAGTAAACACATTTTATAACATATTATTCAAGTACAGACTGTTGTCTTTTAATTACTTAAATCACTTTTAGTTCTAGTTCGAAATACTAATAGTACTTATTTCGAATATCGTAACACCTGTAAACGTAAATATTGCTATAAGGCTATACTTATTGTATGACTTAAAAGTGAGTTTATGCCCTAATTGTACCTAACTGACCACCTCATTTGTTCAACCTATTCTGTATACTATTCAAATTTTACTAGTATTCTGGTAAGTACCGTTTAAAAAAAACCGGCCAAGTGTGAGTCGGACTCGCGCACAAAGGGTTCCGTACCATTATCTACAGTAAAAACGGCAAAAAAAACATGTTTGTTGTATGAGAGCCCCCTTAAATATTTATTATATTCTGTTTTTTAGTACATATTTGATGTTATAGCGGCAACAAAACTACATCATCTGTGAAAATTTCACTCTATCACAGTTCATGAGATACCTACAACTTGGTGACAGTCTTAGTAATAGGGTCCTGTTTCACCTTTTGGGTACGGAACCCTAAAAAACATAGAATTTAATGTGTTCTCTAAAATCATCACAATATAGGTTGGTAAGTAGATGTTTTACATCATTGGCAACTTTCATTGTTTACCCTATCCAGTGGTACGATAACGTCGCTCGGCCTTCACGCTTCACACTGATCGAGGTGCATATACCTAAAACAGGTAGGTACGTGAACGCACGCTGTCTGACCTGTTACAGTATTTATGTCGACGACAGTTTCCAGTTTAGCATCAAAATAATCAAAATATTAATGATTTTTTGAAGGCTAAGTTCTATCATTGGGGCCTTATCTATACTAATAGTACCTATAAAGAGGTAAAGTTTTTGAGTTTGTGACGTTGTATGGGTAATCTCTGGATCTACTGAACCGATTTTGAAAATTCTTTTACCAATATAAAGCCACGTTATCTGTGAGTGACATAGGCACACAATATAAACCCCGAAAAATGAAAAGACCTAATGTGTAGTAGTCGGATTTGCAAAGTCGGAGAAAAAACGGTCAAATGAAAAACGCTTTTTACGAACGCTGCCGAGAGATATATGCTTGAGTTCTAAAGGAAAGTTGTAGGGCTTGGAAATGCCTACAAAAAAGTCAGCTACAGCATATGTCTAACTTTTATATTTCAGTTACAAAAAGTAATTTAATGTATTAAAAACACTAATTAAATCGTTAGGTCGTGTTTATTGGTCAAATTATCAATAATTATGATTTTTTATCAAAATAAGTAAGTTTATCGTCTCAAGTGTTTAAAAGAAATGACTTTTCCCTTCTACTGCATATAATTTGGCCGAATGGTTATAGAGATAATACGACGTTTACCGCCCACCGAAGTTGGCACGGGTCAGGTAGAAGTCATTAAAATAACTCGAGTCAAGGTTTTAATTTCTGACCTAATATAATTGTAATAATGTTGTAATTGGTAAACACTAACGTTCTTATACGAACTATGCACACAGCTTATTTTACTATTATACTATAAGTACTATTTTTAGGAAGGTACTGAACCATATTTCGTATTGTCATAATTAGTATTTTTTGAAGGCTTTACTTACGTAAATTTTAGAGGTCATTTTTGAGCTGTATTCTAACGATATTTTTTTAAATAATAATGTTTTCAAGCACTTACTTAATGTTTATCCTTGGCCTCGATAGAAGTGTATGGCCTCAATTTTTGAAATTATATATTTAATACAAAGTAGATGCTTTAGTTTTTATATCAGAATAGCCTATTTTGCGAAAGCTTGAGGTAATATAATCCCTTAGTGGATTTAGAAAATTACATATAAGGTATAATTACATAAGTACATACTAAATTATACTCTGGTAATTTATATAAATATATAGATAAGTACACAGAAAGCTTTTAAATGCAAAAAGTTCAAACACTCGGTGTAATTCCAAGCCACCTCGTAGTTTGTCCAAACGGGGCCAGTCTAGTTCTTCAACTTTCTATCGAAGCACGTCGTTGGCGCCCGTGTGACGACATTTGGAAACCAGTGACAGTTTAACGTAAAAAGAGCTAACATACCCAAAGAACAACTTCCCATATTTAGGAAAATTGCTGTGTAAATGTTTAACTAAATGCAAATAATGAAGGCGATCAATCTATTGAGATTCAAATGTGTCCAAAGAAGGTTAAATCAACTTTAGTTAGGTTAGTTTTTTCACACAGTCTCCCAAGATTCGCTTTCTATAATCGATAGGCAAGGCGTTACTAACAAGCAGCACAAACAATGTCGAAAGTGCCTCTGTTGCGCCACACGTGTGGGATGCGCAGGCGCCGCGCTGCCGACGCCGTAAGTACAGTCGGCATCGGCTTCAGTGATGGCGCATTTGTGTAGATAGATGGCTTAGGGTCCCATTCATTTCGCGTTAAGCAATTTGGTGAACGCGCAACGTTTACCGGTTCATTCATACGATTGTGTAATTGTTGATGCTCGATTTCGACTGTACACATTGACAGGTACACATGAGATTATTGTAAAACAAATATTGTCCTGTCACTCTAAATTTGGACGTCACCTTATTAGTAACTATCATGACATCATCAACAGCCCTACTCAAACCTACCTAGGTAACTTCTATGACAAGTACGAAACCATATAATAAGAGCATAGTGAGCTGATTCAATTCTATAGCACATATAAGAATATTTGTTTGTTGACTGACTGACTGACTGAATGACATACATATAGACCACGCACAACCTAAACCACTGGTCGTCGAGACTTAAAGTTTTCACGATATTTTCGTCTTGGTACGTACGTAGAGATGTATCAAGAAAGAAATTCCCGAAATTCAAACCCTAAACGGGTACAGCGGGGGTTGAAGTTTGTATGAAAATAACTTCACGCGGACGAAGTCAGCGCGTATTGCTAGTTTGATATATTTTACATGATTCTAGATATCTAATAAACAGGTCGTAGTACAGTGACTCAGTCATAAGTTCATAAACGAGAAGTCTTATGTCTTTTATTTCGATGTTGATATATTGACACCATCTCATTCTAACGTGTTTGTCGCATATATTCCTGTCACTCTCTTACTCGTCTAACACTTCGTGTGTTAGCTCAGTTGCCCACGCGACGTCATCTGTTAATTTAATTACTTGTGCTTGTGGTCTACCATTCGTGTGCTCCAAATATCTGTCAAAGGCATCGTTGAATACACAAATCTTTGTCTGTGATTTTACATTTAATTGTGTTATGATTTTAAAACGTTATCGTTTCTGTATCAGAAATGTAGAAGTATCTAAACGAAGACAATTAAATGAAATTCTTCAATCACCCTATCAATAACTGCGTCCAGCCAGTCGTATGGGTAGCCGTGACTGGCTACCCTGCAAAGTGCCTACTACAAGTGTGTAGGCGGTGTTATTGACTATTTCCGATCTCCTTCAGCTTATTATTAAATCTTTAAAAAAACATAATTGAGGTTTTTATAAAAGTGATTCAGAAATAGCCTTCAAAGTTGTGTTAAAAAAACTATTTTCGTATTTATAAACTTCAACCCACACGTTGCCTGTGCTTTATATTCCAGGAAAAGGATAACATGGCTATTTTCATATAGTACTAACGTGATCAAACTGTGACTTAATTTTAAATATATCCTACCTAGTAATCTTGGCTAGGTTATATTTAAATGTTTCGATTTTGAATTTACATTACTTATACATGTATTTCATGTAAATTAGAAATCTATATTATATTATTTCCAAAACTGTACGGCGTAAACAATTATAAATACTAAATTTCATTATCTTTATCATCATGAACCTACTAGTTTGCTATCAATAAAACTTTTAGAATCGAATTAGATATAATTTAAGTTAGTGTCGATTCTGATGCTTAGCTTTCCGAAACTACTGACAGCGCCAACATTATAGCCATCTTTGTTGCTCCTATGTTTGTTAAAAGTGACAGCAACATTTTTAGAATGTCAAGTTAGGTTAGCTTAGGACATTGAATAGGGACAAAGAAATGAAACTAGAGAATTGACACAAATGAATCGAAACACCATTGTTAAAAAAAATGTTGACTTAATTTAGAATGGAAAGGTTTAGGAATAGGTACTTAAACTAATATAAGAGATCTTAGAAATTGCACGAATTTCCACACAACCTAAAATTTTGATTAGGTTTATTACAAAACAAACCGCATCGAATTTGAAACATCCGTTACGGAGATACGCGACTACAAGCCTTACCTTGAGACATCCAAACGAAATGGAAAAAAGAAACAACATGATATGGTCTCAAACTTACCTACCTATACATTAACACCCCTCTCATAGAGGGTCTCAGGAGTTTGCACCGATTCTTACAATGTCTACATAATATGACAGCTTATGTTTATATTTGATCAAGATGACGAAACTATGCTTAGGTTACTCTGCAAAGGTCAAATTACTGGGTATGCAGTCGTCATTATACAAATGCTTTATTTATCTTTAAGTATTTGCGTAATATTTCCCTAATCATGATAATAGCCCTGCTTATAAAGTGGTTTACCTAGACACTTGATAATATTTTTTCCAATACTATCAGGTTTTACTTAAGATCTTACAGTTTCTACATTGCATAAGTAAACTCGTAATATTAAATACAAGGAACTGCATCTAGTCCAAATGCCTGGATCTTGGCCAATTTTATCTAATTGGGTCATTTATAACACAAAATTTCTGAAATACTTTCTGTGTGTTAGAGTTTACATTCCGGGGTATTAACTAAATCGAAAATAAAACATGATAATTACGTTCAACATAAAACAACATCTGAGACTGTTTTAAAATACGTTGATTAAGTCCAAGTTTTGAAAACAAATTAAATAAGTCACTATTCGAAAATCGATCTTATAACAGAATCATCGTACCTACTGTCCATCCTTACATTTATAAATGCGAAAGTGTATTTGTCAATCTGGTACGCTTTCGTGGCCAAACACATACCTACCAATCCCGATAAAATTTAGTTCGATGATAGCTTGCACTCTGGAGACGGTAATAGGGTACTTTATATAAGCATAAGCTAAAAAAATTATGTCTTCCCTTGCAACCTGGCACTGTCGATAGGTACATTTTATTCCATTGATTCATTCTAAAACCACACTATCATTTATTTTAGAAATGTTATTGCATTTGACTACTGCACGACTGATTTCGAAAATTCTACATGAAAAGTTTAAAATAACTGTATCATTATAAAATAATTTTGCTTCTCGCACGCCCGCATCAAGTAACATCGATCTTTCCTGCATTCGTACAGCGATAACTACTTGCATGAACAGACCCCTATTGTAATTTGCTTCCTTATCATTAAATTGCTGGTGATTATATTATTAGGGTTTATGATTTTCGGTCAAATGCTTCCAGAAATTATTGCAATTTTTCTCCAAAATACCAAAGTAACGCAGGTATTTACAATATGCGGAGTGGAAGTAAAAAATAAATATCTATATAAAATCAGTGCACTAAAATCGGATAGCATATATCATCAAGAGAAAATAGCTAAAACTCGGCATGAGTTTATAAATGACTCAACATTTATAAAACCTAAAGATATTCTTAGAAGAAAAATATCAAAAACACGCCAGAACCCTGTAATGACGAGAACAGTCTCGTTCTGTATCTCATAAAGATACCGAAAAATTTAATATTATATCTGAGATAGTTTAACCCTTATTATGTTCTTCTTTTAAGTTGAATATCGCTTGATAGCATAGATGAAATAGAAGCTATACAAATTATTTGGCTATTTTTAATGACACAGAGTTAGTTATTTATAAATAACACGTGCACGTAATATATGGAGTCGGCGAGTTATAACATGTAAGGATTGGGAATTGTTGAATTTGATTTTTTGTATTTTCTGTTTCAGGTAAGAAATCGAAATGAGACTCATTAGACCTGCATGTAAGGTAAGTGCGGTATTTCAACAATAATTAGTATTACCAGGATAGGAATATTAGGGATGCCATAGTCACCTCGCTTAGCACGCATGCCCATAGTGTTGGTGTAAAATGATCAGGAGTTACTGACCATCCCTTAGTGCGTTTCCTCAGTCACCTCCAACAACATTCACGAGAAGTGATGGAGGGATTCTTGGCCGGGACCGCAACTATCAATTTTTCCGATTACATTCCCTTCTCAAAAATCAATTCTGCTGTATTCATTTCACACCACACTATCCAATCCAATAAAAAGCTAAGTTCAAAAGTTAATTTGTATGCTCGTTAGCTTTTGTAAGGGCGCCTTTATATTCGTAGCATTCGCATAATACTGAACATAAGTTGCCTTGCCGCGTCGTCTGATGTGAATTATTCTCGTTGATCAGCGCACGCAGCAGGAATAAAGTCGGCACGAGTGTATGCTCATTAAGTCCCACAACAATGCAAGGCGGGGTTGTCAGAGCAATAAAAATTACAAGACGATGCGGATGGGAGTGCCTAATGGTACGGCACATGTCCTCGGCCGATGGTCTCGCGATAATTTTGGTCGGGTTTTAAAGCTTATCTCACTTTCTATTCTACAAAAAGTTTTGCGTCTTTCATTATTTGGCCGAAAGGTCAATGAACGGTTGGTTCTTAAACTAGGCTCCTTTTATCTATAGTTATGGTATTGGACATTGCTAGTTTGATAAACAGTAACGTGATAGTTAATTGTTAAGGAGCATTTTACATTTACATTCTATAATAGGTGCTCAAATATATAAGAAAACTATCAACTAAGATAATGTTTTTGGGGTAATAGTACCGTAAAATTTAGGTTTCATTTGCCTGATATACATTTTGTTCATTTACGACTGTTTTTCAAAGATTCTTATCTTAGATTAGAAATGAGTAACGGAAGGCGGGTGATGTGACATGAATGAACCGTACCGATGGTGGTAGCCAACTTTTAGGCGGACAGGCGCGAGCCAATGACGCGAGGTTCCGCCTAGCTTCCGCCGCGCCCGCGCCGCTCACGCGTAAACAATACCAGACTCTGCACATCGCCCTTAAATCAAATCCATGCTAGAGGAAACATAACACAATTTTAGTGACAATCCCATTTGTAAACGCTACGGTCTTGGCTCTGATGACTTGTCTGATTTATCGTTCATCAAACAGTCAATGACTCAGATATTATAAAAATTCACAGCAGATAAAATCAATGAATGAAATAAAGGTGAGAGCAGAGGCACTGACCACGATGCAAAGATCAACGATGCATCAATTATGATGTAATTCTTCTTTATATAATAATATGAAACATCATGATGAATCATTTAAGTTTCAAGTATCTAGTGGAAAATAATGTTACTAATAGGTAAGTACCTACTCATTTTTTGCGAGCCAGTCTTCTCCACGTAAAAAACATAATATTTTTTCACACTTCCCACCTGATAGAAGACCAATGTAACTTCTTTGTTTAGAACACCGCCTTTAGTTGATTGAATTAGAGCTCCTTCTACTCAAAGTTCTGATTTCGCAGATGCAGTGTAATTATTTCGACCTTAAACAGTTTTCTCTTGCACAGATCGCGTTTCAAGTTACGCAACGAGAATGCGTCGGCGCAGATTTCGTCACCGCGGAAAGCGCGCTGGCCCATTAAATTGTTTTATTATGAACTCGACGCCATCTTGTGTATTTTTGGCTGGGGTTTAGGTGTTTATCTGGTTGGGACTCTGTCCAAAGCGTAATTAGTTGGTGTTGCTATATTTTTGCGTTCCACATGAAAAAAGTTTCTGAAAACTTGCCCAATTAGTTTTTACTCACTACTTTAACGTTCTGATTAAGAAGTTGACTAATTTTCGATATATTCGATATTCGGAGTATCCGAAAACAGTAAAAAAGAAAATACAGCCATGTCGGATCATATTTTCTTCCTGTAGAGTTGAATGACCGAACTTGTTTTTCATCCCACATCTTGTAAGTCTCGCATCTCCGCATCACCTGTTTCATTTTTCACTATCGTCGTAGACATTTGTTATTTTAGATTCTGAACTCGTGAATGAGTTGCCTGCCGCAGATGTCACTGGACTCAGTCATGTCTGAGCGGCGTTGTTCTAAACAAATATTTTCTTTGCGGCAATATTAGTTGGACGCTAGATTTTAATGCATTATCTTAGCTTTTATTTAATGTATGGATGAAACTGCGTGATTACTGTTCTATTTCAAACTTTTCAACCCAAACCATCTCCACCAATTATAATACACTTGCTATTGCCACTGATATATGCATTTTTTCGCAACTCTATGAGTCATTGTACACCTACAGCGAAGGAACCATGCCAATGATGTAATCAACATTTTGGACTATTGAATATGAGGGTCGTAAACAGTCCCGAATCCGTAATAGGTAATGCACGAACTGCCGATGCCGTTGCAACATAAAAACCTCCTACGTATAGTATGCTTCCAACTTTGTCAAACACTATGTTTGGAGTGTCAACATTTGCATTTCATCTTTATTAAATCACTAGCTGTTCCCGCGATTTTGTCCGCGTGGAATAGTAACTTAGGGCAGCATTTTTAATTTTGTAGGATAGTTATTTTGTAAATGAAATACATACCATATATACATTAAAATAAGCTACAAATTTATGAAAAATTCACATAAACTTTACATATTTCGACACAAACTTTCATCCCCTATTTCATCCCTTACAACCCTTTTTCGCATTAATAAGTAGTCTATGTCCTTTCTCAAGCTCTAGAAACTAGACGCTCTCTTGTATTTCTCTAATATTTTGCCTCTTGTCGCAAATTTATGAATCATTCACATAAACCTTACATATTTCCATAAATTCAAAAAAAGTCATCTATGTCCTTTCTCAGACTCTAGACTATCTCTGTATCAAATTTCAATTTAATTTCAATTTAAATAGGTTCAATAGTTAAGGCGTGAAATCTTGACAGACAGAGAGAGTAACTTTCGCATTTATAATACTAGTAAGGACTATAAGGATTTTAAAACTCGAAAACTTTGCTTTATCGCCGACTATGAACCATGAACCAAATTTTAAATCAAAGCTTGAATTTAGATGTTTACACAACAAAAATACAAGTCATTAGGCTCAGAAAAGCTCTCGTTGACAGCTTTACTTGTTGTTCCATTTTAAAGACAACTGGCGCAACTCACGCGTCGAAAGGATTTGTCAGTAATTATCGAAATGTTTAAACAACAGTTGTAACGGTAGGTACTCACTATCAATAGCATCAAATGCCCAACATATATAACAATCACTGCCTGGATATAAATTGGTGGAACCTGCTGTGTTTTTTTTTCTACCTATACCATGAGATATGTAGAAAAAGTATTTAATTAGGTTACCAAGGTGTATCTATGCTTACTAATATTATAAAGAGGAAAAATCTTTTACCATTAGAAAGCCACGTTACCTGTGATTGGCATAATCTATATAACCCGAAAAATTAAAATAAAAAAAAAAGTTTACCCCCAACGAAGTGGGCACGGGTCGGTTAGTATGTAATGTAGGTATATATACTCGTTCATCCATGAACTTTAGTATAATGATTTATTTAATGCCGGATGCACTCTGCTAAATGAACGAATCAAGAAATATTTAATTTAAATCTCCTGTTAGAGTATATAAATATAATTTTAAATGTAACGTTTGGTTGCGAATAGCGAGATTCATCGTATCACAGATTTATAGATCCCATCGTTCGGCATCGGCGTGGGAGACTTAAGGAACGTCGACCCCGTGTGCAACTATAAATATACAACACTCTCCTTATCCACGCTGCGGAGCATCCCTGATATCCGATGTCTGGTACGAACTTAAAATTTGGGGCAGTTGGTATTTACAAAAACCTAAATCATTGAATGTTATTTATATTTTATCCCCTTTTTGTAAATTCAACATGCTAAGAATGCAACATTCTTTTAATCAAAATATCACGCAAGGCGAACAGCCAGCGTTTGAATTTTCTAAACCAAAGAGCAACACAATGCCACGAAGAGCACTATAAATACACAATTGAAGCGCCAGTGACCAAATATAATATTGATTGATACCATGTACCATGATTGATACCATAATGGATAGTAATCTAGGTATAATTTATTTATAAGTATAATGTGCCGTACTACATACTCTTATAATATTTTATTTCATAAAACGAAACAGTATCAAGTATCAACCTACATCTCCTGTGAACGTGTTGTAGAAAACAGAGCTCTCGAACAAAATGTTAATGTGCTTCTCCGAAATAAATATATTTCCGTTATAACTTAAATCTTCAACCGCTTATACATTCACCACGCAAACACGTCTCATTTTCAAGCCATCTGATTCAAATTGTTTTGTTAAAGGTCAATGCCATCTCTAGATGGGTGATAAGCAATTGAATCAGTTCCACTTGCAACAAATTAATGTTCATTAATAAAATGAACTATACGACATGACCAGCTTATTACTTCCATTATCAGTCGTATTACGTTGATCTAGTAAAGCTTTGTTGAAACGTTTTACTTTTTTCATCATTAAGTTTTATTTCTTGGTTAGTTTGTCTCTTATTAAATTTATTCTCAGAGCCATGAAAAAAAGAGAACCATGTCCAGTGAAGACGTGAACGGTCGTGACGCTGGCTGCTGTGCTGGGTTCAGGTCGTGAAACGGAACACGGTCGTTCCTGATAACTTTCTCGGCACTAGGTCAGTTTTGCGCGGCTCGTTTAACGGTACAATCAGGTTGTTGCCGTCCGTCGACACGTAACAGTGTGATTGCAGTTTTGAAACTACATCGTGAGCGATTCCACACGATCTTAGCAAATGTAAGCTTAAATACACCGACACAAGAGCTAAAGGTGTTACTTGCTTGTTATATAGAGCCTTGAACTTGCTTCTCGAGCTGAGTTTGCACGCACGTATTGCTTATTGTTAAATTTAATGGAATGCATGGCAATCTTCATAATAATAACCGAACAAAATATTTAAACTGCTATTTCTCTTAAATTATAACTGTATGTTATTATAAGTGCATCATCAAACATTTCGTCATAGTTAGTTTGACGACCACATTCAGTTGAAATTTCATCCTTTGCAATTTTTATGTTGTTTAGTGTGTCTCTATGTAGTACGGCCAAAAGTAGATTCTTTTCTAGTTTGTCAAGCTCAAAAATACAAAGTTTAGAACTTTATTTTAAGGAGGATCGTCTTGGCCTATTGTAATCTACAAACTGAAGTTGTAATTTCTAGCTAAATCCAGAGAAATTATTAATCCACTTATAGATAATTTATCTATGTTCTTATATTCTGAACTGATAATGAATTTATTGCTAAAATAAATGCGTGTCTGTGTTTTTGTCCAAAGTTTTTTATGCCTATAAAACAGCTGTGTGTATATAATGAAGAAATAAATAACTTAGAAAATGCTCTTAGTTTTTTAAAATCATGTTAGGTTCCTAATAAATAGAATTTGACGACCGATGTGGCGCGGCGGGCGAATGTCCGCTTGCGACGCAAGAGGTTGCGGGTTCGATTCCCGCCTTGGGATAAATGTTTGTACGATCTGTAAATATTTATTCCGAGTGTTCTGGGTGTTTTCTATGTATAATAAAAAATATCTATGCATGTAATATATTGTATTAAGTATATCAGTCATCTAGTGCCTATAACACAAGCTCTGCTTAGCTTGGGGCTAGATGATGCTGTGTGGATTGTCCAGCATTATTATTATTATTATTAATAGAATCACGTAGGTAGTTCCTTTACTTAGGTCCGTTTTATTGGTTCTTCATGGCAGTGGTTTCCATCACAAGTAAACTGAATATCTGACCGTAGCTTTGCTGTGAATTATTTCACTTTTAATATGTTTAAAGATATAGGATGTTGGTGATCATTCAAATCTTCTGTGTCAAGATCGTGAACGTTTTTGCTTGTCTCTAGATGACATCACTTTTCGGACGTTAAAAGATTAGTAATAATGTAAACAAACAGTATGCCTAGTGCTTTATGAGCTGGTTGGAACCTGTTATGATATTGCTTAAACGATTGGTTGGAACATTATATACGAAGCATAAATTTTCATACTTGCTCAATAAAGGGAAATGTATGCAAAATCAAGGTGTAGTAAACACTCAAAGGAGTTGCTAGTCGAACCTATGCGTATTCATTACTTTAAAACCATTAACCATTTAACTAATGATCATTAAAATCATTGACAAAATCTTTTTTAAAGATTTAATATTTCATTAAGTTTAAAATGTCATTCGGGAGAAAACAGTTAGTTTATATTATGTATGTAAAGTAAATGTGGATATGTACGCAATGTGCTACCTGGACGTCCCTCTGACTACTCCCCTTAGACATCCCGAAGATTCTCGAGTAGGTATTTGGTACTAAGAAATCAGAAGGGATATCTGGCTTGGGGACTAAAGTAGTGATACTATTATTGTTATTACAGATAAATAAAATACATATTTATATTATTATGGTTTCTAACCAAAGAATGACTTGGAATTATGCAGACGAATAAGAAACTGTTGTGTTGTCTGCTTGACACCATACAAATATTTAAATAACAATAGGAATCAAATGCGGGTTGATTCTTATGTCTATAACCTTACCTACTTGCTAGCAGGTTCACTTTTGTTACTAAGGACATAAGGGTTCCGTTCATCGTTATTCAATCTCTATTCTATTGTGTGACGTCACCATACGCCCATGAAGCGCCGCATATATGAGGTAATCTCCCAAACGTCCTTATAAAAACTGTTTGTTTTTTTAGTTAATCCTATTTCCATTACGAAATCTCATTACTCATCCGATTAATGTTATACGTTCAACGTTTTGTCAGAAAAGTCTTTTGGTTCTGACATAATGTTTTTATAACCACAGAGTAATGCTAAGTTCTGCTTAGTACTAGCTTATGCCAACTGCTTTGCTCGCGTGACACTTTATAATTTAAGTAGGAGGTAGGATATGATGAATGTCGTCAAGTGAATTATAAAACTAGTAGTTCTGTGAAAACAGTAGACTTCGCGAGCCGATATATTATTAAACATGCAATCATAATTAAATCATGCAATAACCGACATTTTCTCCATTGAAATCCGTCAATAAATAACGTTACAGGAAACATCCCCTTTTCCCCAATTTTTCCCCAGTTAAAAGAAGCAATCGACTAAAAAAATTAAATAAATGAAGGAAATTGTTTGCCAATTTTTGTCAAACCCTGTCGAAAATGCGACCTTTAGAAAAGACAGACCGACAAAATCATTTTTTAAACAATCTCGAAACTGGCATGCTTTACTCGCTCAGTCAATTAATATTTGTTAAATAAGGTTGGAAGGTATCTTAGGGCAGTGTACCATAAGACAGCATGTGTTTAATAATGTTAGTAAGTTGCAAGCCTATTTAAAATAAGGTTGCCGTAATGAAAATCAAGTAAAATTTACTGTAGATCTTGACCTAAATGTTACGAGAATTCATACATAAGTGGAAATATCATTAGCAACGTAGTAAGTAGATACTTACTTAAATTATTTGCAGAGATGATTAAAATTACATAAATTACACAGATGATTATTACTTGACGTTATTTAGAACTCTGTTAAACGATAACAAGCAACTACTGCTAATTTAAATATCATTTTAGAAGTATACATGAACAAAGCTAATAATAATAAATTATATAAATACTTTAGTGTAACTGTAAAGTTGAAGAAAAAACATCGTGAGGAAGCCCGCGGCTTAGTTAGCTACGCGCACATTGACTATGTTTGCCTGTGGATTAGGCCGACTAAGCTGTGACTATGGAACAGGTGCTGGGCAAGCCTACTCCATTTAAAATTCTGTCTCAGGCCCTATAGCGTCCTGTGAATAGATGCATCCTTTATACGGCTATCTGCCACCTCCAGTCCGTTTAAAAAGTCGCAAGAATATCCTGCGTTCAACACGCACTAAAAATAATAGCCCAACAGCGTCGTTATATGAACATGAAGCTCCCTCCAACCCCTTCTCCAGCAGTATACCTGCCTCCCGGCCACGACTTGCAGTGGGCAACATGGAAGTCATCGGCTGAGAGCCCAAGTTGGTACATGCAGGGAAACCTTTCTAAGTGGGGCAATATCGTCCCTTCAAAGAGGTAATGCAACTGCAGAGAGATACATACTATGGATCACTTACTCATTGTACTCTCTGCCCGACCACTTGTACACGAAAAGACCTGGACCAAGCAACAGGACGCGCTATAAGTCGCCTCTTACTGGGCTCTCATTATTTAAAAAATTAATTCGTTTTAGCCAATGACTCGAAAGAAGATGAATAGAGGTATGATTGAAACAAAAGTTACCTCTGACACTGTATAAATTATCTACAATAGATGCAAGGCACAGATGTGTATATCTATATCTGTGATGCAGAGACATGGTTAGTGTAACTGTACAACTGTATATTTTACAAGACAAAGGATGACGGCTTTTTGCTTTTTTCCGTTCTTGTCCGTCTCACACGATGCATGTTCTGTACAAACGTTTCTCTAGTTTCCTGTCGTTGTCCCACATTCACCTAATGCATCGTGGCTGTGAATGCTGTATGTGCCAAGATAATGGAACTTAACTTTCGCATTAAAGCAATTCTTGTTATTATTGCAACCAACAAAATGTAACTACAGCTATTTACCTATAGGTACATATATTTTCTATACTATAGTAAAACTGTAGCACTTAAAAAGTATTGTCATTACAAGATATTTTTCTGAAATCTTGCTAAAGTACTTTAAAAAAAGACAAAAAGACGAAATCGACTCACGAAAAAACAGTTTGTATGTTGGTACCTTTGTACGATTGTTTGTACACGCATCATGCAGAAACTACTGAATATTGAAGCTATTTTCAGAATTGGTTAGCTTTTAGTCTAACTAAGAACTTAGTATGGGTTTAATTGAACTCTCATCCCTAAAGCGTGTGTAAAAATGTGTGTGGGGATGAGAAGTTTCTATCTATCTATCTATTTAGCCCGTATGCACCCACTGCTGGGTATAGGCCTCCTCTTTAAAACGCCATTCTATCCGGTCCTGTGCGAGTCTTCTCCATTGCTGGCCAACTACTGCGACGATATCATCCGACCATCGGGCGGGTGGTCTGCCTCGTGGTCTCTGAGCGTCTCTCGGCCACCATTCGGTAATTGTTGTTGTCCATCTTCCGTCATTTCTTCTTACCACATGTCATCAGAATGTCAGAATGTCACATGTCATGAGAAGTTTGTAAAAAAAAAATCAAAAACAACGCACACGAAATCTCAATCGGGTCAGCTAGTGGTACATAATATTCATGATATAAAATGCATCCAAATATTTATAATGATTTAGCATAATTATATTATTTGTCAAGTTTTTCAACTAGATTTTTTTGGAATTGACCACATACAAGTTTTCAGCTGCACAATTATTTGTTAATTATAATTAACTGTTCAGTTTTGCGCAAGTCCTGTGCCTTTGCACAACTGTGGTTATTTTTATCACATGTCAAACAATATTAAACTTAAATAGCTCTCTTTAGAGCCTACTATAATCTGTAGCAGTTCACAGTAAGCATTGTTGTACTTATGGCTTACACCGACATTGAATCCAATTGCTCTGGTAATAAAATCTATTTTAAGGATTCGATTGTTTATAGAATCTCATATGTATGTCGGCGGTCGGAGTGGTTGCAGACGTCTCATGTTTCAGATGCGTGGTAGGTGTTAGTGTAAATGATCAATCGCTCTTTGTATTAAACAGCTGCAATTAGGTTAGAAACTTCCATTTGCCTTTTGCGTTTGACCTATTTTGAAAATTGCATAGTGACGTGCCTGATAAATTCCATGAATTTGGCTGAAAGCATTAGATATGCGTTGCAGGCATAAGTAACTGTACTAGTACGTCTATGTTTTGTCTACTGCAGTACCATCCAAAACCCTGCATGCAGTGCTTTGAATATTAATCAAATAATTACAAATCGTTATTATGATAATACCAGCGAAACAGACAACTAGAATTTAAATATATTTTGAAAACATATCTAATCACCAATAGTTTCTATTCATTGCACGAGTTTTTCGATGAAGATTAAACGCCAAAAAATTAATGAAAACAATGTAACCTTACCTACCTAAGTATATGCGCCACCTAGAAATTTAATATTTGCTGCGACCTAACAGGGTTTATGTTTGAAACATAAAACGCAAAACGAAATTTGAATTTGAAAATGAGTGCGACTTCGTACGCATGAGGTTACTAAAGAAATTCCTGAAATTAAACCCCTAAAACGACCAGTGGTTAAGGCTGTGCTTTGTCTATGTCAGTCAGTCATTCAGGATAAAGATTCTTGTAATTAATATAGATAAATTATTATTGCACATTAACAATGTTACTGATAAAATCAATTCAATTTGATAACTTACGAATTTTGCTATAATAAATCTTACTAAGTACTTACTAAGTAGTGATTATAAAAAATAGAAGTGGCAGTTTTTTACGGCTTACTGTTATCATTGTACCTGTGCGAATACGGTGACAATAAACGACCTTGTTTCACCAGCTACTGATCCTTTTATCTTCATTATAATGACCGACACTGACGTAATAGATCTGATTTGTACGTAACATGGTTTCAATCTCATAAAACTCTTGAAGTTTACCTTAAGGGTAACAGGAATAAGTACTCAGTTTATTGTCCAGTCAAATATATATTACTGAATACAAACGCTTCTTATCTAACAGGACATTCATATTATTGACCTGATTATCCTCCACATAGCACAACAATTAAATCTTTACGGTACAATTGAGTGACTGAGTATTCGCTCTTAACACTCTTGAATCTGTTTTGCAATCTCCAGTATTGTCATCAACTTAATGTATTCATAGTCGTCGTAATTTGTCACTACGACAGATACAATAGGCCATACCTTGTATGAAATATAGCCTGTTGCGGTGACTCCTATCAGATTATATTACCTTCTATATGTATTCTAAATACATATAAATTCATTGCTGAATGATAAATATTGCATAATATTGTATGTTTAATACAATATTTATTTATTTATTATATGGAGTCACCGACATTGTATACAAACGACTAAGAGCAAGTTAAAAATAAAATAGATTGAATTTAATGAATATAAAAATACAATTAAAAGTACTAAAATATACAAAGTTTTCAATTTAAAATATAGAAAAAAGTTACTCTATAAATAAAACAATACTTTTAAAATGTATTAAAATTAAACACAATTTTTACCTTAATCGTATAGTTAGTTATAGCTTTAGAGTTGCTTTAAAAATTTGGCGTAGGTAAAAAAGTAAGTAATAATATATCTGAAGGAGCGTCTACCTTTCTTAATCGTTGGTCATAATTGTAATAACATATGTTTTTTATTATTGACCGAGCGAGCGAAGCAAGCGAAGCGTCCCAGTTTCGAGATAAGCTAAAAATGCTTTTGTCCGGCTATCTGTTATCGTCTACAATTCGTATTTCTCAACCGATTCCGATGAAAATTGGCACACAAGTTTTTTGATGTATTAAAAAAATTGTCGGTCGCAATTTTTATAGACCGATTTCAATCAAAGAAAGGCACACTAAAGATTTCATTCTACACAAGATGTTGCAAAAAAATAAAGTTAAAAGGGGGGACTGGAGGAGCGAAGTTATGGGTAGCTTTATTTAATGTTTATTCTTTTGGAAATTTTATTCCTTCCTATACCAAAGTCCTCTTTGCCTTCTCGAGACGAACCCGTAGACACCTGATTTGACTTTCTAGGACCAAGGGAATGCGAAAAAATTGCTAAAACTTGTACCCCTACTTTGCTCAAAAGCCTACATAGATAAGCGAGGTCAACTGTTCTCACAGAACCACTAGTTCTATATTTTACGAGTATCTATGTTTATTTTTTGGTTTTGTTGTGCATAGCATCATCTTTGTTATTCTTACTTTATCTAACATCTCCAAAGTGTCCAACATCAGCGTAGCTTTCTACAGTTAGTACTTTTTAACTGTTTGCCATGTACTGACTTTATTCCTATTTGCTGTGTCAATAGTCTTTACTAGTTACTCGTTTACTTTAACATCAAGTCTGACGTTTGTTTTCTGGTTAGCCTCTGGGTTTTGTTCTTAGTTATTCTTTAAATGGATATCTACTTTAACTTATTTCATTGTGAGCACCATTGTATTGTTTTTATAATTTTTGTAGATATGGATTAAAGTAAAGGTTACTGTTTTATTTACAAATTTCAACCCCTGCTGTTTAAGGCTTGAATATCCTTAATTCCTGTCTTAAAAGTATTTCGGAAATATAGATAGATAACTTTTTATTGTTTATTATACGCAGAAACATAATACCGGACATGTACACAATTTAACAAAACAATGGGTGGTCTTATGGCTGAAAGCGATCTCTTCCAGCGACCTTTAAAAATATCCTCCTAGCCCTATCCTCTACACATCAATACAAAATATTCCCTGAAAATTGGACCAGTGCCAGTGGTTTAGGCTATGCGTTGTTTATAGTTTGTATGCCAGTCAGTAAGTCAGTCAGGACAAAGATGCTTATAATTGGTGTAGATACCTAAGTTCAAAACTTTTCGAATCACTTTATTAGGGCATGGGACGGGTTTTCTAAGTGCCTCCTACACATAGTGTCTGTTCAAATGTCCATATTCGTCATTATGGGCGTTCTCAGTAACGCAGTCAGCGAATGGCTACCTTTGTTAGACCCGAGCTGATGACTGAGGTTTCGCTGGACGTAGGCGGTCGATTCACCTTCGATATCGAGATTATCTCGTTCCACGTAGGTGGTAGGTGCCCACTTAATACTGAGAACACTTGGGAAGTGCTCGTTATGTTACGCTTTGGTTTCGTAATGTTCCGATGCTGTGTAGGCTTAATACTACTTGTATATGATTTATCAACAAATGAGAAAATTATTTATGAACATTGCACAATATGCGATCGGTTTTTACTTACAAAAATATAAGATCCACACTTCATACGCCTAAATAAGTCCACTGCTGGACATGGGATTCGCCTTATTTGAAGGGGTTTGCCATAGTCAGTCAGTAAGTTTCAGTAGTAGTAGAGCTTTTTGTGCAAAAGCTCGCCCGGGGAAGTACTACCACCATACCTATATCTACGCCTTTTAGCCCCAGATTAAGAAAATCTAGTACTATGGGAGCCAGATAGGTGATAGAAAACTTACATACTTTTTTTGTAATTACATACTTAGAAGCATGTAACGTAGGGAGGTTTTATTCTATGCCATAACCACCGCGGTTAAGCACCTCCTTTTTGTTTATTAGTTTATGGTACTTGTAATTGTAAGAATAACATGATGCATATTTAATTAGCATAAAATAACGTCTGTATTCATTAATTCTTAGAAAAACATCACACAAACAATACCGAACAAGAATAATTAAACACACTTATTTGACTTATATTCACTTATTTTACATAATATATTTGACATAACGCCATCTAGCCCTAAATTAAGCAATACTGGTACTATGAGAACCAGATAACTGATAAAATACTAATACGAGTACTTTTTTTTGTAAATGCATATTTATAGGTCTTGAATCTTAAAAAACTAAAAACTGTCTAACTAAACGTTATTTTAGTTAGAGTTGTAAAATATTAAAATGGCACACAGTGACAGGACGCATTTTAAGCAATATTTAAATTTAAAAAATGTTTATAAGTATGATGATTAATCTTTAGGGTGGGATTCTCATTTGTAAGGAAGTAATACAAAGTCACGGTAGGTTCACTAGTTCTATTTAAGATACTGTCTTGAGTAACAACAGTAATAGATATCCATGCGAACAAACTGAAGTGGAAAGCACGAACCACCGCAGCTATTTTAATTACGGTTCATTTATTTAAAGTGCGTACCTACTTGAACATTTTATGTGCCCCTCTTTGAAAGCCACACATCAAGTATCGGAGAATCATAGCTATTTATAAGTATTATGACATAATTCTAGGTTTAAGATATCAATCAATACTCATCTCTATTAGAATGCATACGATACACATCAAATCAGTTCAAGAGATAAATTGTATAATTATGTTTTATTGTAACTATCAAATTATGTTGTTGATAGATTTATTAGAATGCTTGGTCTAAATACAACCCGTTTCTATAATAGATCACGTTAATAAAATAAAGAAAAGAAAGAAAAAAGTAATAGCTTAATCCTAAGGCACGGTAGATTAGATATCCCCTCAGATCTCTTAATACCGAGTACCTACTCGAGATTCTTTGAGGATGTCTAAGAGGGGGTATCTAATTTTATATTTGGCACACACCCACATTTTGTAGGTAATAGTTGGTATTCCATGCGTGAAAGGTTGCAAGCCTATGGTCGCTAGAATACCTACTCGTTGCCTCATGATGTTTTCCTTCACTGTTTGAGAGTAATATTTCCTTAACCGTTTGGGATACACGCCGACGAGGTGACGTTAATAATACGAATTAACCAATGGCCGGTTCTTACAAGCATCCGTTGGTACCACGGGTTGCTATAGTTTTTATGACAATAATAACTCACTCAGATCACTCACTCTAGTTTCTTCGAGGATGTCTAAGAGGGGGTATCTACCGTGCCTGAGAAAGTCGTGAGATTATTACTGTTTTTTCTGTTTATAAACTCTCATTGGCTAGGGTACACTGTCACTATAGCATTGATGTGAAGGCTGATCTGAAATGTAGCTAAAGTAGCTGCATTACAGATAAGCCTGTACAGTGTGTGCAGTGGTACTAACAGGCGCTTGAAAGATATTAAAACCTGGTATCAGTTTTATTTTGTAATCTTTATTACTCTAGTAGTTGAATATCATAAATTCCTTCCTTAGTTCATTCATACCTCATTTGGATTAGCTTCATGTTGGTAGCTCTGCTATCTGCCATGTGGTGGGTTTAATCTTTGATTCTTACCGGGGACAAACATGTGTGATGAACATAGATATTATAGTCCTTTCTGGAAGTTGCAAAAATGATAAATAAATAAACATTTGTAAGCCTAGTGTTTGTAGTGTCTAGCCTTAAACTAAGCATAGCTATGTTATTATGCTATGTTAAAATGACTGATAGAATATTTTTCTGTGTTTTTTTATAAATACATAAGTACTTAGAATACAATATAATATCTATGTTCATCACACAAATGTTTGTATGTTAAAGTTTATAGATAGTATGTAGTTACACAAAAAAGTAGGTATCGGTGACGACCGAAGTGGCGCGGCGGGCGAATGTCCGCCTGCGACGCAAGAGGTTGCGGGTTCGATTCCCGCCTTAGGATAAATGTTTTTACGATCTACAAATATTTATTCCGGGTGCTCTGGGTATTTTCTATGTATAATAAAAAAATAAAATAAAATGTGAGGCACAGACAACTTGAATGGTTACCGAATTACCCCGTAGTGCCACTCATAAAAAAAACACGCTTTTTGAAGTAGGATTCTCCAAGATATGCATTGATGTTCAGTTAGTAATCGAAAACTTAGTAAAGTACTAGCCAAGGTATGACTAATTTCACAAAAAACTTGATTGTTTTACCCTTTGAACTTTTATAATAAAGTGGACAATAGGGTCTTGAATCAATTATTGGACGATGCGACACCATGGGTGGTCTCTGTACCTTTGCCCTATAATCAATAAAAGTCTACCTTTAGTGTACCCATCAAGATAACTGATGCCTTGTCAGAAACATTGTTTGTAAAATGTATAGGCTCTGTTCTTGCTTTGAAAATAAAATATTAGATAAAATAAAAACTTCTAAGTTTGGGTTGACATATTCTTAGTTCTGAAAGGTATCAGTAGGCAAGATGTCTGTATTTCTGAGTTTTAAAGTAACATAATAATACAATATTTACATGATATGCAGACTTGTTATAAAATATACATTATTATATTAGTACAAAACATATTAAAACAAACTCAAGATCAACTTGAGTCCAACTCCATGGTGTAAGCTTAGTTATGGAACATAACCAACGCGAGGATTTTTAACTAAGTTTTTTGTAATGATTTCTAACTATTGGTTACTTACACTATGTAAGAATCAAGTTTAAATGGGAACCCATTATTCTAGGTACACGTGCAATCTACTTTTATCTCAACACCAATATTTATTTTCTTAATCTCGTTGAAAATGAGTCACATTATAACAAGCAGAAAAGCTTATTTTTCCTGTGATTCATTGACTCGTTTTCAATACAAAATTACCCATCCGGCTTAACTCGTGGCTATCTAAAATTCATTTAATGAATCTTCACCCAAATTCAACTCGAAGTAAATGTCTGGATGAGTTATAACAACTATTGGGAAGCAGGCCAAAGCTTGCATGCATCCCTTGTTAACAGCCAAAATAAATAAAGTTTGATATTCGTCTAGTCACATTCAATTAATTGATACTGGCCCATTAAATATATTATACTTGTGTAAATGATGTACCTACTTGCAGTTATTGCACTTATTAGGTTCGTAAAATTTGATTTACTAATGTTATGACTGTCTCAACACTGCATATAAATTATAGTTAAATATGAAATAGCTTGTCGTCAAATGCATTGAATTTAGTTCCACAATACAGCAATACAACTTTATATGTATAAATTCTTGTCATTAGTAACTATATATAAATATTTGTGTGATGAACATAGATATTTGTTGCTTGGGTATTATATTGTAGTCTAAGTATGTATTTATAAGTTAAAACTTTTATAAGTTTTCTATTCATCATCTGGTTTTCATAGTACAAGCTATTAATGCTCAGTTTGCAGCTAGATGATGTTGTGTAAAAATGTCCACATATATTTATTTATTGATATAGGTGGGTAGGTAAAGTTACTTGTGAATAGATATCGCAGTACATTTATGAAAGTCTCTCGTGAAAAATCATTATAGTAAACTAGTTGTGCATCCATGTGTTGTGACGAAATCCAACTATACTTTGGGACCGTCGACAGATGCTTCGTCACAAACAAAGTGATTAACTGAAACATTTCTCTTCAAATTTTTATTGCAGTGTTTTACGTTCTTTCAAGAACGTGTGGTGTTCGATATGTGTGCCAAAAGATTTGCCCGGGTTTGCTTCTTCACTTGTGAAGGGACAGCTATTTCTAACAAGACTGAAACCACTTTGCGTAGAGCTTATCTATCTGTAACATTGAAACAATATTATTTTCAAGAGTAGTCTACTGTAAATCTGTGTTTTAGCTTATGGTTCTCTAATAGCTTGCTAGAACACCCCAACGTCTATAAAACTCTTTGAAATAGAAATTAGTTGCATTTTACAATATGCCATGCCATTCAAACAAACAAAAGTCCATGACTTTTGCTCTACGAAGTGTGGATCTTGATAATACTCTAAAGGAATGTCATTGTTTACCTTGTTACTTGTTGTTCTTAATGTTTTTAAGTGTTTTTTGTATCTACGCACACACTTTAATAAAGCTGCTTTTAGGAAATTTTATTAAATCCATGTAAAAATGATTTTTTTTTCTAATTTTGGTAGAACTTTTCTGATCTCATCTTTCGGGTGGTTACCTGTTTTCGTCGTTATAGTTAAAGCAACATTGCTGTAGTTAGTTATGATGTTGTTTAACTCCTGATTATTTTGCTTTATAAAAATAGCATAAACTGTAAGTATCTCCAGCATTGTCCTCCAGCCTGAGCTTTGAAACTTGATATCAATCAAAATACTCTGCTAAGAAAACTACATGTTATTGCTTGACTAAGCAAAAATAATTGATTATAAATAATTAAAAATTGGTTCTGCAATGACAACATACTCCGGCCTTAGTTGTCTGATTACACCTAACAGTAATTACGATTCCCTGTTGAGTTCACTTTAATCATTTTGTATTTGCAATTGTTAAGTAAAAACCTTGAGTCTTGGAAACAATTGATGCGGTAATAAAGATCATGCTT
Source organism: Electrophaes corylata (assembly GCA_947095575.1). Taxonomy (NCBI): domain Eukaryota; kingdom Metazoa; phylum Arthropoda; class Insecta; order Lepidoptera; family Geometridae; genus Electrophaes; species Electrophaes corylata. The sequence goes on along the minus strand of OX352706.1, from coordinate 5,558,005 downwards.
TGTGTCTTAGCTTATATTTTTAAGTTGTATTGTAAGTAGGTACATAGCGTAGGTGTGATCAATATATACAATGAAACAGCTCTACAATACATTCATCTTAAGCAAATCTGACGGATGTGTTAGCAGTAGGCGTTACTTTGACTATTTATTATGAGTTGCTGCTGTACTGACATGTCATTCGGTGAGCCAATGTTGGTGTTTCATAGTTTTTGTGCTAAATATTTGTGTTTTGTATTCAAATTTGATTGTTTTTATAAGAAATTTATTACAACTTAAATTACGAACTCATTTAGCACTCATAACAGAGTTCTTATTTTTTTTTATACCTATATTATGAACATTTGTTACACTTAAAGTTTAATTTCTCGGAATTGTATATCAGACAAATATTAGATAGATTTATAATCCTTGCCCATCTATAAAATATTGTTACTTATACCTATATGTTTTTATATCTTCCTGTCGACACAATTTTTGCGTGACATAAAACAGCTCCACCGGAGGCCATAAACTTTCTATTGAACGGTCATTAATGTCTTAAACTAAGACAACACATTGAAACATCAACTAGATATTTTGTTGTTAGTAATAACGTTTTGTGATCTAATAATTTGCCATACTTTATATATCATCATGTTTGGCACATTCATCTAAGATGTATGGATATTTCAGTTCAACTCATTAATAATAATAATGCTGGACGATCCACACAGCATCATCTAGCCCCAAGCTAAGCAGAGCTTGTGTTATGGGTACTAGATGACTGATATACTTAATACAATATATTACATGTATACATTATTTTTTATTATACATAGAAAATACCCAGAACACCTGGAATAAATATTTGCAGATCGTACAAACATTTATCCCAAGGCGGGAATCGAACCCAGAACCTCTGCGTCGCAGGCGGACATTCGCCCGCCGCGCCACATCGGTCGTCAAATCTATTATATATTTACTAACAGATCTTACAAGTAAACCGTGAAAATAAATATTTAAAGATAAATCAGCGAAAATCTCTGGTTTACTCCGTCGTTTTTATGGCCAATAAAAGAACAGTCAACTGCGGCTAGTGGTCGAAGAATAAATAGTGCTCGTATAGATACAACGTGACCTGCATTCTAGAAGCGTATACACGGAACAATGACTATTGGTTCTGCTTTAAAATTTGACATATTTACGTGTCCCTACCAGTCATGTTGTTTACGCAATATTTCTCTGAAACGGGATCGTAAACTGCGACGAATTTGTTTATAGAATAATACCTTCACTACATATTCCTGAGCATAACAAAGATTCGGCTCTATTTTCTGTGTAGTGTCATCGCGAGCTCATGAAGCATATAATAGATGTAAGACTTTTAGTTCTTATTCAAAGCTTGTGTTTGTCACCACAAGCATTTCCAGTTCCATTTGCCAGTCCAAGCATTTAAAGTGGGCAGATTACGTTGTACGTAATGTACTTTAAATGCCGTTTGGTGACACAACGAAGCATCAATAGTTCAAGAAAATCTTTACAAATCGAATGTCCGTTTTAAAAACTTAAAAAATACATACCCATTGAAATCAAATACGTATGTGGGAACCAAATACTTATGTTTACTTATATACTTCCGTCTAACTTACATACTCGTTCTTATTTTGAGGCGTATCGGTAGAAACATAAATAACTGTAGGTACCGAGTATTTGTTTGTAATTGACATACAATTAGTGATACAACCACAGAGATATTATTTTTCTTACTCTAGAACTACCACGGCATGCAAAACAAAAGTTCTTTACACTGTTTCGGTAAACAACTGTCATTCAAAAAGCATTTTTGTGCTTGTTGAAGTTTCTTGACAGTTTTATACTAATACTTGCGGAAATTTAATCTATTCGTACTATGTATTTTCGAAATGAATAAATTTTTAATTGACCGTGTGATGATGATAAGATATTTCATATAAAAAAATACTTTTCTGTTGAATTCATCAAAATAATGAAAGAGTTGATGTATTCTATCAATTATCTGGTCATCCTAATTAGGAGCTAGATAATACTGAGTAAAATATTCACCAATATGCATTAATTTAATAGTTTAATTATAGTATTAGTTTAGATGTTTAGCTTGTTGCTTCATTTGTATTACTTACCTGCTACTATTTTTATGGTATGAAATTTTCTTTAATTCAATCTTAAAGGTCTCATCTGCATTCTTGAATTTGATAGGGTTGAATCTAGCCCTAATACCATGATTATTGCATTGAAAATACACGATAAACACACTTAATTCCTTAGCAGCTGACATTTCTAACTAGTTTCTAAGTGTATGGTCCTTCGTGATTACCGATTTCCGTTTCGATTCTAAGAGCAATTATCACTTGGATAACTCAAAACTTTAAGTTTATTCATGGAATTATTTTCATTAATTTTTTGTTTAATACCATCGTATTAAAGATCTCCCTACTAAGTTATGATTCATTACCAATTATTTCGTCACAATGTACTTAGAAAAATGACAACTCGTGTGATAATGGTATTCATACCAACATGAAATGAGCCGAACCTCAAACAATTTATTTTTTTGCCTCTTCTCTTTTATTGTCTACCATGCCTGGGGATTACCGCTTTCGCTTATTAACGTTGCCTATTTTGATTTTTGTTTTCACTTATCTTTTCTACTTTCTCGCAATACTTAAATCTCCTGTCCAGTATAGTGTCAATAATGTTCTATGTGCTGAAATATTTACATATTGCATTATTCATACTCGTCGAAACAGACTCAGCGCCAGTACTAGCTCTTGACATCAAAGACAGGAAGTCTAATATTATTGCTGTCTTGTTAAATAAATATACGGCTGTTAAAATACCTTCACCAATTGCAGTGTCATCACAAGACTTATGCAATTTGCATATAACCGATTTTATGAATGGCACGACACTAAGGTCTATTAAATTTGATTACTTCATTGCTGGTATTGTATCTAAAATAGTCTTTTATGACACCAATTACTCAAATAAATAAATCTATCAAAAGACAGCATAGTTCAATGAAAAGGATAAAACTACTGAATTTTTAAGACTTTTACTGGCACTTTTTAATTTTAAAGCAACCCCTACGTTGGATTCTGTATTGTTGGCCACTGGTACTACTAATACATAAATGACCGATAGCATAGAATGTAAGTCTAGTTTCGTAAATTTGATTACTTCATTGCTGGTATTGTATCTAAAATAGTCTTTTATGACACTTATTACTCAAATAAATAAATCTATCAAAAGACCGCATAGTTCAATCAAAAGGATAAAACTACTGAATTTTTAAGGCTTTGACTGGCTCCTTTTAGTTTTCAAGCAACCCCTACGTTTGATTCTGTATTGTTGGCCACTGGTACTAAAACATAAATGACCGATAGCATAGAATGTAAGTCTAGTTTCGTAACAAGCTTAGTCTCAACATTGTACCTACCATTATTGATCCTTTCAATTTCTTAATGATTTGTCAGGCAATGACTGATTACAAATTGTCTCTTGTCTACTAACACAATGCAACAATTGTTTCCCTAGACCGGAAATGTGAGCACTTTGTTCCCTGCGCCACATTAACTTCATTTGGGTGGCATTTATCTTAGGCAAGCCCAATTTGTTTAACGGAAACAAGATGAAGGTCTTGTTGAAATATTAAGCTTAGTAAAGATAAGTTAATTTGACGACATTTTAGTACGAGTGTTTCATTCAACTTTATTAATTCTCAAGGTGCTTGTGTAATCACACAAGAGAGAGGTCAACATTTATATAATTTAAAGTATGAATGAATGGATTTTTATCAATGAATAATAACATACAATATTATTTAATTATCGGCTATTTATTATATTTTGAGGGTGAGATATATAATGTTTTATAATTTTAAATTGGCAAACAGGAACACTCGGTTGCGTGATCGCGCTACTCGTTCACCTGGGCAGTACAGCGTCATGTCTGCCGATAACAAACTAACCGTGGCGCTGGATTTACGCATCGCCGCATTCCGTGAGAATATTCCCGTTGAATCCACATTGTTCAGAATTTACCCTCATTTATAGTACTTACTCAGGCTATAAATTGATCTGCAGTGCCTAAAAACTGAATCATTAAAGTCTGACAAAACATTTCCTTTATGCGTAATAAAATGAAAAACTAGAAATCAGTCACAAGGCACTAATTCTGTGGGACTTTTAAGTAACAATTTTTCTTAGAATGTAGTTTACCTACATCGTAAAAAAAAACAAAAACAATTAGTGTAAAGCCATTATTGTAATTATGCAAAACACAAAGATGATAAAAGTGAATTTATATTTCTGCTCCAGTTGTCATCAGTAATTAAAGCATCACCTTGCAATTTTCCGTCTAGACGCCTTTCATTTGTGACGACCTACGGTGGTCATTGTATAGACATGCTAATTCTAAATATCGGTTATCATCGTGGTGTGGAAAGAAGCTAATTATTTCAGTTGACTGACTCTAAGAATAAAAGTGACTTTGCGTGGATGATCAATAATAATGAACAATTTTATACAATTCTTGATTATAGTACATACATTAATTCTTAATTCTAGTTTTAGTGTTAATGAATAATATGTGCAACTATTAAAAAAAACACTCCACTCACGGCCTTCCTTACTCTTGAAACACGAAAATCCAAGACACACTATTTTCAATTGCTTTTACACTCCCAATTAGCGGGTGCTAATAGGGTTTTTGTAAACAATATCATAGTAAAGAATTACACGAGTACTCACAAAAATATTCAAATGCTTTACATACGTGAGGCATTAAAATAAAATAGAGAAAGCATAATGGGAACTTTTAAAATATGTAGTAAGTAATGATTACGCAAGTTTATATTTACAGAACTAAGTTTAATGCCGGAACTCATGTGGTCGATATATCTTCACAATTGTTTTTCAACGCTATAAGGAAGGAGTAACTTTTAGTTCTTTAAAACCTCTGCTTTTAGGTACATATTTCTATACTTATTGCATATACCTCACTAGTTTCATTACCCATTAATTAGAGACCGCATTATTTATATTTTGATAGTTTTTTATAAGTAAGGTGTATTAGTGGTTTAGTAAATTAAAACAACAGATTTGAAACTTATTGCTATTAATTTCCGGAATGGTTTCCGTTTGGCAGATATAAGTTTTATACAGTCGCGATACGGTTAGCATATTTTTTATGACAACAGCTAAGTTATACAAGTGTTTGTGACATTCAGTAAAACTATACAGCTAAAATATGAATATCGAAAACCTTTGTTATGGTCTTCCTTATGAGATTTCCATGTGAACAGTGATTCCTTTTCCTACACGTAATAACACCAAATATCTATAAAAATGATAAAATAATATATATTGGTGCAATTTTTCCCTGTAATTACCATAGCAAAGAACTATTGTTTTGCTAGGTTTGTATTAAGCAGTTGCGAAGAATTATCGCTATTGCGGTGAGACAGGTAATTTAAGTAAATTGTAAAATTACACTCTGCTTAGTGTTTATCAATGTTACTCGTGGCTTTACTAGTCTGCATCAGCCTACTAGCACAACTTTACGCTTTAATATTTTACTGAGATGTAATAAATGAGTTATTCAATTAATTTTAATCAAGTTTGATCAAAATTAACAATAAAACAACTTTCTGAAATAGCTTTAACCTTTTGCAGGTTTATGCGTAAACAACTAAAACCACCTGTCAATCATATATCATTTTGATACGCGCCATAAACATTGACATGTGAAGATCAGTCACAGCAGTCGGAAACAAACTTGCGCAAGAGTCCTTCGCGATGTGACATCTGTATACGTATCATGTCCATGTTCAAAATCATAAATCACCTGCATACGTTGAGTGACGGACGGACAGCCTCTAAGTTCACCTGTGTCAAAAAACAGCCTCTATTATGCGTCTTTGTTCTCTAGCAGTTTCACTAGCAGCACAAAGCTTGTGTTTTAAAAACGTCGCACAAGTGTTTCGTCACCCGTCAACGTCCGCAGTGACCTAGCCTTGCCAGCATTTGACCATTAATCGACTTAAGTTGTCATACTTTCAGAGATGATAATTGTTCTATTTATTTTCATCGATAGGTATCGAATATTAACAGAAGATGATAAGCCTTTTTTCACATTAAACTCTAGGTACTAGCGACAGTCAGCCAGGACAAAGATTCTTATAATTGGTATAGATTTTTATTGGTCCATCGTAAACTGGATCTAAAATTAAAAAACACAGCAGCAAAAATACACCAATAAGAACTTTCATTTCAAGACCAAGAGAAATCTGATGTTAAAGATGCGAGAGTGAATCCAACTTCTTTATAGTATAGCACCATCAATATGCAAGCAAAGGTGGCAATTAAATACATAATCCATCGGCTATCAAACGGGTCCTGTGGTGGTTTAATGGCTTGTTTACTCGGTCGGCTCCCTTATATGGCGTGAAAGCCTCTCAGCATTGTCGCCAGCCCCTACGTGGTCCAGCTATGGTCAGGCGGATACGTGAGACTGCACACATGCGGCGTTTGATGGTGTCAGAGATTAACGAATCGATTCTCATCTATTGAACAGTTATCTGTTTAAGGACGTTTTCTGGAACGTGGAAAAGATTTAGTTTTGTTCTGTTAAAGAAAACTTGAGTGAAAAATACCAGATAAGAAGATGGATTTGTAATAAAACCGTGAAATGTCAATGTTTGTTTTTATTTTTTTTAAATGTGGGCTATTTAAAGAGTCAATTCGAGACCTAAAATAAAGAAAGTGTGCTGTGTAAACCATCTTAAAATGTAAATAAGAACTGTGAAAATGATGAATATTTTAAGTGTAGTTCTAAAAAGTAGGTAAACACATGCTAAGTAAACGTTGAAATAATTTGTTCTGCAAATAAAATTTCACATATACAAAATAATCAGAAAGAGCTTCAATATACCGAAATTAATTCTCGGCACATATTTATACATATTGTAACCAACAACAGATGGTCAGATTGCGCTGGCCGGAAATTGGCAAATGACTCATCACCTCTTTATCTGGATAAGGAAGATAAAGTTTGCACAATGGACCTCATGTAGAGAAAACGAAATGTATGTGATGCAAGAAACGTAATCCCATGTATCACTGCCTGCCTGTAGCTTTGCTATTGGCATTGGAACCTTTCATTAGGACTATCTTTCTCTATTAATCATTACATAAGCCGAAATTCGACACGCCATGCCATCAGAGAAAGGAACGTTCGTCAGTTTTAATTACGTCAACTCTGATAAAATTAGATCTACTTTGTATGTTTTCATTATGTATGAAACGACTATTTACTCAACTAAACATAAAATCAAGAGAATTTTTGATAGATAATAACAGTAATAATGCGGTAAGAGCATCTTAAAATATATGTATACTTTTGTATAAGTACATATGACAGGTTTCGTGTTTTTAATTTATAGTAGCAGATGTTTTTGTTGGCAATAGCTCTGGCAGCTCAGTGGGAAGCAACTTCACTTTCTGATACAGCAGTCGTAAGTTTGAATGCCAGTAGCGGTACATTTAACGACACGCTGTGTAACATCTGATATTATCAGCGTGGTGACTTTAGTAGGATCTGTCCGGTTACTTTCACTAGTCGAGTGTTGTTCTTAGTTCAGCCAGTGATAATGGTGCCTGACGATATGCTAACAATTTTTTTATGTTATCTTTTCAGAAATAGCAAAAGTCAGAGCAAGCTTATTCCAAATAAATGGCGTCAAGAAGGAACCATTAGTTTTACCAGAAGCAGAGGGCATGGTTACCACACTCACAGAAAAAGTATACGTGCCAGTCAAAGAACATCCAGATGTAAGTATTTTTTACATATTCTTTGCATAGATGTGGGTTGGTAAAAAAATTTAATTATAAAGTGATCATTTTAGCTTTATGTCAATGGTTTAAGAAGTTACTTGGAAACTGATTTATAACTGTCGTGGTTGTAAAACCAATGTTCGTAATCGCCAGAAGTTCTAAGAAACTATATCGATAAAACTGAGTCGTTTCATACTTCATGGATGCAACAGGAAGTTTAAAACTAGACCTGACTAAGCTTAGCTAACTGGGACTTAGATTATCGTAGAAAACAAGTTCGCTCGCGACTTCGTCTGCCTTGTTCGTGTTTGTCATGCAAACTTCATCCTCTTTTTACACCCGCTTTAGGGACAGCTAAATGAAACCCATATTAAGTTAAGTTTTAAGTTAAATTATAAGTTAACTAATTCTGCAAATCACATTAGTAGTTTTTGCGTAAACATATTTTTTTTATTTCGTATTTTGTCTTAAAGTACTATCAGCAAGATTTCAGAAAAATATCTTTAATATAGAGACTTTTCAACCTTCAATTTTTTATAGTAATAGATAGATGCGATTTCAGCTGATGATGAAAACAGTACCCCTTTGTTCAAACCATCATGCGTTCATACATTTCAATTGTCACTGTTTAATAAATAATTTAAACATGCATCATTTTATGAATGAAGACTTGCGTGCTGTTGAATGAGTTGTGCATGCTCATTAATTATTCAACTGTCAAGATTTGAACGGTCTTTAACGGTGTTTGTGGTGACAGTGTAAACCATTTGTCCGTTAAAATGCATGTAAAATGTGCAAAAAGCTTTGACATCAGTAAAATATGAATTATCTGCTAAAATTTTAATAGTAAGTAATATTTGACGACCGATGTGGCGCGGCGGGCGAAAGTCTGCCTGCGACGCAGAGGTTGCGGGTTCGATTCCCGCCTTGGGATAAATGTTTGTATGATCTGCAAATATTTATTCTGGGTGTTCTGGGTATTTTCTATGTAGGTATAATAAAAAATATCTATGTATGTAATATTGTATTGTATTAAGTATATCAGTCATCTAGTACCCATAACACAAGCTCTGCTTAGCTTGGGGCTAGATGATGCTGTGTGGATCGTCCAGCATTATTTATTTATTTATTCATTTGAACTAAGTGCTAGTGGCTCTAATTCGAGTTGCTATGATGAATCATTATGGCGGAAGAATAAGTCAGCTTAGGATATTACGTTACCCTGCCTTTAGGTTTTTCCTAAATACGCTTGAGGCGTCTTTATGTATCGAAATCCAACTAAACTTTGATTATTCAATGTTTGGTCAGAAATTCAATAGGTCAAATTTCAATTTTAAGCTGTAGGTTTTGTTAAGTAATGATGTAACAGTATAAAATCATTATCGAAGGTTTGATTTAGAAAACCTAAGGCTTAACGTCAACAGATCAAGATTATATTCAAGTTGTATTACAACAGGGCTAGAAACAAGTTAGTCATACAAATAGAAAGACAAGGTTGTCAGCCTTCTACATTTGGTGACTTATGTCAGGGCTATCACGTCTTTGGCTCGAGCTATTAAAACTTGATGATCATGATGATGATAGTGATGAGCGCACCCATTCATTCACAGATACATACTTATTTGCAAATGAACACCTTGTAATAGTTCCTTTTTAGGCACTAGGTTCAATGAACTAAATGATTCACTTCACTACTAAGCCTCTACACGGACGCCAACAATTTCGGCTACCACCTATAACACTTTTCAACAGCTTCGTTCAATGTATGATTTCAATATATTTGGCAGCTGACAACCATTAATCTATTTAGTTTATTTCGTTGATGATTTGGCGTGATCTGCACCCATATACAATGTATGTTTAGTACCTACGTGCTCTTGAATTAAAAGTTTTGGAAAGTGACTGACCGCAATGTAGTTATTACTGAATTATAGAATTATGCGAACGTACCTCAAACGCGATAATCTATATCTCAGTCTCCTTGTCTATTTATTTCCTATTTTATGATATCAATATCCATGACTGTTTATAACGTACATAACTTACTGATGAATGTTTTGAAACTAATTATCATCACTCAGTAGTTGATCGATTGTTGGCGCCAGCCACGCGTCCGCAGCCTCCGTATATAGCCACATCTAATGAACATCCGCTACTGAATACAATTCTATTTTTTATTGCAACTAATCAAAAATTCACTTAGTTCTTTGATACCAGTTACGAGTACTTCCGTACTATTTATGATATCAGCTGTTTGACGGTGTATCTATCCGGATAAGGGATGTGTGTCCATCTGAATCAGATTTGAGAAAAAAAAAGAATAAAAATAGCATCACGACTTTAATCTTCATGCACAATAGGTGCATAGAACATACCTACTCGGGATTCATTGAGGATATCTAAGGGGAGGTCAGAGGTACGTCCAGATATTACATTTGGTACATATCTACCCACATTTTGCATTAGTTGATATTCCATATGTGACAGGCTGCAAGCCCATCGCCACTGCTAGAATACTAACTAGGTTCCTCACGAGGTTTTCTTTCACTGTTTTAGAGTACTGGCATTACGCACATAAGTTTTTTAAACGGAACAATTACATTGGTGCACGACCAGATTCAAACCCACGACTTTAGAATCAGAAGGCGTGGTCACTTTCTCTAAAAAACACCAATGCCCTCAGATTTGAGATTTTCTAATAATGCGCATTTATATTAGTTACTCCATAAAATATCGTTTATAAATAAAACTTTTCGCTTGTAGTAATAGATCATCAGGATAATTGTAAAGAATCTAACAATAAGAACGTAAATCCTAAGAGATAAATTGCACATTGTATGATATTGATTGTCGATCAAAAGGGCCGTGCCGTGGCATCGATCACGTACATTGGAATAATGATAGAAGCTTTAACGATGTAGATGGATGTCATTCGCGTTCTAAGAACCATTAGTAAGACGCGTTGGTCCTTTCATGGGCTGGTGAGTTCTGAATCATTTTAAAACCAAATGATCACTACAAGGTAAAAGTTTATGTTTTTACAGTTGGAACCTGCGCAGCTGGGGTTTTATTTGCTCGCAAAAACTGAGCTGTAAAGTAAACTTTAACTATTCTGGAAATAGAGCGAACCGTATGCGATTTGTATGTCGAGCACACTGCCGAAACAATAGTTCCCTAGCGTTCTGTGACTAATATCTTGAAATCTTTAGCGTATGTAACGTTCGTCTTTATGGGTGAAACAAAATGGCAGCGGGTAAATGCTTTGATATTTACCTACTATTGTTTTTACAATTAACGTGCCGGGCTTAGGACGAATAATAACAGGTGTTTGTTTCATATTTGATATTTTTTCCAGAATGTACGAGCAATGTTTAGACATGTAGTTATTTCTGGATTTTATTATGACAGGCGGTTTTGAAGTAATATTTACTATTCAAATTGATTAATGAGTCATCATCTCGAACTAGATAGATTTCTATATCCATATAATAGATGCGGCGCTGTATTGTAAATCAACTAAGATTAGAATAAATCTTCACACAATGGCTACTTGCAAGTACAAAACCTCATACATAAACATTTACTTAGCTAAAGACTTATAATGAAACTTTGATATAGATAATATTTTACTATGCATTTACATTGCTTCCATAAGGGAAACAAATACCTGTCCAGAAAAATGCGTAGGTTGTGAGTACCTAAATTATACTGAACACGCTTTGATTCCGCATAGCTGACTGATGTGGCATTTCATATGCTGAGCACACAACTACCTCCCATATGTGTAGGACCAAGTACCTACTATAGTCAATCATTTTGTACTATGACAAGATAGAGAGTTCTGGTTGAACCTGATTTCCATCAGCGTCGACTGGTCTTGCAGGTTTGTTGAGTTGTTGCATGGTGCAGTGATGTGCGATCACCAAATGCGATAGCTTTTATTTTATTATATTCCACTCTTTCACAAATTGTATTAAATCTAATAGGTACTTCAAAAAACAGTCCCGAATGTCATGTCCAAGGTAATATAATATTGCATGTCGAAAGCAACGTACCAAAACGAATGATATTGAATATCAAACTAAAATATTACTAAAGTCACGATCCCTAGAAAATCGACATCGATCATATTGACACGATAACATTAAGTACAGCTTCAGAGTCCGTTTCGTTCCTTTTAAGGGAAGAAGCGTTATTAAATCCTGCCATAACTGTACGCACCGTTATTTCAGCTTTTTACCGTGTAATGTCATGAGACACAACATTCTCTTCTTTCGAGCACAGCGGTTGAATCAGCACATACCAGCTGGCATCATATTATTATTTTCTACACACCCATCTCAAATTCCTAACCTTTTAGACTAGATGGGTACATACATTCTAGAATACATTCGATTAAAATACCGCATATAAGAAGTCACCGACCTTTTGTTAAATTAGGTCAAATTCGGTTGTAAAATTGAATTCGCCTATAAAAAAGCTTCAGAGTTCTTTCTTCTCATAAAATCAACTGGCGTCTTAAACTAGGTTGCATTTTGATAAAATAATGGTAGTATATAAAACAATAAAATATTTTTCATGTTTCGAGTATTTTTTATACAATGCCTCTCCATTATGACGTGTTTTATTCGTGCATGTTTCTGCAGATTTACAATTTATTTACACTACTACAGCTTTACTGTAGTAACATCGTTACAGCTGTAGGTAAATCAATAGGCTAATATGTACAGTACAGCTCAGTGTGTATACAACCGCATGGTGTAGGAAACGTGTAAAATAGGATTGTGTTTGCTACACGCGTATCGAGTTGGATTGTTTTAGTGAAAACATGTCTGGCAAACGCAGCAAACTATTGTAGAAACATAAAGTTAAATATTGATGTTGCTTCTTCTATACTAAGCTTCGTGTGCACCAGCGCTGTGTATGTCAAACTTCAATTGAAGATAAATAATCTTATTAGTAGCAATAATCAAACTACGATTCAATTCAAGCAACATATTAAATGAATTAGGTCACGAGTAACAAATCTGTATGATCTGATATGCAAAAATGTATGAATAGTTGACCTTATATTTTTGCACACCTTCAATGAAAACGGTACCTATTACAAAATAAAGTGATCGAAAAAAAATTACATAGTCTCAAGTTTTAAGATATTTTTGTTATTTGGACATATTGTTTACTAATAAGATATGAGTTAGGGAATACTGATGGTGTTTGTTGTTTACAAAAATTACACTTTTAATGCATCTGTTTACAAAATAATCCATACTCTAAAAAGTAAAAGTGGTAAAACCAAAAAAGTTACTACTTTAAAGTTTATAACTTCAACCTTACAGTGAACTCCGCCATACACGTTAATAACGATGAAAGAACGCATTCTAAGCTACTACAAAAGCTATTGAAGCTTGGTCCAATTCACCCACTGTCTTTTCTTAAATTACTGACTGATAAATGTTCTGCAGGGTTTTTCGCACTCTTCAAAACATTCTCATTTGAACATGAAACATCTACACCTACATAGCATTTCACACTTAGTTATATTTTGCTTAGAGGTATAAACTAAAGGCAACTCTCTCAAATTAACTTATTTTTCATTTGAAATTGTGACATGCGTAGGCGCATGAAGCCTTCTGTTTTCATCTGACATCGTTACTTTAAATTTAATGAACTTTTCTTAGTTTCAATGTGTTATTATGCTATAATTCCTACAGTAAACAGTAATGTGGGTGTGCTTTTACAGCCCGTTTCTCAGTAGAGAAGCTGGTTACAAACATGTTCTAAATAAAATCCATTGTTTTGTCTCAGAGTCATAGTACCTACACATCTGACTTTTAAACCTCTGTGCTACTTTTTCAAATAATTATAATAATTACTTTATCTATTTCATCATCTGCTTTTCTAACTATTTTACTGAGTAAGATTCAGTACCACTTAATTGAATTATCTTCTTTCATCTACACCTCTGCCCTTAATTTTATGGCATTTGAATGAGACCACTTCGTCTTACTAAAAGCATATTTGTATATTACGGTCCAGAAACATTTTCAACGATAACAGGGCGTGTGCGTGTTCGTAATAAGGTTTATTGGATTGGTCGTGCTTCGGTAACAGGTCAGAGATCACACGCTTACTAGCTACCTCACAACTAGCGCTCTTAAATACTCTATTACATTTTTACTCTATTACAAAACTAATCAAATCTATTTTAACAATATTAAGCATTTTGTAGAATACCTTCATATTTCATGTATATATAACATCTCATTGTGTCTATAAAAGTTTTCTATTGCTTATCGCAATTTAGAACAGTAGATAAATGTTTAGTATAGTCTAGGATGATTTTGTTATTACAGTTAAACTGTCAGCTTGTACCTATGCAGCTAGAATGCACAGAACAGGAGCGGTAATGAGGCCGATCGAATTGGTCTTGCTCCGCCGCCTTAGGTCACGGGTCGCAGGCCACTCTAGACTGTGTCTTATCTCATGCATTCCGCTTTCAGTATCTTAGACGATGAGACGATGTACTTTTGTCTTGGAAATCAAAATGTATGCTAAACTAATACCATTTCGTTTTCGCGGTTGCAATTTCCGTGTCTTCAATCCTAGATCAGGCTTTGCTAAGGGTTTATTTATTATCACCTTTTTATCAACACCGGTGGTCAAGCAGGAGTGACCCCGCCTTCTGATCCTAAGGTCATAGGTTTGAATCCGGTCGTGCACCAATGGAATTTTCTGTCTGAAATATTTATGTGCGCAATTGCAAGTGCTCTAAAACGGTGAAGGAAAACATCGTGATTACTCGTAATTACTATTCTAATAGTGCCGATGGGCTTACAACCTGTTACGTATGGAACAGGTTGTAAGCCCATCTTGTAATATCTGGACGTACCACTGATTATCCTCCTTAAACATCGCCAAAGAGTCTCTAGTATAGGTACTTGGTACTAAGAGATCTGAAGGAATATCTACCGTGCTTGGCGATTAAAGCCGTGATACAATTTTTTTTTGATCGAAAAACTTTTTTTTTATTTATGAATTAATTAGCACGTGCTAATCCAATTGAGTACACTAATCAATAATAATAACTAATTAATAATAATAACTAATACATAGTGTACCAGTACAAATAATTTAGACGTCAAATTCATTGATAGGTTTATCATATTAAAACCATGAACTTATAGTTTTTAATACCAGCAACACAATGTTATCTCATGTTTTGTAAGGAATGGAAATTATACCTACTCTGGTCACAGTGAGACCATAAAACAAAATATTCGTGACTTATCTGCCCAGTAAAGCTTGTTAAGTCATTAAAGTATTGAATAAGTTATTACTAATAATCTACGTGTATTATTAGTAATGTTATTGTTTGCTATAGGGTTAACTGTTCTCGTAGATTGATTCATTTATCATACTCCTTATAGCTTGACTGAACAAAAGGGCATGAACAAATACCTAATTGTTTTAAGCCGATAAGGAATGGACAAGGTACTAGCAATAGATTTTCATTTGATTGATTGTGCAGAATTCATAGTTTAATGGTAGTAGTGACTTCAGATCAAAGGTTCGACTTGAATCAGGTCATGCAGAAACCTAATTTGTTAGAGCAAAATAGATTTTTTTAGAACCAAAATGAGTAAAGCACAATGAGGAAAGCAGTTAAAACCTATTCTGGCAGAGGTTAGTGTTTGTTTTACACCTGAAAGCATCTGAGGTCTAATTTTCGTAACGAAATATCGTCAAATTCAAGATTCAACCGTATCTGGGTATTTTAGTAGGTATAATAGTTATTCTTCAAAACTGAAGTTTCAGACAGGCGCAATGTTCACAATAAAATTCTAGTATCTGTATCAGCTCCAAAAAACGAGAATCGAGCCTCTGGATGAAACCTGGAATATACATAATTCGTGACGTATAATAACATGAAGGATTTTTGAATTTTTAGGGTTGTTGCCACAATTGTGATACCACACGTTGCTATTGGTTGGATGCTAATAATAATAATATTATAATAATACTGGACAATCCACACAGCGTCATCTAGCCTCAAACTAATGAGAGCTTGTGTTATGGGTACTAGATGACTGATATACTTAATACAATACATTACACACATAAACATTTTTTATTATACATAGAGCTAGTCTCTGTAGTACAGTGTACAGTATGCAGAATCTGTAGGTACTTATATAACTTGTTAATATAGTAATAAAACTTGATTGAGTAATAATATTGTACTTCAAACCCTGCTTCTATATCGCTGCAATACCTGTAGCCCTGAGGCAACAATGGGTATCGCGTCGTGACCATCATACGACAATTACGCTCGAATTATACCATCAATCAATTGCCATGGGATAGCCACCCGCTGTGTTCTATTACCTCATAATGATGTACCGTCACTGCTAAAGTGTTTACCTGTTCCGTTTGCTTTTGTAAGAACGTGCTTGACTTTTTTAGACGCATTGATAAACTTTGGCTTCCCATGTTAATTATTCATTTGTAGGTTTACCTTTTAAAATACACAAACTTACATTGTAAAAAGTAGTTGGGTAACAAAAACTATGTATATACTGCATCTGCACTGAAAGTAGCCTAAGAATGTATTAAAAATGAGACTGAATTGAATGTACGTATTATATTACTGTTGAGCAAATATGCGTCACGTTTAAATGTGTATGAAAATTCATTGTTACCGCACTGATTGGGCAGAAAACTATAATTAAGAAAATTCGTTTCTAACATACCTTTTTTCTTAATTTTGTCTCATGTCAGTATAACGCCAAATCAGAAAAACTAATATCACCAAATCTGCAAAATGAAACTGGCCACGGGCACTGACGTTTATGTTATTTAAGACGTGTGCGTGCAAACTGCTTTGAATCGTTAGTTTCATGTTTCATTTTGGATCTACGTGTCATGTCGTCTAGTATTAATATTCGATTCCATGGAAATTTGAAATAGATAAAACAAAACAAATGTTCAAACACGATCTCAAATAAAACTTACGCAACTAACGTACTACATAGTAAAAATATATAAAGATAATATACAACCTATAGGGCTCGGGCCGGATAATAGCAGAAATATATAAAATGCCTAAGCTTTCTCTAAAGAAACATTACAGGTATATTATACTGGCATGCGTTTTAATAACTTCATGCATGCTGCAAACAGTTCCATCTTACTTATTGTAATCGATTCAACAATAACAATCAAGACAAAGCCTGAATTGTATAATTCATTAGCTAAACCTGAATGTGTGTGGTTTACAACACCCGTGTTTGAGAATGCATAGTGCAATTCATTTAAATCAATTAGTAGTCTACTAAAAGTAACATTTCCGGCAGGATGGAGTGAGACTTTATTCATGAACTTGCTGACCAGATCGCGACTTTGTTCGCGTTTTTCACACAAACTTCATTTTCTTTTTACACCCGTTTTAAGGATGACAGCTCAATGAAAACCATACTAAGTTTTAAGTTGTGACTATAAACGAACTTTAGTCTGCAAATAACACACACACGCATTAACACCGCACATTACTCGCATGAGTAATATTCATTCAATAGTTTTTGCGTGATGCGTGTAAAAAAATTGTACAAACAATCATTTTTTTGCAGTTTGCCTTCTTTAAAGTATTATTAGCAAGATTACAGAAAAAAAATATTTAATGTACAGACATCTATAGTTTATATTAAATTCACCAATGTAACGTAAACTAAATATATAATTTTTTTTTGTAGGTATACGTATTTTCTTACGCTACGATGCTGTTATACCGTTCCGCACAGATTTTTAACAATTTTTTTCCCCTTTGGGGAATCAAAATTGGAGAAAAATTGTTTTATTTTTTTTAAGCAAAGCCATATAGCAAAGCACATACATAATAAAGCACTGCCTCGCAGGTCACGATCGTTAGGAACGTGCCCTATGATGCACTGCTATGCTTCCACCAACCTGAGGCATACGGTGTTAAGCTTTATTTGCCAGTAATTTCACCGGCACCACACCCTTCAAACCGGAACACAGCAAGCTGCTTAGCAGCAGAAATGTGTATAGTGATAGTACTTTGCCGGACGAGCCCTTCACTAAGATCTCTACTACTATTGATACGGATAAATGGGAATAAAATAGTTCGCAAACTCCTTCGTTTAGACAACTCACATATCGAACTTTACTATTGATCATTAAAAAAGTTCTTTCTATTCCCCTTTGACAGAACTTTAGATACTTTTCATTTGATATCCCAGTTAAAGCAAACTGGATGCCATTACCGATACTTCCTCGTTTAAACGGTGACTCGGTATACTGTTTTGGTTGTTGAGTTGCGGGTTGAGTTGCGAGGTTTGCGGTGCACGTAGTACTATCATTAGAGCACAAAGACCTGTCAATTACGTACCAAAGCTGCAATTTCTATCCAATATAAACACAAACACTACTCTGGCATTAGAGGGCAATGTCATGAAAATAGATAGTTTTAGTAATATAACCATCCGGGTTATGGTGTGCTGATTCGATTGTGCTTCTCCATCAATTATTATAACTAGTAACGCTTGGATTCCACTCTGTAGGTACCGAAAACAGGAAAATGGAACAGTGAATGATAAAAAGAATGACCGTACCTAATAAATAGTCACGGTAATTAGTAATAGAATAAAAAACCTGCCCCAAATTGCGCTAGCAAATCAAAATGAGAAACGTTTCTTTGGGAACCATTTTAAATGTCTTAGAAAAATCAACCACTTCTTAAACTTTGAAAGACAGACAATTTTTAAGACATTGCTAAAGTTATCAAAACAATCACCGTAGTTGCGTTCATCATTCCAATTTTGTTATTGCAATCGGGGAGGCAGGAGATGACACTAGAAACAACGCTTGTATTGAAAACAATATTTTCTTGTATTGTTCTAAGTTTCGACTATTTTATGATTTCGCCAAGTGTCTTGTTATAAGCGCACTAGTAAAAATACAGATAGACACTAAAAATTACTTACATTCAAGGTCAAAAGTTTAAATCCGTGCCCGGTGCCTATAAAAGCCTACACTTGCGACATAGCTGATAATAAATTACAAGTAAAAGACCGCTGCAACACTGACTTTAAAAACCCCAAAAAACTTTGGATCAGAATAATACTTCTCTAGTTATTACTGACACAATTTACTGAATTTCAAAATGGAAGCAAACATTTTTATTTATAACGTAAGCACTATAAACACTTGTCTCGAGCATTTGAAGTAGGTAAACTAGGTATACGAATAGAAGAAGCATAGATATCCATTAGTTGGCTTGGTAGAGGCGTAAGTTAGGTATGGTAGGCGTGTCTTGATAGCCGTAGGTGGAATGCAATTATTGGTAATGTTTACCTATTAGTTGCGCCCAAGGCTTACGATTTCCAGATAACGTATTATTTACATGATGTTCGAATTATCTTAACCTTATAGCTGTAATGTATTAGCATTGATGTCATGTAGGATTTCTGCAGTTCAATACTTATTCATCAAGCTTGATCTACCGCAACGATATTCGTTAGATGTAGTAGGCGCTTATAACCATTTCTGCATCATGAATCTATTTCTACAATTGAATCAAAATCGAGTGCATATGACAATTTTCTAAAGGGCTATTATCTATTCAATGCACAAAAAATGTGTTTTCTATAATTGTTACACGTGCCCAGCAATACTAATACTATTTTTAGCCCATATTAAAGTCAATAGAATCATGAAATGAACAGCCGCCAATGTGACCATGAAACGGTTCTTTCTCATTGGAGTTTCTGCAGTTTGAAAGATAAAATAATTACTTTCGTCATAAAATTATTACTTTGAACGAAAAAATGCAATAAAGTAAATACGGGCGATGTGCCAAACATCGCGATCGTGACTCTATTTTGACGGGATTCAACCGACGAAGACACGCCACGACGACCGACGACGTCCGGTCGCGCCGCGTCCTACCATCAACATCAGTTTGTGAAGAACAAACCGTTTATTATATTGTGAAATTCTAGGAATAAATTAGTATCTCTACAGAAATAAACTGTAGTAAGCTAGAACATAAAAATTGTGGAACTATCTAAAACCGATTTGCAAACAATCTGTAGGTGGTTTAACTGATGCAATAACATCGCAAACTTCCTTTAAACCAATTTTGCCGCGTAGAATAATAATCAATACTACATATTTCTTTTGATTTTTCTGGTGATATCTCTTGGTGGTCTCTGTAAAAGACCAAGGGTCACGTATCAAATCAGGCATTGCGTTCCATGATGGTTCGTTTCATAATCAATTGGCCCGCTAAATCATTGTTTAATTGGAAATATCAAAGCAGAAACACAATTCCAAGATGTTTATAATCTATGTGACTATTATATCCCTCGCAATGAATAAGTTTAATGATACTGTTTTACTGATATAGGTATCCTCTTATTAGAGATTGATCTTTTTGTTTTTCTTAAACTGACACTGGCCACATAAAATGTAGCTGATTTGTTTTATGTGGACAGATATATAAAATCTGAAACGTTAAATTTGAATGAAAACATTTTCCGTCGCTAGAATACTTATGTTTATGAGACTTTTATTATAAGAAAAGCTATAATGGTTGACATGCAAAGGAAGGAAGACTTCTCAGTCAAGCAGTTTGTGGTGAACCACTAACTACTACTTAGACCCTAGGATTAGAATAAAATTGTGAACATCAGCTTACAGCTAACATTTATGTTACTTACTTTAAAACTTGTGGTCACAGGAAGAAACATTTTCATATAAAATTATGTAGCCTTTACACTTGTGGTACTTACTTACATTTTGTGAACTCTGCCAAACATTTATTCAGTTGGCACAATTTAGTTTTTCCATTGTTAAGCGTCTTTTCGTAGGAAAACAATAGCTGACATTCAAAAACACGTTCGGCTACAATAAAGAAGTGATTATTTCACAGTACAAATACCAACGACGCCTGACCATCTGGGCGATCTAGCACAAATAAATAAAGACCATTCTGGCGAGTTTACCTACATTCCTGATGTACGTAACATTTATTCATAAAACTAAAGTGCAAATTTCAATCATGATTTTATCAATATCTGCTTCAGTAGCTTATCTACTAGTATGTTTGTCCCGACACGCTTGCATACAATTCGCTAGTGTCGGATTAATTCCACTGATAAAGATATGAATCTCCAAGTTGTCTGTTTTGTAAGTGATTTACAATTTGTCGTCTATCACCGCCGTAGTCGCTGGTCCGCGACGGGTAATGGCTGCTGGACCAGATCGTTTGAGCCGCCTATTTCCGCATCTCATCTTTCTTATTGAAATACATTGTCACAAGAGGTATAACAAATCACTTGCGCCTGTTTAGACGACAAATTATATAAACTCAAATGTTTGCTGCGCTCTTGTAAAAAAATTTGTGTTTATAACAAATTAAGCAGAATAGGTCACAAAAATTTAAGCTTGAATTTCTAATAGGTAGCATAAGCGAGCAATTTACGCGCTGTCACGCAAAACAATTAACCATGAGACATATGGCTAATTTCCAGTCTCAATTTTTATTTACTGTGTTATGCAAAATGAAGATTTGTTATTTAAAATTCTCGAACATCCCTTTCGAAAAATTTGTAGTCGCTGCTTCTTGGCCCGCTGCCAACTGGTCCATTTCTCGGCGCAGCATGTAGAATGATACTGGTTCACAGTTCATATACGCTATGCTGACTGATGCTTTGATGCTTATGAATCGAGGTTAAATGTATGTACTATGCAAACATGTACAGGAAATATGGTTTATATGTACGATGCGAGTAATTAATCTGATGGCTAATGGTATTAGATGTTTGACGCTCAGAATTAGGTCTTAGCACGTGATGTTTCCTAATCTTCTTCAAAGTTTATCTTTCAAAGGTACACCTATTATCTTTGTACTTTATACGTTCATACTTATCAAGGAAGCACTTGCAGCTTTATAGAATACGTTTAATGTAAAGCCTGTCTTATGTTTTTTTTTATATTTTCAGTTCAACTTCGTTGGAAGGATTTTAGGTCCCAGGGGCATGACAGCGAAACAGCTAGAGCAGGAGACAGGATGCAAAATCATGGTCAGAGGAAAGGGATCAATGAGGGATAAGAAGAAGGTAAATACTTCTCTTATGCAAAATTTTAAGCTAATTGATGTTTGTAAGGATAATGACAGTTACCATAGAATAACGTGTTGTTTTTCATGCAGCACACAAGGATCCGATGGTATCTTCTACTAATATAGAATGAATTTTCACTAATACTACATTTGCTTTTCTACAGGTGTTAGCTGCCTTGCAAAGTTTTGTTAAGTTTCATTATACTAAAATCCTATAATTTCATAACTAATTGTTATTTACATACACATACAATTTCACTTATTTTGCAAATGCACAAAATTTACCTTATATTTTTCTGATGCTTTTTGTGGTAATTATGGTAAGTAGGTTCTCACACTGTCCTGAATTATCTTTTGTGTTTCAGTAACTATTTTTATGCATGTGCCTAGCTCAATATTAGATATTTGAATTCCATTATAGTAATCTTTATTAAATTTCATCTTAAAAAAGTCTTTCCTATCTTCTTTTTATTTTCTTACTATCATATCACCAGTATAACATATCGCTACATATTTGACATTAAACTTTATCCACCTTTCACGAACTTACGACGAAATTGTATGAGTTCTGTTTATTTTCCCGAATGTCGAAGAAAGAGGACACATATAATGTCTATGTCAATTTGAAAGTTTTCAAAAAAATACCTCACGGTGCTCATTTCTTATTTCAAACATTTCAGGAAGACGCCAACAGAGGTAAACCGAACTGGGAGCACTTAGCAGATGATCTACACGTCCTGCTGACAGTGGAAGACACAGAGAACAGGGCGAAAGTCAAACTGGCCAGAGCTGTCGATGAGGTCAAACGTCTGCTTATTCCTGTGAGTATTGTATTTTTAGTCCTAAATAACATATGCTCTCTAGAATCTTTAGTTTATATATGTGTACACATACAGCCAAAATCACATTTAACAAATTTTTTTCTTTAATATTTGAGAGTATTTTTACACAACAACATCTATCTATCAACATGTATTTATTTAGTCTGATGACGTGACGTAACACCACAGTAGAGTATTTTAAATTTGCCAATTTTATCTACTATAGAATAGAAAAGCTATCTATTCAAATTATAGAGAAAATCGATTTAATGTCCTGAGTTCCGCAGTAGATCTGCAGTAGATGCATTGATTTGCATTCTTTATTTCGATTAGCATAAGATATTTTTATCAAAACAGCTTGTAAATGTTTATTAAATCTACCACGTTATCCACCGGTTTGCGCTGGCTCATACGCGAAGTATAGGATGAATACGTAAGTTGCAAACAATAGACGCTATAAAACAAGTTACATTGTTAGTCGCTAATTATACGGTTGTCTTGATAACCGAACACCGTTACGTTGATCGTCAAAGGTGCTGACGTCATCGTCAATCAACAAATCAATAGCAAGCGGCTCTTTATTGGCAATTAACAAATACTACCTCCGTACTTTTATTTGACCTATTAATGTGACCCACATTATTAACTTATTACCAGTTAGTGGTCAGAGGAAACTTACCAACAATATTTTCTTCCCAGGTTTAGCAAACGATGATTCATTCTTTACAGCTTTGTCCTAATTCTTCCATTTGTTTTTTACTACCTCCGTTGAGTCTTGACTTGAACAACCTCGTAGCAGTGGTCTTGTGTTCTTTTTTGAACATCCTACGCGGTCTCATTTGGCTAACGATTCTTACATCTAAACGTGTATGCTTCTGGGGAAATGTTAAACGGTTCCAACAGTGGCCTCCACGTTCGTCTGAAGTAATCACTCAGTTGGATTGACATTACACTGGAGTTTCATAGTTTATTATTGTATCACACAAAAAATGGTAGGAACCAAGCCGTAAGTTTTTCGCGTGTTCTTCTAGGCTTGAATGCGAGGAACTGGCACCTACATTTACCTAGTTATAAGACTATTCTAGGTGATCTCTTTGATTTCATAAAAAATACATTTGACTTGACTTTTTAAACTTACTTTTATCTCTCAATTCCAGCAAGCCGATGGCGAAGATGAGTTAAAGAAGCGTCAGCTTATGGAGCTGGCCATCATAAACGGTACTTACCGTGACTCCAGCGCGAAGGCTGTCGGCGTGCCCGTCAACGGTCAGTGTCTCATAAGTACGGATCTTTTTATGTTTTGTTACTAACCACTTAGTTTAATAGCTTTAGCACACCTAGGCAGACTGACTGTATGAAAATAGTTTTAAACAGGCGAATTCTTGCATTTCCACCCGTGTACGGCTTAACTCGTGTGGTACTGGGATTAAAAAATATGGTATACTTTACAGTTAAGTACTTTACTATTTATTGAAACATAAAATCTCAATCAGTTAAATCGTTTCGGCTATATCGACAGGCAACCGAACGTCTAAACTTTCGTCTGTAATTTATAAATATAGCTAATCCAAAAGATTGCAAATGAGACCGAGACTGCATATTGCAAGTAAATTTTTGATTGTGAAATCTTGATTCCTCTAGTGCTGTCGATTGTCTATGAAAACCGATTAACCACGTGACTTCAATGTTCTAGATGTGCTAAGCTTCAGACCACCGTATTTTCAACAACCGACAGTTTAGTTGACCAATCAGAGCGTGTTCTAGAAACTGTAGCATCGTTGTTTTTGGGGCTCTCGAATTGCTCTGAAAAACGAATGAATAAATTCGGCAGTTGAAAATGCGGACTTAACTCCTTAGAAATTAAAATAAAATGGGTGATGGTGTTTCCTTTGGGTTCGATACCATAGGATTAGACAGCTAGTCTTATAAGTATTTTTTATTTTCAGCATCAAACAGATCGTGATTTAGACTATCAGTTGTGTGGTGGTTGTGTAGCTCATCATTGTCATCAGCGACAGAAACATCCTTTAATGCTCTAGTTAGTTCTATCAACTATATTGCAAACAATATCAAGATTTGCGTAAAAACAAGAAACTATACAAAAACCTCAGGCTTAGCGAGACATCTCAAAATTTAAAAATTTTGAATTTTTTGTACCAATAGAAAGCCACGTTATTTGTGAGTAACATAAACAAGCTGCTTGGCGGCTAGAATTCCGGGATGTAATAATAAAAAGACTTATCTAAATATTCAAGTTGAATGTACGCACCTCTACCATGAACCGATTCGTTTTAATTGCTTGAGAACTTCACAGACAATCCCTGCTTGCATGGAAACGTTATCAGCAGTATTCCGTGTTTTCATTTCATTTCTCATTGTCCAATAAAACCTATTGTACTCTCAGCTCTAGTGAGTCAGTCGAAATGACTAATTTAATTGATTTGTGGCATGTTACGGTCATTATGTTGGTACCTACAGTGATGGTTTCACTGTGCTATAAGAGCAGCTGGTTTACTCCTTAGTCAATGTATAATAGTAATAGCCAAACCTATAGCGATCCGTATGCTATCACGAGAAAACGCCATAGGTGTACCCAAATATTGGGAATGTAACATTTACAATAGCATAATATGTACTTAATAATATAAAAACAAGTTTATGTCATCGGCACAAAGAAGAAGAAGTCAAACCTAAAACAGTCAAATCTGCGGTAGCGAAGTCCTTAATTTCCAGTTTTTTTTACATACATGCACACATTATGACACAGAAACAAAGAAATACCTATAGTGCTAACAGCTACATGCACACTATATCCAACACTTGTGTATAAATGAACAAGTTATCTTAAATAAGCTGTGACAATGATCTGTTACGGTTGTTTAATGAGTTATAGAGAACTCTCGTGTCATTGTTAATTAGCAATTGGCAACGCAATATCAGAAACCTTTGCATCTGCTCTTTCAAAACTGACAGTAAACTTTCAGCTATTTTGTTATGCTTGTGCTGTAAATCTTGGAATCCCTTTCTAAACAAGAGTATAAATATAAATTTTTCACATTATGAGTATAAACATAAATGTAGGTACCTAGAAAAGTGAGTTAACGTACAGTGGTTGCAATAGTCTTCAAATGTTTATTTAATACTAACGCCCACAGTCTTAAGGCATGAGTCAACTTGTAGTAACTAATATAGAAAGAAGATATTACGTAATTATATTTTGCAAGCTTAGATTTTGATCGTAAAAAAAACGAGTAGGTATAGTAGGTTAGGTACTTAAAAGTTTATTTATGATATATAATAATGAAATGTTTTTTGTACAATATGACCATCGATCACACAATTGATATGCGTCTAAATCACGTGGGATTATTAAGACGTTATTTTCCCTAGAAATACAAGGAGGATGCATATGTGAAAAAGCAGTGAAAAAAGTTAGGCTGATGATGATGAGGAAATAGCGGCAAATTTGTTTTTTTGCCATATTGTCAAAACTGAGTTTGTGTTGGTTTTGAGTCTCCATACAAAACACACAAAATGGACATGCATAAATCAAAAAGTACGTCTTGGGGCTGGGTTCATAGAACCGACAACCGTTAAGGATGAAAGATTCTCGAATGGTAACCACAAACTGAAAGAGGAAGCTCGGAATGGTCTCTCACCTGATGAACTGACGATACTTGGTCGCGGGCAGTCGACGGATGGAAAACGCTCAGAATCGTTTTTCCTCGAAATTTATAAGGGACTCTTGTGTCCAGCTGTAAATGGGCTTTGCTGATGATGATAAAATATTTCATTACCACTCATGCGTATCCCACTGCCTAGCCAGTGACATAACATTTTTATAAGACACCCTACTAATGCCTTCCACCATTGATACAATGAAGGTGAATCCACAGCGGATGAAGAATGGCGTCGCGTCGCCGCTGCTGCCGCTGAAACTCAGCGTCTGCTCGGCCCAGGGGGTGGTGTAGGGGGGGTAGCATTACGCACACAAGCCCCTCTGGGCGCCCCTCTGATCCTGTCCCCCAGGATGTCAGCCGGGCCGGGATCTCAGTCAGGTCTCCTCAACGGATCCCAAGGGGCCGCTGCCGGGCTACTCTCCCCAGGCGAGCCGACTCATCAGCTGATCTACGCGTCTCCGTACGATTACGCTAACTACGCGGCTCTCACCAATCCGTTGCTGACCACGGAGTACGCGGCTGCTGATCATACGGGTGGGTTATTCGCCCGTTAATTTACTAACAGGGTTGGTGTTTGATAACTTTGACGATCTTTTTGACTTCTCTTGGCGATCGATAGTATTCTTTTTCGTAAAATACTGTCCTGCTCTGTAGCCACAAGTGGATGAGATGGTATGATTTATAGAAGTAGATAATAAAAGCAACGATTACAATGGACTACATCTCGTTAAGCAGTAAGGCATGCAATCACTTTTCTATCAATACATAGACCTAGTGTATTGATAGAAAAGTAAATATAATTTTATGTATTATAAAATATCAGTTAAGTATACTTTTTTGCGAACCTTAATTTAAGAAATTCGTAAAAAAACGTTTAAGGTACCTAAATGCATTCTAGTTCAAAGGCGAGTATGTTGATAATTAAATATACTTAAGTAAGTATTTATTGTAGATAATTAAAAATATGCTCAAAGTTATCAAACATCGATTAAAACTAATGCTACACAAGGTACCGGGTTTTTACCTAAAATCGTCCAGTAGAAACAAATGTATTAAGTCATTATAGGCAAATAGGAATGTTCTAGATCAATCAACAAGTATTCATAATTTCACATGTATTTCTATGAATACTTTAGGATAATAACCGCATGGATGAATCACGCAGTTTTAAAACCGTTGCATGCGATTTGGACTAAAACTTAGTGTCCTTTAACTTAATTCGTCCGTTGCCAATCGATAGAACGAAAGCAACAAACGTGATAATAACTCGAATCTAAACTAGGTTAATGTTATCGCTAGTTGCTGCTAGATCACTAAACATAACGGTTAAAACGTTTAACAAGATACCAGGCTCGTGAACACGACTAACACACTAAACTAATGTCCAGAATGATATAACACATGGTGTCCACGTCCAGCTAATATTTGAACTGTGTGTGATATTATTTTAATGGGGTTTGCAGCATCGAGATATCTGCTAGCTGGCTTTTGACATCAACCGACAATAAGATACGTGAGGCTTCCACACGCTACGTATCGACCATCGCATCATTTCTATAGTCCTTGACATACACCCTATTACACCTCAGATACGTACAAGGACGTCATTTTACAGTCATAATAAAACGCCATGATCAAAACTTAGAATAAGATAGTGTTATTTTATGTGCGATTTAGTTTAGTGATTCGATTCACTTTTGTACCTACGTTTAGTATTTTGTCTTATTTTAAAATGTTTTATCTAAAAGACTGTTTGTACAGTACTACACAATTTATTATTTTGTTTTTTTGCAGTCAATATTTTATACAGATTATTTATTGAAATTATTTTAATTATCAGAGTATTTAATTGAATTCTATTCACTGTTGTCTCGTGTTAGGATTGATGGCAGTTGACATAATAATGTTTAGATATAATACGAGTAGGATTATAATTAATAGTTGAATACTGCCAATTGAACTTTTCTTAAGTTACCGATTTTTCTTAAACAAAGACGTAGAATTTTTATTTACAATTTTATTTATTTGTCTTTTTTGTTACTCATAGTTTTATTTATCTATGTTACGGTTGCAATATTGTCCCTCATTAGATACATTATAGAACTTGTGTTAACCCTTGCTTGTAACACAACTAATATTAAATTAACATCATGTTTGTTAAAACACGTGCCAAGTTATAACTCGTCAGAGTTGGCTTACAAAAGGTTTTACTTAGTAGGTAAGTAAGTCTAAAATAAGTATGTTGACGTAATGCCAGTTGGGCATCGTCAATTCTATTCTTGGCACGTGATGTATTTGACTTCGTGGTTTTCTACACGTTGATCTAAATTTTGACGAATTTTCAATCAATGCATGGTGATTTACACTTGTCTAGATTTCCTTTAAAATCTTTGTGAATAACATCGTAAATTTTCATAAATTAACAGAAATGATTTATAGTTGTAGCGGATTGCATAGGTAATTCAGAGATTACAAGCAAAAGGGACCAAATAAGATTGAATATTATTCAAATCACCACAATAATAATTATTTAACATAACTTACAAAAATAACGCGATATACACAACATTTCACGTTTCGAACAAACCACGGAACATTCTAGGCAGATTAATAAAATATCTGTGAAACGACAGTATTCGACGAAATGGAAATTGTGACAGATAATTCTGTTACAATGATGTCGTTACTTATTTTATTTATTAGCCATATTATTATATTTATAAACATACCAATATAGGCTAAGTATTATTATTATCTTTAAAAGATTTTTAGTTAGGTTAGAAATGAGTGAGCTTTACGAGAATATTAGAATCATTTAGATTTTATTTTACTGCAGTTAATTTAAATTCAATTTTAATTTAATGAAATTATATACCAGCCATTTATATGTACCTTGACTGGGTATCGTATTATCGTACCCGAGATTTTTATCACTTTGTTATTTTTTTCCAAAGCAATAAAATATAAAGTAGATCAATAGGACTAAGCATAATAATAGTTTAAACTGCAAAAAGAACAGTTTTGTTTTAAAAGTAATATTTTAGAATACACACTATGGACATATGGATTATTAGAATAATAACTATTGTTTTACAGTTTTTCTATTGAGATTAAACTTTCTATTCAGCATTTATGATTTCAGTCACCCAGACATGTTTGGCTGAAGCTTAGTCACATTGTCTGGGTGTCTCTTGGATGCTTTTATGCTCTGCCGAGACACAGAAGTTTAATGACCGTGTGCCGCTAGGTGTCGTGAGGAGAGCGGGACGGCTGACGCAAATGAGGGAGCACCCTTACCAGCGCACAGCCTTACCGGCGCCTTAATTCCTGCAAAAACGCTCTCGCCCGCCATTTTGTTAACAAGGTGAGAAGCGCGCACGCACGCAAACCTGCGCTGGATACGATTGCCTACTTCTTCTCGATAATAGTCTGAATCTCAGTATTTTTTCCAGTGATTTTTGTTTTTTTTTACATTTTTGTATAGCAATCGTATCCAACTTAAGTATGCGCGAGTGCCTTTGCTTTATTGTCTCTCTGTGTCATTTCTATTTATTATGTACTTATTAGTTTTCGATTAGTTTAGTATGAGGACTCGATGCATTTACCCATCAGGCTTCATACTGGATCTGAAGTGACACTGCATAATTTTGAAACTGTGATTTTTATACTTCTTTTTATAGATTTTTAGATCTGTTACATGTTGTGATACGATGCATTAATTGACATAATTTGATTTACTCAGTTTTTTCAATGAATATGTGCAAATATTTATCGTTCATTGATATTTTTACAAAATGGGATCGCAACATGTTCATTCAGATGATCGTTTCGGGTATCGTTTTTATTGTTGAGGAAAGAAGGATTCAATTCTATAAAATCTGTTACTTTTCTTTACATACAAACACAAATCTTGTATGTAGTGTTCAATATCGCTAAATAGTATCCCAGGTGGTGCTACAATCGGGTTGTGAGGTCCTTCTTTCCTGGGTCTCGTCAGTATTAGTCAAAGGATTGAGCATTCTGAGTTTGTGCCATCACGTCCACGTTAAACAAGATGCCACTCTTTTGACTCGATATTTTATTTCATTTATCATCACATCTTTCTCTTAGTCAGTATAAGATTTTTACTTGAAATTTTAAGCTAGTTGTCTTTATTATTTGCCTTAGGTCGTATTTTATATCTTTCTTATTAGAAAGTTGTTATTACTAGGATATTTGCACTTGTGCCCTTGTGGATTTATTGAATGGCATTTGATTGCCACATACGTATTACACGCTTCATTGCAGTTCAATATTTGTATTAAAATGCTATTCGTAATTTTATGAGATGAATATAATAAGCGATTTTTTTGTAAAGAATCTTCCGTTGTTGATTGTGTATAAATAAATGCATTTTCAGAATATTTACAGTTATGCAATAAATTTGTCTGAAATTTTAATTAGGCTTTTTATTTTATACGTATAAGTTAGATTCGCGGTAAAGTAATTTGTGATAAAATGTATGAGAGTATTATGAGAGTCGATAAAGTTGATGACGTGCAGTCAATGTAGCCTCACACAACTAACAATATGCAACTCCACAAGGCCAAGTTCCCGTTTGTTTCAATAATTTAATTATTAAGTGCACTATCATAACTGCTATTGTCACTTGCAGATTATCTGTAATTATGTATTTATATTATATGAGTCACTAACATGCAAATATGTAATGGCATACGTCATCACAAATTAACATTTATGAGAATGCTACCATACAGTATTGAGAACTTACAACAGATGTGTTGAGTACTTACATACTTGCATCTGGGTGCTATGGTTATACATAAGTGATAAAAATTATTATGCTTGTTTGTGTGAGTCATACTTGATACATCGCAGCCAACATCAATGTTGAAATGTTTCAAGTATCACTCATTTGGGAACTATTGGGCATTTAATCCTATATTGTAGACTTATCATTATCATACTAAATTGACTTAACATTTTCAACCATTAACTGCGTAAACTAATGAAAGTACCCGTATAAGTATTAACTGGGCCACAAGATGTCGCGGCACGAATGCCTAATAGCCTCCCTTTTATCAGATTTGTTTTTATTATTATAAAAATTCCGTACACGGGTCGTATCGATCAGAGATCTCGGTTTACCGCTTTTGTTGAAGCTGCATGTGCTACTACCCTCGTTACCACAACATGGAACGGTTTTTGGACCTTCCTGTTTATTTAATGAGTCCTCCGACGGGATATTTAAAACCGGTTTTATCCAATTAACATATAGCGGTCCCAATGACTTATAACTATAAAATCTTTGCAGTCAGCATTTATTTATTGGGATTATTATCTTTATCACTTAGATATGCTCTAACACTGCAAATTAGAGTTTATTATACGTGAACATTTCAAGCTTATCTTCGAATGTTCAATGGCAAACTTTAGGTTGCAGAGTCACGTCTATCAGACCGCAACGAAAGCGGAGCGGAACTGTATCGAAAAGCAAAGTTATTTCAACCTGTGACTTTTACTATAGCGTCACGGGTGTTTATTGTAGTTTCACCTAGTTCCCGTTTCGGCTCGGGTTTGTTTCGCTTTCTTTGCAGTGTAAATACGTTAGAACTTTGAGTAGCACGCGCGGCTTCGCAATAAGCGACAAACCGTCTCGCGATAGTTACGTGTATTCGGACCATGACATTTCGATCGACACTAACATTCTGTTTTCTCTCTTCTCGTTAACCCGGCTAGGTGAGTGCTAACGGCGCCGAAGCACTAACAGAGTCAGACGACGGGCGCCGCGGCCGACCGACCCTAAGTCAGCGTAACATTCTCATCGGAACATCGACCACCATGTAGCTATCGCTGTTGGGCCTCACACTTTAACAATATACTATGTATTATAATAGTCTAACTATTAACAATTTATATGCCTGTTATGTTTATAACAAGATGAACTTTATTAACATTTTTTTATAATTTTATTTAAAACAAATGGCACACGCCATCGACTATATTTACTATTGTAACTTTGTACTTCTGTTGTCGCTTTATCGTAATTGTTGTTAGCACGAGTGTTTAGGCTCCCAGACCCCTTTAGACGGCGTTCAATGTAGAACAAGCTAATAAAATAAATTATTGAGTTCCCACTGTAAGGTTGAACTGTAAAGAAACAACGATATACTTTCAATGAATTTACATTAAGCGCCGTAACTATTCTTTTAGATGCATATATCTAAGACTAGCTTAAAGCTTATATGAAACGGCAGCGTAGCTGTTATAGACTAACGTGTTTCTCTTTCTTTTTATTAATACAACGGTAAGAAAACTCTTCAAAAGTTTTATGCTCATGCGCTGCTGTTTTGATAAAGCTTTTTATGAGTCTGAATTTACACGACAAAAAGTGATCGGTTGCTACGCAATCGAGAAACGTAGCTTTTGAAAGAATTGTCTTTTATACACTTTCGTCAAATGGCGAAGACAGACAAAATCAAGACTGCGGCACTCAAAAGTAAGTATCTTCGAGGAACGACAAATAAGGTTATTGCTTCTATAAATTAAATTAAAAAAAGATTGGACTGATAACGAAGTAATAATATTGCATAGGTTGTTATTCTTATACTTATTGACCCAAAATATATCTTTGGCAATATTTTTATATATCTTTAAAACCAAAGACTTGTATGTTATAGTGATTTTTGAGAGTTATTTCTTCTGCAAAATAATTTCAAAATTGTTCATGTCTTCCTTTTGAAATCAAATTTTATATATTTTATATCGGTCAATAAGTGTAATAATTTTTATTTCTCTTGAGAATATATTCGAAGCAATGTATTTTGCGTTTAGTGCTTAATATTTATAGATAACATAATGGAATATTTAGTGCATCCCAAGTGCCTTAAAATGTACAATGTTCTCGCCTTCGTGGTTCTAATTGTTAATTGCTTTTTTTTTTACAAGTAAGTTAGAAGAGATTAAATTATTGTTAACTTTTCTAAAATGTTAATCTTTATCTTCGTCTATATCATAAATGTTTTAGAAGTGTATGTTCAAACTTTAAATATTTGGTTCGTTATTTTAGGGTTTTTCTTTAATTTGGCGAGCGTTATTGTTTAAGTGCCTTTGTTACAATCTCAGGAATGAAGAGAATCTCAGAGATAGATTCTCAAAAATAAATTACAGATCTGGAATAGCGCTGTTCCATTTTGTTGAAATGAAATCTCATATACACAACAATAGATCTTTGTAACTAGGGCAATCTCGTATTAAGTTTTGTAGGCTTTTATATAGTAGTGAAAAGCAATAATTATTCAGTAACATTATATTTTAGTGCAATAGAAATTATTTGTAATTATTTTTATTAAAAATCTCGAAGTAAAATCATGTTGAGAGGATATTAACGTATAAAAATATATTATTATAGTTAGAGATCTGATGTTGAGATTATAGGTATCTACGGTAGAGACGGTTATTTTTTCTATTTAAAATATAATTATCAAAGTTATACCAGCAGTTAGTTACCTACTGCTTTGTTGAAATTTAAACCTAGTTTTGACATCCGGTGCTTTGAAATTAATTTAAAAAAAATATTTTTTCAAAAATTCTTAAAAAAATGTTTATACAGTCGATCCATTAATCCATTATTATAATGTTAGCACTCCGTCCATAATATAATTTGCACGATTACGTACTTAATTCTTTATGGTCTTTGCAAGTCCTATCAACTGAGTGCACTTAAATATAATTTATTACACACCTTCATGCTACAAACATCAATCCTTTACCTACGCCTTTTGTTTAAAGAAAATATTTTTTTAAATTAAATGTTAATATACAATCAAAAAAGTTAATTTTTATTCTGGGGGTTTCGTTTTAAGACGAATAAGGCTCAATACTAATTGACCTATCACTAATTGAGTTACAACTGTAACACTGTTTCCTTCCTTTAACTCTTTCTAGATTGAAACTGTTACAAAATAACGCATTTATTAAAAAAAATATATAAAATGCCATAAAGATACAAAACATAAACTCAACTGCATAATGTGATTTAAATAGAAAGAAACGTACAAATATTGTTTTAATGTCTGCTTAGAAATAGTTAACTTTTGTGTTCCACAAAATAGTGTTTCTTGAAACATGCATAGTGCCATCAGCAGACAGACTAATATCTTTGTTTTTATTATTAATTTGTACTTATTAATCTAATTAAACGGCAAACAGAGTGCCTTACATTAACTTGTAAATATTTATAAAATATAAAATATCACTAAAGTATTATAGCAGAGAAACAAATTCTTACAATACTGTAATTGTTTTCCAAAAACAAATTAATAGAGAAATACTTTTTTATATTACTAGTTAAGTGAGATTGTGCATATTATGTCTGTTTTGATGTGTGTTTAAGATGATTTGGTATTAGTAAATATTTAGAAAATGTAAAATATGTTTTATTTTGTCCGTCTTCAGGTCCTAAAAGGTTTAAAAAATTTTTTTTTTTATTAGTTTAGTAAATTATGGACATATCCGCTATGATTAGTGTGAACAAAACAAACGAGTGCAATGACAAATAGTTACAATTTGTTTGTGAAGGTTTCTACTTACAAGAGCGCCATCTAAACCAACATTCTGAAACTAAATTGAAATGACAATAGGTAATTGACATGTGCCGTACCGATTGGTTCGAGATTGGTTGAGTCGAAACTTCGAAACCAGTTTGGTTCCAGTGTAAATTTTTAGATGGAGCTTTCACCTAATCAGCTGGCACGTTCACCAACAATAGGAATGATCCAAAAAGGTAATTTGAAAAAAGTTGTAATTACATGCTTCATGTTTGATCATAGAATAAGAAATATTCTTTGTGTTTGATGACCGCAGGGCAATGCATCGTAGGACACGTGTGCGTGACATGCAAGGCAGCGTTTTGTTATAGGTGGTATATATTTCGAACCCAGCACTTCTGCAAATATGTAAAGTTACCACGCAACATCACATCAGGTTGGTCATTTGCTGTCAGTAAGTGGTACCTAGGTAGATGTAGGTACTTAATGTATCACTTTGAATATCGACTTTGTTTTTTTTCTTTTTATACGATTTTTGTCAGAGTAGGTAAGCACATTGAACCAACATCAATAGTCATCTTTCTATCCAAAGGTTAGCTGTAAGAAAACTCTTTTCAGGGTTGCTTGTCTTGGTACATGGCCTCAATTTGTGTTTTTTCCTATGCATTAAATAAGTGAAATAAAGAATAAATATAAGATTGCCTACCTGATCTTACGCGGTTGAGAACCATCACCTAGAACAAAGTATTTCGTAGGCATGATCTACGACCTACTATGATGCACTTACCTCATTATGTCTGGAATTTTACTGGCACCCTCACCTTTTAAACAGGAACACAGCAACCTTGCTTGGTAGTTGTACTTCCCCCTGGACGATCCCTTTACAAAAAGATGTACCTACTACAACTAAAAAAATTGAATTAAATTTGCACCAATCTATATTTTTAGAAGATCAAAGTTACAACACGTCTCGAAATATCAATCGGAAACTGTTTGTGCTGTTGGATGGATATAAAATACCTAGGATACTAGGACATAACTAAGTACCTGTACCTAGGTACGACATTAGGTACGTATTTACCTACTTAGCAGAATAAAATATACTATTATTGTTAAAAAAAACCTTGTCTTAAACCTATGTGGGTTCAAAATCCAAAAACTTTTATACACACGGTGTCAGGAAATGGAATTTTAAATTGTGTTGCCTCACAAATGTTTGCAGCATTTTCTTACCTACTTAATGATATTATTATAAGAAACTAGCAAAACGCGCACGTGAAGTTATTTTTATACGAACTTCAACCCTCACTGTAGCCGTTTAGGGGATGAATTTCGGGATCTCCCCCATTCCTATGCGAACGTGATCTGCAAAGCAATGCTGTGTTAAAGGTGATAATAACCACTTAACGTCAGGTGGGTTATCTGCTTGTTCCGATTCGTATTAGGTAGGTAAACTAATTCGTAGTACAAAATAATTTGAAAAGTGAAGTGTGGTTTAGGTATCTTTTTGCAGGCAACTGAATATAATCTACTTACTCAATTTTCTTCATAAAAAAAATGAGAATTGATTCTATTATGTAAGTACCTAGGTACATAGGTTTAAATACCAAATACTTTGTTTCATGCCTGGGGTTAAATAGGACTCCAACCCTGCACACCTCGTGAGAAAATAAACAGTTGGCAGTTAGCGAATCGTGTTCACATAGTAAGTATGTACATAACTATAGCTTTAGGGTAGGTACAGCTTGAAACATTGCGAGCAAGTGTTGCCTGGGGCTAGTGCTTCTGAAAAACCGGTTTAATGGCCCTGAAAACCTTGCAATGAAACGATGTAACCTACCAACTTGCTATAGTCAGAGTAATGTAAAAAATTTAGAAATAGGTACATAATATGATGCATGCATAATCATGGGCTTGCTTATGTAGGTTATACCTACCTACTTACATAGGTAACCTAAAACTGCCCACGTTGGTGATATTTTATGGTCTCACCTGCTATTGCATCGACACCCGCACTTCAAATCAAAGCCCCAAGTCTGTCACTTAGATGTAGGTACTTGCACGGTTCGTGTGTAATAATAATAATAATAATAATGCTGGACAATCCACACAGCATCATCCAGCCCCAAGCTAAGCAGAGCTTGTGTTATGGGTACTAGATGACTGATATACTTAATACAATACATACCTACCATTTATAGATATTTTTTATTATACATAGAAAACACCCGGAATAAATATTTGCAGATCGTACAAACATTTATCCCAAGGCGGGAATCGAACCAGCAACCTCTTGCGTCCTAAGCGGACATTCGCCCGCCGCGCCATATCCGTCGTCGAATGTAGTTGTAAGATATTCAGGTGTAGAGTTTCCTACAGAATGGATACCTACACGATAAGCGACCAATCGGATCTATTGGAAGAACTGATTTTGTCAAACTTGACTCGTCAAAATTACACATGAACGTGTATCTACACCTGAAAAAATCAGAATTGTTAGGGCTCAGAATGCAAGATTTCGAGTAACATTGCCTGATGGCAGAAATAGTTCCTGTATGATGCTCGTTGCAGTCACCGAGAGGATGGTAGGACAAGTGTACCACGTACGGCAATACTCTCAGCCAAACGCTGTTATCATTTATAAAAAAAATAAGAACCCACTTTAAGCAGATCGGGCACATAAAGAAATTCCTCAATCATGACGCTATTAATGCCCTTATCATTATAAATCGGTATAATTCATAGAAAAGATACATACTATTACTAGCTACTAAATTGCATCTTACTAATTTCCACTGGTCTGTTATTAAAGTTTACCGGCATTGGGATACGTTTGATTTATAACCATGAGCTGTTACAAACAACGCATAATTGGAATAAAGGTTTCATTTTTATCGACATTAGTTTGATGCCCGATAAATCATTATTTTCTACTTACCTACCCAACACCTACCTACCTAATTTAGTAGGTATATACCTACCCACCTAGTGAAATATAAAATATATCAAAAATACTTTCACTCAGTTTTCTAAGTACCAATTACCCACTCAATAATCTTTGAGAAAGTATAAAGAGCTGCCAAATCCGGAACACAGCAAGCAGCGTGGCGGCAGAAATATTCATGGTGGTAGTATTTCACTAAGAGATCTACTACTACTGACAGTATCATGAATACCTTTCTTCATTCTCGAAGACTATTTTATGACTTTCTACTTTATGTTATCGTTTCAAGTCCAAGACCAAATCTTAGTAAACGAAACATTAAAGACGTTTCAGTAGTAGTAACCTCTTACCAGTATGCAACAAGGGTCGCACTCGCGGACTCGGCAGGGGTCGGAGGCTCGTAAAATTGCACCGAACTGGGGGAAACGAAACGTCTCAAGACGCCTTGCATTCTTATTTAGGTAGTATACGATAAAACAACAGATAAAACAAGTAAATATTATTTTGTAAGAAGTTGTATGAAGTTTCGAGTCTCTTTACACGTACGTACTTTAAACAGTGATCTAAATAAAGACGACTCGTGACCATGGTAATTTTCTAAATTATAAATGCTAACTGACGACATTTTTAGGATCACCGGAAGTCGATGGATGGGAAGGGCTCAAAATCGTTCTTCCTGGAAGAGTATGGGGGGAGGCCTATGTCCAGCAGTAGACTTCTACAGGCTGTCGATGATGATTAAGACTGCGCATTTTTAGATACCTATCGCTCAATCAAGCTCTAATTACTAAATAAATTTAGATGAAACTCAAAATAAATTTAACAGGACAACTTTTTATCCTGGCACGGGGACCAAGTAAAAAAGGTCGAAGAAGCCCTGGTGAAAAATTGCCTTAAATTCAAAGATCATACCAAATTCCCTAAATAATGATGTTAGCAAAACTACCTCCACCACGCGGGTCAAACCACGGGCGGCTGCTAGTATCAAATAAAATATTACGCATTTATTTGTTTTTTGTAATCATTTATTTGGCTACGCGTATACCGCGTAGCTATATCGTCTTAAAAAGCGTAGCACCGTAGCGATTTGCTACGATAATATGTCCCGTCCTCTCACATTGTCGTGTAGATGTCACGATGTGAAATCGTTTATTTGATCTGTTGTATACGTGGCTATAGTATTATCCTAAAATTAGACAGCCAAATAACTTTTTAATATAAATGTAGGTATAGTCTATTATCCGTACAGGTGTTTTATCTGTGACTATTCTTATACTACGTCACCAAGAAATCAACCCGGACTTACAGTCGTCTAGGGTGCCAGGGTCATAAAACTAC
Organism: Electrophaes corylata; assembly: GCA_947095575.1. Taxonomy (NCBI): domain Eukaryota; kingdom Metazoa; phylum Arthropoda; class Insecta; order Lepidoptera; family Geometridae; genus Electrophaes; species Electrophaes corylata. The sequence continues at coordinate 5,518,680 of OX352706.1, read as the reverse complement.
TTCCCCTACGTAGGTAGAGAATTGTGAAGTTGTTCCGCACGATACCGTTCGTTTTCTTGCGTTTCTATTTCACATTTATCTACCTACTTGAAATATCGAAATGTATTTTAAAATATATTTCTGCTTTAGTGAGTTTTAGTTTGTACAGACAGCGACTAAAAATATAAATATTTCTCAAAAAGTAGAATATTTTTATATCGCACACATTTTAACAAAATATTGGGCTTGATTCGCCTGTCTTATATTCATTATACAAACTAAGGTTATAAATTTACATTTATGTCTCGTTGACTAAAAAATAAGTATAGGTTTTCAAATGGTGTCCACGAGCTGGACGACGAAGTGAAGGACGGCGTTTCGGTCATTGAATCGGGAAATTCATCGGTAAAGATGAATTTTTAAAAAACCGCGTTTTATCGATAGTTTAACTATCGATATATCCATGCTTGGGCTCCTTACATTTAAGACGTTCTTCAACAAGTTTCAATTTCACCTAACAGCACGAGATATTTTTTGAAATTGACATTTATGACAGGCCCATTTTTGACAATCAAATTCTAGTTTCAATCTCGTGTCAGCTAAAAAAAAATATGGCCTCTGAGCGCTTCCGTGCTTGGAGACGCTTCTAGTCGTTAAATCATGACGGAGTTCTTAGGAAAACGAAATGGAAAGAAAATAAATAGCTTCACGACCTTAATTCCCAGGCATGGTAGATATCCCCTTTCATATCTTAGCACCAAGTAGGTACTCAAGGTTCTTTGAGGATATCTAATGGGGTACGACAAAATATTACATTTGGTACATTCGAACCCACGACCTTAGGATCAGAAGGCCTCCCGCCTTCTGATACTAAGGTCGTGGGTTCCGTTGCCTGCTAGCTTAAAACATCAAAGTTGCCTACTAGCTTATACGAACTTACTTTTTTATATATGTAGCTAAATACCAACATAACATAGCCACAAAACTACTATTATTGTATAGTCTAGTCTGGGCAATTCTTTTCCTGCCATTCTGTTTCACCCACTCCTGTTTCGATGGAAAATTTCCCTAGAGCCCTCGTAATTTCCATGAAATTGAAATTATGGCTAATTGGCAAATATTTTTACTTGCAACGTGAAATACAACCTTTGCAGCGATATGAAACAGGTTTTTGTAAAATTTATGCTTTTATGCTGATGTGCACTGTTTCGTTTTTATTTTTTAGAACTACGTTGTATATAGCTAAGAATATGGACTATTATTCTATGGTATATAGGTAACAAAGGTAGTAATTATAAGTTAAAAAAGAAACATAAAAAAAATATAATTCTTTTTTTTTAATATATTTTTGCAGCTTTGGTATCACTGCGGGCAATTGTCCTATTGTGATCGCCACTTGTAAAGGTGTCAACCCTCATCAGGGCGTTCATAGCTCACCACTGAACCCTGCAGCTATTAGGAACTGGATGATTTCTTGGACGTGAGTTCTTGTAGCTCATCCGGGCTTAGGGTATGTTTTCCCCGATGGGTACTACGCTTCTGGATTAGTGGTCCACTTTCTCCACAGGTGAAGAGGCAATTCATCCTCTCCGCAGAGACTACAGGTTCCTGTCTCAGAGAGCTTTAACTTGATCATGCGTTTGTTAAGGCGAAAGAGTCCAGTCAGATCTTATACTTTGTTTTAGACGGTGGTAACCACTTAACATCAGGTAGGCCATCTGCTGTCCCATCAGCAAATAGCATAAAAAAAATCTCCTAGATCACCGGTGCTTTTTAGACACAAGTAAGAAACTTAAAGAAATACTAATTGCATCACAATCCTTATCTTCCACTCTCATCATTGTAACATTAGAACTTAACTCGGCGGAATGTTCGAGAAATAAACACAAATCTTTGCTAATTACCCAGATCTAGTAATTACTTCTGTATTTACATAATTAATTCCTCATTATGAAACGGGTTTTTAACGACAGCTTGCCTACAGGATGTCGAAATAATTAACCTACCTAGATGCTAAAAAACCGGCCAAGTGCGAGTCGGACTCGCGCTCGAAGGGTTCCGTACTATTAACTCACTCAAGATTCTTTGAGGATATCTAAGGGTACAGATGTACGTCCAAATATTACATTTTGCAATAGTTAGTCCGTTATCCATGTATTGCAGTAGCTGGTATTCCATGTATGACAGGTTGCAAGCCTATCGCCGCTGTTAAATACTAATTAGTTTCCTTACAATATTTTCCTTCACCGTTTAAGAGCACTGGCATTGTGTGCACCTATGTAATATTTGAAAAGAAAAGTCCATTAGTGCACGACCGAAATCGAACCCACAACCTTAGGATCAAAACTTTTCCCACGCATTCGCTATTTATCAAAAACGTCGTAAGACAGAACGGTATTTATATAACTTGAGTAAAATGTATAATCTACATAACGGTGCATAATTTCTCAAACAGACAGTGAATAAAGTGTGGGTGGCAGAACCACAATGATAAATCCAGAACTTTGAAGTTTCCGTGTTTCTAACAGCTTGGTCACAATATAAATTAAACTTTTTGACTTTTTGTAGCTCATTTTTGTGTCTATTCTACAGTTTTTATAACATAAGGGACATTATTGAACCATAAAATACTGTTGTACACAAACTAAGTAAGTTACATTAGTTTGGTTATAACCTTCTGATGAAAAGATACTTGCAACCTAATTTTTGCTGTATGTAGGCGAATGAAAGTCATTTATTTTACTCAAAGCTTTGAGTAAAATAAATGACTTTCATCCCCAGGCACTCTTAAATACCTTAGTAATGAGTAGGTAGTACTAACTCAGGATTCTTTGAGATTGTTCTATTGGTGGTAGTCAGAGGTGAGTTCAAATACTATCTTTGGCACATCCCATATTTTGCAGTACTTGGTATTCCATACGTGATAGGTTGGAAACCCTTCACCGCCACATATTTGTGTAATGTAACACTATTTAATTTTTTACGCAACTCGAAATAATGTTGGCTTAGGAAATATTTTAGGCGAAAACCTTAGTAAAAAAACTCAAATGTACTTAACTACAAAATGGTGATGTAAACACGATTAAAACTAAAAAGATAACCGCGAGCGTCATTTGGTAAGATGGTCGTTTAATAGCATTTTATCTCAGCTCTTAATGGGTTTTCTAAAGAGTTCGTTCTTTGAAGGTTTTTATTCCAATTTCCATGAGAATATTAAAGTGTCGCTTTAAATTATAAACGCTTTGAATCTTAGTTCATGTCCGTCATCTTTTTGGGGCGAGAATTGTTATCTATTATGTAACAGAGTTAATTATACTTTAACTGGTTTAAAATTGTCTTGAAACTGTTAGAAGACAGAATGGCATGGAGGGGCTTCTTCACGTAGTACGTGTAATTACAGGCACATGAGGCTTAACACCTGTATGCCTTAGGTGATGGACGCAGAGCAGTGTATTGTAGGGCACGTTCATTAACATACTTTACCAATTTTTTACAAAAAAAAAGTTATATAAGTATTTTATCAGCTTTGCTTAGTTTGGGGCTAGAAGGCGTTGTATAAATTTGTCTATTTATTATTATTTTTATATTCATAATTTGTTTTATCAAATTAAAAAATCCCAGTTCAACGCAAAAATAAAATCATTCTGACCTCATCAGGTCATCGCTAACTTCGGAAGGTAATAGCTATAGAAATTTCGAAACCGTAAAACATTTCCCTAACGAATTCTCCAAACTAAAGTGCCTAGCTATCCACGAACCAGAGGTAAAGTGGGAGTATCATCCACAAGGAAAACGTGTGAAATGCCACAAGAAAAGCCCGCTCGTTACAAATGATTTATGTTTAGCCATATAAAACATGTTCCTAACGCGTTTCGGCGTAAAGGTCCTTTGTAGGTGGTCAAAAGAAAACTGCTCTATAACTTTTGCAATATGTTCGCTTCGGACCGCCCAATTTATCTCTTAAGAATTATTGCTTGGTTATAGAGAGCCGGGTAAAATAATGGGTTCATTTTCTAAACCGATAAGTAATTTGCAACAATTTATTTCTTAGATCTAGTTTTATGATACGGTATTATTTTCCTAATGTATTTTTTTTTATGACAAATTTTGACTCACCTGATGCAGTTTAAGCCTTAGCGGCTTACTTTGCTTTTATAAATTGAAACTTACAGCGCAGTCCACTGAAAACATACCCTATGTGATGATAAGTATCACCAGTATGACAGTTACTTCACAGATTTTTTTCGAATCAGTACTGCAAGCATAACTTTCAGATATAAGCATTCAACCAAAAAAAAAATCAAAATACTGACCGTTTTAATAAAAAAATAAACAAACACTACGCGATATAATACGTCTCGATAACGAGCAAAGAGTCTGAATTTCTTTCGCAGAATGCTGTATTTCAGTTACTTCCGGGAAAACCATTTCCTTTAATTTGTATGTACAAGACGCTCCCGTTAACTTTCCCTTGCCAAAAAGCCTTCGTCAAGTTACTCAAAGAGGTTCGTGAGGTTGTTACCAATGGGCTACGGCACGTTAGTTTAAGAAAATATTGTTATTGCTGTAGTAAGCTGTAATACACGATGACTAGACCAAGTGCTTGGAATTGTTTGGCAAAACCTGATAAGGTATTTAAATATACGTATATGTGTGATCTGACGAAGTTCAAATCCCCGAAGTTCGAAGAATTTTTCTCATTGAAAATTGTATTATGCGTAATCAAAGGTAAATTTTGAGTAAGAACCGATTGTAAAATCAGCCACAAGAAATTGGTTACAAAGAAAAATAACTTCACGACTTTAATCCACAGGCATATTCCATTTATCATAATGTCAGTACACATTATGTATGCCATATGTAAAAAAAAAATATTTTAGATTGCCAGATTCAAGAAAATACGAGCAGGTACGGTATATACTTATCCAGAAAATAAATAAACTAACAATGCAATATGAAAGTAAAACTTCTTTAGACAGCTGAACAAAGCTGGATATAGAAACTTTAAACTTTCAAAGAGTTTATAAAGGAATCGCAAGCAATCGAAACCAAATCGGCGGGAGTTTGTAAACTACCCTGCATTGCACAAACAGATACAACCCCTCGTGGTTATAAAGAATTTTACGACTTGCATTTCCCAATACCTGAGTCTTTGGAATACTAACATAAAGTTGTCCCTAAGCCGAGTAGCCAGAAGTAGTAACCAATTATTTTATGAGCGAACTAAGAATTGGTAGGTACTTGTTTTTACAATAAATGGTTTTCATTGCTTTTAAACCATCTACGTCCTGAACCCTCTTTTTGCGTCATTATATTATAAGTAGTCAGTAAAAGTGAATTAACTACGTTTAATGGAATACTTAATTTTAAGATGAAATTGTATTTTCTCTGCATGTGAATTTGTTAATTTTTAAGAGTAAAGAAATGCTTAAACCGTATAAAAACCACCTACTTTTAAGACAAGAAAAGATATAAATAAGTACAAAAATACGTAGTAACTTTTAAAAGGCCAAAAATATTTAGTGAAATGAACAGATGTTTGTTCTCTATCTACATCCTAGCGCAAGAGACAATCCTTAGACATATTGTTTTGGGTTTTCAAATCCATGCATAAGACCATGACATAAGACATGCATGGTGTAACCTGTTTTAGGCCACAACTTAATAAAATTTTCATTGGCTGAACTATCACCGTCTCACTCATCATTCTTCATCAAACTCAGCTTGTTTACAATTTATAAATCCGCATAATTGCGTCGAATGCACGATCGCAACCCGCGGTCTATAGATATACTAATCAAACATCTATCAGTAGATCCGTAAGCCGCAGCAGGCTTACAGGCAAAACAAACGAGCAAATTAGGCCCATGTTCGGCTGGTGGGCCCACGACAGATCCTGATTGATGGATGCTCTGACCCGTAGGCAATTAGCTTCTCAACGAAATCCCGCGCTCGTGTCAACCCGAAGATATAGCAGCTTCGTTTAAATAACTACTATGCCTGAAAGTCTGACTAAAAGTAATCACCTGATCAAAGCTTCTGAAATAAATCTTATCTTTTATTTATATTCTTATTATAATATTATTTAATTCGTATTGGTTCGTTTTTACCGCTAGTTTTTGATAACAATCAATGAAAGAATTTTTTTTTTCCCGTTTTTAGGTAAATATTTGACTGCAATCTCACCTGATGTTAAGTGATGAATTTACAAAGACAGTATTGCTTTTATATATAAAATAGATGAATTTAGTCCATGATGGTCGGTTATACTCAAAAATAAATTATGCCAATTTAATTATGATGTATATTTTACTCGCACTCGTTATTCGTAAATGACATGAAGAGAAGAAAAGCTCGATATTTTTCACAAAAGTTATTTTCTTTCCAAATACCTACACGATGTCTAAATAACCTTTCCGATTAAAGCATTCCATTCACTCATTATCGACACAAAGTTTATAGCGGAGTTCATTGGCATGATAACAAAAGCTGAACAACAGTGTTGTGAATGGGCCAAAAATAGAACTCCGAAGAAATAGGTTAACGACTCCTTTTGTACACACCTTAAAAATATTCTGTTTATACGAGTACTAACCGATTATATTCCGGATTACGGATTCCGGATTAAATAATCTGTGTTAATTAACGCATATTTTGTATAACTAATTGGATAATAGTAAAACAATGGCCTCGACTCGTTTGTTGTATTATCCTAAATTCGCTATACTTAATATACTAAAATTGGAATAAACGATACCGATTTTTTTGCGAAAGATGAGGAGGTATGTTCTTATGATTTACTAAGCCTACTTTGGGAAGGCAAAAATTAAAAAATAAATTATAGCCATCCCCTTGTTGTTTCTATTTAGAAGAAAAGGTGGCAACATTTTTAGTGATGTCAAATTGGCAACGAAACAGCCGAACTGAAACCGTTTTATAGATATATTTTAGGCAGTATATTCTATTTTTTTATAAAAGTCTTCATAGTATTTTGAATAAATCTTTCTAGTTCTGAAGTTCATAAGTAAATGCTAGGCACCATTTCACCGATTTCCATTAACGATAATTATTTTCAGAGCAATTCAATAAACTGTTGATGTGAAGTGCCTCAGCTTTAACGAGCCGATTAACCGTCTCCCGTGAAAACTCTCCACGTTTCTTTCCATAATTCTATTTCCTTCGCGAGTGCTCAAGAAAAATAATTCCATTACTGAAGCAATTCCCTTTTACTGCTTTCGACTTAACCTCCTAGTCTCCAACAACGTGGCATAGCTTCGAAAACTCGAAACTCTTTTGAATTTACCTATAGTACCGCCAAAGTGGCTTAGCAATTTTCTTTTTCGCACTAGTTTCTGAATTTCAACCAATAAGAGATTCTATACTCATTCTAATAAGGTTGTTGGTGAATTTGTTTTGCACTAGCTTGGTAAAGGGGTATTATTGGAAATTCCTAAACGTACGAAATGTCGGCTGATATTGAACGTAGACGATAGTCAGGCTGCGATTGCAGGGAAGTCCTGTCTCGGACGTGCAAGCTTCCCCGTCACGTGACAGCGCGTTTCCTTTTGTTTTAAAATAAATAGGCGAGGACATTTTATAAGAAGCGTGCTGTTTTAAGTACTGAGGAAAACTGAAGGATTTTGAAACGGATTAAAGCTATTCCTGGAAATTACTTCAATATTTATTTAAGTACACCTATAAAAATAACAACAAATGTTAAACATCTAGAATTCTAGATCTAAAAGCTTTGTAGGTACACTATAATACGCTAGTATTATATTTACTGTATTTTAGTTTACTTATATAAAACCTAAAAAAATGGTGTAACCTTTACCAAAATTTATTAGTTAGCTGATAGGTACTTATATTTAATCTGTTATAAAGAAGGCACAGCATAAGCTTAAAAACATTGTACGCATACCAGAAATACGCATAATTAATTTCTTCTTAGAGTTTAGAGTGCTTAATCGCTTTTGTAAATTAAGAGTTTAATATTCATAACCAACTTGCGGTCCAGCGGACGAGTTATCATAGACCCATAACCAGCCACAAAAAAATATATGAGCAAGCAGTAAAATCATTAGACATTATTTTTGCTTACGTTTTTTGATTACAATACACGGATAATATGGGCAAACTTATGACAAATAGAAAACATATGTCTGATCAATTGCATTAAATATTTACATCTTGCATTTGCAATTATTTTGTTTAGTTATTCTACTGTTTGTTTTGTTTATTTATCCTGTGCAGATTATATCTATACGTCATAGCTAAGTAGAAACTCGCGTAAAACAAAGTGTCAGTTATTACATTAATAACGGTGGGGCTGCAAAAAACCACCCTTTTTGTTTATCCCCGGCCGCTACTTCCGGCTCGCCGCGCCGCTTTGATGAAATGTATCTATAGCCATGCTAGTACCTACATATAACAAAATATGTTGTATGTTTGTAAACTCAGCTATAAAGGTTCAACGTGAGCTGTAACGACGATTAACATTAAAAGGACAGTCAGAAAATGACATTTAAGGCTGTCGACTGTCAAAGTTGTGGTACCGTAGTGGTTATTTAGAACTATTTTTTTATTCATATAAATAAATTGGTCGTGAGACAGAAAGCGTCTAGCCAGGCTAAAATGTGCAACGCGACCAAATTTTTGTTTACTTGTTGTATTATTATTATTATAGAAAAAATGTCTCGTGTTAAGTGCGACATATCTCACGTTGCACATCTTAGCCCGGCTGAATACCTAGCCTAAATATTCACACAAAAATATAGGTACAAACCAAATCCGGACAATTAGAATGATCGGCCTTCGTACAGAAGTATACTAATATTTATATTATGTTAATGAATATAAGGATGATATCACAAAGTTACGATTATAGTAAGTACACATCTTTACAAATAGCTTAGTTTTCCTTATATGAGTAAAACCACGCGCAAAACTAGTTAAGACATAAATATTCAGGGCAAAGGCATTGTCCACGGTTTTTATTTAGATCCTTAGAACCCTCGTAATACCTGTTTACAAATGTATGCATATGAAAGCGTTGTGTTTTTGTTGCTGTAACCGTTGTCACTTTTTTGATGCCATGTCTGACCTACTTGTGAATAAAACGACCAAGAAGAGGTTTGCTCATTTCTTACTAGAATATGCTAGGAATGTATATCATCATTTTTTATTTTTATATTTCATACTAGCTGACCCCGCGAACTACGTTCCGCATTATTTTTATTACTTATTTAATTCCGTGCATTTTCATATTTATTCACCTTTTAAACCTTCTCTGAACAGAAAAATATATTTTGTGCACGACCGGATTCGAACCCCAACCTTAGGATCAGAAAGCGGGAAGTAGTGATTCTTCTACTTGTTTTTATAAGGCTTATAAAAATCAAGATTTATAAGTATATTGTGGATAGTATTTTGATGTCAAATCAGTTTCATCACATCTTTCTATAAAAAATACCTTTACGTATTTTTTATTCATTCTCGTTTTCTCTGGCTGTCACTAGGTACTTATCGAACAAAGAAATAATAAAGGTTTCTACTAAAATTCTTGCCGTCTTACGACGTCTACCTACATAAGACTACATTGTTTTGTTCCCACATCCCATATTTAAACGCGGACGCTATTGTTCCAAGACTGACAGGCGTGAAATTAACATCAAGAAAATATGTCCAAACCAAAAATATATGCAGTTAATACGTGCGGAAAATACACATGACATCCTAGGGATATTAGTTTCGGGAAGACGGGGGAATCATTATTCTTTCATTCTGTTCGTTTAGTGGTTTTAGTAAAAACATAAATTTTTCGTTAATTTTATAGTGTTAACCTGGTCTTAAGGAAATCACTGTGATAGAACCACGGTCGCTAAAGTGGCATATTAAAAACATCCTAAGACTTATTTTCGTCGGGTCATTTGAATTCTTGATAGCGCAGTTGGTTAACGCATTCCCGTATCAACGGGAGAGTCATGGGTTCAAATCCCACTCAAGGAAATGTTTTTTGGAATAATATAAAACATACATTATTTTTAATAACTAAAGATAGTCAAAACGGACTAAGATAAATTATTCACGAAATATTTATTTTATTTTATATATAGAAACATAACAACTTAATCTATTTTTTCAAATACAAATAACTATTGAACAATTGGATTACGATAGATGCTATATAATTACTTATTTAATATGAGTCTCTTTTTAAAAGATAGTTTTTCTGTTTAAATATATAATATGAAGCAGGGATGTTACGGAGGTGGTTTAACGGAACCGGAGTCGGAATCGGAGTTTTTAAATTTGGTTTGTCGGAATCGGAATCGGAATCGGAACCGGAACCGGAGTCGGAAGCGGAGGCGGAGTCGATGGTGGTGGTAGATAGCATTTTTAACGAAGTAGTCGTACCTCCCTTTCGAGAATAGATATTTTCACAAATTTTACACTTTGCTGTATCTGCACAAACTTCAATAAAGTAGTTACAAATCACACTTGTTTTCGGCTTCATTGTTCAAATCGAATCTCCATAACCTACAATAAATTTAATTAAAACGCCGCGCAAAACAAAACATCCAAACAACTCTGAAGTGTAATGATGGACGTCGGAAAGTAACGTGTAGTGGAGAGGGGGTTCTCCACGCGACATGCATAAACCTGTTTGTACCCGCTGACCGCGGCCACCACGCTGCGCCGCGCGCTATTCGCTTCGACCTCCGATTAAAACCTCCGATTGAAAGTTGCGGAACCGGAGTCGAAACCGGAGGTGAAGTATCAATCGGAAGTTCTGACATATCGGAATCGGAGTCGGAGCTCCGTAACATCCCTAATATGAAGTTCTACATAAATACCAAGCCTTAAACAAAATACTATTTACTGACTAAAAATATTGAAAAAATAAAAACCGGCCAAATGCGAGTCAGTCTTGCACACGAAGGGTTCCGTACGATTCATTATCTATAATAAAAAAGGCAAAAAAATCATGTCTGTTGTATAAGTATTTGTTGTTATAGCGGCAACAGAAATATATAATTTGTAAAAATTTCAACTTTCTAACTATCACGGTTCATGAGATACAGCCTCGTGACAGACGGACAAACAGCGGAGTCTTACTAATAGGGTCCCGTTTTACCCTTTGGGTACATACGGTACCTTAAAACTAGGTATAAGTGAGTTTTATAACAAATCTATTTTTATAAATAATGAAGACGTGACTGCACATTACAGACTCGATGTTTTCCAAACTATCTTTGTTTACATTCATGGCAAACAAACACGGCTATTGATAGATTCATGTTGAATGCCATAATTGTTAGTAATAGATTTTTTTAATTGATTTCAAACTTTAAAAGGTTGGTTGAATTTAAAAATGTACTCTGGTACTAATAAACTTAGCGTAATGTTTTTTGAGACACCGTGTACACCGTTACACCGTGTTTTGACTTTTGCATTGACAGGAAGTTCCACAGTGTTTTGTCTACTATGGTCTAATTTGAGATCATTATAGACAAAACACTGTGTAACTATTACGAGTTTCACCGAGTTTATTAATAGTACAGGCTAGGAATTTTATAAAAACAATATAAGCTTATCATGTAAAATAAAAACCGTTCAGAGTTCTGAGGTAACAAACATATAAAATACAACCGAATTGAGCATATTTTTTTTAAGTAATTTAAAAATAAATCCTGTCACTTTGGATTGCAACTTTTAACGAGGTTATAGCATAATTAATATTTTGACAAAAATGTAAACATAAACATAATCTATTTCCAATCTTAAATGGTACATATTTAGCTAGTAACTTACTTTCTAGAATAAAGCTACTTAGATCTAGATTTTTAAATAGCTACTTAATACAAAGGTATTTTATTAGTGTAGCTATGAATAATTTTGTCTGGAACAAATAGGTAGGTAACAAAAATCTACCCTCCTTGTATAAGGAAAGATCGACATGGGCCTGAATGTGTTCGCTACTGGGCATATGCCTCACTAATTTGGACACCTCACAGATTACCATAATAGTGCCAACGCTTGGTAGGCATAATGGTAGACGTGGTATTGGTGTACAGTACACTGGAGAATCCAGGTTTTCCAGTGATGTTTTGGAAGAAAAAAAGAATAGCAGCATCTCCAGAGATGCTACTGCCCATTCTGTGATGTGTTGTCCTACAGTCGCCTTTTACAACATCCACAGAAAGTTAGGATTCTATTCCTGGGACCACCACGACCTAAGTACCGATATCATCTTATTACACACAAAAGATTAAATTTAATATACAGATACAAATTATATCATTCGACATTCCTTAATTTCGATGCTATAGTTTCGCTATTACTTCTCTATTTTCTTTGACGACAGTAAAGACCACTGAAAACGCCAATTACAATTATTACAGTGTAAAATTATAAAACCTTAGCCCACAATTGGTAAAATACATCACTACGGAAATCGAACCACCTTAATTAGTACACAAGGATGTTGACGTCAGCGATAATTACTTAAAAACTACGTAGCAATAATTATTACTTAACCTTCCTACCTAGTACTGTAAATATAAACCCGGAAATAACAATATCAGGAAAGAACCTGCCTAAACTAAATAACTAAAATATGAATCATTTTGTTCCAGCTGTGGCAATGGTACAGCACGACAAGGCGTCTTACAAAAAATACGTAAACTTTATCCCTTTTTCCTTAACTCTCCTAATTTGATAGCACTAAAAATTTGCCATCTCTTTCAACATGCACAAAAACAACAATTTCTACCTGTGATTGCTGATAATAGCTTTGTTTTACGGGTTACCTAATCTACTTTTTTCTGGTGTTCTTTCTCTTTGAGGTATGGGAATACTTAATAAATAAAGTGTAATTTCTTACACGAGACAGACTGACTAGATGTAAATCTCGACTTCAAAGTTAAGTGGATGATGTCTCTGGCTCTTCATTCTGACTGTGACATATGAGAAGCCAACTCCGCCCTCTGTGATGTTGGCACTGGCGTGGGAGAAATCGTTGTCTACTGCTGCTACACCCTGAAAGTGAAAATCATCATCATCAAAGTGATAAACGATTGTAGCCGCTTATAATTGGATCTATATGACTAATATTTTGGGTGGAAACGGAATATTTACCATTATTTTTGAGTTTTTACAACTTCCTGATAGAAGAACGATGGTCCTAATCTAAAGCGGTAACCAACACCTATACCATAACAAAACTAAAAAGCACTTGTTCCTGATTTTATCCTTCAGAGAAACTCTTAGCATAGCTGTAGGACGCACTGGTTAAAGACTTTCAACATTGAGGGATGGATAGATTTATCTATACTAGACGTGAATAATACAGGTAATATGAAATCTTCTAAATACAAAACGTTGAAATAATAGGTAGCGTTTATAACTTCCTGTAGCTTCTTAATGGCTTGCCAAGAAATCATCGCACAGACGGCCATTTTTATTATTGACCTTCGGTAGTGGATATGAGCACCTTAAATGACAAACCGTACCAAAAAACGTGCTATATTTATTTAACTATTACCAACTTATGTAAGCAAATGCCAGGCAAATGCAAAACAGTTAAATTTAAATCTGATAAGACTTCTAAATTTCACAATATATTGTGTTTACACACGTTATAGTATGTATGGTATTTGTAAGATTTTTTTTGTTACACATTCATTTACATAAAATTTTATTATTGTAAAGATTAAGTAGGTACCTTGATTATCCTTTTTTCTGGGTCAGTATAAGTCAGTGTCTTGATTCGCTTCTTGAATGGTATTGCAAAATCCTTTATCCGCTGATGAAACACCATCTTCCTATGCACTGTATCTCCTATTATCATATCGTAACAAACGCACACGCACAACAGGCCAGCGAGCAAAATTAACTGTGACAATGCACGCATTTCCAATTCATTTCACCACAACAGAATGACTGATGTATTGTTCCTTTACTGGTCAGTGTATGACTAGACGATAACCTTTAGCGAACGAGATAATGCGTCAACATTGACTCTGCATTGTTGTAGAATAAATATCAGTTTGTTAATGAACTCAAGTGTATGTAAAGTAATCTGTGGTTACTCCCCGGCACGTAAACTAATAAGCGTATTGCAAATACCTTTAATTTAATAATAGGAGGCCTTTGTCTGCAGCTGGGGCAAAACAAACATTGAGCGAACTACCAAACGACAATTCTTGAATTGCTTGGACTCCCAAAAAAGCCCACACGGTAGTGTATGCTCAGGTGCATTTGCAACAGATGATAAATTAAATACCGTTTAAATTTTGCATTCATACTTAGGATATTCTCAAACAATCCTGAATTGATACTACTTGGTATGCCCTAACAAATCTGAAGAATGTCTACCGTGGCTGGGCTTAAAGTCGTGAGGTTGTTTCTGTTTTTTTCTATGAAGTTAAAATATATTCCTATTATTTTGACACGCGATAGCATCCGGGCACTACAAGTACTATATTATACGAAGTTTAATCGAAGCCTCGTATTGTCGTTTTGAGTTACATTTCGGGGCAACTCGGTAGTCGGTCTACAGTCTAGTTATCGCTGTTTGGTATGCCGCGCAGTGTAACTCAAAACGAAATTACGAAACCCAGAAACAAAACAACATTCTTTTGGCTAGACTTATGCCACATTTAGTACTAGTTCAACTTTCTACATTGCCAGACACAGATACATTTGTGTGATGAAAATAATACATTTTGTGCCGTAATTTATTGTGAAGTATATTTTATAAACAAATATCTGGAACCTGTATTATAATACCGTATCTATAAGATAGATCATGCAAACTTTGTGTACCACCAAGAAGATCGAGCCCACATTTTTGGTCCTAGATTAGATACTAATATAACCTGTCTAAGCTATAATCCAACCAATTTAGAATTTAATAAATAGAAAATTACTTAGGTGTGAGTGTAGCCAACACGAACGTTTTTGTAAAATTTGAAGGATGCACTTACTTGGTGTTAGAAACCGCTTTTATTACTATTGACCTTTATCCTCAGATGAGGGTAATAGTATAATTTAGCACAACCATTGTGTTGTTTGCTAATTGCGCTTGCAGAAAAAAAAACACTAACTTGATAAATTAGAGTAAAGAGTCCGACAAACAAGAAGTTGACAAAATTACACAAAAAAATAACGCATTGAAAAGAGTAATGAGTTAAAAATAAAATAAATTATGTGTTTTCTGTATTAAATTACTAACATAGAACGAAAATAAGTAATAAACTTTCCTTTTAACCGACAATTCTCTAAAATTGAAATAAATTAAGAGGATTCATCCACGTGTTATTTTGCGTCATATCCGGGAAAGGGTTGAAATAATCGCTTTAATTTAGATTAATCACTTGTTTCACCGCCCCGCCCTCGCGTGGGCGGGCAATTTAGACATAGACAGAGTTTGTACTCATAAATCAAAATTAAATTAAATTCACCTTTAAAAGTGCCATATTTTTAAAACTAGCAACGTGTCTCATAGAAAATAGGCTAAGCTAATCTTAGTTATTTTCTACGTGAAAATAAAACAAAACACAACTAACTGAAAACAAAAATAGACAATGTTGTGGTGAGAAGCACATCCAAATTTTACAGTACATCCTAAGTATTCCCATACATGGTTTCCAACCCTATGGTCGCTAGAATACAAAACTGGTTTCCTTTTAATATTTTTTTTACAATGTTACATTACTGATGAATTGGTACCTGATTCCCCAAATTGGTTTTTAGAGTTGATAAAAAGTGCCAAGAAAACATTTCCCAGCTACAAAGCTTTCGAAAACAGAAAAATAAATTCGAAATCAAGTAACGTAGTGGATCCCCGTCAACACAGATAGTGCGGGAAATCCAGGGTGGATCGGTAAATCCCCACTGTAAATAAAGGGGGTGAATAAACGAGCAGCTCGACTGTTGCTCGACCGATTCTTTTTTCATTCATTGTACGTCACGTAGTGATTTATACAATTTCAAAGTAGCAAGTTCTTTTTGAAATAACGCTGAGTTGAACCTTAAAATCAACGTTGGTGCATACCAAATTATGTAAGCATAAACAATAAAAAAAGTTACCAAAAGACTGCATACCATGTCCATCACTAAGACATGACGAGCCTTTAAGGTTTGTATAAAAGCACGAAAAATGTTTAAGAACAAATAAGCTTCTTATTAAAATATAAGCTTTTGTCTTTGTAGACATTTTTACGCCACATCATCTAGCCCCAAATCATAAATCATAGTTTGTACTTTAAGAATCAGATGGCAGATATAATATTGATATACATTTGTTTGTAAATACATACTTAGAATCCAATATAACAGACAGACAGAGAAAAAACATCTATGTTTAGCACACAAATGTTTAATCCCCACCGAGCGGTGGGGATTAAACTAACACTCTATACATTGTGAAGCATTGTTCTCGTTCTGTTCTGGAGGAGGGCGCTGATACTGCTACTCACTATAGCAGTTGTCAACGTTTTCATCTGTTTCTAGTAAAAAATTGTTTCTCTTTAAATTTTGACTTGACTGAACTTAAAACCTACAGTACAGAAGGCAGGGATACTTCTACTACTTTTGAGGATATATAATGAGTCTTGAGATAGTCTTGAGTATTACAAAATTATTGCCACCACAGCAAAAAAAGTTAAATTCCAATTTAGAAAATTATTTTTGCGAACAGGTTTCCTGTCATGTTGAAATGTATATTCAGCACAAATAATTCTTGAAGCAATGGAATCTGCAGAGCGTACGCGATCGACATCAACTAATGATATTCACCTCCTCGGAAAATCGTTTCCTTTATCCGAACACGTCGTGCGTTTACCCAAAATTTAGCGTACCTACCCGTAGGGAGTTGCCATGACAACGAGACAGGCTCATGTGGGCTACAAACTTTAAATTGTATTACCAGTGCGCCGAGCGCAAATATCTTTGAGGTCGTATGCAGGCTCCATCAATCTTAAGAGGAACCTTTATCGAATTTATTCTTTGCAATTCTTCCTAAGGTAGTGTGCAACTTTCAAATTGAGTATGGTTTCACTGAAATCTGCGGTATATTTTTATCTCAATTTTGCTCGTAACTTGCATGTGAAGAATCATGGGTTGAAAAAGTTTAAGCTTGTGCTTTAATAACTCGAAAAACAACAGTTAAATTCGGAATGTTTCATGTTGACAACATTTTATCGAGATTCGATTGAATAACAATTGGCCATAAAAATCTTCATCAAAAATAACAGTAAATAACTCGATTTTATTCATCTCGACCCCTTTTTAATCCCGACAAAATAGAATTACATCAACAAGAAAGACGAAAATCCTATAAGTAGAGATGCTTGGGAAAGACGACATAGACGAAAATACTGTGTATTTTTCCTCAAGAATATCTTGACTTGAGAGTTCTTGTGTTATAAACAAGACCATTACGATCAGAACTATGGACCGTAGATTGTGTTAATGTGTTTTATGTAATGTTTTCGACGAATAAATGGACACTGATAAAGTGGGGGACTGGTATGGGATGTTTCGTAGAGCGTTAAGATAATACGAGTACCTACTAGATGATCTTTATTTTTGGAACTGTGCAAAACTGGCTATTTGAAAAAGTGACTTAACGGTGTTAATATGTATATTTATTGAAATTATGTAGGAACCAATGACGAATGCTTGCAATTTTTTCATAGCCGCTACAATTATCGCTACTTACTTAAAATCATAGCTATGATGCAATGCTGTGATACCTGTTTGTGTTGTAGTATTTTTTAGAGCTGAGACAAGATAGTCACTAGAATTCAAGTCTCAAAATCGGGCCTGTCTGAAATGTTTCAAAGAGAATTCAAAGAACATCATTAATTTGTAAAACTTTTAAATCGTATAAATCATATTTATTTTTCAACAGATAAGGCTCACACTGAATCCAAATTGCAACACTAAAACGAACAAGTCAGTTGAAGTACCCAATTCATATCGGTCAACACAATTAGGCAGACATAGCAGTAATAGATCGCCGTGTTCGGGCAAACGAAGCCGTCCGGATATGCGCGCGGGTAATAGTCGCGTGCAAATCAATCAGATCTCCGAATATTATAGTAGGTGGCATTTTGTAAAAAGCGATTAATTCTTAAATTCTTTATTGTACACATAAAAATTTACAAAATGGCACACACAAAAAACATGTACAAAGGCGAGCTTAACCCTAAAAAGAGTTTTCTTCCAGTAAACCTTAGAGCTGAGAGAAGTAGAAATAAATAAAGTGGTAGCGATGTGTACTTAATAATGATAGTATTAAAAACCTATATCTACCAATACTAATAAACTACTTACATTAAATATATGACTACTTACTATATTACAAAAACATACATATAATACCTACATCTCAGTACATAACTATATATACAAAAAATAGAGTATTACTATTTATTAACAGTAATAACTAAAACCCGAACCTGATTAAGTGGAACCATTGGCGGAAAATTGGTAAGAAATTCAGCTTTTGGTTCGATCAGCTATCTCGATGAAATGTGGACCAAAATGTCAGAGAAGAAAAAAATAGATCAAAAGTAGAATAAAGTAGTATAAAATGTTTTCCCCATTAAAAAAATCAAGCTAAAAATCGTATATTTTTTGACCGGTTACACTCGGAAAGTGGTAAAACAAGAAGCTAACCAAAATCGCTAATTTGAGTTTTGAACTAGTGGAATAATGCACTATTCTGAATCCGTATATCGGTGTTCATATTATTATTCTTTCAGCTATTTTGGTGTTCAAATCATTGGTGAGTCAAATATACCGTTTCTATTTGTTTTCTTAACTCTATGTAGTCTATAGACGGATATCCGTCCGAAGCACTAATTGCCCGGCACGGTGAGGGCTGGTTTAGTGCTGCTATCGATTTGACAAAGTGACTGCATTGCTGAAACCTACTGAGTACCTTGTATTTGTGTAGACAGAAGATTAATACTGTATAAAAATTTGTATGAATGCATGACATACAGCAAAGCCAACCAAAAAGATATTAGAAAGTTAAGATATCATTGTAAACATATATTTATTTAGACATAGGCTAATTTCAAAGGTAATCAACAATGTTATAGTGAAATTATTGATAAGCTTTGTGATATTCACAGTACACACTCCCGTAAAATGAAATCTGAAGAATACAGCATATTATGAGAGTTATGAAAAGCTTGAACTTTCCTTTGTTTGTTTGAAACGGGGGTGAGCATTTATCGCTATAAAATGAGGAAAGTTCGTTCATGAAGTTTATGAACATGAATGAAGAGGCTTTTACCCAGCTGTAGAATTAATAGGGTTTAGTGAAAGTGCAAAGTTTTTTTTAAAATCTGATTTAATTCACTGACTGTCTGTCAATTTTTTTTTTATACAACTTGTTGATGTAACAAGCAGATGGCCCACCTGATGTTAAGTGGTTACCATCACCTATAACAAATATTTCTTATATTTTATTCTTCTATTGCAAACCGAAAAACAAAGCGTAAGACGTCCCCTGATTGACCGTCAGGAGACTTCAGGAGGACCAACGATATATAACAATATCGTCATCGGTCCACCGAAACTCGTTGGTTAGAAAGGACATGTAACCGTCTTCTAAGAGGTGACTTATTTGGGCTCAAGATAAATAGTTTTATAGGATTTTAATATTACATCTTAGTTTGAACTACCAGCCTGCTTAGTAGAATTGCTCTAAAGAAGGTTGTATTTGAATCCTGTGTGTTACATGAAACCTTGGTCACCCTTTGCAATCTTCAGTGTAGTCTTCAGTTAGATCGTACATCTCGTCTTGTTGCTAAGATACGTTTGTTCTGTAGTGCTTTGCCAGCGCAGTTCAAAGTAGCTGCATTCTCTTTGGAGATTATGTGTGCATCTCGACGATGTTCCTTCAGTCCCTGAGAGACACATTCTTCTGTTAAAAAAAAAATTGTATTCAGTAGCTAAGCAAATACTTTTCTTAATTAGAAGTTTTAGCAATAATAGTAGGGCACTCTGTTAAGAGCACCGGTGGGTGGTCTAAGCGGGATTCAAACCCACAACCTTAGGATTGAAGGTCGTGAGCCTCAAACTTGTGTATTAATGGATTTTTCGGTTCGTAAAATGTATGTGCAATGCCGTGCTCTCAAACGGTGAAGGAAAACAACGTGAAGAAATCAGTTAGTATTCTAGCATTGCAGCGACAATGGGCTTGTAACTTGTCACGTGACAAATACCAGCTACTGCAAAATGTGTGTATGTACCAAATGTAATATTTATACGTACTTCTGACTACCCACTTAGACATCCTAGAAGAAACTGGAGTAGTTACCTGGTACTGAGAGACCTGAGGTGATATCTAACGTTCTCGGATTTATTTTTATTTTATCTTGAAACGGCAAACCTCGCTTAAAGTTTTATACGCATAAGAGTGTTAATAGTTTACACAAGTAGCAAAAATTACCTGTTCTGAACAACCTTTGAGTCGATTTAATTCTCATGATCAAAGTTTATAATTTATGACAATATTAGCATTATCTTCAAGCCTATCTTTCTCCTATAGCACATACCTCATAATTATGCAAAGTTTTACAAGTCTATCCCTAGCTACCGTATTGGTAACTTGTTAGCAAGATAACGGTGTACCCATTGCTAAAAGAGAACAGCTGATGCACTTTTAGTAGTACAGAGCTTAGTGAAGGGCTCGTCCGGGGAAGTACTACCACCATACCTATTTCGATCGCCAAACTGCTTCTCTGTGTTCCGGTTCGAAGGATGTAAGTGCCGGTAAAATTACAGGCACATTCAGGACGCAAAGCAGTGCATCGTAGGACCGTAGGAATGATGGTAACCTCTTAACATCAAGTGAGCCATATTCCAGTGAGCTTCATATTCCAAAAAAAACTTGCTAGTAGGTACTACTATATAACTGGCAATATAGATTTTTGCTTTGAAGTAATGATTGTATTTTTACGGTTCCGTACCCAAAGGGTAAAATGGGAACCTATTGCTAAGACTCCGCTGTCTGTCTGTCTCTGTCAGTCTGTCTGTCTGTTTGTCTATCTGTCCGTCTGTCATAAGGCTGTAACATAGGAACCGTGATAGTTAAAGACTTGAAATTTCACAGATGATTGTATTTATGTTGCCACTAACAAAAAATATTTAAAAAGCAGGTGATTAAAAACGGGGTAATTAGCTTCCTGAATGCATTTAGCGGCTCGTTTAATACATTTAATGATTCATTGTGCAAGCGGACCTAAGCCTTGTGAATTCAAATATTTCGTGAAATGGATTTTCTTGTTTGTACCTTGATCTTATTACCTAGCTAAAGTTAGAGTAGGTACACATAGATACAGGAAATACCGCATTGCTTACCACATAAGAACTTACACAAAACAAAAATTTGATTCCAATGAGCGGTCTTATCACTTAGAACTAAATACTAACCAGCTATTATTAGCAAAGCTATGCTTAAACCTTATTTGCATGCAGATTTACTAAGCATAGATATGGCCACACTACAGTTTAACTAAGGCTGCAGTTTAGGACTCTCTAATCTTATGTTGTGGCAATTAGAAGATGTGGAAATGTGTGCTCTAAGAACAGTTAAATCTGAGTGTTGTTCTGAATAAATTAACAAATCCCTTCTATTTATTCAGTGCTAAGAATGTGCATACATGTATAAACAAATATGCGTGTTTGCCACGTGCGTGTGTTTAATGCCCGGTTTTATATTCTACCAGTAACCGGTAGCACTACTATCGTCCGACGAATACTCTCTCATCTTTAACTGTTAACTGTATTATCTAAACCTCTTATACACACTTATCTAAACCACAATAACTTAACTTAACTTGTTTATTCTCTCACACATAGGTTACAGCGTTATGAATGTGGGTACAAACTTAGGGGTAAAGAGCAGTAAACCTCACAATGACAATGAGTCTTTATCCTGACTGACTGACTGACATATAGACAACGCACAGCCTAAACCATTGGACTTATATAAAGACTTGAGTATATTTGTCTTGGGATATCTTAGTACACCTCTGTTTACTAATTTATTTCATTTCTTTTCTCACAGTTACGTAAATGGCAAGTCTACTCTTAGAAACGACAAACGAAGTTTCGTACTGTCATTGTGTAATACACTTCGGAACTACTCAGTAGCCGTTCCAAAATCAAGTTGACAATGCCTAATATACCGTGTATCCGAAACTTCGTTTATCGGTTCTAAGAGTAGACGTCCTGGTTAAGGTGGCAAATCTTCCCTTACTAGTGTCTCTTGCGTGAGTAGGTCACGTACTGATGGTAAAAATGTATATCGATTTTAAGATTAACAAAGTAAAACGCCGCGTAAAAATTACCAGTGTAAGGTGAAACTTATATTCGATTACATACAAAAGTTACTACTATCATGTAGAGAAAACACTATTCTTCAGAGCGTACATCATGTCAAAGCAGTGATCTTTTTCCCCACACCGAGGGCAAATACAAGCTAAAAGCACGTTGTCGCCTTCAATTTGCCACTACTGTCACATCCACTCCACACTGGCTGATGAAATTTGCCCTTTTCTTTGGTAAGTTCCTAACCTAACCATTCTTAGAACTTAACTTCCACCAAAAAAAGAAACCTTTAAAGAAAAAAGTTATTTGGCATAGTGACTGATAATTTTTAGTATTCATATTTTCATTCATATTCATATTCGTTTATTTTTCTCTTCACAAAGGTTACAATGTGTGATAGAATATGAAAGTATAATGTGTAGGTGTATTTATTCCGCTTGATTTTCGATACCAACTCAAAAAATTAATATGTTCTGTGTCTTGGTATTATATTATACTAGCTATCGATTTCGTCCGCCGTCTTACCACTTATCGTTATCTTGGCCAGTTTCCACAACACCTTTATAAATTATAGCCTATGTGTTAGTCTGAGGTATGATCTATATTATTGTAAAGATTCATTAAAATCCATTCAGTAATTTTTGCGTGAAAGAGTAATAAGCAGACATACAAACTCTTGTGTTTATAATATTAGTAAGAATTTCATCCTCTAGGCCTTGTAGAAGCTTTGTTTCTTTTGGAGCTAGAAAGCGAATGTTCATTTGATTATTACAATCGAAACATCTAGGAACATCTTACAGAAATAGTAGCTACATTTGCTTTTTTTATAATTTAGTAGGCTTTTGGTTTGCAGTAGGATACAGTTCGATAGTAAAAAAAAGTTAATTACATGATCCAGATAAATGATATGATCACGTCATCTAAGCTCAAAGAGGGCGAGATTCAAACAAGAATTTGATGGTAAAAAATTGGCCTGTCTGAAATGTCAGTCAAAGAATACCATTTGGAAATTGATACGATCTAAACTTGAATTTTATGATATTTCGGACTTGTATGGAAACAAAAAAAAAATCCGTGTCATAGTTTTTTTACTTAAGAAATCCATATTTAGCTAAAAATTAAATTATATTATTATTACTTACTATTTAGATAAAAACTTAAGTTATACGAGGGTTGGGTTGGGAATAAACCTCCTCGCAATATGAAATATTAAAAAGACGGCAAGTCATGTGAGAGTACAAAAATTCTATAAGTGGGTGCTATGGCCGCGGTAGTTTTATCGATTACATCAAAAGCGTCTAGCGTACTTTGGGCAGCTTCTCTTTACAAAATATTTCGAGTAATTTTACTATTAATTATCAATTACGAGCATATAAATATAATAAATAATGCTGGACAATCCACACAGCATCATCTAGCCCCAAGCTAAGCAGGGCTTGTGTTATGGGTACTAGATGACTGATATACTTAATACAATACATTACATACATAGATTTTTTTTATTATGCATAGAAAATACCCAGAACACCCGGAATAAATATTTGCAGATCGTACAAACATTTATTCCAAGGCGGGAATCGAACCCGCAACCTCCTGCGTCGCAGGCGGGCATTCGCCCGCCGCGCCACATCGGTCGTCTATATATTTATGTTATTATTAGTATATATTTGTGTAAAGTGTATTGCGTGTAATGAAAGGAGTTTGTTTGCGATTTTTACAGATGTATGTGGCACCATACAAGCTACAAAATGCAAGCTACAACATAATCAATTCCTACAGGAAATCTACAATAATTTAAGCATATATGCCGATATCGTAGTTCAGTCCTCTTCCACGTTCGCTCTTCATTCTGATATTTACGTAGGTAAACCCGATCCCGCCGGCGGTCACCGCAACTGTTGCCTTCGAGTGCAGGTTATCGTAGGCAACAACACTCTGAAAAAAACAAAAGAGCTTAAAAAAATACTTAAGATTGGGCCCCGTCTGGAGTTCGTACCAGATACGGAAATGAGAACTGACAAAGTTCTCTTCTCTCTATCTGAGTTGACTGTTTGGCCAAGAAAATACATCAAGAAGTATATGATAATCGACTCCGGAATCAAGTTGGCCGCTGTAAAAAGAATCTGCAAATGGGGCATGAGAAACCCCATCATTGGTTTTGACTGCGGAGCTTCTATTAATATCTCACTTACGTATCTGTTTCTTATGCCCCAAAACCAGCGCAAGAGACAAGATTATCAACACACAGAAAACGAAGTGACCAAATATTGTTTTAACAGGGCGAAAGGGTAATAAAATCAGGGTAGTTATAGTCACCCATCAAAAATTTTGGAGCTAACTAAGAAATGATATGAAAAAAATTGAGGTAACAAGTTTGTTAGGAAAATAACATCACACAAATACATTTTTTTTGAAAAATGTGGCAGTATTTTTTATTTATAGAGTGGTGTTTTGCTAGTTTCAAGATAGATATTGATAAATAATTTATATGGTCTGTTGTAGGTACTGTTTGTATCCGGTACCTTTTCCATTAGGTGAATGGACTTTTAGAGATGATGGTCAATGCACCTTTCAAATAATTCAGAGAGCGGTATCGGACGTCCAACTTTTGTCTGAATATTTTATGTCACTCTCCTTGATATGCCTGTTTCAATCACAGAGGGATATTTATAGGAAGATAGGTAGATATACGCGTATTGCACGCACATGCTTATGATTTGTTGAATTTATTAGCAGAAAGAAAATATAATTAGTATAACTGGTGACAAACAAGTTGTCCGACTGAGTTAATAAGTTTCAATTTGTACCAAGCAATATTTAACACTTGAATATCATATATTGAATTTATATTTTTACTAATAGACCCACCCCGGTTACACACGAGTTATAATCACTTTCAAAATGAAACTAAAGTAATGCAAAAATGGTTTGGCAAACTCACAACATTTTGTACAAGGCGTTGTGTGAATGTTTGTCAATATTTATTTATTTAAATACTTTAGTTTCAATAACTTGTCAACGCTCATGTTTATCATATCTCTATGATTCAATATTCCGTATCAATATAAGATAGACCTTCTGTATTATTCAGTATACACTGGATCACGAAGACATAATTTACAAACAGAGTCATATAGGTACTACCTACGTAGTTTGAACAATCGGTAATGCGAGCGTGTTTACCCGGTTCCAGGAAACATGAATAGATAATCGTCGATTTGCTTAGCCTCAAGTTCTAAGTAAACAGATTAAACCTGTGGGGGTTTATACATACATACAGAATATTAATAAGAGGTATCAAAACGCTTTGGTTTGTTGAGAAGCGGTAACAACAAAGCAAATTTTGGAAATTAGAACAAGTTAACTTCTGAAAATTTTAGATAACTTTTGTGAAACTGAAATATAATAATAATATTCATAATACGTGTATAAATAATATCTATATAATCGAAATATATACCAATAATCTGCTACGTCATGACTAACTGGCTGACATAAAGACAACGCACGCCCATTGGTCGTAGAAGCTTGAATTTTTAACAGGAAATATTTGTATAAAACAGATTTTTGTACCCAATAACCCAGCGCTTAATTAACCACATTCAGTTTAAAATTACCAAAATGTTACACAGAGTACAAAAAACTCCATTTTAGTAGCTTTAAAAGCCTTACCAGACGAACCCTTCATAAAAAGCTATAAGATACTACAACAAAAAAAATTTGGGAGTAAAAGTGCAAAAGTAAGTAACTTAGTTCAGACAGATGTCAAATAAAATAATGTGCATCTTACCTTACCAGTTACTGACTTCTTTAAAACCTTTCTACACTGTGGTTTTTTACTTTTTTTTCTTCAGCATGAAGAAGTCCATCACCTTCCCTACGATTTTGAACCTTTTCCAACAACTATCTCCCCGCGCACCTAGCAATATCGTCGGTCCGTCGGACAGTGCCTTACGCTTCGTCTTCGAAGTTTATACTAATTAAACAAAAACTTACGTTTATAGTCCTCTGATCGGGGCTCGCAAAAAAAATTTCTTTGACCCTTTTAGTAAACGGGATCGCATAGTACTGCGCAACGCTGTGGTGCATTAGTTGAGATTTATCCATTTTCCCTAAAATCAAATGTTCGGATACACTAAATGACACACATGACATTAAAACCAAGAGTATGATAGACTTCATTGTTTTCCTCGACTGCACAGAGAGGTTAAAAGTTTGATATGTAAGGCGTTGTACGACCTTTACGATTGCAGATAGAATGAAAGCGTTGATTGGATAAGTGGCGTATCAATGCTATAGGCTTAGTTACTTGATGATTCAGTCATTGTGTCATAGGATGTAGTTTATTGTTTGATTGAAGATGAGAAGGGTAAAGTTGAGTGATAAAGCAAAACAAATGGAATTGAATGTAGCCTACGTGTGGTATTTTATGTAAACATTTATCTGAGACGTGGTCGCTAACACAAGCTAATCGAGAATATGGGGTAAGTTATTAAACTGACTGAATAGCTCTCACAACCAGCAAGTTGATGTGGCAATGGGCCAACTGCCAATAGGACCAAAAGGGCCTTAGTTCCTAAAACCAACAACTGCTGTGGTATAAAAAAAGTTTTTAAATAGCGACAGTTATTTAAAATATAAGTTTTTAAATGGTCTTCTATTTGAGATAGAAGACAAAATGACTTTTTAAAGATCATAGGAAGTCCGTGTATGGATAAGGCTCCAAAGCTGAAATGTTTGGAGGTCTATGCTCAGCGGCGGACTTGGTCAGACTAAAAATGATCATGACCTTTATGTAGACAGTTTATAAAATCTTATAAAAGATTGTCAGAAGTACTTCAGGAGTACACGGAATACTTCCGGTAAGCTAAAAAGTAACGAAATCAATAAGTTTAATTGCGTTTTTTATTACATATTGGCATGAAAAAAATATTGATAAAGTAGCGTCATTTTTCTTACCTACGAGGCAAAATCCTTGCCGCATAACAAAACAAACTGCTTTCATTCCATTCCAACAATACTCCAACTCAAAATATTTCACAAAGGAATTTAATATCACAAATCAGGTTGTATAAAAGTTTTCCTGCAGCTAAGCCTCTAAGGGCTGTGAAGGATTTTATCCGGACAAAAGTTGGCATGACCGATAAATATTTCGTTTGATCTTTCGACCGACCAATTTAAATAAAAACTTTTAAAAGGTTGAAAAATGTTTTTGAGGTGTGTAAGGTTTTGAGGTGAGGTATGCTATCAATATTGAATGGCTCATACGGCATACCGAAGATTTTTTTGTGCAGTGTTTTTCTTCTGCTGTTTAGGATCAATAAAAAATATTCTTACTGCACTATAACCATCGATTTTCTTTTTAGCATACTCTTAGGGTACGTTTATACAGCGTGTCAGATTTCCGCCGCGCGGAGTCCGCGGAGTTACTACGCGGTTGAGGAATTTGAACGTTGCTATTTAGAACATAGAGACGATACTTGATGGATACATGGTATTGATTTCCATGCGCGAAATCTTTCGCAGTGTATAAACGCTATACTCTTTTACATTTTCCGTCTTCAAAACTTTTTATCCTGTACATCATCTCTAGTTGTGCAAGGGTTGGTCGAGCCGATGCAGACAATAGACTGAGGTAATGGCCCACTGAAGGCATTTCTGCTTTATGGGAGGGTCGAATGGGGTACCTCCATCGGAAGGGCTGGTACCAGTTTTAATCAAAAGTAGCTGAGCAAATACAGTTTAAATTTAAACTATTTTTTTTTAATAAACAGTGCTACTATATATCAAAATCAATAATTTCAAGTCACAGATGCAAAGTTACGAGTGCATGTAAAGGATATTATATCTTAGATATCATTTAACTCAATGATTTGAGGTGTCTATAAGAAAATCCTCACATACGAGTAGATGACTTTTTTATTTATTTCTTCTATGTTTCCTACGATATATTTTATTATATTTTATCTCGATTTCCTATTAGTCGCGATAAAACCCCGTGAAATATAAGTGTTCTATGTGTTCCAATCGCAAAAGAATAAAAAATACTATTTCTAGTAATTTTCAATGTGTTACCCTATTTTACCCTGAGTTGTTCAACTACTTCTGGCAGCAAGTCTATCTACGGTATTAGTTCGAAATCTCTCTTCCGAAATGTTGGAAACAATCTCCCTTTTGTGAAAGCCATTTTTGGAATGAGGTGTACCGATCCGTAAACAATGGACCATGGAAATTTTCAGGTTAAATGTGTTTTAGGTAAACAATTGTTAGTCCAATAAGGTAGACCCAATCTATTGTGCTATTAATATAATAAAACCTTACCGTAGATTTGGTATTTGATGGAAATAAATTGACAAAGATAAAATTTATATTTTATGTATCGAAAAATGTAGCCAGCATTTATAAAAAAAGAACGTAAGTAATGTATTAATACTAAAACTATATTTAGTTTTTGTTTTTTAGTCTGGCAGGTAACATTAGTTAAGAGGACAAGTTGTGGGTTCCTTCTAGGCTTCCTTCCATCCATTCCAGGCTTTTGAGGCGTTGCATAATATACGAAGAAAATTATCACACTCGTAATTCGTATCGACTTCAAGCGACTTATAACAACACATGATTCTAAAGTAAAAAAAGTTCAAAGTTATTTCATATTGTTAAACATCAAAGAATATAAACTTTTACACCGTTACAAATAACAACTTTATCGATACATATATTTTTGTTTATACCCACCAGTTTGTGAAGTTCTGAAGTTATAAAGTATTATCGCAGTTCAGTAAGATAAAACAACATGGTTCTTTTAACGGCGTCGCATGAAGGGTGGAAACCATAGCAAATAAATTAACTAGAACAGATGTACTTTAAAACGAAGCTTGAGCAAGTTCTTTGTATACAAAAGCAGCCACTATTCAAAGATGATCTCAATAAGAGAACTTCGAACTTCGTTGTTTCAGAGGAAGCTGAGAATTTATCTATAGTGTAAAAACATTTATTTTGGTTGATAAATGTTTTTACACTATAGATAAATTCATGACAAACTACTATCAATTAATTCTGTTTATATTTACCACTACTTTATAATACTGTTTTTTTTTATCTATTTAATTATCGGACATTTGACATTTTAAACATAGTTTTGATGATTTTAATAATACTGTTAAATTAAATTTTGCATGCCCTAACATGGTAAAATTACATTGATACAAATACAATACTGTGAAATCTGTACCTGTGCATCAAATTCGGCAAATAAATATAGTTACTTTGAAAAGTACATGACAGGACAATAATGTGCTTAGGAAAATTTAATTTGTTATTATTTTGTTTGTTTGGCAGTATCAAATCACTTTATACCTGCGCACCACTCAATTAATCATGGACGCAATTACACACACCATCCCTGCACGATGGATGCAATACTACATGAGACTCGTCTCTATTAGGTAATGCAATTGTTATATCCATGAGTAACTGCTCAACATCGGGTAGGTGATCTGTTAGTTTCATTATTTTTCTCATAAAACAACTATGCTTCTATGCAACGTTAGTTAAAATTTGAATGTAAATGCTTATCTACGTCGTGATCAGCAAGTGATTTACAAACTGAGACTGTTCTATGAGACTTGAACTCTATGGTGGAAACATATTTGGCAATTCTACTCAATGCGCTCATTTATTTGGAGTAATCTCGTAAAAGCATACGGCTTGTCTGCGGAACATAGCACTAAAATTGTATTAGCTCCAGACACATCCAGTTGCCATGAAAGATATGGTCACAGACTTTGTAAAGAAAATCCGTAGAGTTTACAAGTATTAAACCTTACAGCACATTTTTACCATGGGTTCTATTTTTTTTTACTGCAATTCATAATTTTTAAGAGCACCAGATGTTTTTTTTATTTATTTATCTTAAGATCAGAATGAGGGGCTTCTGATCTTAAGGCCGTGGATTCGAATCAGGTCGTGCACTTTTCTATACGAATGAATATTCTTTCTACTTTGAAAATTATGTGCGCAGTGCCAGTACTCTCAAACGGTGAAGGAAAACATCGTGTGGAAACCAGTTAGTAGGTATTTTAGCATTGGTATAAGAAATCTGTCACGTATGAAGCACCAACTACAGGAAATTGTGGGAATGTACTATAATGTATATTATTTAATAATTAATATTTGAATATATCTCTGGCTACCCAATTATGCATCCTATAAAAATCACTACTTATTATCTGAGGGGATATTTACCATGCCTCATATACACGACAGATTTTTACAAATATTTTAATTTAATTGTATCTAGAATCGTTCATCATGTTTTAAAAGTTTTTTGTATACAAAAGACGGTAGTTACACAATAGGTACCAAGAATTAAATAAAATGATTCAACGCTGGTTTTTTCCTTTCCAAGCATCTTTAGATTTATCGCATACAATTGTTATAAAATCAAAGAAGAAACCAAGGATCGCACAAACACACAATTGACTTTGCAAAATGATTCGCAACAGATTTAAAAAGCTAAAGCACATTTTTTTCGCAAAGTGTTTGTCGCAGATAGCGTCGCGACAAATGTTCGGAGTGTGTATTCAGGGGAGTCTGTTATCGCAAGTGAAATCGACAGGGCCATTATTCTCTCTGTATCGCTTTGAACGTTTTTGAAATGAAAACGTTTTTTACGTGTCATCTTTTTGTACAACTATTGTGAAGCTATCTCGACATTAAAGTTATGATCCTCATTAAAATTAAAAAGAGCTATTAATCATTGCGATTATCTCAAATTTAATTAAGTGGAATAAATCTAGTAACATATAAATTTTGGCGATATATAGGGAAAAGTATAAGTTATAAAGGTGACTATAGTTTTTTTAATGCGATTTCTGATTGAACAAGCATATGTTCCGCCTGATGTTAAGTGGTTACCAGCACCTTTAACTTATTATATCGGGAGTATATAAAGTCTTATATAGTGTCTTATATAGTCTTATATAGTTACCTACTTCCCCGAACGAGCCCTACTATTACAAAGTCGGTGGATAGAGAAGGCTCAAAAGCTTAATGTGGCTTAAAATAGCATACACATAAACAGCTATCGGACAAGAACTCGATACACACGGGACCCCTTAAACCCCTAAGCAGTAGGTACCTACGGCAGACGCGCCGAAGCGAAGATAAGAGGCACCACGTGTCGCTTGTTACGTAGTAAATAGCACGATCACTTTGAAAGTAACTTTATTAAATTGAAACTTATAAAAATGTGATAATATAGAGATGTGTCGAGATAGAATTACGAAATAGAACTGAACTGTTTCTTCTAAACACAAGGTTTTAAATACTAAAAGAGTCGTGGGATAATTATACATAATTAAATTAAGGGTTGGAAGTTAACAGTGGAAAAATACATGTAAACAAAAACAAGGTCCCTAAGACTAATGGGTTGTGTACGATACAATTAAGAAAAGATCCTGTTTACCTAATTAACTAAATATTTTAGCATAAGGAAGTACTACTACTTATTCTATTAACTTAATATTATACATATGAAGGGAGCTATGTAACATCTCCCCCCTTAGAATAAAGATTGGGCATGAGTGCCTGATCTTTGGGAATGTGGTGATCCTGGAGTGTCGATAGCTTCTTCATCATCGGTTACGCAGGAAGATGTTTGCCGAACGTCTTGCAGTGGTATAGTGATCTGGGTGCGGCGTTGTCTCCGGGAGTTATCGAAGCAGTTGTTGAAGATTTGAACACAACCTCTGTCATTTGATGAACGTCGTCCTTGACTTCGAATGAATCCGTTTGGGCATCGATTGCATAGTTTAATAAGGAGGTATGAAAGGAGTATGATAGCGGTCGTAAAATAAAACCACATAAAAATAGGGTTATTTTTCTCTACGAACGATTGAGTCTTAGACTTGGCTTGAAGTTTTGACAACTCTTCGGAATATTTTTCTAGGTGGTTTTTGATTTTATTTAGTGAGTCTAAAGGCATCTCATTGATTTTGATGGGTAAAAGATGTGGTGGAGCTTCAATTTTCTTTGACATCTCGAAGCAGTCATCCGTTCTTATGTCGGGAATGATGATAGGACTCGTCGTGTTTTCCTCGTTCGTTTGATATGCTGTAAGCGTACTGTAGCCTGTATAAAGTTTACACCCTTGTGGTAGTGTGATGACACCTGAACCTTGAAGCTTATGGTTTGAGACTTCGTCGCCGCAGTGTAGAACGCAGCTTGTTTCGGTGTTCAAGATGTAGAGCCATCTGTTTCGATTCAGTAGTTGGAACGTTTGTATTTCTGCTGGAAATGTTGTTGTTGTGCAGGTCTCAGGTATCGTAGTCTTTTTGCTAAAAAGTAGTTGTAACTCGCAGATGGGACGCTCTGATGAGTCATAGAGCACGAGATCCTTGCAGATGCTTTGTCTCGGTGCAAAGGTGTTACAATTATCCAGCGAGCTCGTCGACGCATAATATTGCCCACTGGGATCAGTAGCAAGGTATATATGCTCAGGAAGGATAGTAGAATGGAATGAGGAATTTGGGTGTTGAATAGGGATGGAATATATGTGGTATAGTGTTAGAGGATCATTCATGACAAGAGGGAATTCTAAGATATAGACCAGACGATTTGAATAAACGTGATGTGTAGCTGCTTTTGCATAAGGTTGGATAAATCTAATTCGTTTTTTTTCTAGTTTATCGATGCATTCGTCGTAGCGTTTAGCATCTTTGGCATCTGGTGTGCCTATAAGCCATTTAAGCACAGAACCAAAGCCATCTAGGAGTTCTCTTTTAACGCGGGTGTTTCTACCTAGATACATATTGAGTTCAGTGAGCCTTGATTCAATTTTATTAAGGTTTACGCTAAGGTACGACACTGTTGATTTAACGTTTGGAAAATTACTATATTGACTCGACATGATTTGAAATTTATCAGAGAGACGTTTTAATGATTCGAATGAAATGAACAAGGGTTTAAGGTTTCTGTAAACTATAAGTTTCCATGATTCGTCAGATATATAAGTCTGTCCTTCTTCGTCAAAGAATACACCCGAGTGTGAGGTAAGGGGCGTGGAGATAGTTACGTGGGCAATGATTTTTGTGGTTGCACTGGAATAGAGATAATTACAGAATTAGAATCTGAATTAGTGAAAAACTTATTTTTAATCATTCTCCTTGCATATTTATAAATTTTATATAAGATGATAAAGATAATGGCTTTAATACTAGAACATAAGATGAAACTATAAATGTAGTTTGGGTCCTGGAAAATTTGGAGAAAGGATATAGATTGGGCCGCTGTAAGGTGGCAAACCCTGTAAATAAGATGTAAATTTTAATCTAAATCTTGGTCTATGTTAAATTTATAATATACTAACTTATCCTAGGTATGGTCGCAGGCGATTAGCATGCACTAATTGATTTTTACCTGCCTTCTTGATTAAATAGTTTTCGTTAAAACCTACTCGTACTACTTCACACGGGCCTTCCCATTTTGAATCCAGGTTATTTGGATTCGGAACCTTGAGCATCACTTTATCTCCTACCTTATACTCGACAGCATTTTTGATTTTACTGTCGTATCGGTCTTTAGCCTTTTCCTTCATATTTTCGATGTTCTTTAATGCAACATCGCGGGATATTCTTCAAGTTTCAATCTCCAACGGACTAGTCGACTACCTGGATCTTTAACATTCATGAGCCATATAAGAGGTTTGTGGTCAGTTAGTATTTTGAATCTTCGACCAAAGAGATAAGGTCGAAAATGCTTCACTGCCCATACTATGGCTAGTAATTCGCGCTCGATAGTGGAATAATTCGATTCAGCTTTGTTCAATGTTCGTGAAGCGTATGCTATTGGTAAGTCTTTGCCGACTTCACCTTGAGAGAGTATTGCACCAATCGCGTATTTTGAAGCATCGGTTGTTAAATTGAACTCTTTGCTAAAGTCGGGATATTGCAAGATGGGTGTCGTTGTAAGGATGTCTTTACAGTTTTCAAAAGCACGTTGCTGTTCTTCACCCCAAACGAATGGGACGTCCTTTTTAAGAAGACCCGTCATTGGTTTAGTGAGCTTACTAAAGTTTGGAATAAATCTGCGATAGTAACCTGCAAGACCTAGGAATGACTTTATGTCTTTGCATGATTTAGGAACTGGAAATTCTCGAACAGCTGTTACTTTTTCAGGATTAGGTTTGACACCTTCGCTAGAAATAATGTGACCGAGATAGGCTACCTCTTTTCTCATGAATTCGCATTTGTCGGGCTGAATCTTCAGACCATGTTCTCTAAGGCGATTGAAGACTTCCGTGAGTTTTTGTTCATGCTCTTGGAGACTTGAAGCAAAAATAACAATGTCGTCAAGATAGACGAAACACCGTTCTCCTTGCAATCCATGGAGAACATTATCCATGGCACGTTGGAATGTAGCTGGTGCATTTTTAAGGCCAAATGGCATTCTTAAAAATTCGTAATGACCATAAGGTGTGTTAAAGGCCGTCTTAGGTACATCCTTTGGGTTCATTTCTATTTGGTGAAAACCTGAAGCTAGATCTAGTGTCGTGAAATATACTGAGTGACCAAGTTTGTCTAAAATGTCAGTTATGTTAGGTAAGGGGTAGCTATCACCTATTGTGACGTCGTTTAATTTGCGATAGTCGATAACGACTCGCCATTTCTGTTTTCCTGACGCATCTAATTTTTTTGGTACCACCCAAATAGGACTACTCCAGGGAGAGGTACTGGGTTGAATTATGTTTTGATCCAACATTTTTTGAACTTGTGCTTTGACTTCTTGCTGGTGTATAAAAGGAAATCTATACGTTTTCGTATGAATCGGCGTCTCTGAGGTTGTAGGAATCGAATGTTTTGTGTGGTTTGTAAATGTCAGAGGCTCGCCTTCGGAATAGAATATGTCAGAAAACTCATTTATGATTTTGTGAAGAGAGTCTTTTTCTTCAACATTCATATGGTCTAAACGGATAAGTTTATGAATTGTGTTAATTTTAAGACCTGAGTTAGTGGATTTTGATAAATGAATCGAGTGTTCAAGGTGTGTTTCATCTGTCACCAGTTGTGTCGCATTGATTTTAGGAATTGGTAATACTTTATCAGTATGATTTGAGTTAACACAAGTGATTAGGAATTTGTTGTTTTTAACCGCGACTAATGCAT
This sequence comes from Electrophaes corylata, assembly GCA_947095575.1. Taxonomy (NCBI): domain Eukaryota; kingdom Metazoa; phylum Arthropoda; class Insecta; order Lepidoptera; family Geometridae; genus Electrophaes; species Electrophaes corylata. The sequence continues at coordinate 5,483,182 of OX352706.1, read as the reverse complement.
TGGGGATGGTGATCCCGTCACTGATCTGTTGTTTTTCAATAATCGCACATCCATCTCGAATGTCTTCAGTGTAACACATTATGACAGTTTCTGAGCGTTGGTTTACGAGCTGTTCGTCTTCGTTACTGAAAGTTTCTTTTTCACCGATATGGAAAAGTTTATACGTTCGATCACGAATTCTCATGGATTTTGACTGGACATAGATATTAGCATTGAATTTGGACATGAAATCGTTACCTAAAATACCATCGACTTGAATATTAAGGTTGGCTACATGGAATTTGAATTTAGGAAAATTGTCCAAGGATATCTGAGCTATGCCGAAGCTCTGAATGGAAGATTGACTGCCTGAAATACCTACGATTGATACAATGTTCGATACATCTAGAGGTGCTGTTCCTATTTTTGCCATATTTATAACAGAAATAGCAGCTCCCGTATCAACAAGCAGTACAACTGGTTTTCCTTCGATGTGGAATTGGCAATGCAAGAGATTTTCTGGAGGCACGTTAAGCGAGGATATAGTGATGGATTCAGGGGATTTAGTATTTTTTGATTTAGATTTGGGTTTCGATTTTGATTTAGAGTTAAATTTGAAATTTGATTTTGGTTTTGCATTGGATTTTGTGGGTTTTGCGGAATTTGGCTTTATATTTGTTTCGAGATTCAAACTATCATTTGGTCGAATTAGATTTAGGATTTCAGTTTGAGTGCTGGCATCACAATATTGTCTCCGATAGACTGGTCTGTGTTGTGGTGCCATTGCATGACCCTCACTGTGCTGAAACATTGTCACTTGTCCCCGATGGACTGAATGAAGTGACGAATTATTCATAGTAGCTAGGGTTGGTTCTGGCTTTAGCATCCTATCCGGATTGCCTCTGTCTCGACATCCATGTTTTGGCTCGAGCAGGGGTTCGACATCAGTGTCTGGGCATTGGAGTAATAAGCTAAAGCGGTTTCCGAAGGCATGCCCATGTTTTCGGCCGCCTGTGAGTTTAAATTATTTACTCTAGTTGAAGGTGCGGGACGTTGTTGCGACACTTGTTGTACATTGTTAGGGTTTTGTCTGAGACTGTTATTATATGCACGTTTACGGCATTCCGAGATCAAATGTCCCAGTTTTTTACAATAGTTACAAACTTTGGAACTATTTCGAGACTGTTGTATGATCGAGTTTTGATTTTGTCTAGGTTCGCTAGCACGTATGTTGATTGAGCGCGAGACGTTATTTCTATATAGTGCTTGCCTAGCATAGTTCATGTTACGGATTTTTTCTTCTTGAATAGCAAAGTTTCCAGCATCAGTAAGAGAAGTTATCGATTGAACCCGCAGCATGACCCCTATGTCGGAGTTTAATCCGTTGACAAAAACGTTAAGCGCTGTTTCCTCAGTGGTAGCTACGCGACCCCGTAACGTGTCGTCGTGTATTTCGGTAGACAGTTTTTCTACGAGTTTACTCCTACATGTATTAACTCTATGAAAGTAATCGGTGATAGATTCGCTCGGTTTTTGAAATAACGACTGGAGCTCTAATTGAAGGTGACCGATAGTTTTAGTTTGAGAATACTTTTGAATCAAAAAAGCTTTTAAATCTGACCATTGGGAAAATTGATTTATGTGGACGTCTGACGAACCTGGCCCTGTGATTTTGTTTAGTGTGTAAGTCAGGAGTATATGCTCCTGAGCTGCTGACGCGAGTTTAAACGCGGAATCGCATGATCGAATGAATCGATAAACTTGTGAGCCGTTTGTGGTATCAAATTCAGGTACCATAACCAGAAGCGTCTTGAAATCGACTTCCATGGTAGCGGTTTCTACTTTTAGGGATTTGGAATCAACAGACATAATGGTATAAGCAATTTAAGAGGTTCCGTTGTATGTTAAGATGTATGAATGATCTAGTATTTTAAGGTAGGGGTAGGGTATTTGAGGTTAGGGATTGAGATTTTAGGTTTTCTAAGGAATCTGAGCGTATAAAACTATGCCACTTACCACAGTAACACAATATAAATGCGGATGCACATATTGCTCGGTTCGGCAGGGAAGATTAAAACCCTTCAGGTACCGTTTCACGCTGTACGTAGAAACGTAAAAACGTTATCCCCGTCTTGATGCGAGTCTTGTGTGTCCTACCGGCTGCGCCAAATGTTACGTAGTAAATAGCACGATCACTTTGAAAGTAACTTTATTAAATTGAAACTTATAAAAATGTGATAATATAGAGATGTGTCGAGATAGAATTACGAAATAGAACTGAACTGTTTCTTCTAAACACAAGGTTTTAAATACTAAAAGAGTCGTGGGATAATTATACATAATTAAATTAAGGGTTGGAAGTTAACAGTGGAAAAATACATGTAAACAAAAACAAGGTCCCTAAGACTAATGGGTTGTGTACGATACAATTAAGAAAAGATCCTGTTTACCTAATTAACTAAATATTTTAGCATAAGGAAGTACTACTACTTATTCTATTAACTTAATATTATACATATGAAGGGAGCTATGTAACACGCTCCTAAATCTGCACAGCAATTTGTTCGCGCTGTTTGTTTATGATAAGAAATAGCGTATAGTTTACCCTGGCTACGTGTTTTAAGATAGTTTCATACCTACTAGGCTTGGTCGCGAGGAACTGGCGCTTAGATTCACCTAGATTTAAGACGTTTCAAGATGATCCCTGCGGATATTACTGAATAAATGATTTTTGACTTTTTGACTTTTTTGACTAAGGGCAAGTTAACTGTGCTGCCCGATTTGACTCTACTACTGTTTAACGAATATTAAAAAAAGATATACTAGTGGTTCTGTGTGAACAATAGACTTCCTACCCCTATTTTACTAAATAGGGGTACAAGTTTTAGCGAGGACCTTTTTATATTTTTGTTTGCAACATTTTGTGTAGAATGAGAATTTGATTGAAATCCCCTTTTGGCGTTATATTATGTACTATTTAATATAGTTTAGTACGAGTTCAAAATATGTTATATAATAAGGTTTTTCTTCTAAGAAGCAAGACTTGTTTTGTAAACAAACTGAAAGCATTTGTATTTAATCAGAGAAGCCAACGCGAATTTGAGCACCCCAATGGAATTAAGCCTTTAAGGCGAGGGGGGCACATTTATAGAAGTGACGCATCGGAGGCAAGATAAGGCCTGCGGTAGACCTCCTCTAATTTGTTACCCATTGTGTACGTCGCGATAACTCGTTATTACAAACAACGCTCACAAATCACGAGAAACGTTTATCGCGACTGATAAGCTTTCTTACATTATTATTTATAACTTCTGTTTGCGTAACGGAATATTATTTTAAATAGGTAAGTTTAATTCATTTATGCATAGACATATACAGTGGCAAAATGTGTACCGACAGTAGAAACGTGAGCTTTTACTTCTTATCACAGTTTAGGTCTATATTTTAATTCTTTCTAAAATTAATTGAGAAAGTTTAAAAATTTCGTGAGTACTGGTGCCCAAGCATACAGCTATAGCTGTTTTGAAAGTTCATCCACATTATTTTTCACAATACTAGTTACATAAATAGAAACATAAAAAACTTATAGATACATAGAAAAAAGTACACTTAAACCAAGTAAATTGTCAATTTTAATGCGCAAACGGTACACAAAAAACATTAAATGATAAAAAAGCAAACAACTAAAGCAACTAAAGTAAAGTGGGTACTTACCCAATGGGTGTGAGAAGACTAATCCTAATAGCATCGAGGTAAACCACTAGCAAGAACTACTTGTTCCATGGAACTAACGATGTGAGCTCGAAAAAAAACAACTGTTTTATACTCGTTTTGCCAACGCATTTCTTTTTATACATACATATATATTTTATAATTTACATTGTAATTTTATTTTACATAATCATAACATGGATATTGGTGACCTACAGTGATACCATGCTATTAATACTTCAGCCAAGTAGGTATTATTTAGTTTGCATAAAACAGTTAATATTTTTGTACTTTTTCAGTGATGGTTTTTTAGGCCTAGTATGCTTATTTACTTATTTTATATTCAACACTTGATGTATCAGTAAATTGTGCAGCTATCAACCAATACCACAAAGCATAGCTCTGTCGACGTTTCAAATTGATTCTACGCAAGACGAAATAAGCTACAAGTAAGTTTCCAAGAAGTTGACTAAGCGCTAAGCATACGCCGTCATTTGCACGATAAATTATAGCAGTTTGGTGTTGTATTTACCGATCTCTCTTAAATAGTTTTACAGTCACCGATACGACACTCTGAATACAGAGCTAAATTGTTTACCTGCAGTGTAAATGTAAGCTGTAAACCTCGTCATGAATAGCTTTTTCCAGTCATTTCTATCAGCTGCCACCTTGGTCCTTTCTAAAAAGATAAATATATATAACAAAACATAATGGAAAAAAAAACGAAACACACAATGGAAATGGTCCCAATGGGAACGATTCACGGATTGTCACCAGTTTGTTGGCTAGCAATCAATTTACACATAGTGTAGTGTTGGTTACTGTAAAAGCACCCATTGGCTTTAGCCCAATAATGTCAACTGGTAATAGACAGCGCACGTGGCGCGATTTAGCGGGTGCTTCATCCCCGCTCAAGAGATTTTTCACGATTAATTTTCTACTGCAGACGCTGTCACTCCCATTTGTTGGCAGGCTCCCTTACAAAAACAGGGATTATGCCGGTAAGCCCGCTTAGCACTGGTGTCTTATATCCTGTTTGTTTGTGTTGCCATGTGTCGCTGTTTTTGTAATTTCAGCTTGAAGACCACCTACATCATGAACATGGTCTTTTGTTTCTATTTGAAACATTTATATTTTGGGTTTCAAAGATTCCACTCAAGTTAATGCACGACTTACAAGTTACTCACTAACATTCAATAGTCACAAAAAAGCAAACACTTACAAACAACTTAGAGCTTATATGTACAGCATTCAACAAATTCAATGATTCCATGAAAATAAAATATCTTGAATCGTACAAGGCTCATCGTTAGTCCGCACCTTTATCAGAACAGACATTATGGCATCCCATATCCGACTTTATTTCTTAAATTATAAATGCATCCTTTTTATCTTGGCTCTAATTGATTTGTCGCTTAGAGCCGTGTTGTGGTGCTTCTCAATTACGTGTGGATAGTCTGTCTGGGGTCCCTCTTTATGGAAAGCTACTACTATAGTAATTATAGTAGTAGTAGGTAGAAGATATTTTTAAACTGCAAAGAATCGTTTTTTTTACATTATGAAGAATGATTCAATTATAAATCTATACCGATTATAAAAAAATTTGTTCTGACTTTATTGATTGACTGACATACGCACACCTTTAAACCCTTGGTTGTAGAGACTTGAAATTTTCAGGGAATACTTGTCTTGGTGCGTAGAGGTTATTTAGAGGAATTATCGAAATTTAACTCCTAGCGGGATACAGCGGAGGTTGAAGTTTGTTAGAAAATAACTTCACGCGGACGAAGTCACAAACGTTCTGGTAATTTACTATAACATTAAAAAGCAGATCGAATGCCTATATATGCCATATGATTTCTACAAAAAGCATGTTTATTTTAATGTTTTAACACTAACTTTTTCAAATTGAAAATGGTTTCATCTAGATTTGTTTCATGATATACAATAGTTTACTAACAAGTATTTAGTTAGTATATCGTTCTTTGAACCGGGCTTTGAGTCTGGTATCGCGAACTGTCCTTCGTTATTTATGGTAGGCCAATTGATTGAATTAGTGGCCCCTGAGGCGCCCGATACCGCAGACGAGAATTTATTTCACTTCGGTTCGATCGTTTATTCAGTGAGCTTTTTCTATTGATGTCAGTTTAAATTTACTTGAGCAAGGACAGCGAAAATACACGTGATCTACTTTTAGAATGATATTCAGATCCTTCTTTGTCTACTATTTAAAAAAACTGCATCACGACTTTAATTCCCAAGCAAGGTAGATATTCTCTCCGATATCTTAGTACTAAGTACCTACACGCTGCTAGAATACTAACTAGTTTCTTCACGATGTTTTCCTTCACCGTTTGAGTGCACTGGCATTGCGCACATAAATTTTCAAATAGGAAAATCTTTTAGTGCATGACCAGATTCAAACCACCCCGGTGCCCTCTATTTTTGTAAATAAAAATAATTTCTATCCAAGATCACTATTTTACTCACTGTTTTCTTCGTAATTGAACTCTTTAAGTCCTTATACACTTTTTAAGGAGTACATCTTCCTAGTTAAGCACGAGATCTAGTTATTTTTTAAGTTTTATATCTGGATTTATGTACTTTTTATTTTGTCTACGTCATGGGTTCTTTTATCTTAGCCACGTGCGAGTGATCTGTATCGTTGTCCGCCTCACCTGACACGACCCGAGTCCGCAATACGTGACCAGCATTAGGACTTGAAAGTGCATCGGATAATATATGGCTTTGCATGATAAATGAACTGTTCGAAATTTTCTTAAATGGATTGCTTTAATCTTGTGGCTTGTGTGTTATTTTTACCTATGCAAAATAAAAGTTTATCTTATTTAATCTAATCTACTAATTATATTTTTACTAACGTAAAAAGATTCAGTATTAGCGTTGTAGTTTTTTAACTGCACGTTTGCAATTTTTTAAATATTGTCGGATTTTTTATATATTATTTTAATCGAATCTAGAAGTTATGTTTTTACGAACGCGAATGTTTTCAGCATAAATTTCGCTTGTTTACTGTATTTTTTTCTCAACTGAACTTTCAATCTTTTGAAACTTTATCAGACTTTAATGTAACCATTACAAATTCAATTCTGATAAGCCAAGAAGTTGCACATTTCAACAACATTTAGCTTAGACTGCGTTCATTAATTGACGACCGATGTGGCGCGGCGGGCGAATGTCCGCCTGCGACGCAGGAGGTTGCAGGTTCGATTCCCGCCTTGGGATAAATATTTGTACGAATCTGCAAATATTTATTTCGGGTGTTCTGGGTGTTTTCTATGTATAATAAAAAAATATCTATATATGTAATGTATTATATTAAGTATATCAGTCATCTAGTACCCATAACACAAGCTCTGCTTAGCTTGGGGCTAGATGATGCTGTGTAGATTGTTTAGCATTATTATTATTATTTATTATTATTAATTTTCAGGTAGCCACAGATGCGAAGGTTTTATTTATTCAGATACGTAATAATCCACGCAGGCTACACAACTCGTACCGGTGATTACAGAGTTTACGGAAGGATCCCTCGAATTTGAGGTAAACCTTGATCAAACTAATAAAATATTACTAAGGTACTCCATTTACAACGTATTAGTATTGCGCGTAGAACCGATGTCCGGTCTCAATATTGAATGAAGTGGTCGGCCTATACTTAAGCTCTACCCAAAACAATCAACTAAAGATGGTTAATGAATATTTTAGCAGAGGAGTTAATGAACGACGCCTTTGTTCCGTCTGATAGGTTGATTACATAGCCCGGCTTGGCTTCGGGGATTTCCTGGAATATAAAAGGAATATTAAAATTATTAAAACAGATGATGTTTAAGAACAAAGATTCTTCTTTTGTCCTATAATAAATTTTGACGAGCTACAGCAAAAGTATTGTGGTCTGCTAAAATCGATCATGAAATCTTTTCATCATTCCAGATATTTTTATAATAGATCAAAGGTACCAGAGGACCAAAAATAAACCAAAAAAACAGTAGTATTAAGGAATAATTTCCAACACAAGCCATAAACTAGCCATGCTCATTATTGCATGTCTTTCTTTATTTTTTTATTCATTCGTAATTCGATTGCGTACCGATGCTACTTTCCACCGATGGTTGCATAAATTTGACAGTTCGCGATAAGATTATCTGGAAGTCTCAATCAGGATATTTCTGTGGAGCTCGGAGTTGAGTTACTAAATACGTGAGCTGCATGTGCCAGTGCCAATTGACACTTTCAGATGAAGAGAATTGCCGGAAAAACACAAAAAGCCGGAAAATTTTGATGATTGGCAAAGATATGGAATTCTTCTGTGGTGATTATCCGTTTGAAATGTGCAAAAGACGATTTTGCAAATGATTTTATAATCAGAAAATATTTGTGTCGGACCTATAGCGTTGTGTTGGTACACAACTTGTTAACTTATTCTAAGAGTACCCCATGGTACAACAATTTGTTACTCTAAGAACAAGTGCCACTCCAGGAAATCTCGTGTGGGTTCAAGCCTGATGTAATATGGATGTGGTTGTCATAATAAATCACCAGCCGTTAATAAAATATATAAATATAAACCTTTAATAACGGACAACAAAGACAATAAAAAATAAACGGAAAAATGATTACGCCTTTTTAAAGTCGGGTTTAGAGGGAAAAAAGCCGGACGTCCCATTTACGTCCCTGAGTTCAACACGCAAACACGTGTGCAGAATTGACGCCGAGGTAAACTTAATTTGGTGGTCCCGTTATTGCCAGTGTTTTATTTAATTTTCCGATTGGAGCTTGTTCGTTATGAACTTTGTTTTAAACTAATTTAGAAAACTGTTCGCTTTGCGGCAAACGTAAGTTATTGTTTTGTTCTGCTAGCAATTAGACTACGTAACTAAAATATCCTTCTACATTATATTGTTTACTTAAGTGACACATGCAAAAGAAGATGAAATCAAACATTTAATTAATAAACAAAAGTAATTCATTAAGTTTATGGTTGTTATTTGCTTGTATTTCTTTTGAATTTTTTTGATTAGTTGTGGATGTATCTTTCACATACTATCCAAGCTGTACCTACTGGTACCTACTGATCCCTACTGATCTGTACATCTATGGGCTTGGCATTATGCTCAGTAGAGGACGTCTTACGGCTGAAATGATGATGATGTTGACAATAGGTGATTAGTGCAGTTAGATATCTAAATCCCAAATCATCAAGAAGCAGGCTTGATCCGCAAAAGCAAAAGGCCTACTGAGTCGGCGCGAAATGTCATCATCGTAGAGGGGGACAGTAACCCTGGCAGCTTTGCACGGGGAGGTTGTGTCGCCCTACGGTCTGAACACATCGCGATGCGCGGAAATTACGAACAAAACTCATTATTTACCTAGGCGACCATATCGTCGGCGAAAAATAAAAAAAATGTCCACGTAAAATAGATTTTTTCGACTCGTGGTGCTATGAGACTGAGAGTATGTGGTGTAAAGTGCTAAGTGGTGATAATCAGTAGTGTCAAGTATGATTGCAGGTCCAATTAAAACGTGCCCATGGAACCAGTTCAAGATTATAGTGATTTTGCATCTTTTGCTGTTGCTGCCTTCCACAAAAGGTAAGTGTAAAAAATTGGTCCCGATAAAAAAATACGGTCTCGTTTTCGCCATCGTTATTTTGCAAATAATTTAAATTGGCAGAGACATAGAGATAAGCAATCTTTTATGCTTTAGTTTTTTACCTTGTTGATTTGTTTTTGCTGAGATATTTTTGGTTGTTGTCTCATCTAATTAGTGCATCCGTTACTAATTTACTGTCATGTTGATAATATGATTTTTGAATGATACAAACTATTGTCCGTAGCTCAAAGCCGCGCGCCGCGAATTAAAGAGCACCCAGCAGACACTATAGTTGGAAGAAGCGAACCTGCTACTCTGAGATGTGTATCTGAAGGCAAGCCCAAACCAACAATTCTATGGTACAAGGATGGATCCCCGCTCTTGCCTAATGACCACCCGCATAGAGTGCTACTCGAAGATGGATTGCTATTTCTAAGGTGAGTCACTGTATTTATTTCTGTTGAAGATGTTAAACAATAAGCTGTCTATTTATAACAATGTGAGATAACTATGCGGGTGACCGCAAAGTCTTAGAAATGAACAGAACAAACCAAACCACCTTATTATTTCCATTTTTTTATCTTTTTATTTTGTCAGCGTTATGTCGTCCATTGTTTTCCAATTTCGTATGTTACAGCTGTAGTAGCATTTTTTTTATATTTTATCATACACACATGTTATTAGTTTATTTTCTATTGTTTGTTTTATTAGATTGTTTGATTAAAAATCAATGCTTAAACAGCGATTTTTAGCAGGTATGCTAGAATTGCAATGTATTTAACACTAAGAACGAGTAAGGCAGCATTTATTTTAAAATCACGGATCCCCACTTTGTAGTATTTGGGTAAATTTCAAATGCAATTTGCAATGTAATTGCTCGTGTAATTTCCCCGTAGGGTTGTTCGGGGTAAGAAGGAGACGGACGAGGGTGTGTACTGGTGCGTCGCACGCAACATTGTTGGCGAGGCGGTCAGCAGAAACGCAACACTCACCATTGCTGGTAAGTGACAACTTACTCCAATTGACGGTTGTCCAGGAAGAAAATGTATAGGGGTAGTTTTCATATAGCATGAGTTTAGTATTTTCCAACAAATATAGAGCGTAATAATTTACTGATGTGTACCGTTCTGACGGAGGTTTATATAATAAATTTATGAGCACATTACCTATTACAAAATTAGGTCGACAGCGTATCGGTATGCATCCCCATACAAAGGAGATAGTCGTGACTTTGCCTGCATCCCACACGGTCTACTTGTGGGGTTATCGTTAAATTAGTTTTATATTACTGTACTAGCAAAACGTGCGCGACTTCACCCGCGTGAAGTTATTTTTATACAAACTTTAACTTCCGCTGTATCCGTTTAGGGGTTGCATATCGGGAATTCTTTTCTTACTAAATAAACCTTTACGCACCAACACAATTATACCCTAAAAATTTCAATTCTCTATGACCGGTTAGGCTATACGATTATTATAATGTCAGTAAGTAAGTCAGGACAAACATTATTATAATTGGTATAGGTTTAATATTTATTGTAACAATAAAAGAGAGGTAATTCTCAAAACCGCAAAATTTGCTAGAAAGTTTTTCACTGACAATGTTGATAAAATGAATTTACCACAAAAGCTAATAAATGTTCAATCCTGGTTTAACACGAGAGCTTTGATATTTGGCACACTTCCAAATGTATGTCTATCCTACTTGAAATCTTTGATCGCAAAATACAATAGATTTTTATATTGTTATCCAAGTAAAGGTTTTTTTTATGGTGACCTGCTCCAGCTTCACTCAAGCAACTGAAGCACATACATATTTTGCGAAAGTCAATTTAGCCACTTCCTTAGTAAAAATATAACAAAAATCTTTCAGGTTTTTTTTTAAATTATGTTATGTAACTTGGTAACAAAGATCAACAACAAACAGATTTTTGTAGATCAGATTCTACAAAGATTAGAAAATCTGATCTGATTTTCTATTTTCTTCCCGATTGGGGACAGCGTGGGTAGGAATCCCAACCCTGAATTATGAAAAACTTAACTACCTACCTAATTTTTGAATAAAATATTATTATTTGATTATTTTGATAAACATGGTCTGATAGATATTTTTTGTCTATAGTTCTACGGGATGAATTCAGGACTGAACCGCGGGATGTAAAGGTTGCTTCAGGTGAACCAGCTGAACTAGAATGTTCGGGCCCAAAAGGAGTGCCCGAACCTTCCGTACATTGGACCAAAGACGGACAAACTTTAGATGTGGACCAAGGGAACGGACGGTAATATTAATTATAAGCTACGGCCAAACAGGGGTGACTAAAATACGATAATTATTCTTTTTTCAAAAGCACTATTACAACAATTTATAAAACTGAATACAGTTTTATCATGCACTGGTTTAGAAGACACGGCTAGAAAGAGTTATACACCATAACAGTTTACAGTTTGTGGGAAACCAAAGCTTTGTATCGGTCAAGAAATGGAACTATTATTTCAGGATATCGATAGTAGATGGTGGTATCCTAAAGATTCAAGAAAGTCTTCCATCAGATAGCGGAGTGTATAGATGTGTAGCCTCAAATGTTGCTGGAGAGAGGCAGTCACGCCCGGCTACTATACTCGTGTTACGCAGACCGCATTTTCTAGTGAAACCTAATAACATAACTGCATTACTGGGACAAAATGTTGAGTTTCACTGCCAAGTAAGTTCATATTTATCTTAAAAATGGCCGATTTTCCAACCGCTTCAATTTACTTGGGTATTTTAACCCAACACAGTTAGTTTTATTCATAAAAGCCTGTTTTAACAAACACCTCTTGATGTTCGTCTATGTCTTGTACATAGAAAAAAATAATTCAAATAAAAGAAATCAAGTGGCATACACACATACACTTATAAAGATAATCAATATTTGTTTTTTCATACACATTTTCATATCGGTGCCATAATATACAAATTATATTTCACGCAGTTTGAGTTCCAGTAGGTACCTTAGTTTTTGTTTCATAGGCATCCCCGGAATCAATTGTGTCAGTATCATGGCATCGAGACAACGGCTCTTTGTCACCGTACGCCATTGTTCGTAGAGGATCTCTGAGGATAGACAAAGTTGTGGAATCTGATGCAGGAATATACACATGTCGAGCTGAAAGTCAAGCTGGAAATAGCGTAGCAAGTGCCACACTAACTGTACACTGTAAGTTTTTTTTTTCCTAGCCTATTTTGTTTTATTAATTTTGTAAGATTTTTTTAATAAATTGTATATTAATGTCACTCTGATTTACTTTTAATTCTTTTTTTCTCCATATTTTCTTTCAGTTTTGTACATTTTTTTTTGACACAGCTGATTTGATGTTTTTTTCAGCTTTACCCCATTTCACAAGAGTGCCTTCTGACCAAACGGCTTGGGAAGGTGAAGCCGTGTCTTTTCCATGTGAGGCGCAAGGATCACCGAGGCCTATAGTATTTTGGACAATGGAAGGTTCTCAGGTAACTTTTTCTGATTTCGATGATTTCAATGATTAGCAATTTACAGTTAACAACACTTTATAATCATGAAACACAAACCCGTAATCAAAGTTTTGAATAATGTGGCACATAATGGAATAAAAAACTCAAACTATTAATCATCTTTTGTTGCTGACTGTACCTACGGCTGCACCTTTGTTCATAATACATTTATTTACTTTCGTCACACTGGGTTATCTTATGAGTATGTAGGTTATCTACAGTTTTTGTTTGTCAGTTATTTGGATCAAATACACCTTCGTCAACCAGGGGCCTTATTCTCGTATTGAAATTACGTCAAGTTCAAGTTTCGACCTCCAATGGTAATTCTTTGAAACTGACATTTCAGGCAAGCCTAATTTAGTTTTAATCTCGTCTCAGATTCAAAAAATACGGGTTGGGCCTCAGGTAAATTCATGTTTTGTTTCAGGAACTAGTTTTTCCAAAAAGCAGTCATGGCACCAGCTCTTTATACTTAGACCGTGTGATGACTAAGCACGCAGGCCGACTGACCTGTGTGGCTATTAGTGCAGCGGGTAGCGCGTCACATACTGCTACTTTGCAGGTAAATATCTTCGGAAACTTTCTAAGCCACTGCTTATAAGACTCAGTTCTGATTGACAAAATATTTTCAGGTTTTAAGAAGAGAAGCTAACGCCTTCAATTTTGATTCGGAATCTTCTACATCATACCCAGAATTGGGTAAACCTCAAAATCATCCTCCGATGACACAGTATGAGCTCGTTCAGGCAAGACGATACTTGCAACAAGATGTTTTAGTTTTACGAAGAGTAGAAGGAATATCAGCTACTACGTTAAAAATTGTTTGGGATGTAAGGATATCACATTAGCTAAAGTATATTATGAATTTATCTTCGAATGTTGGAGGTAAAATGAGTCTTATTTTCAGGTCTTGACGGATTACAATGAATATTTAGAAGGTGTTAAAATATGGTTCAATGGCACTTCTCTAAATCGAAAAGCATTAGATATAAATAGCATCCAACATTCCAATGTATCATTTAGCATAAAAGATTTTAGAAAATACGAAAATTTTACAGTGACCACAGTTCATAACAGTGGTTCATCTAGTCACGTTTTAACTGGATTATTGCCTTACGCCCAATACGATGTATTTCTTATGCCATTTTACAAACTGCTGCTAGGCAAACCATCAAATTTAAAGTCTGGGTTTACTGAAGAAGACGGTAAGCACTCAAGTTCCCATTTACTTAATGCATTTCACTGCGAAAGTACGAGTTGCTAAGCTATATGTGTATATTATAGTTCCATCAGATCCACCGCAAAGTGTTACCGCGGGAGTGATAAATGTGACGTCCGCTTGGATTCGTTGGGATCCACCCCCAGTGCATACATGGAATGGGGAAATTTCAGGCTATTTGGTAAGTTCTTTTTGCTCTGCCGTATTATTGTGGGAGATTTAATTTTATGGTACATTATTTTCTGTTTTAGATTGAAGTAAGAGTTGGAGGGACGAGTGGCGGTCGAGTGGTGGGTCAGATGTCGCTAGGAGCACAAACCCGCGCAGCAGCAGCCAGCTCGTTGCGCACCGGGGGGCGATACAGTGCCCGTGCTGCTGCGGTCACGCGCCGTGGTCAGGGACCTTTCTCTGCTCCTGCCCTCATACACATGCTACCTACGCACTCGCAAAGACACTATGTGCAGTAAGTGACTAAGCTACACACTTCAGATAAATTTACAGCACAATTCCTACTCAAAAACAAAAATAAACAAACACTAGATTTCCATGCGCTCACTTTTTCAGCTTCTTTTTGATTAAGCGCGCACAATGTAGACGTAAAAGAAGCTCTATAATACGTATTGAGTAAACTTTCATTAAATACAACTCTTGAAAACGTCTGAAACCAAATATTTGTTTCAGAACGGAACCAGCAACAGACAAGGCAATTAAGTCGATGTTCCAGGAAACCTGGCTCTTAGCGCTGTGTCTTACTTTGTTGGCACTTGTAGTGATCGGCGGCGTTGTTATTGCTTTTATTACCAGGCGCAATTCTAAGCAGAGGAAGAATCAAAATAATACCGGTAGTTTATTTTAAATTTTTTGTCAAAATATTGATGCTGTAAAAATGAATACACGTTTTAAAATGTAACAAATCATCGTATTTTTAGCCACCGCCATTGCTAATGCACAGCAATGTTTGCTTGGAAAGGAAGCCGTCTGGCTGAGAGAAAGACCAATGTTTGAAGGTTCCACTGAACCTAGGATAGAAATATTAAATTGCCACCAGAGTCTGCTTAGAGGTAAGAACTTGTCATAGGTAAATAAATCTTAATGTTTTATGGTGCCAAAATCTTACATGTTTTCTCTCACTTGCCAGGGGGTAGTTCTATGGCGACAATGGCTATGGAAGCAGAATATACACTGCCACAACACAGCAGTGCAATGAATTCAATCCCTGAAGAAACACATCGAAGGAACCCACCTGAACCTTATGCGTCGAGTGCCATATACACCGAACTAAACTACCAAGTGAGGAGTAACATAGACCAACAGTACCATTTGGACATGCCGTTCACTAAAAATGATTTTCAAGATCACACAGACGCTGAAGATTCATGCGTGAAGTGTGCGGTCAGCCCAGGGTCCTATGACAATAGTATGGTTCGATCTTATGATAGCAACCAATACTCCAACGAAGAGTGCTCAACATGCTGTAGAAGCAGTAGCTCCACCCTCACTAAAGAATACAGCGAAATGACTAAATGTGGTAACGATGAAGAGAACATGTCAATAGAAGAATGCCCATCTTGCAAGACTAACCAATCTAGATCGTCCAGTAATCACGAAGCTAATAAGGAATGGGCGATGGCGGAGGTAGAGTACGATTACCCTCAATGGCATTGGTTAGCGAGGGAAAACAGTTTCAGGCAGCAGGGGCAAGAAGTGGGGTACTCTAGTGCGGGGAGGAGCGACCAAAGTAATTGTAGAATGAATTTGTGTGATATCCTGCCGCCGCCACCCTACGAAAGGTAAACCATTTAGTAACATTCATCAGCATTTCATCGGTTCTTATTTGAAACTGATAAAAATCAAATTGAAAAGATATGCGATTACTAATCGATACAAATACTAGTTGCGATCAAGCTTTATTAGCAACTACAGGTTATAATAATAATGTTCGTAATTACCTTTTAATTGTTCTAATATTGTGTTCTTTCTTATAATGTACTTACTTAATTCTTATTTTACAGAGAATCGCCATATCACAATATGCAAGCATTCGCCAATCACTCAGGGGCATCAGGTTGTTCAGGTCATACGTATAGAAGTTAGTTTTAGTTCTAAGTAATATCACTAGTACGTAATACAAGCAATACAATGATAGTAAAATGTATATTTGTATAAAGTATTTGCATATTCTGAACGTTAAATGGATGCCATCACACCGTCACGTAATAAAATATTCGAGCGCCTACGAGTATTTTAGCTATGCGTGGCTGAATGCAAGTTGATTTTAATTGAAAATGCCTCACAGTTATTTTATTGGAGTGCCCTGTTTGTGTATGTAGCACACTTCGCATTATTGAGAAATAAACAGGACTTCAAGTATGATAAGAATGCATATATTCTATATATTCTTAGTAACGGTTTCATAAAACTTTAAAACGTTCTTTTTATTAAAACAATCATGTCTACAAATTATATTAATCTATAAGGCTACTAAAGGTATAAAAAACATTTTTTTATCATTTATCTAAAGGATTTTTTAACAATATGTTTAAGACAGACTTAAAGATTAATACAAATAATAATATTACAGCACAAAACTTAATTGTAACAAGTTAGGTTAGTAGGTATTTTATCTTTAACGTTTATGTAGTAATATTTTTTAAATGTTGATTTCAAGGGTCACTTTCTTATTGTAGCAAGTTTTAGTATGAGTAGATTATATGTATCATTATGTAGCTAACTAGGCATTTCTAATAACTAGACAACTTTTTGTGCCATAACAGAGTCCGTAGGTAATTGATTTTCTCATTATTTTTTGCGTCTATATCATTAGCAGGTACTTAAAGTTACGTGTCGGTGTGATTGACGGCCTATGGAGATTGATTGTAGTTTTTGTGTACGTGTATCTAATTCTAATAGACTGCTTAGGTAACGCAGGCGATTAGTTTTTCATCTCTATCTAGTGACTGTGATATAGTATAATTTCTTACCCAATTTTTACGTTTTGTAAATATTTTGAAATGTTTGATAAACTTTTACAATTTTATCGCAGTATTTATTAAGTAGGTAATTTAGTAATATTTTTCAGAGTTAGTGACGTACTGAAACAAAATTCCTATGGTTAATAATGATGTATCGAAGGTCATAACTCTTATAAACAGGCCAGCAATATTATTAAAGTACATTTTTTATCTGTATCTGTCTATTTTTACCTTTTTCTGTTTAGTACTACACAGCTCCTTATATAGAAGCACTACTGGAACAGCGCGTGACTTTCTTCGCTTTGTACAAACTTCAACAACGTATCAGCTCTCTAGGGTTTAATTTTAGGAATTCTAAGATCAGGAATCAAGGGAGACAAGTCGTTTTGCTTGTCGGATAAACTTAATTTTATTGGCTTATGCTATACTGACGATCTGTACTACTAACGGGCTAACAGGTATAATAAATCAGTATTTCAATCAGTCAGGACAAGGATTCTTGTTATAGATAGATTACAAATACTGCCGTGCTTAAATCTAAAAATAATCTTGTACTGAGAAGCGGGATGACTATAACTCAACTTTTAACAAGCAATTCGCAAGTTTATTGACCACTAAAGAATTTAATTGGTCGGATACACCCCTGAGTAGGGCAATTAATTCTTTGTGTACCGGCATCGGCCGCAATAAATGTAGCTAGGTGTCGTAAAGTAGCGTGAAAAAATCCAACTGGCTTTATTTTCAACTTCGACGATATTTGCTTCGATTTCAATCTATCTATAGCAATTATAAACTATCTATCTATATCTATACCAATTATATGAAACTTTATCCTGACTGTCATATAAACAATAGACAGCCTCAGCCACTGCTCGCAGAGATTCTAAATTTCAGAATACCTATGTTGATCTTGATGTGTAAAAGCGTTCTGGGGAAAAATAATTCGGGTACAGCCGGGGTATGTATGAAAATGACTTCATGCGGACGGAGTCGCGCGTGTTTTGCTAGTTAATAAATAAATGTTAACAGGCAATTCACGCAACGCCCTCTTGAACAAAATTAAGTAGTTTCACAACGTGTGGAAAATTCTAGATTCAACGTTGTTGACGTTTTGTGTGATCCAGTTTTAAATTGTATATTTTGTATTGCTGTAGATAACAACAGTTGAGAGATAATATTTATGGGATTATAGTAGCATTTAAAATGTTCATTAATGAAACTGCTATAAAAGCAATGTGCTTAGGTATTATAATCAGACAAATCACAGAAATGACAACAAATCTTAGAAAAGGTTCCTTTTTGTTACAGGCTAGTGCTTACCGCTTTTAATGGCGTTATTCTCTAACCACTAGTGTTTCAAAGCTTCAAATAATTACATTTGTAATCAGCTTTCCTCATAAATAACTGAACACGTATTGTGCGTGAGTCGCAGGCTGCGTCGGAAGGGCGTTGCCATAGCAACCAGGCTTCGCTCACCCTCAGTGCACCCTTGTTATTAATACCCTCAATAATTAAACTTGATTGCATTTCTCACCAGGTGTCGGATACCTCTTGTCAAATTGAAGTCTGACGTATGGTGGAGATATTTAATTGGATCACTTGAGTCTTTTATCTACCTCTTGACAGCTTAGTTGAAAGGACAACGAAGTGTGGGTTCAGAAAAGGCTCCGTGTTTCCTTAAGGAGGTGGTATCCGCCAACGAGAGGTTTTCTCCGTGTTATTTCTCTTTGATGAGTGAGTATAAATGTCCAAAAAAAATATATATTGCTTATTAAAGACTAAATTTTAATTTGAACAATTGAAATAATTCTAACTATATTATTACTATATGAAAAAAATATCCAAAGTGAAGCAATTTTTATTTTAAATTTGGTTATTTCTTCTAAACGGTATTGATTTTTAGTATTTTTTTTTCACACAAATATTTGTCAAAGTATTTATCACAAAGTGAACAATTGGCAGTTCGAACTAATAATTCATTAGGCTACAAATAATTATTTCTTGAATGCGATATGAAATGGAATGCGTGCGGGTCCCTGTGCGGGCGACGGGCGGCAGTGCAACTCAGTATGGACAGACTCCTCAAAGTCGTTGGTGAGTAGGTACCACCGCCTTAAGAGGCCACCTAATGTAAACCGAACATCTCAAAACGTGCAATTCAAAGTGTTACTACCACTATACCTATATCAGCCGCCAAGCCTTGCATTGTGTGATCAAGTTTGAAGGGTAAAGGCACAAGACTTTACACCAGTATACCTCAGGTTGATGGACGTAGGGTCGTAGGGCACGTACATAACGTGCGTGACAAAGAGATACTTTGTTTAGGTGATGGTTACCACCTAACATCAGGTGGGCCATTGCTTGTTGAACCAGTAGTGGCATTAAAAAAACAAATACACACGTTATGTCATCAACCTTAATAAGTTCACTGCTGAACATAAGTCTCACTCATATTTGGGGGGTATGCTATAGTTACCACACTTGACAGGAAGATTGATGACCGGCAGTGTCGGTGTTGGTGTTTAGTCTTAAGAGAAGCTACTGCTTAACTCCTGAGGACTCTTATAATACAATACCATCAAATTCAAGTTTCGATCATGTCAATCTCGGAATGGTATTCTCCAAAACTGACATTTGTTAAATCGGCCGTTTTGACATCACGAAATTCTAGTTTCAGTCTCGTTTAAGCTCCAAAAAGATACGTGAGTTGGGCCTTTGGTACGTTCCGTTATTTCCTCTTTTGTAATTTATGGTAGGTAATGGAAGGGTCTTATTATAGGCCGGGGTCACTACGACTACATACGTAATTTCGTAAAATAAAGCTCAAAACTACACGAGTTCAACCGTGGTGTGGCGCCTATTATCGCCGCTTTTTTAGAAGGTTGGTCGCAAATAAGTGCGGTTAATAAAAATAATACTTTTTCTGTATATAAAACAACAAAACGCTATAAAGTTAATACGTATTTTTGGTCAGATATAACATAGGAGTTTTTTTACATGTTAAATAAACATTTTTAGACAACAACTAAAAAAAACTTTTTAAACTATCATGGTTTTGATCAATATTTTGGATAGAAACGGGATATTTACCATGATTTTTGAGTTCGATTGTTTCCCGACCCGTGTTCGACCCGTGATCATGGCGCATGCAACTGTGCCGAAATATCGGGAAACAATCAAACTCAAAAATCATGGTAAATATCCCGTTTCTATCCAAAATATTGAACTAAAAAAAACTTCACAAAGAAAATATTCTTTATTATTACGTCCAACTTTTACCTTATTATACCAACCCATTGACAGCCGTCACAGCTCAGTTTGTAGTAGCCCTGACTTCTGCGCTGAAGGTTGTGGATTCGATCCCCACCGAGAACAAACATTTGTGTGATGAACATAGATGTTTGTTCTGTGTCTGGGTGTTTCATTGTACTCTAAGTTTATATTAAAAAAATATGTAAGTATTCTATTAATCATCGGGTTCCCTTATTAGGTACAAGCTATATTTATTTTGGGATTATAATGATGTGTATAAATGCCCACAATTATTTATGATTAATATGGTAACAATTAACCTATTACGCCATTTCTGTTTTTTTTTATCGTTATTTGATTTTTGAAATCAGAGAGCAACCAAACGCTGAAGAACGCTATTATTATGCTCCAAATCACACATTCTCGAATTTCCATTCCATTTTCATTCAACAATTCAACTCGATAAAATATTCCGTAAAGCCACAGAATTAATTTACATGGACACACTGAATATTTTTTTTTTTTTTTTCGAACGGACTAAAATGCTGGTATAATCGCCTAGCGATTTCCGACAGCGTTACCGGGCACACACTGAATAAGTTGTGAAGTCACATTTTACTGCGCAATACTCGTACGTGCCCTACTTCAATCACACATCTCCTGAGTGCTCGTGAATTTTTATTTTGCTTTATTAATCAACGCTCCCCTATGAGCAATTTTTGGTGTAAAAACCTCTTTGATACGCCCTAAAGTCAAGAGGCGGGCAGACAGAGAAAAATTGAAGGGATGCCAGTGGCTTCGTTATGAGAAACTTGTAGTGCGGGAGCGGTCATGGTTTCCTTATATCATACAAAATGACGTCAAACACAAAGAGATTTAGATTTTTTTAATAAATAAATAAAGATTTGAGGGCATATCGCACTACAACATCTAACCCTAACTAAGTAAAGCTGCTGGGCAAAGCTATAGGAACTAGATGACTGATAGTTTTTTAAGGATATACATATAACTAGACAAATATCTTATAGGCCTACAGCTAATAATTCTAAAATAACTAAATTTGATTCCGTAGGTATATTCCGATTTTTACGTTGATTCATATTTTTGTATTGCTTATATGATTTAGTGTGCAATAAAATATTATTGATTTATTATTTATTTAATAATAAATGTCAGTTGCAATGGAGCTATGTAAGATTCGGAACATTGCACATCATATAAGATTTCCTAACCAACCGGCTAACAGAAACTTTAGATAGTGTGCAGATCACCTGACAAAGAAAACATAAAAAAATTTACCTGTAAGTCTATTTCTTGTAACGAAGTTTCTTGTGTCGTTTGTGTTTGAGTCGTTTTGAGTCACGTTACTCGGCATGGTAGGCAACGACAACTTAACTGCTACAGAGTTGCTCCGCACAAAACGACGATAAGAAACTTCATTTATCGTTCTAAGAATATTATCTACCATAGTACTACGAGTATGACGTAAACAAACAATGACTTGCTCCCGAGCTATACACAGGCTTTGTTATGAGAAACTGTGAAGCCATCGGTCGGAGGTGAGACAGGGAAACAAATGAATGCCGGCATTGTTAAGCTAAATTGCGTTGAGAGTATCATTTTTAGGATTAAATCACATGACAGTGATAAAGTTCGAAGACTTTTCTTGTTTAGATTAAAATACTAAAATAATCTGTACCAATAATTATAAGAGTTTTTGTCCTGACTGATTGACTATCTGACCACCATCACTGGTTGTAGAGACTTGAAGTGTATTTAATGAAAATCGAACCATACAGCTCAAAAAGCAGAGCTACTTCCAACTGAGCTGTGAGGGCTGTCTAATTTTATTGAAGTTTCTAGAATATTCGAAAACCATGTCAAATTCTGTTGTAATTTACGTCAGGTTTATTCCTTGATTTGGGCACCATCCATCTTGTCTAAGACCTTGAGCCAAATTCTTAATTACATTTTGCTACCATTAATAACAGTCATCACGATTTAGGGAAGTATGACATTTACTAGAACAAAAAATACACATTGCGCTGGTATTCTTAGATGAGAGTTAGGAAAATAATAATAATAATAACAGACAGTGACAGATTGCAATTTAGATTCTGGCCTTATCGGGATGTAACCCAAAAGAACTATTTATAAAATATAGTTAAAATAATCGTTGGCATCATGCTAAAGGATTTTAATGACATCATCCAAAAATTTATTCAGACTCGCTGAAAATAAATCCATCCACTGGTTCATTGTACGGGACTTTGTTGAAAAAAGTCACGAACTTTGGAAAATAATTACAAAAAATATCCGTAAAATTATAAAACAGAGACGAGGGTGCATGAATTATCCATTAGGTAGGTAAGTACCTCCAAAAATATTTAACTCCATACTGCTCTGATAGTAAAATAAGCTTTACTGCTTGGATTATAGAATTCAGATTCGAAGTGCGAGGGTTAGTCTGGCTGAAAATGAAGAAAATCATCTATAAAACGTAGCACTGGATATTAGTAGTATTAGATATCTGACTCCTTGTCTTGTACGTATTAAAGTTTCAATAAAATGACACTATTTGCTTCGTCATTTGTTGCCACGGTATATACGTTAGGTCTGGTACTAAAAAACTCAGCGTGTCGTTAGAATAGTTGAAATAGTTGAAAAAACAAAACACAGTGCGTTTTGTTTTTTGCATTAAGTTCCAAATTAGATCAAAGGAGACAAAACATGGTGTAACTATTTCGAGATTACGACGAGTTTATTAGGAGTAGAGTAAGTTTCTGTGTGAAACAGCTGTAGTGAATACTTTTATGTGCTCTGTGGTACTGAGGACTGGAGGTACCTTTGGAGCCATAACTCGTCCTCGTTCGCTGGGTTCCTTATATTTATGGGTGCAGATAAGGCCTACAGATGGCGGCCGCGGAGTTTTCCGTCCCCTAATACTTGTTGAGTTACGGTTTCCAATTTCCAGTTCTGCACTTCAGGTGTGGAAGGTCTCAGCGGATTTGAGTCGAAATTTGAAGCTTAGAGAAAACTGCAAAAAAAAAAGCTTCATGACTTTAATCCCCGGCATGGTAGATATCCCCTCTGGTCTTACAGGAAATCCTGCTCGAGATTCTTCGAGGATGTCTAAGGAGGTACTCAGAGGTACGTTCAAATATTACATTTGGTATCCCACAAAAGGTAATTGAACTTTTCGAGATTATTTGGGGTAGTCGAAGGTACGTCCAAATATAATAATGAAAATTAGCATTTATACTCTGCAGATAGTTGGTATTCTATAGGTTACATAAGTTGCAGTTTTTGTATGATCCTTTACAATTTAATAATTATGTAAATAAATAAGCTTTAGTGCAGTGCTAATTATTTCCTCTACACCGCCGGTTCTGGTGTACTTATACAAATTATCCAAAAATATCACAAAATTATATAAGTACAAAGCTGGTACTGGTCTGGTCTTCTTTTTTCTGGTCGAAGCGACGCGTGACCCGAGAGCTGGTGAGTATCTGGCACAACGAATCAGCATTGCCATTCAGCGTGGCAATGCAGCCAGTGTTTTGGGAACGCTTCCGATTGGCACTGATCTGGATCAGTTGAGCTACCTTTAGATCGTTTGCAACGGTCTTTAGATAGCTCAACTGTTTCAAATGTATTTTGTACATACCAATTATAAATACTTGTATTAGTCATAATTTTCTTTGTAAATAAACACGATATATTATATAAGTACATTATTTTATCAAATACCTTATAATTCTTAATTTTCTAGCAATTATCAGAAACCCAAAAACATTAGTCACGGGTGAACAGAATCAACAGAATTATGACATCGCCATAACGTGACGCGCCGGGGTCACGCAACGAGCTTACTCATACTAACTCTTTCTTAATCCATGCCACGGTTCATACTAGATATGTAGTAATCCATGGCACAGGTTCGGTAATAACTATAAGTTAATCCATGACAGGTGCCTGTTTTTTGGTGATTTATAGGACAACGCGTACCATGACTAATGCGGGTTTAAATAGAAGCTTTGTCTATGTAAAACGTGGAGGCATGATTGTAATTTACATCGCTGTGATGGAAAATGTCTGTGATTATAAAGGCTTTATTTATGTTAGATCTAGTTGCTGAATTTTATTGCTTTCTATAAAATACTTTAGTGGATATTTAACACACCGCAAATCTAGCACCAAGCTGGTGGCGTTATGCCCTCTCTGGAAGGTGATAAAACACATATTTTTAGAGTTCCGTCCCCAAAGTGTAAAACGGGACCCGGATTACTAAGACTCCACTGTCTGTCAGTCTGTCTGTATGTCAGTCCGTCTGTCACCAGGCTGTATCTCATGAACCTTAGTTATAGACTAAGAATATGTTATAGAGTTGAAATTTTCACAGATGATGTATTTCTGCTGCCGCTATAACAACAAATACTAAAAAACAGAAGAAAATAAATATTATGGTGGCTCTCATACAACAAACGTGATTTTTTTGCCATTTTTATTGATGATCTTTTATGATTTTTTGGGCGGCCTTACCGCTAAAAGTGATGTCTTCCAGACAACCTTTAGATGCTAGCTAAGAAATTTGCAGAGTGGTCCCTTCTGCCGCCCTTCCCTGGAAGAGCCTTCCACAAATGTTCTACTACAAAACTACTTTAAAAACGCATTGGGTATAACATACGTTCATATACCAGTTAAGCTTAGGATTAGAGAAACGACGGTGATTAAACCATACTAACCCCGTTAAAATTAATCCCAGCTACTAAACTGATACAACCCAAAAGTTTGAACATTTCACCAACTAATTTGAAGTTTGGTCCCGTTTCATGTCCCGCGGGATTCGATGGGAAGCCGTTAAGTTATAAATAGACGGCGTATGCAAATGAATTCTATTTATAGCATTATAATACTACAGTAAATCTAGATGGCATTTTTTATTGACAATTGATTACCACGAACTGAGATTTAACTAGAGATATTTATTATTAGTACACGAATATACAAAAAAGATACCTTTTTCTGCCGCTGAGCAGCATTGCTTTGTTCCGGTACATCCAGGTGAAATTACAGGCACATTAACACTTAGTATGCTTCAGGTTGATGGGTGCATGGGAGTGCATCGCAGGGCAAGGTAATGCTTTGTTATAGGTGACGGTTACCACTTACCATCAGGTGGTGTATCTGCTTGGTACATGAAAAGTAGTATATACATAGTTATAAAACTTTTTAGCCAGAAACACAAACCAAACTTAATTTGTTTACAAAACAATAATACTAAACCATAAAAAATCCTTAAAAAAGGGAAAAATATCTAGCTGGCTAAGTATAAAGCACCTCGTTATGAAAGCTATAGCCAATTTTCAGTGAACCTTAAATATTCAAGCCCCACTATCGCTGCAAAGAGCCTCACTAACGACCTTATCACTGGAAGGAAAAGCCGTCAGTTGAAAAGGTTGGAAATACGACGAGACTAGAGACGAAAAAACGTTTCCGACGATGTTCGTACGCAGTACGATCACTTCAACTTGAAATAAAACATAAGTTCTAAGTTTTGGTTATTCTCGCTTATCCCCACATTGTCGACTACTATATCGGTACCAGAACATTCGACAATTTGGCTAGTTTTGCTTTAGCTTACTACATCAAAGAGTTAGCTACATTTATTTAATGCAAACACGCTAACTGCGTACTCAATAATGTAATTATAAGCATTACTTTCTGAGTCTTGTCGTATTAATGTTGGTACTAGGACATTCGACAATTCGGCTTATAGATATAGTATAAGCATTATAACCTGTATCGTGTCGTAATATGTGTGATTTATACTGAGTCGCACATCTCTTCATGCCCTTATTAACAGTAAGCTGTGTGCCTGAGACAGGGTTTCGATGGAGTAGGTAAGCTACCTAGCACCTATACCATGCGTACAGCTGACTAAATTCACAGAAAAGACATGGTCCTAAGTTATAAACAGAGCTTGTGTTATGGGTACTAGATGACTGATATACTGAATATAATTAATATATTACATACATAGATATTTTTATTATAGATAGAAAATACCCAGAACACCCGGGATAAATATTTGCAGATCGCACAAACATTTATCCCAAGGCGGGAATCGAGCCCGTAACCTCCTGCGACGCAGGTGGACATTCGCCCGCCGCGCCACTTTGGTCGTCGTATTATTCCCTAGTGTCGTGTCGTACTATGTACGAGGACATTCGACAATTCGCGATCCCCTGCCATGATAGCGCACACGGCAGCCGATGGCAACGCGGGGCGATACACAGAACGTAACACACCTATTTGTAATTTACTTAAAAATATGGCTGCAGATAAACTGGCAACCCTCTTTGACGGCTAATTCTGTGTAAAGTGTCGGTTTCAAACGGTCTGAGTTTGTTTGTTGCCTTATCTGCTATTGTAACCGATGTGAATTAGTTTGAATGTCTTGAGTGAGAAATTGTTTGAATACGTATCGCGAACCTATTCCCGTTCGAGCATTTGTAGTAACTTGTAGGGTATATTTGTGATGACGTGTAGGGTTGTAATTTCAATCAATGATACTCCAAAGGATTGTACAAAAGATAAATCCTGAAATTTAATACCTAAATCGGTAGTTAAAGTTTTTATTATAATAACCGTACTCAGACATAAATGTACACGGTTTTCCTAGTTTTGTATATTTTGCTATCTTGAACGTAATTTGATTGCATTGTTATAGAAAAAACCTAAGAACCTAAAAATTGTAGGTGATTGATATAAAGAGTCAGGTGCATCTTTTCATGCCCTTATTAACTGAACACTGTAGTGTCTGGGACAGGGTTTTAGGTGGAGTAGTATCCAAAAGAAAGACATGATCGATGATGAGCTACCTATAGGCAACGGGTTTCCTGGCGATGTTTTCTTTCAGCCTTTGAGAGCATTGCGTTCAGGGTTTACATCGAGCAAAAAAAACCAATCGGTGTAATATAGGTACAACCCGCGACCAAGGGTTAAAAGGTACCACACCTTACCACTATACCACAAATGTAACCTTCTTAGTTACATTTAAGAATGCCACGATGATAAGACTAAGTTAAGCTTTATATTCGTTGCACAACTTGACGTTTTGATTAGTGCCGAGCTAAGTGTTATGTCAGAAGTATTTATACTGCATTTTTTTAAACTACCTTTATATTTATTCCTTTTGCAAGGTCCTTGCAAAAGCGGCTTACTTTATTAAAATAAATATTAAACCGAACCACTTTCTCTGATACTGTTTGTTTGGTATTCGTTTGCTTTGAGGCGTACCAACTGTTGGCGAGCCACCGAGCGACGACGGGTGGTCTTTATCATTTAAAATGTAAACAGAGTGCTCAAACAACACATAATATAATACATTCCAAACCAACATTGGCTTTCCTGATGTGTATTCCGTGTTTCGAAAGCTTGGATCGAGAGTAAACATGGCCTCATTGTTTTAATTTTTCCGATCGCTCTAGTTTTTAATAATAAATGAAACAGGAAAAGGTCTCTGGAAAGCACTTTAATTTACTCGGCTGTCTATTCATCACTGTCTTATACCCTGAATTTATTTCAAAAGGCTTGATTTTAAAAAGAATTATAAAAAAAAATTGCCTAAGCTTTTACGATCTCTTACCATAGTGACAAACAGTGACAGAGCATTATTTTCAGCAACATTTAAATGTAAATAATGTTTCTAAGTTTCATAGTAAATGGATATAATTAGTTATCACATCATTTTTCAGGGTAAATTTTAGTACCGTTGCATTCGTCATTGTCAGTTTAGTTTTTTACCGGCTTAACATGATCGAAGGTCAATAAGAATTCCCATCGCCAATATAATAAAAAATGTAATAACTAACTCAAATATTGACTTTAGAACCCGAAGATAAACATTCACTTCCTCCTTCAAATAATTGCTCACTGGGTAGCCAATGCTTTGAAGTGGTACACAAAGCAGAGCTATCAAACGATTGCACACATCAAATCGTATAAATCACAAACTTAACGAGTTTCTGGTCAAACAGCCAAACATTCGTGGTCCAGAGTTTTGATTATTTTACAAACACTTGACGTGTAATGGTCCATGGACGGAACTTTGTTTACTGTTTTTATGCTAAGTCCGAATCGTTGGGCAACGAACTGCACAAGTATTTGTCTAGCGGTACACAGTCGTCGTGACTGCGTGGTAATACTCTTCTAATATATTCATATAAATATTTTAGTTTGTCGTAAAAGTCTTTGCCGTTGAGTGTATGCCTCTTTTTTAATGTCGCTTTTACCTTACTGAACGATGACAAGCGAAATGCATCATGCAAGCCGGCCGAGACCCTGTCAATAAATATTATAAGCTCAAGCCATTTTGTTCCCATACGCTTATTACATGTTTCATGTCACACAATGAGAGGCATGAGGCAGGTTGTTTTCATCGAAGCACAGATGCTCTAGCAGTTTCTACAGCAGGGGCTGTCGGGGCTTTAGATACAAAAGCACCCCGCTGCGGCCGTGAAATGAAAAACCTGCGAGTCGATAACTCCTTCAAAGCTTTCACAGCAATCGATGATATGTATTGATGTATTAACTCATTAAAATTCAAGCCGTTTATGAGTTAAAGGTTAAAGACTTCATAAAAACGCACTTACTCGCGTCCCCTGCTGAGTTAAAGAATTTAAATGAAGCGTGATTGTTCACAAAGGATTATGTTAAGTGTTGGCGATGGTTTTGAGACCGAATTTGTTGTAAAAAATATATTTGTAAGTCAGTCGCTTATGATGTTTTTGCAATTCATTTGTAAGGACGATTTTGCTACACTGCGACTATATGCGACACTATAGGGTTCTGCAGGTCCACTCTTGAAAACGATAAACCATGTTTCGTATTGTCGTTTTGAGTTACTTTGCGCGGCATGTCAGGCAGCGGCAACTTGTCTGTGAATGTATTACCAAAGTCTCGCAATGTAACTCAAAACGATAATACAAAACTTCATTTATCGTTTTCAAGAGTAGACCTGCTGAATGCCTTAATCTTTTATTAACATTGGCCGCTAAAACTTATACTCAGTTCTAAGACAAGTTTAAACAAGCATCCGTTAGGGATCTGTGTTAAAGCGACAGTTTACACTGATGAAGTGAGAGTTTATTCGACAGATAACAACCCGTAGTACTACTAACGGACGCTCGCAAAACGTTACAGTTTCACAGACTACTAGATAGCTGTTTTTATATCTGACTATTGAAACACGCGCGAAGTCATCATACAAACTTCGACCTTCGCAGAAACGGATTGGGGTTTAAAATTCATGAATTCCTTTGTTCGTACACCTCTACGTATCTAGGCAAATATACCTTAAAAATTTCAAGTCTCTGCGACCAGTGGTTTAGGCTGTGCGTTGTCTGTATATCAGTTAGTCAGTCAGTCAATGAGCCAGTCAGAACAAAGATTATTTTATTTGGTTTTGATAAGTATGAACACCTGGGTAATGTTTAACTGTCACTTTTCCGTTATTCATCCAAAACGATGATGTGAAACACTAAAAATAAGTTCCCTACTTGTGCTTGTCCGTAACTTTTTATCGTCATAGAAATTCCCCCTTCAGTTGTGTCCTATATTTCACCAGCACAATCGCGTCGCAAACAACGCTATAAAGGCCCGACAAAAACGCCTTCAGCGCTACATGAGTGTAATTTATATTTCTTTTATCCTCAAAATAGCCTTGATTCTTTCTTCATGTTTTTATTGCAGAATTGTATGTTTGCTTTGCCTACATCTATGTAAGTTATCTGCTTGTGTCTATGCAAAGTGTTTCATAAAGTATTTTTATCTATACAACTTATAATAAGCTTTATCCTGACTGACTGACGTACCTAATATAGACAACGTACAGTCTAAACCACTAGAGGCTTGAAATTTTCAGGGTATACATACTTGTATTAGTAGTTGGAATTCCCGAAATTCAACCCATAAACGCGTGCAACAGGGGTTGAAGTTTGTACAAAAACAACTTGACGCGTTTTTACTAGTTCAACATAATTGTACAGCAAATTAACTTTTTTTTAAGAGATTTTTACCGTAGATACTAACAAAAATTACACGCCAGATTTTTATCAACAAAGGTGCCAAATTGATCCTCACGTTACCCCGAGGCATCCGTGTAATATCAAGAAAATTTACTTTCACAGTCTAAATTATACCAATATTTTATCGAAAAACTAAAAAGCCCCAGTGGAAGTTAATTAAAATGTCCCCGAGCGGCACCATTATCAGGGATGAAAAAGCGATTTTACCAAGAGTCGGTTTTTAAGGAATCGACAAAGTCTCGAGCCCATTTTAGTGAAAGAGGGTGCTTGTCAAAGCTGTAGACTTTGAGGGACACTGAATAAAAGGTTTGGAGATTCTATTGACGTAGAACGCTTTAATGTTTTAATTTTGTTCATCACATTAAATGGTTTGCATTGCCAAATATCCATTATCATTATTAATTAACAGCCTAGAGTGTGCGTTGTTTAATTTCAGTTAGTCAGGACAAAGATACTTATAATTATTGGTAAAGATGATGGTTTGACCTGAAAAATAAAAACAATAATTACAGTTTTGTCTCTATAAATTCTACAAAGGTAACCTAAAATGTCCTACTACCTATAACCAACTAATATGGTGACCTCTGGAAGTGGGCAAGTCCCATTAACGTAGGGTATCGTATTACTGTCCCAACTCCCAAGGGTCGATCCGCTCGTTATTTTACATTACGAGCCGAACTTTTGCTATTTCACAGTTGATGAGGGAAACTTGATTAGCCAGGCTAATTAGAAAAAAAAAAGACTTTGATGACTAAGGTAAAAGACTGAATTTACCTTTGTCTAAACTCACCATTGTGATAAGTTTTCTATTAGATACATATTTACCTACTATGTAATAATTACTTACATTATTTATCCTACTGTCACTAAATTGCCCTTCTTGTTTATTTTTACTAAAATATATTTATTTAAGTATATAATAAGTGTAAAGTATTGCATATAGTATATATTGTGATGTTGTAATACATGTACCTACCTAAGTATTTTGTCTTGTTATTCCATCCTTACCTTATCTTTGTATATTATTATTATTATGTAGACTACACATCAAATTATCTAGTATTTATTTTAATATTATTATTCTTCCATAAACGAACACACCCCTTGTAAACTTCTTGAGTCCATTCCATCCAAAGGTTGTCTGGTAGAGATCGCTGTTTAGTGATAAGACCACCCATTGTATGTAGCATTATTTTAAGTTTTTATTTTTGTTTATCCTTAAGTTGTGGTGTACAATAAAGTATTTTCTATCTTCTATCTATCTACTTAAGAAGTTTACCACCGGGGAAGTACTACCACCATGGAACAAAGAATACCTACACTACCACCATGCCTATTTTTGCCACCAAGCAGCTTACTGTGTTCCGGTTTGAAGGGTGTGGGTGCCGGTGTAATTACAGGCATAAGAGGCTTAACGCCAGTATGCCTCAGGTTGATGGACGCAGAGTATTGCAGGGCACGTCTCTGAAGAACGTGACCTGCGAGACACTGTTTTGTTATAGCTGATGGTAACCACTTAAGATCAGGTGGGCCATCTACTTGTTCCATCAGCAAGTCAATTAAAAAATAAAAGAAATTTTGGAACTGCGACTAGAGTGAAACTAGATTTGATTGCTTGTCTGAAAAATATTAACCTAATAAGCTAATAGCTAATTAGTAACTAATAAGTTTCAAAGAATTCTGCAGAATTCTGAAGGCCCTCTGGTGTTCTTATCTGGGTACAATACAAAGTTGCCGTAATTATATTATAACCCCTCTTACCGTACATCAACGTTATCAATGAAAGCTCTCATTGTGTTGAACACAGACGGGACGCGACACTGAACGTATAATTAATGAAGTCTAATTATGTCATTCCGTGACTTATGAATGTTATCAATTGTGTAGTAATTGGTCACATAATTGATTAGTCTATTTTCCTGGAAATAGATCTTTGGCCTATCTTCTTTAATGTCGCATCGTTGTTATAAACCTAATTTTAAGCCACTCTGAAAAGTTGTTGGTTAGTTAGTTATATCTTGTGGAGTTTAAAGTTTTGTTAGGTACCTACCGTATGCATAGATAGGTACATGGATTGGAATGTAATTAGCTGTCGTTTTTATGATCAAATAGAGTTATTTATTATAATTATTATTATAGTTACAATAAATGACTGGCATCACAGCTCAGTTAGTTAGTAGCTCTGCCTTCTGTGCTATAGATTGTGGGTTCGATCCCCACCGAGAATAAACATTTGTGTGATGAATATAGATTATTGTTCCTACCTGGGTGTTATATTGCATTCTAAGTATGTTTTTAAAAAAAAGTATATAAGTATTCTATTAGTCATCTATTTAGTTCCTATAGTACAAGCAAGGCTTAGTTTGGGGCTTTACAAAATCTGCGGTTCAATTGTTCTGATACGAAACTAGCTTAGACGAGTTAACCACTAACTCGTCTAAGGGGACTAGCCATTTACGAGTTTGACTCTCACTTCGCTGGTTTTTTGATAAATCCTAATTTTTACGATTAATGATCCAACCTTGTTTTTTAGTTAATGCTTGATTTTTTGACTCAAACATCTGTTGCTATTTTTATTTATTTACCTTACCTTTGAGTAAACAGAATAAAGGGAAATTGTTTGTTTATTGTATCGAGCACCCAACTGCCCATAAATCCGTATTTGAAAATGAATGAAAAAGGAAATACATACCCCGATTCCAATTTATTACAGAAAAAGCCGTAGCGTTTCATCGGGTTTTCTTCGTTGTGAAAAATCGACCCATTATAGCGGGAAGGAGTTAGGGTTCCCTGGCTTTGAATGGACCAAACAGCTACTTACCTTACTTGTACTTATCAATACTTAGTTTAGTTTACTTAAAGTAAAGAAAATGCATTAGTTGTGCTTAATTGTAAGCACAATAAACGATGTTGAGTTTATTGAAACTCAACCTTGTTTATCATTTGTTATATTTTGAAAGTAAGTAATATTTTATTTTATTTTATTTCTGTCTAATCCCCGTTTTTTCAGTATAAGTTAATATCAGTAAATCCTAACCTTTAAATTCAACAATTATGATTATATTATTATACAATTAAATAAATACATACAAACAGAGGTAAAGCATGTAAGGACAATTTATCAAAGTAAAAAATAAGGATATATTTAATGGTTGAATTAATTCTAGCAAATTTATTTCATCGGCATACAAAAAAACAAGTCGTAAGTTTCTGTTTTTGTAAGGGCTGTAGCCGCGGGTATCTAGATGTTATAAAATGTTTCAGAGTCATCTGTGTAATTAGTAAATAAAAAAGATTTTGACTATGGCCGTTGTAGGGAACCCGAGTACTAGTCGTACTCCCACTTAGACGTCTTTATTTCCCAGCGCCCGTATTTCAAAACAACACATTATTGTTTTCTTCTCGTTTTGTTTCGCGGTTAAACCGGTCATAAATTCGGGGGATGGCTTAGTTCTGCTTCTCTTTTTAGCCATTATCTGCTGGGTAATGCACCGTTGCCTGATGACTCAGAAATATATTGTGAACTAAGCGAAAATATTGACAGTAAAATTTATTTTATTGAAACGACGAGTTGATGTTATAAAATATTGTAGCACATAAAAAACAAATAGGGCGACACAGACATTAGTTTCTCAACAATTAAATTATTTTCGCAAGAAAAATATTAAAATAAAATATAATATTAATGCCTGTCATTTCACACATTAAATGTAGCTCCAAACTAATTAAAACTTGTACTATAAGACTCAGATAACTGATACAAATAAAAACATGAACAAGTTACCGCGCGTCATCTGTGTCTGCGCGCATAAAAAACGCCGTGTGCTTATGATGAACTGTGAATTTAATAATAAGGCTTGATGGAGTTTTATATTTTAGTTTGAAAATAAGAGAGGAGCCACTTAAAACAATTAGACATTGGTCATAGTGAAATCCACGCTAAGCCTCATGCTTAGGTATATACCTAGCTACTGCTTAAAGCACATATTGATTACGGTTTACGTAGTAGGTTTGGGCGTGCTCAATAATGGAAACACGGATGTGTACTTAGGCTTTGTTTTGTTTTCCTAAGAATATGCAACCTAAAATGACGGTCGCCATGAAACAAATTTAATAACAATAATTTAAATATTTTGTAAATATTTCACACGTAACCATCTAACTACAAACTAAGCAAAGCTTGCACTATGTAAACCAGATAACCGATACAACTCTTATATACATTTTGTTTTGTAAATATATAATATATTTATAATATTTTATAACACCCTGACAGAAAATAAAACTATGTTCCTCACACAGATGTTTGTCCTCGGTAGAGATCGAGCCCACAACCAAGACAAAGCTACCAATTCAGGTGTGAGAGCAGTTAATACATCTATAACATCAAAACCAGCTTTTAAGGACGAATAATCAAATTTTTTATTTACTTATTGCAGAAATAAATAAATAAATAATAAAAATTTAAATGTAAATACTCACTTAGAATACAATATTACATTTAGAGCCCTTGTGCACACAAGCCTGTGCTTAGTTAGAGCGAGGAACTCATCATAATGACTGACAATGGAAGTCTTCAATAACGAAGCATTGTAAATGTAAACTTTAATTAAAAGGATTATTTACGGACTTATGTTAACATTGTATTGTTATATTGTAAGAAGAATAGGCAATAAACATTTTTTATCTTTATTTTTATCTTAATATTATACCCAGACAGAGAACAAACATGTATGTTTATCATACCAATGTTTGTCTTCGGTGGGGATCAAACCCACAGCGTACAGCACAGAAAACAGAGCTACTACTAACATAGTGAGTCAACCAGACCCGGAAAAATCTTCACAATACCGTAGGTTTGATTTTTGAATAGTGCATGGCAATGAATTTATAACGGCTTTCATTATACGGTGATCGGTTTTATAAAAACATAAGCTTTAGACTAAGCTTTCAATTAATTTACCTAGCTATGTAAATACTCGGACAAATAGATCGTTGTGTATTATTGATCATTATGTTATACACCTAATAACATACGTAGATAATAAATTAATGGAATTTGTTAATTATGTATAATTATGTATTTACTGACAGCCGTCACAGCCCCTTCCCCTCTCAGACTACCCCCATTAGACATTTTTAAAGAATCTTGTGTAGGTAACTAAGAGATCTGATATCTACCGTGCCTGGGGATTCAAGTCGTGAAGCTGTTTATTTCTTAGTTTTATTAGTTTTTGGGATGATATAAAATATTTATTTCTTTTTTATTACCTACTGTTGTTAACTACTCAGTTTTAGCTTTAAATTCTAGGAAATTACATAGCTTTTTTTTTTTATTATTCTAACTGTATTTGTAGCCTGTAGGCTGTGTGTGTTCGCTGTCACTATGTGAAGGGTATATTTAAAGAATAAGGATCAGTCCTTATTCTATGGGAATATTATTGCCCACAGTTGAGGATCAGACGTCACTTGGTAAGTGAGCCCGATCTATATAATTAAACCGCAAAATATTTCTATCATCACCATCATCATCAAAAGCTTGCAGAAGTCCACTGCTGGACATAGGCCTCTCTAATACGTTCTTAGAAAGAACTATTTTTAGTCTTTTCTATTTATCGACTTCCCTCGATTCTAACAATGTTTTCGACCCATCAGGAAGGAGAATATTTCTATTGTATCCTAGAATTTAATTTACTTCACTTTTTTTGTGAAGGCTGAAAAATTGCTTTAAGCTTCAAGTGTTTCAAAACGTCTGCATTAGTGAAGTTAGCTTCACGACCGAGAAAATATAAAAAAAACATGACAAGTATTTTTCTAAAGTGCCAAGTGAAAAGCCAATGTGTTCCGAAGACAAGCTCTCGTTGCTAAAGTGGGTGCTTAAGTGTTTGAGACTGAGCTGAACACTTACAACTTTGTTACGGTCAAACAAAGCCGAGTGGCAACACTAGATAATAGGAACATGCTGTGAAAAACTACTGTAGGTGAAAAAACTTTGTTACATGCATGAGTTGTTTACACGAGACCAGTTTTTTATATTCGATATTGAGACATCCCTCAACGGCGCTTAAAATCTAACCGCCATACAAAACGTAATTTAAATGTAATTAAATATTAAAATGTCTCCTGTCATTGTTCGTTTTTATCTATCGATAAGAGTAGGCAATAGTTTTAACTTTACGTAATAAATTGTAAAGCGATTACCTTGGACAGAGAATTAGTTTAGTTATCCAAAGAGGTAACGTTGCCAGCCGTTTGGGCGCACACTTCCTGAGGTCAGCGATTTAAATTCTGTTTTCTACTTATAGTAAAAACTTGCAGTTAGAAAATAGAGTTTTATAATGTGTAGGTAGGTATGGTAAAAATTTGTGTAAAATATTGTGCGTTAATGTTTAAACATTGATTATCGTATGGCGTATTTTTATAAGTAAGGCCATAGATAGCTGGTAGCATCTAAACTATCGCAATATAAATAACTATGAACAAAATACAGATTTTTTGCTTAGTAAAATTGTCTGTTGAGAATCGACCATTAACCGACACGACTGGTCAAATAATCTAATACGATATGGTTGATGTCAATGACAGCTCACTTTTTTGCGTTTAACCTAAATATGAACCATGAAGTAAAATCTGAATAAATTTTGCTTCTTCGACTTTCGTCTGTCTGTTAAAAATACCTATGTGGTCTATACAAATACTATTTAGTTCTAAAATAATCTCATCTTATCCAATGATAAAATAATTATATCTTTATCCTACTTTTATAATTTGACTTTTAACTAAACATTTTGATTTAGACATTCAATGAGCATCCGCTAATCACAAGATTTCAGATATAAATCCCTTTTTAGAGCATCGACAATCAGAGCATAAATATAGTCTAGTGTGGGACTACTATAAACCACTATAAAAGCGTTTAAGTAACGTGTTTTTCGTAAATAAATTATTTATTATTATGTCCGCGATATGTAATATACTGAGTTATATTTTTATTTACGTTTTATTTACGTGTAGGTACACATAAGGGTCCAAGTGTACATTCTTTATATTTACATTCTCTCATAGCCCCAAAACTTTCTTATATTTGTATTTTAGTACGCACAGCCGAATAGAAAAGTTACAAGTGGAAATAAACCTTTTGCTCTTCAAACTTTAAGATTGTTTAGGCTCATTTTTAAGAAAAAAAATCATGAATGGTATACACGATCTTAAGATCAGAAAAAGGGGTCGGTTCCCACTGGGCAACGACTTCATTGTGCAGTTCAATTTGCCGCAGGCACAGGAAGTGCTTAAACTTAGTTTTCTATTCGTTGGAAAATGAAGCTCTCCAGGGAAATTAACCATTAGCGGTAGCATTAAATTCCATCTCATTCCCTATTTACAGAGAATGTCCACGCTGGCTAGTAGACAAAATTAGTTACGACAGCGTTGTATGAAGTTTTCGTTTTCTTGTCTTATGCAGTGGACTTATAAAAGTTGAACATCTTGAAACGATTTGGCTATGGATAACAGTTTTATGTAAATCTCTATTTGTAGCTGGTTATAAAACATGGCTACGAAAACGGCAAGTAGTTCTCGTAACTGGTTATCAAGCAAGAAAAAAGTTCTATGTTCGTATCTGGTTATCAAGCATCAGTTACAAACGTGGATTAACTAAGCATGTATAACTCAAAATGAGCTGTGCTATTTTTTTTTTTTTCTGTGAATCTGCATTTGCAGTCCGTCTCATAAAACGTTAGCTTTTATTAAATTCGGTAAATTGTTTTGAGTTTTTGTCATCTGAACTTTATCATATTCTATTAGAACCTTTGAATGTTTTAGCGTTTTATCATTACTCGTTTGAGCTATTCCATTGTCTACTGAGGCGGAAGAACTCATTTCGTTTTAATAGCATATTTAAATGTATAGAGATGGGTTTTAGACTGGTATCGTAAAACTGAAAAGTAAATGGAATATGAAAATTTGTTCCGCTTCTGAAATTTTTGTTTAAAAATAAACTAAACTTTTTACCTTAAAATTTTACTCTAATCGAATTATAAAGTTAGAATAAAAATCCAGTGAGTAATTGGTTTCAATAAAATGGTTAGTCACAGTACTACAGGTACCATAAAAAAAGTTTTTGCAGGTAATAAATAGTTTAACGGGTGTTGACCCTCAATCTATTTGTGACATCAAGGTTTAACCATTTGGTTGAAATAAATACGGGCTTAAAATTTGTGTTTGATAGGCTAGAACTATTTGTTATTTTTTATTTAAACGAAATGTTAAATGACAGTCACATGATAGTACATAATGAATTAGTAATAAAAAAAACGTATTTTTTGGTAATTTTTTGTTTAGTTTCTTTGTTTATTTTATTTTTTTGTGGTATGTAACAGAAACGGTAGGTACAATACTAACATGGTTCTTCACGATTGACTGTTCTTGGATTTTTCGAAAAGAAAAATCCAAGAACATACATTGTGTGCATCGGATTTGAACCCACGACCAAAAGGCAGGTTAATTCCCACCAGACCACCTGTGCTTTTAAACATGAATATTTTTTATATCTACTCACATTCCTGTAAATAAAATTAAAACATTACGCATATTCGAGTGTTATTTAAGTAAAGCTACCATTACTCAATTATTTAAACAATAAACAGTTTATTTTAGTGTTGCCTTCAATTATTTGGTTAGCAGTAAAGCTTGTCCAATTCATTTGATAGAGTAATGAATTCAACCATAGTAAGACCAACCACTTCCGCTGCACCAAAGAACTTGGTAGAACTTTGATAAAATTACTCTTAATGGCTGTCTTGCACGAAAAAGAATTAAAATTAGTTCCACTAGTAAATTAAAACCCACATCTAAAGATAGATACGTGGGATGTCCAATCAGGCTTACACCCGTAAAAGAAATAAAATTAAAACTAAGCTCAGTACAAATGAGGCGAGTAAAATTATTTTTACGATTCTCACTCTCAATTAGTCCGGGCACCGACAGTGAAGTGTCAGTATTATTTAAATTTACTGCACCAATTAGGCTCGCCATCATCACAGCAGTGATGAAACCGTACCGTGTCGTGCGTAGCTCCCCTTATTAAGAGCTCTATAATTAAAACTATCTATCTATCTAATTTGAGTGATGGACGTAATAGAAGCAAATGGATTCGTATTTTCGAAATGTATGGCATAACATTATCATCATTATGATTGATAGACTATAGAAGTCTCCTGCAGCAGGACTTAGGCTTTCCTTTGTGATACTAGGAGTATTATTCTTCCGCTGATTTTCCGCGATCATAGCAATATCGCCGGTCCGTTGGGTGGAAAGGCGTTCGTTATTTTCTGGTTCGTGTTTGCCATTTGAGAACCTTTATTTTCCAGCGATTATCGGTTTTACGAGCTATTTGGGGCTATTGCTACTTTAACCCACTGATTCTCAACGCTATATTCGACCTTGGTATGATGACGAATAACGTTATTTCTGATTATATCTCATAGTAAAACTTCCAGCATAGCTCTCACCATAACCCGTTGTGTGATTTTGATTTTTGCTTGGTATAGTTTTTCTTTTGTACAGTTTAAAACAGAGAGCTAGCTTTGGCGGAAGCATGAGTTCGGACAACTTTGAAACATAGCAAACTTGGGCTTTTAAACAATGTCTACAGTTCTGAACTTCTGCTTGAGTGTCCACCATTATTAAATTGCAATTAACGGTCAGAGACGGCGTTGGAAGAAACTTAAATTAGTTTGATCAAGACGTGAGCCGTTAATTGCTAAAATA
This sequence comes from Electrophaes corylata, assembly GCA_947095575.1. Taxonomy (NCBI): domain Eukaryota; kingdom Metazoa; phylum Arthropoda; class Insecta; order Lepidoptera; family Geometridae; genus Electrophaes; species Electrophaes corylata. The sequence continues at coordinate 5,443,066 of OX352706.1, read as the reverse complement.
TACCTTCAGTCTGGTTCCATTTACTGCAGTAACGTATGTCTTTTTTACTACTTTATGCTCACTTATACGTAGTAAGCCTGTAGTATAGCGTAGAAGTGGTTAACGTATGCTCTTAAACGGTGAAGAAAAACATCGTGAGGAAACTAGTTAGTGTTCTACCAACGGCAATGGGCAACCTGTCACGTATGGAATACTTAACTACTGCAAAATGTGGGTAAGTGCCCAGAGTTATATTTGGACATACATCTAACTACCCTAATCCTCAAACGACCTTGACTCAAACTCGGTACTGACCTGAAGGAATATCTACCGTGCCTGGGCCTATTAAGGTCGTGAAGTTATTATAATTACTTATTTATTAATACATCTTAAAATTCATTCTTCAATAATGACTTTCAGCAAAGTTTTTTGTGATAAGTACATCTATAACTTTTGTATCATTTGATCAGAAAAAACTTACACATGCTAACGATTGGAACATGATTCACTTCACAACTATAAATGTAAATAGATTTATTATTATTTCAAACACATGTTATCGCCGTTACTGACAATTTATCTACAACGAAGGATCATAAAAGTTTGTAGAGTATTCAAATCTTGTCGGCGTCTAACCGTCGCCTTTCAAAGTATCCAAAGATAGTATATTCTATTACCCGGATTGTTCTCGCCTCGAATGCCAAAACGTGGTACATTGTAGATGCCAGCGAGATGTTTTACTCGCCAACTAACTTTTATGAGATATGTGTTTGCAGACAATGCTTTTATGCCACCGCAATATCTGTTATGAGCTGAGTTATTGTTTATTGTTGCACTTGCTTGTAGCCATTGTGGTTATGAAACAGCCTTGTTCTCTTAACTGAAAATATGTTGAAGAAGTTTTTCATGTGATTTGCCAAAACATAAACTTACGTTCCAAGTACCATAGTTTGAAAATGCTCGAAGTTTTTGTTTTCTTTCGTCTGCAATTAGTGGTAACATTTTACTTAAGTATTTTGTTGTTTAAGGAATTCAGATGTTTTTTTCTGTGCCTGAGTGTTTTAATAAAGTTTGTTGTTAGAATCGCAGGAAGCCGCGAATGGACAAGCTTCAAAAACGTTCATCTTCGAAATGTATACGATAGGCCTCTAATAATCTAGCAGCCCACTTTTTTAGGATAAGGATGTATGAGCTATCTGGTTCCTTTAGACGTAGCTTTTGCTTAGTTTGGGATTAGGTGGTGCTACGTAATGTTTCCACCATTATATATTTACAAGCGGCCGCTCGCAGCTTCGCCCGCGTGGCAGTTTTTCCCATTCCCGTTATTTTTTCGGGATAAAAAGTAGCCTATATTTTAATCCAGGTGGCAATCTATAATTATTCCAAATTTCATCCAAATCGGTCAACTGGTTAGAGCGTGAAAGAGTAACAAACATCCATTCATCCATCCATACCTACAAACTGCGTTCATAAGAATATTAGTAGGACTTCTTTTCGTTCCAAAGAAGCGACAAAAATACTATAGCGCCCCTATTATCTAAGCAAACGTACTTTGTATGCAAAGTACATTTTGCTAAGGATTAAACAAACAAAATACCTACTTCAACAGAAACATTGCTGCTGCCTCATCAATCAAGTAAGTACCTATGCTCCACACAGGGTCCACAAACAAGTATGTTGCTCACTTTATCTTAATTACAGGAGTTTACAGTTCGCAAGGAATCCAAGGTCGTACAAACTTAGCTACGAGCTGTTAATGAGAACAGACGACTGATCTGAACCTTATTCCAAGTTTATGGTATAAAACACACGGCACCGTCTACCACAACATAGAAAGAAAGAAGGAAAATATGATAATTTTCCCAAACTACACAAATTGCGCATATGAAGTGCGCACGCCTGCACTTCATATGTACAATTACATTACACTGACATACACCATAAACTACAAAAAACACAGTATTTTACACTAACATAGTAAATAAGACACTGCCGTCACTTTTTTTTTTAATATTGACACACTACATAACGCCCTCTAGCTCCAAACTAACCAAAGTTAAATCTAAGCCTGGTAATAATACTGGTCGAAGGGATTTAAAATTTTCAGGGTATATTTACTATAGTACGTAGAGTGTAGGATTCTTGAAATACTAAGCAAGGGATTCCTGAAATTCTACCCCTAAACGGGTACACTGGAGAGTTGAAGCTTGTATGTTTATAACTTCACGCAGACGAAGTCACGCGCTTTATGCTGGTAATAATATTTTCAAGACAACTGATAATGTATTTTTGAAGTTGTTGGGTTCAGTCAGCAGTAAAAATAAATGGTCGACTCTTTTTTTTTATAAGCTGTGATTTTAAACGATTCCTATGTCAATGAGCGTACAAAACAAAACACAGTCGAGTCAGTAATCTACCCAAAACAGCGGAGAAATCATGTGTCATGTGTGTGTTATGAACGACATAAGTTATCCAACAAAGTAGTGCAAAATGCTAACCTGTCTGACTGCGCACCGTCGCGATAAACAGTTCCGTATGTTAGATGCCTTATTCCGAGCTTAATGGATAGTGATGCACTGAGTGCTGAGCTTTGCCACCTGGTTGAAGTTGATGAATACAAATTGATGCTAGTAATCATATTAGAGACAACATCTCTTGACGTAGATGGAAAGGATGGAACAATTTAAATAATAATTCAATTTAATTTGTGATTGAACTCTGGTTCTATGCACAATTACTTCAACGCAGATAACGTTCCTTAGAGACATGCCCTACGGATGCTCTGCTCAGTGTCCTTCAAACTGAGGCACACGGGTGTTAAGCCTCATGTGCCTGTAATTTGACCGGCACCCATGCACACCTTTCAAACCGGAGCACAGTAGGCTGTTTGGCGGTAGAAATAGGCATGGTAGTACTACTTCCCCCAAAGAGTTTTAAAAAGCATACTTCATTCACCTACTTACGATACATCAACTGCAAGATGTGTGAATATGCGTTTTAATATTATAGCTAACTTTGTGAAAGCAGCTTTATGAGTATGGAGAAACTTTCGAAAGCTTACGCTTGATGCTGTCATATGAGTTGGATTTACGCCAAAGCTTTAGCACGCATTGCGGGAAAAATATTTATATGTTCAATTTCTCAGTAACTTTATTAGAAAATACGAGTTACAGATTTTTGTTTAGCCTTATCGAAAATAGAACCAAAGAAAAATTTTAAATGACTGGTATTTTGAGGTGTGTGAGACAAAATAAAAAATAGACTGCGATGGAAATAGTAAGCACGCTATTATAAAGATTTAGAGTGGTCTTGGTAATGGTTGGATATTGAATCAAAAAACATTAGACCTTGATATAAAATTTTATTTCTACTTTATTTGATTTTGCAGTGTTTATATTTGCAATAAAAATGAAAACAAGGGGGATGGCGCACTGTTTTGTTTTAACCGCTTTGTTTTTATTTACAAATCTATCCCTATCTCAAATGTTCTGATAAAAATAATAAGCAACATACAAAATAAGCTGCTGGTATTCCAACCACGCACAGCCTCATTTCGCTGGTAAAGACGGTAACTTCGTCGGCTGTTCGTTTGCGCCTTCACTAATATCATTTTCCATGTTTCCTTTGTCGATGCAGACACAATAAAAGCACCCTGGCTCGTTAATCGCGAAGTCCCAGCGTAATTAACTTTGCAGCCAGAGAGAGCAGAGATTTACGCGGACCCGGGGTACAATTAAATTTGCATAGGAAATTACACGGAATAAGCCAAGTAAGTTAGTCCGACGAAACTACATTTTATGGCTGTCGTCGCGAAGAAGCAAGTATACCCACCTATCATAGTTAGTTGGCACGGGAAGTATACAAGTGCGCAACATTAACTTGATTTACCATTGCAAAAGGTATGCTCTTGTAAATATAAATAACTGACGCTTTACCCAGCTGTTTTTATAATGGTTGGCAAAATGGGGCACCAAATACTATTACTGTCAAGCGACGTGCTTTGTTTCAAAATGACAAACTGGAAGACGACATAGTTTTTTGATAGAAAAATTCATTGGTCTACGACCGGATTTGAACACACCTTAGGATCAAAAGGCGGCAAGGTAGCAGTTAATATGCAAAACATGGGTATATGCCAAAGTTTGGACGTATCTCTGAAACTGACTCCTCCTTAAAGAATATTGAATTAGTACTAAGTACTAAAAAATCTGAGAGAATATCTACCGTTCCTGAGGATTCAAGTCGCGTGGTTGTTTCTGTTTATTCATGCGGTCGGCTGTACTAAAACAACATACTAGACCACACTTGCGTATTTTTAGAAGGTACCTCAATACTCTCTATTTTCTATACTAAAATTATTTGAATAGGACAGAAATTGGATAGAACTGACAGGATTTATCTGTTACAAACGATTTTAACACCCTCGACCTACAGATTTCATAAGTGCCTTAATACATTCTATTTTACCAGAGATACAGTCTCAATTTACACAGACTATTTACTCACTAATGAAATACATCAAATAATACATAAATCTATTAGCGAAATGATAAACGACGGAGAGAATCGTAGCTATTTGTACCCCCGCAGCGTAATTGCCTTTCAAGAGCTGAACTGGTTGAAAAATTGCATCTTGTTTATTTTATTGCGGTCCATCAATCAGGGCTTTAGCTTCGTAAGTGCTAATGTACGACCACATGAGAGACTCTTAGGTTGAAATGGTTGTAGAATGATTTTCAAATCAGATGTAAGTAGGTAGTTATTGGGCATGCTGGACCAGTCAGGAGCTGGTCCATCATGCCACAATAACTAATTGTAGGTTTGCATGTCCTTTCTCGTTCTAAATCATAAAAGCCATCTGTTTTCTGTGAAATGGAACGATCGAAAAACTTATTAACAGAATTCATTTTGTTGGTGCGGTCATTCTACTGCTGACCCTCTCACAATGCAGTTCGTAAAACAGCCGATCTCGCTTCAGTTAATGAACATAAGCATTGAGTCTCAAAATCGAAGCCTTCGTCATGGTAAACTATTACCAAATACCATTCGCTGCATTATATGTGGACCATCAAACTGTGGAAAAACAAATTTAATGATTGGTTTACTCCTACATGAAAACGGATTGCAATTTCAAAATGTTTATGTTTATTCTAAAACTCTTTACCAACCCAAGTATTTATTTTTAGAGCAAGTTCTTAAAATGGTTCCAACTATATCATTTTCTAAATATCATGAAAATGAAGAGGTTTTGAAACCGGATGCTGCTAAATGTAATTCCATTATTATATTTGATGACGTTGCATGTGAAAACCAAAGTAATATGCGTGATTATTTTGCAATGGGTAGACATAAATATATAGATTGTTTTTATTTGAATCAGACTTACAGCAAAATACCAAAACAGTTAATCAGAGATAATACAAATTTAATTATCCTCTTTAAGCAAGATGATATTAACATGAGACATATCTATGATGAACATGTCAACACCGATATGTCATGGCATGAATTTCGAAACATGTGTGCAAATGTTTGGAAAGATCCTTATACTTACTTAGTGATAAACAAAGACTGTGAAAAGAATAAGGGATGCTATCGCAAAAATTTTGATACCTTTATTGAATTCCATTAGATCATATTATGTCATTACGAACGCTACTTGTGTTCTGATCAGTTGTTTTTATACGTACCGTGTTTGCCGTGGAAATATTGTTTGCATCACTAAGTTGAATATTAAATCAAAAATGGTGAACCCTGAGCATCCTTATTATTGTGCTGAAAGCAGACGCTTAACCAGTTTCGAGACCTGGCCAAAAGGTTTGACCCAGAAACCTCAAGATATGGTGGATGCTGGTTTTTTTTATACAGGACAAAGCGATAAAGTTATTTGCTATTTTTGTGATGGAAAACTTAAAGACTGGACTCCTGGAGATCAACCGTGGGTAGAACATGCACGCTTTTTTAAATCCTGTCCACATGTTTTAGTTATGAAAGGTGAAGAATACACACAAAATGTTCACGGTGGGGCGTGGGAAAATCCTGTACCAAAGAATGTTTTTTCAAAAATGGACGATAAAAAACTTAAAATATTAACCGTACGCGCTGACCTGAAATCTGAAACCCAAATACCTGTCTGTAAAATCTGTTTAGAAGAAGACGTAACTACCTGTTTCATTCCTTGTGGACACGCCGTGGCTTGCTTAAAGTGTGCTTATTCTATTCGTAAAAAATGCCCTATTTGCAGAATCATATACATAAATATAATTCGATTGTATTTTTAATCACTCCTATAAATAGCAGAACCACTTATAAAATTTACTCATATCTATGACTTAACTCCTGTATACTACGCGCAGCTTACTCAATAAGCAATCGTTAGTCAAAACATGGAAAAGAATATAAAAAGACAAATTATAAATGCTGCAGAAGCTGTTAAAAGAAAAGTACGAAAGATGCGTGATATTGAAACAGAGAACAGTAATATATTAGAGACTGTTTTTAAACCAATAACAAAACCTCTTCGTCAAATGATAGATAAAAATAATCATTCTAAAGTAGCTGAAAATAAACCAATATTCGAAACATCAAGTCCATTAGAAACAGATAAGACGCTTAAAAATAGGGCTTCTAGTATCGGAATTAACGAATCTCCATCAGATAAACATCTGTGTGAATCAGATGTTTCGGATACTTCTGATAGTTCAGAAATTGAAGACTCTGATGAAAATAATGAATCATTTAAAACAGTGGGTTCAAGCTCAAATGAGCTGAACGATGACGTTTCAACGTGGTCTACGTCTTCCGAAGCCCTAGGGGACATTCCTTTCGGCTTGAGAAACGAACGTGGAAAACTCATGATGGGATCATCACGTGTAACAATTTCTAATGATTGTTTCCAAATTGGTGCTAATAAATTTAAAAGGACTTCTGGTTTGAACGAGCTTCTAATGAAAAGGGTACCTGATTTATCAACAATTACCAATGAAGATTTAAAACATTATAAGTTAATGTTATTAGAAACAAATGTTCATCGACGAGATTATGATCCGCACAAACCAATAAGAAGTAACAGAGGTCGAAAATATTTGAACATTATAAAACCGTTATTCAAGCTACGCAAGACTTCGGCAAGTACGGACAGTAGTCAGCGTGGTATACATGAAGGAGAAGGGTTATCCGTGTTGAAGAAATGGAAGAAAAATGTTGATTACGTGTATTGGGATGATCCTAATGAGTTAATTGATAGATTAAAACTATTGATTGCTTCTCAAGATGCTGGTAACACTGGATTAGATAATGAAATTATATCTGTTATAGAAGAGTTGCGTGAGAGTGGTGTTATTCCAAATAAATAAGATTCAACTCAAAAACTACTTTCATTTGAGCTTTATCCTTATAACCTATTAGTTCACCACCCAAAATGGATAAATTTGGTCATCACATTCATAAGCAATTGCGGTTATCAGAATTCTTAGAAACAATCAACAAAACACTATTAATAAAAGAAAACGAAGAAATAGATTTACAATCTAAGAGATTAACCGGCGTGAAAACTCCTCTATTAGCAAGTGATGCTGTTAATAAAGAATACGTAGATAAACTTACTGAATCGTATGCAAGCAAACAAGAAGTTCAAGATTTGATAAACATTATAAAATCAGATACTCTGAATTATATCCATCAGTTTCAAAAAGACCACTGTTCAAAGGCTAATTTAGATAGAACTAGTAAATTGTTAATCACAAAAAATGAGTAAAACACAAGTTGTAAACGAAATTCACAAGGCTGCGCGTAAAAATTTTATTCGACGACCCGTATTATTAAAAGGCATTGATGACTTATGGCAAGGAGATCTTATAGATTTCAGAAATTTGAAAAGTTTTAATCATGGCTATAAATTTATATTAGTTGTTTTAGATTGTTTCTCAAAGTTTGCCTGGGCCATTCCAGTCAAAACTAAGACTAAGTCTGAGATAGCAAATGCATTTAATAAAATATTAGTTTCAACCCACCGTAAACCTGTTAACTTGCAAACGGACATGGGTACAGAATTCTATAACGACGAATTTAAAAAATTAACAACATTAAATAATATTAACCATTATTCTACGTACTCAATAAAAAAAGCTTCCATAGTTGAGCGGTTAATAAAAACTCTAAAAAATCAACTATACAAATATTTTAGTTTAAGTGGTAGTTATAAATGGGTTGGGAAGCCGTTGGAAAATGTTGTAGTCACATATAATGACACAAAACATCGAATTACAAAATATAAACCTAACGATGTTAATCAGTCAAATATGAATACTGTGATGAGAAATATTAAAAAAACACAGAAAATAAATTTTTCATCAAAGAAATTGAAGTTGAACGTAGGAGATTTGGTGCGTATAAGCAAATACAAGGGTAGCTTTGAAAAGGGGTACACACCAAACTGGTCTATGGAATTATTTCTAATAAAAAAAGTTAATTGTACTAAACCTGTTACATATTTAATAGAAGATTTACACAAACAACCTATATTAGGAAGTTTTTATGAGCAAGAACTTAAAAAAACAAACTGTCCTAATGTTTATCTCATAGAAAAAGTTATTAGAAAAAAAGGTAGTAAACTTTTTGTTAAGTGGTTAGGTTTTCCTAATACTGAAAACAGCTGGATTGAAAAAAGTGCAGTTTTATGATTCTATAAATTTATTATAGTCAATGCAAACTATCTCATTTATATCTGAACTATGAAAGGTGGAGGACTAGTTAATAGTATTATAAATAATTTACCATTTGAACTACATTTACCTGGGTATAATTACTGTGGACCTGGTACCCGATTAAAAAAACGACTGATAAGAGGTGACCAAGGAATTAATGAGCTTGATAACGCTTGTATGAGACACGATATCGCATATAATAATTCAGATAGTTTAGAAGATCGACACAGAGCTGATTTAGAACTCTTAAACATGGCTAAGCAGCGGCTAAAATCCAAAAAAGCAGGAAAAGGAGAAAAGCTTGCTTCATGGCTTGTAAGCAAAGTAATGAAAACTAAAGTAAAACATGGTGCTGGGTCAAGATCATTTAAATCGATTGTTTCTACAATAACTGAGCGTCTAAAGAAATCTAAACCAAAAAGTGACTCCAAAGCTATAAAGCTAGCTTATTTTGCAGCAAAAAAACTGCTAAAAGATAAGAAAAAAGTTGGCCTGCCTCGTGTTATACCATTACCAAAAACAGGTGGTATTCTACCATTAATACCAATATTCGCAGGGCTGTCTGCTTTAGGTGCGTTGGCTGGAGGATCTGCAGGTATTGCCAAAGCGGTAAATGATCATAAAATAGCTAAAAAAAACTTGGAAGAAGCTCAACGACATAATAAAATGATGGAGTCCATCGCCTTAGGAAAAGGCTTATACATAAAACCTTACAAGACTGGTAATGGTTTGTATGTGAAAAGTTCAAAAAACTAATGAAAAGGTTACCCAAGCGAGCTCTTACTAATATAGACATATTGGAATATGCAAATGAACATATACCCTACTTCAGAGGTGTCTTTATGAGAGATGAATTACCTAAAAATACAAAAAATATTGAATGTGGTATCGTTAATTTGGACAGTTCAGAAAATGAAGGAACTCATTGGGTAGCCTACGTTAAACATTTTAACTATTGTGAGTATTTCGATAGCTTCGGTGACTTGAAGCCCCCGAAAGAGTTAATTAAATATTTGAAATCAAATGTTTTTTATAATTATAGTAGATATCAAAGTTTTAATACAACTAACTGTGGACATTTATGTTTAAAATATCTTACTGAATTTTGGAAATAAAATCTTGTATGAATGTTGTTTACAATAATAAATTGATATAATATAAATTAAAGACCTCGTTTTTATTTCTGTCATTCGTAAAATGTCTTTCACGTTGTCTGTAACAGGCAATTCATCGATATTATCTACTAATTATTATCCTGCCTTACAATTTGATGGTGATTACGAATGCGCTCTATTGCATTTGTCAACTTTCAATTCCATTCCCAACATTGATAGTAGAAACAACAAATTTCACTATGGTGCTAATGAAGTTCTTGAAATCCCGGAAGGTACTTACGAACTTCAAGATATATCTGATTATTTAAAATCTATGGTAGGAAAAGGAGTTACTTTTAATTTATTTTGTAACAACAACACTCTAAAAACGTTTATTTATTGTTCTAAAGACATACACTTTGAAAAAGATAGTTCTCTTGGAGACTTGCTGGGATTTAGCAGTCAATCCCTAAAAAGTAATATAATACATGAGTCACAGCTTCCAGTTAACATTTTATCAACAACCGTGGTGAGAATCGAATGTGATATTGTGACTGGCTCGTATATTAATGGAAAATCAAGTCACGTTATTTATGAATTTGCTCCCAACGTTCCACCGGGATACCGAATTATAGAAGTGCCTAAGAATATAATTTATTTTCCAATTAATCAAAATACTGTTAGCTCAATAAATATCAGATTATTGGACATTAAGAATAACTTAATAAATCTACGAGGCGAAGAAGTTCAGTTATATTTACATATTAGGAAACGATGATTGACTATAATAAATATAGTAATTCTGACATAAAAAACACCAGTCCTATTCGAACTACCCGTAAGGGAACAACTAAGAAGAAGATTAAAATAACGAAAGAAAATAAAAAGTTTCTAAAATTAATTGGACTACTAAAATGAGTATTTTGGATATAATTAGTTCACCAGCATACGATAACACAATAGATGGTATCGAATATCATTCGTATAATCCTTACGTTACAAGTTTTAACAGAAATGATGAAATCCGCATACCCATCAATCAACAGGATTTATACATATTACCTTCAGCCAGTACTTTATATTTAGAAGGGACAGCAAGCATTTTGAAAAAAGATACCAAACAAAAAGTTACTAATTGATAAAATAAAAGTTGAATTTACAAACAATCCGTTACTATTTCTTTTCCAAGATATTCGATATGAACTTAATGGAGTAGAAATAGATAGAATAAAAAATGCTGGTGTGACAACAACTATGAAAGGATTATTATCTTTTAGTGAAAATGAAGCCAAGGTTTCAAAAGCATGGGGTTGGGATATAAATGGAACAAAGACTATTCATGGAGGAACTTTTTCCGCTTCAATACCACTTAGTAATATTTTAGGTTTTGCTGAGGATTATAAAAAAATTATAATCAACTGTAAACATGAATTGGTATTATTACGCAGTAATACAAATTTAAACAGTTTTAAAATTCCGTCTACTGACACTATTGAAGACATTGTAATAACTAAATTAGTTTGGCGCGTTCCGCACGTTAAGGTTTCGGACAAGGAAAAGGTTAATTTATTAAAGATTCTGGAAAAAGATCGTCCTCTTCATTTTGCATTTAGAAATTGGGATTTATACGAGTACCCTCTGTTACCGCAAACCACTAAGCATACATGGTCAATTAAAACCTCGACACAAATAGAAAAACCTAGATATGTTATCTTAGGTCTGCAAACAAACAGAAAAAATATAGCGGATAAAGATATGACACAGTTCGATCACTGTAATTTAAGAAATGTAAAAGTTTATCTTAATTCAAATTATTTTCCCTACGAGAATCTCAATGTTAATTTTAAAGATGAACAAATATCATTGTTATATGAACAATATACTAAATTCCAACAGTCATATTATGGACGAAGAAGTGAACCCTTGCTAACTTATACTCAATTTAAAGAAAAAGCACCCCTTTTTGTTATTGATTGCTCTAGACAAAGCGAAAACCTTAAGTCAGGCCCTGTTGTTAGCGTACGTGTTGAACTTGAATGCAATTCAGAAATACCTGATTTGACTACTGCATACTGTCTCATTTTGAACGATTGTATGATAGAGTACAGACCACTTAGCAATTTAGTAAAAAAAATATCATAAAATAATGAATCCTGATGATAGTGAATTTGTAATAGTAGATGTGCAAGGATTTAAGGGATCTAACAATCGGTTTATTTTAAAGGAATGTGGTATTTTATGCAACGGTAATACGCAAACATTCCTCGTCAAACCTCCTTATCCATTTAATAACTTATCAAATGAAGAAAAAAAACAGGTGCGATGGTTAGAAAAAAATAATGGAATATTTTGGACTGAAGGATTTATAAATTACACAGAATTTAAACGCATTATTATACCATATTTGAATAATAAAAAAGTGGTGACTAAGGGTCTGGAAAAAACTAAATGGATTCAAGATTTATGTGAAAATTGTGAAGTTATAGATATTGGTGAAAATGGATGTCCAAATTTTTCTATTTTATATAAAGACTACACGAGTTCAAATATTTCTTTGAACTGTGTATATCATAAGAAGAAGTGTGCGTTAAAAAATGTAATGTGTATTAAAAAATGGATAGATAATAATAATCTTAATTTGTTTCTTTAACGTATTAAACTACTTGTTGGATCTTTTGTAATCGTATAATTAAAATAACGTTTTAGAATACCTTTATATTTATTTCGTTTTCAAGATGTATAAATTCATTACTTATTTTGTAATATTAACGGTTGATGTCTAGATATTAATTTTATAATTATAATAAATTTTTTACCTTTATAAACTTGGGTATTATTTCTCTAGTGAAAATAAAACAATTATTTTTGTAAGAGACAGTATTAAATTTATTTAATAAGGATAAAGGATAAGGATTTACATATTAAAATAGTGAATTTTAATTAATTTGTACACAAAAGCTATTTTAAATACACACTGGTTAAAAATACAGACATTTTATAACAAGATATAGAGTAGTTAATTCAAGTAGACTTTATTTTAATCCTCATACAATTTTTTTGATATTTTATTTATGATATTTTGTGCCGTGTCCATTATCTCATCAATTGGTTCAGTCACCACATATTGCACACGCACACTTTCACTGTAAGTGTTTTGTCTTTCATCATAGTCTGAAATTTGTATTTTGAGCATCCGGTATCCTCTTCTTGGGACCTTACTGACAACATAAGATACTCCATCTTTTTTGGTTCTCTTCTTTGACTTCCGTTCCTTCACAGCTTCTTCTTTAGCTTGTTTAGCTTTAGCTAGTTCCTCACTTTGCTTTTCTGCTAAATATTCATAGCAACCAGCCATTGGGTCTTGAGCGCATTGTAGGTAATAGGGATCCTTCTCCGATGTCATGATCTGTAAATAAATTTAGTTTTCATTAATTTCTATTTTAAAATTACAACTACAGTATCATAAACAATAAATAAACAAATAAGACATATAGGAAAAAGAATAAGAGATACTTACGTAATAAAATTTCGCTAGAACTTTACTGATGTATGCAGACAACTAAGGCTTGCACACGACATTAAGTGAATGTGCATGATGAGTAATAAAACAAGGATCAATTTACACTACCTACCTACATAGGTACTACTTTAGTTGAAACCTGAGTTCTAGAGAAATGCTTAATATTATAAATAATCTACACGTGTCGTTAGGCACATGCATACTTCGTTGCGAAACAGGTACAAACTTGAATTCCCATGATGTTTCCTAAGTTCTTTCAATGAAATGGGTATCTACTTATTATGATGGTTAGTGAAATAAAAAATGCTTATAAATTTGACCATTTTATTTTCTATGAATTATAAAGGTAGGTAATTATAACAGCTAGATCATTAGTTATAAGTATGTACTTAAGTAATAAAACATAATATAAAGCTAAGTATATTTACCAACGTAACACTAGTTTCTAAATTTATTTTACATAAGCCATTTTTGAATTTAACCTTATTACCACATCTTATTTTTTATAGTATAACTATTTCTAGGTATTTACACATCCACAACGTAATTATTTAGTCTTTTAATTCTTTCAATTTATGATTGCAATATTAGCGAACTACCCCAGGCTTTAGTAGATATTCTATCATTAGAAACGCTACGCTTATCATCGTTTCCTGAAAGAGCCACCTTATTCACGGTTCTTGTAAAAATTTGATGTTTTATTGATTTGAATAAGACATTTTTTCTGCGAATAACATTTTCATTAAAATTTACACTTTGGTAGTCAGATATATCAAAATTTCGAACGACACATGCTTTAACTCCTTTTGCTTTTTTTATTGTACGCTTTTCAGTTTTTAAGCAGTACAACTTTGATCTCAAACCCACAAACTTAGTGACGATGCACCCACCCATTTCGTCTTTAAATAATCCAGGTACTTTTTTGTTTATCATTGGTAATCCATATTTATTGTTACGGTCGTAATTGCTGGTATCGAAATATGGAAGAAAAGTGTCTTTCAAATTTTTATAGAAATCAGGAGTGTTTAAATAATATATAAAACTGTCAGTGTCCGTATAACACAACTGAACACGGTCTTTGTAAAATGGTTTGATAACATTGTAGTGAAAATTATACATGTGAGCTTTTGATAATTCCAATACAGAAAAGCCTATATATATTGGTTTATTTAATACTACCCGATCAGATTTCATTTGAATTGCCACTAAATTATCAGAAAAAACTGATGCACTATGGAAGTATGGACTAGCTATTAGTTTATCAGCACTGATGTGTTTTTTAGTTTTATTATTTTCATCAGTCCACTGATTTACAAGATGAACGTTAACTCGCGATTCGTTATTTTCAAGAGTTTTACCGAATACACTATTATTTAAAAGTTTAAAAAAATCTTGTTCGAATGTAGAGTTTGCTTTTTGTCGGAGTTCAGTGTTTAGTTCAATATATTGTTTAAGATACGAACTTTGTTTAAATGCAATCACTCGATGTATTTTTCTCAATATTAAACCGTGCTCTAAGCATTTTTTCAGATGAACATAATGAATGACATATTCATATTTATTGTATAGATTTGGAACAAGCTTTGTGCTCTTTCCACCTGGGGGTATACATTTCTCTGGACAAAACGGTAATTCATTATGTGTTGAATGTAAATAATCAGGGTAAAGTAAGTCAACTTCAAGGATGAAACCTTCATCAGCATCGTCATCTACACTGATTATATCTAAGTTCTCGATTTCATATTGGTTTAAAAACCTGAAACCGGACAGTGGAAGTGATTGACACATGCTAAACCCGTAAAGATTATTACAGTCTAAGTAAACTATAAAAGAATCTTCTTGCATTGGATCGTAATTCGACATATACTTGTTATTAGCTTTAGCATAGCGATGTGTACATACACATACACCTCCCCTAATACCTTTTTGTATCATGCGCAATATTTCTAGGTCATTAATGAGCTCAAGTTTTACTCCAGTCTTCAACAACATAGCGTCGAAAGACAAGCTTGGTACAGTTAGATAAAATGCTGGGTCTAGCTGATAATGCTTTTTACATGTTTTTCTAAACTTTTCAAAAATGTCTGTTAAAAGTAGAACATCTGTTTTAACATATAAATCAGTATATTCCCCTAGATTACGGAAATTAAATTGTCTCCAAACGGATTTTGCATGTTTATAATCAGCGTCAGATACATTTTCATCGATTAAAGAACTGTAAAACTTTTCTTTTTTTGGTAATTTTTGTTCTTGAAAACATTTGAAATCTGTCATGTATTCGTAGGGATAAACTCCTTTTCTTGTCAGTAATTTAAATTGATTTTCGTCAGGATAATATTTTTGTAGATTCACAAAATCGTCTGTGCTCAATGTTTGAGCTAATTTGTCAAGACTTGTACTTAAAAACTTAAAAGAATCTACGAAACGTAACGGAATATACTCTTCTTCCGTGACTTGCACAAATTTGGTAAAGGAAATATAATTTTCTTTTGTTTTAGGTATTATTTTGATAGTGCCAGGCATTTCTCCTAGTTGTTTTATAAATAAATGACAGTCATAACCTGAAAGGTTATGAAAAAATACTGGGATAAATTTCGGAAGCTTGAAGTTTAAGTTGCAATATGGATGAGCGGCTCCACGATATTTCCCTGTTATATGGCAGTGATCACGAACTTTTTCCCCCCACAACAAATTATGACAAATGTGACATTCCGTGCTTGTATTAAAATCATCATCATCTTGTTCATTAAATACCATTGGTTTAACATTGTTTAAAATTGTATAAATTGTTGCTACATCATCGCAAAGCAATTTGATAAACTTTTCTACACAATCCTCACCACGATAACTAACAAACCGATTGTAAGTCTCATCTTTGGAACAAACAATATTATATGCGAAAGCAGCTGGTACGTGACGGTGTGTATTAGAAGTACTTGCAATATTTGGATTAGGCTCACAACCTTGAACTGGCTGTAGCATTGTTTCAAAGTCGGCGTAAATGACGAACGGAACATCTTGCTTACGATCATAATTTTTGAATTGAATTACTGATCCTTTGTCTGGAAGTACGGTGACTACACCCCCGCAAATATGCTCTTCGAGCTTTATAGTAGATGGAAAAAATAATAGACAACTTTCACAAAAGTATAATTTGCTATGGTGTTTCGTTAACTGATTTCGCACTAGACGGGGTAAATCCTTTATTAAACAATAATGTGAAATTTCATCTTCTTCAAGCAACAACAAATGAATTCGTGTTGTGTTATTGGTTTTAGACTTATACAGCGGTCCCGTTATAGTTTTACCGTCTTTTAGACCATACACAAAGATACTTAAATACGGATTATTTTTTTCAAAAATTGAAATATCTGCGAAGGTTACTGGAAATGATAAGTCTTCAATGTTCAATATATCTCTAAAATCAGGGTATGAAGTTACTCGATCAGAATGATTGATGGTGGGATAAAGA
Organism: Electrophaes corylata; assembly: GCA_947095575.1. Lineage (NCBI taxonomy): Eukaryota > Metazoa > Arthropoda > Insecta > Lepidoptera > Geometridae > Electrophaes > Electrophaes corylata. The sequence goes on along the minus strand of OX352706.1, from coordinate 5,426,296 downwards.
GCCGCAGTAACACTCCATAAGAAACAAAAGTTATCTTGGTTACGGATATTCACGCACGCCTTTTTATTTTTGATAAATTTTGGTAATTCTATAAAGTTCGAACCCCGCAATGGATCATACTTATTAATGCTTACTTCCAGATAGCAATTGTTTAAAAAAGTCCAACCGCTGTCTCTCTCTTGAAATTCTTCTATTTTTTTCATAATACTGTTCACAACTTTTGTGAATAAATCATCAAAATCATAATTTAAATGAAGTGTAAAGTTTTTGGTTGAAAAAGACTTCATTTCTTGTGTATCACTTTTAAACAACAGAAACGTTGAAAACAACTCAAAGTTTACTTTGATACAGGTCTGAATTTCAAGAGATTTTTCAATGAGTGACTGAATTTTTAATCGATTATCGTTAAAAAAAGTACTTACACATGGTTCTGTTTCATCGGTTACTGTTATTCTATAACTCACGATACGGCTTCGAAATGCTGTCTGTATGATCTGTACATTATCAGAACCTACGATAATGCTGTTATTTTTATGTGCATTGCTCCGCAAATGTCCTATCCATCTTTTGTTATTAATAATTAAATTGCAAACTGAGCAAAAGGGCATGTTGAATACAAACTAACTATACACCTAACATTTAAAGATATACCTAGCAGGAGATAAAACCCTCTTTATTAAACTCAATGTGACCTAACTCAACTTACTAAGTAATCTATTCTAAAAGAAATAATTAAAACATTCTATTTATGAAATATGATGGTTTATAATTAACCTATGATCTAACTTAGGATACTTATTTTTAAAAAAACTGTTTATTCATATAATAAACTGTTTATTTGAAGTTAGTTGTGTTAGAATAAAAAGTGGGACTGTTATGTAGAAAAAGCTTGTGGGCCTCGCGTACTAATTTTTGTACGCACTCCCACTGCTTGGAATCGTCATCTGTTGCGAATTGTATTCTTACAAACGCCTTTTTCCATCGGTCTTCAGGCGCCAACAGTTGTGCCTCTTCTTTATTGTACACCTTCAGTTCAACGTAATATTCGCCGTTGGTGTCAGCCACTCGGCGCTGGTTACCGGTAGCTACCCGGTTTACGAAGCTTGAAGGCAGCTTCTTTTTGTTTGAAGTTGGTGGGACGACCAGCTCCTCGAAGTCGCTGTCGCATAACCCGAATATGTCAGCCACCCGACTTTTCTTGCGTCCCCTGAAAGTAATATAAAATAATTTAAATTAATGAAAATGTATGGACAAATAGTTGGTAAAAAACAACCGTGACCTTTTATAAAACAATACCTAAGTTAAATTAAATTTATTGCATAAAATGTGGGTCGGTTGCAGATGTCACTGGATAAAATGAATATTGTTCATCACGCTAAGCCTTAGCATGAAACTATAAGTAAGATGATACCTTACTACCAAATGTAATTAAATCGTTATAAATTGTAAGATGTCACACAAAAAAAATATTAATAATGAATACCTAATGTTCACTACTGACTCTAATGTACCTACAATATTTTAGCTGTTCTAGTTTTTTGATAATTTATAATCAAACCAATAAAAGTACCAAAATTGTTTCACTATTTCATAACATAGAGATAAAATTTACCTTTGAGTAGTATCCGATTTGCGCTTGGTTCCAGCGCTGCTCGTTCCGGCTGAACCCGAACTTGACTTCGCTTGTCTGCCTTTTTTTTCTTTGGTCGGTGCTAGAACCTCCTTGGGCATAATCACCGTTTCGGCTTCTGAGTCAGACCTGTAATCAAAACAAACGAGAGTTAGTAAACGCAAATCACTGTAGACATGATTAATTGTAGTTAGGTAGGCCGCTCATCCTGCAAATAAACTGAACTTTAACAAATAGTACTCACACTTACATTTTATTTGATAACTTTTGAAGGTCTGGCTGCGTGGTTTGGTAGCAAGCGCGCACTTGTTACGTCGCGGTAGGATTCGATTCGCGAGCACGGTGACTGTGACACGGGTCACAGAATACGACGTTTACTCAAACGGGCGGCAACGATGACGATTATGAACTAGCACTGATGCACTCAAAGATCGAACGGGAAATGGATATTTTCTTTAAGACGGTGTTTTATATGTTTAATTGTGTATTAACAGTATATTAATAATAAGCCTAAATCGCATAGATAACAACAAGCAAATTTCAGTCTTAACGTAATGAAAAGTAGATCCCAACTTATTAGGTATATAAGTTTACCTAAGTACCTACATGTCGATAAAATGCTTAACTTACGGGAATTGTATTTACTACAAAAGTACTAACATCATCACTATTTTATAAAGTCATGTTCATGCATGTTGAAATTTTGTAGAGTATATTTTTTCAGTACGAGTAAGTACCTTCCTACATAGCTCACGTCAAGACCTATGAATTTGTTTTGGTATAAAAGAAGGGATATACCTACTTACCGTTATTCAGAGTTTTTTTGATCGTTTCTGTAGATACCTAAGATGGTAGGTTACATGATACGAAAATATTCTAGGGAATGTGAAAGAAACAAGTGTAGGTAATTCATGATGGGATGCGGACCCGTAACTTCTTTTTGTAGATTATGATTGTAACATATATTATCTAATTAACCAATGTGAAGATACCTTTAATAAAGCGGTGCCAGTAAAACAATACTTGTAGGCTTAGCACAAGTTACCACTTGTTAGCATTAGTTTTTAACAGATAACGTTGCTTTGAGCTCGCTAAATCGCATAGATAACAACAAGCAAATTTCAGTCTTAACGTAATGAAAAGTAGATCCCTACTTATTAGGTATAGTGACGACTGATGTGGCGCGGCGGGCGAATGTCCGCCTGCGACGCAGGAGGTTGCGGGTTCGATTCCCGCCTCGGGATAAATGTTTGTACGATCTGCAAATATTTATTCCGGGTGTTCTGGGTGTTTTCTATGTATAATAAAAAAATATCTATGTATGTAATATTGTATTGTATTAAGTATATCAGTCATCTAGTACCCATAACACAAGCTCTGCTTAGCTTGGGGCTAGATGATGCTGTGTGGATTGTCCAGCATTATTATTATTTATTAATATTATAAGTTTACCTAAGTACCTACATGTTGATAAAATGCTTTACTTACGGGAATTGTATTTACTACGAAAGTACTAACATCATCACTATTTTATAAAGTCATGTTCATGCATGTTGAAATTTTGTAGAGTATATTTTTACAGTACGAGTAAGTACCTTCCTACATAGCTCACGTCAAAGACCTATGAATTGGTTTTGGTATAAAAGAAGGGATATACCTACTTACCGTTATTCAAAGATTTTTTTATCGTTTCTGTAGATACCTAAGATGGTAGGTCACATGATACGAAAATATTCTAGGGAATGTGAAAAAACATGTATAGGTAATTCATGATGAGATGCGGACCCGTAACTTCTTTTTGTAGATTATGATTGTAACATATACTATCTAATTAACCAATGTGAAGATACCTTTAATAAAGCGGTGCCAGTAAAACAATATTTGTAGGCTTAGCACAAGTTACCACTTGTTAGCATTAGTTTTTAACAGACAACGTTGCTTCGAGCTCGCAGGTTTTATCATCTTTGTAATTACGAAATCTCCTTGAATTTTTTGTATGCTGAATATCGAATTATGTATACCTCTACCCACGTGTTTACAAATAATTCTAGCTTAAATAAATCCATTATTTTAAGTTAACTAGGTACCTATAACATTTCAAATTCCACGGCTACCTAAACTATAATAATAATAATAATGCTGGACAATCCACACAGCATCATCTAGCCCCAAGCTAAGCAGAGCTTGTGATATGGGTACTAAATGAGTGATATAAGTACATAATACAAAACATTACATACATAAATATTTTTTATTATAAACATAGAAAATACCCAGAACACCCGGAATAAATATTTGCAGATCGTACAAACATTTATCCCGAGGCGGGAATCGAACCCGCAACCTCCTGCGTCGCAGGCGGACATTCGCTCGCCGCACCGCTTCGGTCTTTAAGCTATGTTCCTTTATAATAACAAACATTGCAGGTACACTGTTAGGTAAAACCGTATGAAAAAGTTAGCTAGTTAAAATATCATTTTACAAATAGGTATTACGTTCTCACAGTCGTCGGGAGCGGGGTATGCGGGCGGTGGGGCTCGGGGACAGCGTGGTATGCGGCGTCACTCGCTTACGGTGAATATGCAAGTTTGCAAAACATAAAGTAACCGTGTGCACAGCACACTGGAAGCTATACTATTTTAACTAAAATAAAAAGAAGGAGTGTAATTATTGATTGACAACTTTGGTTATGAAAGGTGTGGCCCATAACTTTGCGTGCTCTTGATAATAAGTATTGCTGATGTTATAATAAGTATTGCTGATGTTATAATAAGTATTGCTGATGTTATACTGAGCGTTACCTTAAAACCTAGATAATTATGTACTTCCAATAATGCATCCGCAATGGGTATTTAGTAGCTACTTGTGATAAGGTTTAAAATAAACAATACATATTTTAATATCTAATGATAGCATAACCCAAAGCGATGTTTCTGTTGGCACTGGTAAACTAGCCTATACGGAGTTAGTTACTACCTTTTTTGCCCACCTGCAATAAAATGCAGACAAAACATAGGGCTGAACGCAAGCATACTCAAGTTCAGGTTTAGAAAACCTCAATACATTTGATACCTTTTCAATAAACTGCATCGTAGTTCATCATGGGGTACGAAAATAAAAGCAAAAGAAAAAAGTACCTGTAGGTAATAGGCACACGTAAAACAAGCTCTACTTGTTGGTACGAAAATAAAAGCAAAAGAAAAAAATACCTGTAGGTAATAGGCACACGTAAAACAAGCTCTACTTGTTGGCTAGCAGACATAGGTTCTAGTTATACATTTTACTAAAGTTCTTCGTATGATATACTTATTTTCATGGATAGGTAAGGTATTAACTTGATTTATTTTGTCCGGCTTTATTGGATAAAATAGCCGGCTTTTTTATGTTTGATCTTAGGCAACCCTAATTCCTTTCACTACATATATATTCGTTACTGTGAACACGCTTTCAGTGTCTTTTATCATGCCTTAAAAGACACTACAAATGCGCCTGTTATCTATGGGGAATGTAAAAGTACCCAGTAAATGATACGGGACCTGAACCAATGTCTTCTAACCTACCTGGTTACCTACTGGAGAATGAACAAAGTACCCAGTGGAAGATTAAAGGATTTCTTTTTACGTTTTTGAGCCGAATCTGGTCTCTGGAGAATGAAAAAAGTATCCAGTGGAAAACGTGATAGAATCCTTTTTTACAGTCTTCGAGCCAAATCTGGTCTCTGGGGAATGATGTAAAAGTACCCAGTAAATGATACGGGGCTAAACCATGCTGGTGCAAGATCAGTTGCCTACCTGGTTACCTACTGGAGAATGAACAAAGTACCCAGTGGAAGATAAAAGGATTTATTTTTACGTTTTTGAGCCGAATCTGGTCTCTGGAGAACGGAAAAAGTATCCAGTGGAAAACGTGATAGAATCCTTTTTACAGTCTTTTGGGGTGCAGGAAAGAAGCCTCCTCGCGGCGCATCTTGGAAACAGCTAGGGCACGGTCCTAACGCAGTGTCCTAGGCTGGCTAATTCTTTCAACACAATGGTTCACCAATATGAATTCTGATAATAAGTTTTTCGATCGTTCCATTTCACAGAAAACAGAAGGTTTTTATGATTTAGAACGAGAAAGGACATGCAAACCTACAATTAGTTATTGTGGCATGATGGACCAGCTCCTGACTGGTCCAGCATGCCCAATAACTACCTACTGATGTAATGCTTCCATTGTTTTCTTTTTACTTGGTAGGCCTATTTTGGCCGCGATTTTATCTATACCGTTATTAACCTTTTTTTTTATCTATAACCTGCGTAAGTACGATCATGTCAGCGAGTACCGGGCTAAGCTCAAATGGCTTCCCATTCGCGAGCGTAAAAATCTGCAAACTCTGTGTCTGCTTTTTTCAGTCCTAAAAGATCCGCATATCCCTGGTTATTTAAAGAACCGTTTACAGTTTCTATCTGATCCACATGACGGACAGCTTAGGTCAGCGGACAATCTTTGCTAGTTTACTCCTCTGCATCACACTTTATTCATGTCTAATAAAAAATTTTGTATTTACTTATTTGGTTCAGTATACCACCATTGGTGTACTCCCGGGAACTTCCTGAGCATCTCAAAGCACCTGTACAGCTTTATGGATTGCAATAGAATTTAATGAGGTTTCAAAAGTCAAAAGAAACTGCTGTGTCGTAGGCTACATTAGAAAACGCTGCTCCCCCATTTTATGTAAAAACTTTTTTAGCTCCAATAGAGCTCCTGAAAATACAAACTCTCTTGTGATTAATTTACAAGCAGCTCCTCTTATTTGGGTCGGGGTTTTTTTAATTAAAGCCTTAGTAACATAATTAAAAATTTATTGTATCTGTAACTTTTAGTCTCGGCATAAAAAAAAAACCTCTTCAATCCTCTCTCTTAGTTAAAGTAGACATAGACTAATATTTATTTGCTACAAAAACACGGCAAAAAGTGAAGACAAGACAAAAGGAAGGTCGTATGCAGTAGGTAGGTAGGTACTGGAGCATACAGACATGCTCCAGTAGCAAAAGGGTCTCGGGTAATTATAAAATAAAAAAATATAAAAAATAAAATATTTTGTTGTAGCCCACACAGCCACAGCCAAACAAAGTCAAAAATCATTTATTCAGTGAAATCCGAAGAGATCACCTTGAAACGTCTTTGGGTTCGGTGAATCCAAGCGCCAGTTCCTCGCGACCAAGTCAAGTAGAAGAACAGGCAAGAAATTTACGACTTGGTTCCTACCTTGGTTTTTTTTTTATTACCCTTTTACAAATTAATAATAATGACACTGTTTGTCAATACCAATTAATAAAATATGGCAATAGTTTAAAGATTTTTGGCAGATTTTTCTCAGCAAGGACATAACACTACAAACTAAAAAATTCTTCCTAGAAACATAATATGAAGATTATGCCCGTTAACAATAACAGTCAAATGGTGAATGATATAAGAAAAACAAATTATGTTTGAACATACTTGAAATAAAACGAAATGTGCATGCCACAGTTTTTGACCTTAGAGTTTATCTCACATCTTTTCATGAGAAGCACGTCGTACGCTGAAATATTCAGTGAGTAAGGTACACTGACATCCATCAACTATGTTGCACAATTCGCAATGCGAGCAAGTCCGACGTCGCTTTACCAGATGAAATATGAAAATTGCAGTGGTATCTCTCGACATACAACTGCAGTTCTATTCCGTTATCTGAATTAGAAACACCGAAACAGGAAATTTCAACGAAAATACTGTTTTCGTAAGTCTAAAAGAATCAATTTTAAATGTTTTTAAGTTGAATAGTCATTTATTTATAAAATTAAAATACAGCTAATACAAGTATTTATAATTGGTAAACATTGGTACAAAATACATAAAAAACAGTTGAGTTATCTACAGACCGTTGCAAACGATCTAAAGATGGCTCAACTAAAATAGAATCTGATAACATAATATTTGAAAATTTTTCGATGATTTACAAGCATCTAAAAATTGTTTTTAGTTTGATTATTAAACAAACGCTTCTACACAAGAACTTCCAAACAACGTACATTTACTCGTATTTACTTATAAACCGAATGAAAACTATATACCAGCAAAATTGGCACTCTTGGCTATACCGACTCAGTCAAATGAAAATCGACGATGCATCGAATATATGCTCACGTACAAAACTTTGCTCACGGGTTTGGACGTGCCGAACCTAGAATAAAAAACATTGAGCGACAGGAACAAAAGATGCACTTTCAAACGTTTTGTAAAAGATTGCAATATGGTAAAGACTTCAAAACTTTGTTTGTATTAATAGGGTTTTAAAATTCTATTGTTAGGAAGTCAATGGATGGAAAGGGCACAAAATCATTCTTCCTGGAAACCAATACGTTTTCAGGTTGCTTAAGTCTAGTAGTAGACTTCTACAGGCTGTTGTTGATGATGATGATGATATATAAATACAAAACTGTGTCAGTACTTACAGCCGAAATCAAATTACCGAAAAGATAGCGCTGTGGAATAATCTGAAGTAAAGATTGTCCGACCCTAATCAGGAGTTTGTCCCTTATTCAGTTAATTGGCTGAAGATAAGCCTAAAGTAAAATTGGGTTGCACAAATGAACTATAAAATATTAATGAAACATTCGACCAATGTTTTAAAAAACATTTTTGCCTGAAAAAATATTTTGTATTACCTAATACTTGTTAGTAATTTTTGAATGCTTTTACCAAAACCAAAAATTAAGGTGTACCTTTAAGAGTTTAGCACAGAAAAAATAATAAAATAAATCCAGAATTTTTGTATGTTTACTTCTCTGCACTTATGTCGCAGAGTCTGATTTATATGAAACGTTAAGTAGATACTAGGAATAGTATTGCTACTTTCATTCAATTATTACCATGCGTGTAGAAACATCTAGTGTATTAGGCGAGTGTTAGGGTAATTCTTTTTATACATGCTTCAACTATAATTTTAATTACAGGCACACGAGGCTTTACACCTGTGTGCCTTAGGTTGATGGACGCAGAGTAGTGCATTATAGGGCACGTTAACGAGCGTGATCAGCGAGGCAATGCTCTGTTATAAGTAGTGGTAACCACTTAACATCAGGGGGACCATTTGCTTGTTTCATCAGCAAGTCACATAAAAAAAACTTTCCGGGACATTATATAGTGGCTGTTGTGTTAGGATTTTAGATGGAGTAAGCTTTCCCAGTACCTATGCCATCCTCACTGCTAAGCCGTTCTAACACACAGAAAAGTCAAGGTTAATCTCAGCCCTGTGTATTCTCACGATGTGTTCCTTCACCGTTTGAGAGCACAGTTATTACGCAATACATTTATAAAGATAAAAATCACAGATAAACGACTGGATTCGATCATGAGGCCTCGGATCATAAGTGAATTTACTGCCACAAGACGCGTACGAATCCGAGTATCTAAATACAAAGGTAAATTAAAAGCAATTCATACCAATTATGTTCTCGTTAAATAAAGGAAAGTAATTGCCTAATTATTTAAGGTAGGAACAGTACTGTTATAAGGTAGCTTTGCAAAGCTTCCTGTAAATTTATGGTTTGCTGTTCTACGTAAACTGGGGCTAAGTAAATAGCGTTTATTCATTCAATTATATGCCACAGCCCTTACTTTTTATTTTGCTCGTGTGCTTTGCTTATTCAGTCGCATAAAAATTCCAACGACATTTCGTTGCAGTGGCCATTTACATAATTCGCGTTTCTTTTAACTGAAACGCTTGTGCAAATACTCGCATAGAAAAGAATTGCGCGAGGATAAATATTGCATCAAGTATGATTAGAAAATGCTAGTTAAAATTAAACGCTACAAAAATAGTTTGCTTAAGATTAAATTAAGTCTCTTTTATACGTAAGTCTCTTTTTATCTTTAAGTCTCTTTTATAATCGTAGTAGGTTATCCGGTAAGGATAAAGATAAAAGAGATTATCAAGTGCTTATATACCTAAGTATGTTTATAAGCTCGCGTTGTTTATATGTCAGTCAACTAGTGAGTTAAAGATTTCTATAATTATCGTAGATAAACATTTATGTTGTATTGCAAAAGGTATGCTACATTTATACAAAAATGTGCCTATGGTAAACCAAGTGACCAAAATTGATATCCACAAATAAGAGTCATCATAACTTTTAGTTTACGACTGAAACTAAAAATGGTTGTAAAATCTAACAGTAAATATTTACATTCCTGCGACTCTGTAGTCACGTGCCCGAGTGTCCGTATTTTATTGCACACAGTAAACCTAGTGCAGTCTTTAAAAATGTATTTTTAAACTATATTTAATTTATTAATATTAAATTATCACACAGTGTAGGTCTTATATATAGGCTGGTGTTATTACACCATTAGTTTTAGAGGCTTTAGTGAAGGCCTCGTACGGGGAAGTACTACCACAATGCCTATTTCTGCTGCCAAGTAGCTTTTTGAGTTCCGGTCTTGGGTGTGGTTGCCGGACACAGGGAAGTATCGTAGGGCACATACCTAATAAATGTGACCTTACGATGATATGACTATAACAAAATGGTGATGGTTACTACTTAACTTTAGGTGGGTTGCTAGTATTGAAATAACTGCAGAGAAAGGGTAATTTATAGCTGCTGGAAAACTAACTACGACGTTTTTTCACGTTGTTTTTATACAATTTATAAAAATAAATAATTTTCTATTCTAATCTATTCACTGTTTGAGAGTATTGGCACTGCGCACATACATTTTCCAATAGATAAATCCACAAGGGCACAATCGGATTCGAACTCTCGACTTGAGAATCAGGAAGTGGTATCGTTTCTGGTGAGCCAGTTCGATAGTGCTCATGAAAAAATATCGAAAACGTAGAAATAAAAGCGCTTAAAAACCAATGCATCATATTTATAAATACCTTTAGTTTTAGTTATTCTTACCTAAAAAAACATATTATTAAATGAAATAAAAAGTTTAAAGCAGCTTAAAACCAAAAGCGAATTCAGCGTTCAAACCGACAATACCGAAAACCGACAATAGTCATAGCAATTGGCATGCCGTGCCGGGCTGAATGGCACAATCGCAACCACGGGGTTATAAGGCATAGAATCATATATGAATTTGTTTTTTTTTATAGATAACTTGATGATCCAACAGGCAGATTTTGAACAACACATGTTAATAGGTAACTTTTACTTATAATAAAACATTGACGTCAGAAACATACCCCCGATGCACTGCCATGCGCCCATCAACCTGAGACATACAGGTGTTGAGTGTATGTGCCTTTTTCAACTTTTTCAAGACTTGATTGATATGATGGCGCTTAGATTCAATTAGCTATTAGAACTGTATTCTTTATAATTTTATTGATCAAATGTCAGACTTTGAAATCTCAAAATTGGAGACTTGTATTTGTTCGGTTTCTATACCTTCTAATGCTACGCTCGAACACTCGGTCTCTTTATTGAAGCACCCGCACGCGCTTTATATGCAAATCGAATGACCACCAATTTAGACCGCTTGCTGTCATCTTCACATTGAGAGCTTTAACTGGTAATTGAGGTCTGTGCTAATGGCATATTTTTGGGTTCGGGAATATGACTACCGGTTTGTTTATTAGGTTAAGGGTGTCTGTTGAATGCTGAGCGCTAAACTTTGCTATGGGTGTTATGATATATTTACAAAAACATATGCATAAAGAAATAAATACATATTTCCAAAAAATTTAATAACGGCCTCTGGGCCCAAGCTAAGCAAAGTTATAATAGGTATATTATATTGTATATACACTTTTTTTGTAAATACCTTAAATACATATAGCTCCCAGACACAGAACAAACATGTGTACACAAATGTTTTTTCTCACAAAAGTATTCTCTAAGCTATTTGTTTTCATAGTACAAGCTTTGCTTAGTTTGGAGCTAGTTGTGTCAAATGTGTGCCACCACTAAATACAAAATTTAGAACCAAAATTAAACACTACATAAAATTGAACAACCGGCCAAGAAAATACCTGCACAATGAATAAGAAATACTGAAAATAGTTGCGGCGGATCGCGACTTGAAAATTTATTCCGTTGAGCGAAATCGTGCGGAAAATTTGCAATTTAGAAGTAAAAGGGAATACCAATACGCCATCGATTATGTAGATGCAAGTCTTTGTGAGTAAAGTTATCATTGCATGTGGTTTGCTTTTCAAAAACGATTTGTTCGGGCGTTTTTAGAATTTTCTCGGTGCATTTATTCATGCTGAATTTTCATTTCCGAAGATTCACTGAACTTTGTTACGGGAACAGTATTTATAGTCTTTGTTCTGAAAGCTTTTGAATGCCTAACTTTTTATCAAAAAAGATTTGTTTTATTTTTCCTTGTTCAAACTATTTTAGTTTTATTAAATGTTAAAGCTTTAATGATTTAGTATTTGATTACTTTGAACAAAGTGATATTTTTTAAGAAAAATTTTAATCAAAGTTTCAAATTCGAAATTACTTTTGAGGTAGTATCCATTATTATCTATATAATTTGAAGCATTTGAAAACATTTAGTTAATGCTACTAAAGCATACTCAAAATCATTGAAATCATCATGCAGTGTTTCAAACCAAAATAAAAACATTTTTACCATGACCTTTTACCATGTGCTCGTAACACAATACTTTGGCAGAGTTTGCTTAAAAAACAGGTTCAAGGTACTTCACAGAAAACTAAAAGTTTGTCTCGTCCAATAATAAAAAAAATTCGGAAATATCGTTCTGGAGAGAAATAAAATGTTCTTAAACAGACGACATCAATAAGTGACAAAACTTTTATAATAAGAAATGGCATTTGCTCTTTTTTTTAATTTCTCCAACATACGGGTAAATTTCTAATCAGTTAATTCGATTCGGTAAACAGGTGTCGGCAATCTGTTTTCCTTGTAAATGCGTGACTGCGCCCTATGCGGCTCTCGTCTATTTGCTCTGGAACCTAAAACCGTGCATTAGACCTGCTTGTTTTGCTTCCATTATCTCGCTTTGATGCTGCCAACTAAAGGGCGGTACCATGTGGAAGTAAAAACGACATTAATTTCCTATTAGCATAAAGTTACAATGCATCTCTTCCATGAGTTCACATTAGCCCGTAGCGGAACGGTACTGTAACCGGTATGGTGACATCCACTCTATATTTGGTGATGATCTAGAGCACGGAAGTGCAGTGTGCGGCATGAGGATGAATATTTCTTATTTATAAACTTCAGGTATTTTTTTTTATCTGCACGCTTTTGGTCATGTTTTATAATCAACTTGACTTTCAATCTGAAAATTGAAATAGTCGCTTTGTTAAGCCTAAAGGAATAGGGTATTGAAAAACTGAAATTGTTAATCTAATTTGTGGCTGACTGTACACTAAGTTGTGTCTGTACACTAAAGTGTCCTATTCTAAGTCAACATCCTGCAGAATACAAATTACATATTGAGTGTTTAATTTGACCCAAACCTACAAGGCATAAATTCAGAGCTGATTCATGTTTCACCCTTACGACAATAACCTTCGTATCATATATTTTACCCGGAAATTTTTACGTTAAAGAATATTGCGTATAAATCATTAATCACGAGCACAATGCGTGTCGGGCCCGACGTATGGCTAAAGGCGGCTGAACTTCCCGGGTAATGGGGAAATTAATGGAAAACCTTTGACTGCATCGCTGAATTTGCCTGCGGCTTTGCGGTTTGCCGTACGCTGTTTTGGAAACCTACATCATTATGAATTTTCTGACCTGTACTATCTGTTATTTAATGGTAAAACTGGATGGAACAGTAAGATAGCTGACCTGTTGTTAAGCGGTTATCTTAATAATTGTAATATCTTACAGAGCATATATGCAATAGAATGAAAGTAGCAATATAATATGTCTCACAGAGCAAATACTGGAAAAAAATAAACAAACAGTTTTACATATGCAGGCACGTTTATACCATGGCAGCACATTCATACCCCGTGCAAAATGCTGAAAAACATTACAGTTAATTAACTTGGTAAAATTTTACGGTGCACATTGAAAATGACCATTCGGGGAAACATTTCCGTCTATATATTAGTATAATAAAAATAAATTAGCAATATTTCCCAGAATGCAGTGGGATTGACCAGCGGCTCAGTCAAATGAAAACAGTTGGGGTAGTGATATTCGCGGCAGTTCTTTTGTTTAATTTTCTGTCTCTCTCTTTCAACAAACAGAAACAACAAGGACGGCTATAAACTTTAGTCAATATACAAAAATGAAACAACAGAGTAGCAACACCAGTTTTTGCAATTTATCTCGCTACTAAAGTTTTTTTTAATTGTGAGCTTGGTAAAAAAATGTACAAAATTGATTTTATTTACTTAAACGTGCAGTTTCTGTAGAAGTTATGTATCTTATAAAGATAGTAGGGAGAGCAAGTATTTATAGGTATACATAATTTTTTTTTTTTTGTTCCTCAAGGATTCAAGTAAGTGTCAAATGATCTACCCCTACCGTTAGCTCTGATAGCAAAATTGCAAACTGTCAAACACGTCGCCAAAATTGCCGTTGCTGCTGTGCTTGACAGAAAATAATTTAATTCAGTAACAGATTTTGGATTTGTACGAAGAAGCATTGTTCGGTTCTGCTTGGGCCTGTTCAGATTGAGCTATATAGTGACTCACTATACGGATAATGGCATGACTAACTATCGATATGTGATGTTACTGTACAGTTTTGCGAACAATTATTTTTTATTTTGAAGTATGGCCTAGCTGACATTCATTTTGCTGTAATCAGGGGTGGGTACACCAATTACTGACCGCTTCCCAAAATTCACCGATATTTCCCGATTTAAGCCCAGTAATTGATATTTACGCCTCGCTAAACCTTTGTATCGAGAGCAGATTTATTTTTATCATTTAATCAATGTTGGCTAGTCTACTAAATGTTTATTGGAGATAAAGCTATTAAAAGGTTGACATGGATAGTTTTTCTGTACTATGGATAAAATAGAATAGGTAAATGGAATAGGTTGTTGATACTTTAGGAACATTAAAATTATTTTTTAAATTCATAACTTAAGTAATACTGGCGAATAATAGAATCTAGCGTCGGTTGTCGTTAGCTGTTTTATTAAAACGCACATGTACCTATTAAAAGTTAAGTGAGTACCTACACTTTAAAAGTTCAGTTGGGATCATTATGGGCTAGCTATACTTATAACTTTTTTGACGACCGATGTGGCGCGGCGGGCAATTGTCCGCCTGCGACGCAGGAGGTTGCGGGTTCGATTCCCGCCTTGGGATAAATGTTTGTACAATCTGCAAATATTTATTCCGGGTGTTCTGGGTATTTTCTATGTATAATTAAAAATATCTATGTATGTAATGTAGTATTGTATTAAGTATATCAGTCATCTGGTACCCATAACACAAGCTCTGCTTAGCTTGGGGCTAAATGATGCTGTGTAGTGTCCAGCATTATTTAAAAAAAAATATTACACATTATATTGAAATATCTAGTAAATTACAAATCTATTTCATCATCTTACCCATAGCACAAGCTTTGCTTAGCTTGGGGCTAGATGGTGCTGTGTGGATTGTCCGGCATTATTATTATTATATTTACAAATCAAATCAACCCCTCTGATACCTATGCTTTTTATCTTATTCTAAAAGCTAGTATAGTATTACTAGCTTTTTGACTTAGGTATTACAAATCTAGTCCGCCAGGCTTGACTAACTAGTCAAGTCGAGCCTCTGACAAATCTTGCGGCTGCCCGCGTTTTGTTTGGTATAGTTCAAGACAACTTAGGCAATGGAGAGCATTATTCAAGCATGCCAGACCCATTTACCAGCGTCAACCGCACATTTGTATCTATCGGTTTTGCCTACGAATAATTACGTTGGTGTACGACAGATTGTTTCGAACTTATTGAAATAAGATGGGAAATCTTGGGAGGTATTTAATGTGTGAGGTTTATAGGGAGAAAAGTCGTAAGTCGATACCTTATTCTCATTTATCATATTTTTTATTTTTCACAACACTTCAAAATAAAAATTCATCTTGAATCTGAAATTGGCTAATGTACATTTAGATAAAAGCACCTCATATAATGTAAATGTAATTCTGTACAGATAAATGATTTTCTTGCTTTCTTACTTACAGTTGTAAGAAACTAGGTGTTTAATTATTATTATTGTGTAGTATTTGTTGTATTGAGTTTTTTTCTCGCCATTCTAAATACCCAGTGGTTGATGTCTAAATTATTTAAATTTCAACCATTTCATCACTTCAAAAGCCTTGAGCAATCCAAATAACTCTTCAAAGGTACTATTTAGCAAAGATTAATGACCGACCTACACAATTCGATTCCCTTGCTTTCATTTCTAATTCAAACTGGTCAATCAATCAAATTGAACTGAACAATACCACTCTATATCATTCCATCAAGGTCTACAATTGCCTGTGATTTTGTAATTCGACGAAGATACTTTATAATGTGTAGTCACAGATGAATAAAAGTTTTAGACGAGCTTTCTTCAGGTCTACTTTTGAGAACTCTTACTCAAAGTTTTGTATTGTCAGTTTGAGTTATACTGCGAGACTCTGGTAACTAACCACAGTTAAGTTGTCGCTGCCTGACATGCCGCGCAGTGTAACTCAAAACGACAATACAAACTTCGTCTACTAGTCTTGCGTAGAAACTAATGTCAAATTGATGTATAGAAATCTTAATATCACTTTTCTGATATCACGCATACGAAAATTTCACATACAAAATTTCATTACAACTCCGTGGATGTCTTTAAATTGCCTTTACAAAATCGCCAAAGACAAAAAAACATCCAGAGACATATGGTCACCAATGTGCCTGCCAAGCGTGGTAACAACAGCAAACATTTGAATTAGTGGTCGATTGACTTAAACACGGGCAGCGCTTTGTTGACATTATGCCAGGTCTATGAAAATTAAATACTCATAGCATGCAGTCAATTTTAAGAAGTGTTTTGTCTGACGGAAGTGTACCATTGCTTATTGTTGAAAGAACACGTGCTGCCACCATCCGGCACACCTGCTTAGGAAGTGCGATAGTGATAAATGAATCCATTTATTGGTACCATTTTTTTGGAAGGTACCACCTATAATTGTTTTGGTAATCGGTTTTTAATACTTATTTTTAATGGAACAAACAGATGGCACACTTTATTTAATACTTTATTGCACAAACGAAGCAAGTACAAGTTTGACAACCGATAAGGCGCGGCGGGCGAATGTCCGCCTGCGACGCAGAAGGTTGCGGGTTCGATTCCCGCCTTGGGATAAATGTTTGTACGATCTGCAAATATTTATTCCGGGTGTTCTGGGTGTTTTCTATGCATAATAAAAATATCTATGTATGTAATGTATAGTATTAAGTATATCAGTCGTCTAGTACCCATAACACAAGCTCTGCTTATCTTGGGGCTAGATGATGCTGTGTGGATTGTCCAGCATTATTATTATTATTATTAAGTGTTCAAAAAGATGGACTTAACGCTAAAAAGCATTTTCTACCTGCCAACCAATAGGTAAAAATATTACTTAGAATGTGTGAAACCTGAATGTGATGAAGATAATACTTAAGACATAAGGCTAAAAAGAGAGCAGTATTGTAATTCTCATCTTTACATTTTCATCCATGGTATAATATTTCCGGTAGAGTTTAATTTTCTTTGCACAGACAAGATATTAAAATGCACAAGATGGCGCATCCACCTCTCGCATCTCATTGCCATAAAAATTAAGAACCTTGCAAGAGACGCAAATTAAAACTTTATCTTACACGATAATCTTATTCTCCCTGACTTTTCCCGCCTTTCATTTACTTCTAAGGATTTCGGACGCGTCCATTAAGTAAAGAGGATCCGGCCAGCTTAATTACGAATTCTCTCCGAAATCTCGTCTCAGGGCGCCACCCGACAAAATGGCTGCGATTGATTTTAAATGAGGCCCAACAAAGGCTAAGTAAAGTGGACTGCTTAGAACTTGTTTGTGAAACTTTGTAGGGTAAAAAAGAACAGGCCATTTAGTTTTTCTTCAGAACAAACAAACAAATACCTATAGTTATTTATAAGCTAGTTTTGTTAAGAGTTTAGTCTTCCTTTATGTCTCTTTAAGTGGAATGTGTACCAAATTTTTACTATGCCAAAAAATTAGTAATAAAAATCGTATCAAAATTAAAATGTGAAGACTTGCATAACTTATCGTCGTCAACAACACCAGCCTAAATAAGACTACTACTCAACATAGGACTCTCCTATATTATGGAAGGTTTGCCATAGTCACCACGCTTGATAGGCGGATCCTTGCCTTTGTTGCCTTGTTGCCTTTTACCATATTCATGGGGAGGTGATAGAGGGGTCATGAAAACGGAGACCACCAATGACTTTAATAGATGATAGCCTTTAATGTTTTTGAACGTATAAAAGCGGTCACTGCTTTTCAGTAATCCAGGGTCTTTATTTATTATCCTGAAAATTGGCATATAATTTAGGTCAAGCGTACTATTTCAAGCTTTTAGGATTGTTCAACCCAAGTAAGTTCGCTCATTTGGCGCAGTCACAGTACTAAACGATAACAATAATAGAAGTTGTGCAATAAATAAAGTAAACTAGCTTTCCCACATTAGCCTCAATAAAACTGAGTTGGTCTTTACTTGGATTGAACCTTCCACCAAACTGATGTAATCACCACTTTTGCCAAATTGAGTCAGCGTTGTAACGAAGATCGTATTTTCCACTCTTACCATGTTATTTCCATGGTAACTTTTCGGATTATCATTATGTTGAGTACGTCACTTATATTTTTGTTACATTTATGCTAATAATCGTTTTACCAATATAAAAATATAGTAAAACTTGAAAGCGCCTTTCTGGCCGTCGAAAACAATCCGAGGTCAGAAAGCCAGAAAGGCGTGGCAAATCGCAAAACATGTGGTCATTGAACCCCCACTGGTCAGCTGACCCATGGACGTGTGCTTTACGTACTTAAAGTATTAAAAAATATTTATTTATGGAATCACATTAATTATGTTTTGTTTATTATTATCATATTAATGTGTAAGTAATAAAAAGAAAAAGTACAAATATTTCAAAAGCAGCATGCTGCTTAATTATGTATTTGGTTGCAAAACTGCATAAAATATTGAGAAGGATATAGTTGATTTAATTGGTTTTACTGACTTGTTGTTTAAAAAGTATTGTGTGTGTTTGTATGTTTATTTTCTGAAGCAGATAAACTACTATTATTAGGTAAACCGAATATCATGATGTCCTTTGTATTCTCTCTGGTAATAAGGAAGTAATAAAGATAAATTATTGCTCATTAAGATCAAAGCAAAATAATGCTCACTAACCCAAATGAAGTGCGGGGTAAAATGAAAGACTAACGTTAATGTCTAGTCAATATACCCTACCTTTTCAATCTCAAACTGGTCCAGATACTTACTCTGTCTTAAGTAGGTATGTAGTTCTTTGCACACGTCCAGGATGACTTGTAACTGGTAGACAATGTTATTAGCATTAAGTCCTCCTAGCACACAACCGGCACTTAGATTGACCTAGATTTAAGACGTTTCAAGATTATCCCTGCGGATATTACTGAATAAATGATTTTTTACTTTGACTTTGACATAATTGTTCTAAAATTAATAAACTATGACTCTTTTATCAAATTCTATCAGTATTAAGCAGAAAAGATTAAATTCCTTTCATGAGCTTTTTTTTTTAAAGTGTTGTTCATTATTAGTGGTGAGACCAAAAATAATAATTTAGGATCTAGGTGTTTCATATTAATTTAGACTGATCCTAAACGTTCTAAAATTTAATATGCACTGAGCTTGAATATTACTCGGGTATTACTTACTCGTACAGCTTGAGACGACAGCTCTCAGCCTCTCAAGCAAACTTAGAACCTCGAATGAACTAACCCTTGGATGTCACGATTTAGAAGAATTTTCTGTTATTTTATTTGTTACTTAGCTTATTTATATTACGAAAATATTGAAATTCCTAGCATAAGTATTAAAAGTATTAAAAGTAATAAGTATGCCTATTATTCCTAGTATTCCTAGAATACTATCTCAACCTCAATCTTTATTTCTTTGCAAAATCCATTTAATAAAATGTCTACAATTAGACATCTTTGTTCATACGCCCAAGAAAAACTTGTTGGTCTTCAGAGAATTAAGTTACTGATTGTTTCCATTTCCCATAGCTAGAGGGCACGTTTGCATGTTTCAATCTAAGGGATGCTGGGTTCACGGTACATAAATAAGGAGACAGAAAATTTTGTCGTAAGTGAGAAAATATTACAGAAGCTTAATGCTACGAGGCACCTTACGGAAGGCTGGCTCGTTATGCTGATTTATGTTACCCGAAAAGGTATGAAGACCCTCCTTATGAATTCCTTTTTGAATTTACGTGCACGTTTTCATTTTGTGCAGGCCGTTGTAGATTATGGGAGAAGTTTCATGCCAGGTGCTGTCTCTTTCAGGTTATAATGAAATTTTATGTTTGTGGAATAAAAGAAGATTATGATGCTCATTAAATTTAAATAAAAAATGCATAATCTCATTTCAACAGAAATTATTTATCTTGAATAATAAATAAGCACAATGCAGCAAGTAACACAAGTATAAGTATTTGTACTATATTGTAGGCCTATCAACTTCTAACCATGTAGGTATATTTACATGCGCATTAGTAATAATTTCAGTACATTAAATAATAAAGCTAACATCTTAATCCTGTATAAACCATTAGGCCTCAAAACAAGACCCCCGCTGTAACCAAATCACCTGCAATTTTATGTAAACAAATGGATAAAAATCAACTAGTCATTAATTACTGACAGAGTGTGGTTTTGTATATAAAGCTACCAGCAGCGGAGTACGTGAGCTCTCTCCAGACCGCCTGTGGATTGTACAAAAATGTAGGCATCATTTAGAAAAATGGAGAAGGTATCAAAATCCTAGAACTATACGTCACTTTAGATACTTCTACATTAGAAAATCAGCGAGCGAAAAATTCAGTCATCGCTTTATCGCTTACGCTTCACTGAAGGTCGAAACATATAGGGATTCCTTTCTACATACGCCCTTTAAACTTAGTACACCTCTACGTGCCTATGAAAATTTCAAGCCTCTACGACCATCGGTTTAGATTGTGCGTAAGAATAAAGGTGTCTAAAATTTGACTTTGAATTCGGGCATCGGATTTTTAGGCTGACGATGATAGGGCTTGACAGATATCTGGAAATTGAACGTCATACAATGAGAAAAAACATATTTAGCTTATCTATAATACCTTATCCATCAGAATAAAATATTATAGTTCCATGGTTTATTCATCAATAAGCCAAATTAATGTTAGCCACGTTCTATGGTAATTTGCCCCGTGTCCTACTACTGACTTCATACAAAAATAATAGACTTGTCACCAGTCGTATAACTGAGTTCATTACAATTGCAAATGCGAGTTTAATCCCAGCCTCACTCAACACTATAGGAAGTCGATGTTTTACGACCGACCTGCATAAACTTAAGAGTACTTTATTGAACAGGAATAACAATAGGCGACTCTTTGTTCCGGATAGCAATACTGTAGGAGACCTACAACATAGCCACTAACCCTTTAGACGCGCTTGTGACGAAGCTTACTGGACATTAAAATCAAATAGGCTTTCTAAGCCGTTACCATCTCAATAAGTAATAGTAGTAGTAGAGCTCTGTGAAAGACTCATCCGGGGAAGTACTACCACTATGTCTATTTCTGCCGCCAAGCAGCTTGCTGAGTTCTTGTTTGAATGGTGTGGGTGCCGTTACAATTAAAGGCACATGAGGTTTAACTCCTGTGTGCCTCAGGCTGATGGACGCTGAGCAGTGCGTCGTAAGGCACGTTCCTAACGAGCGTGACCTACGAGGCAATATTTTGCTATAGGCAATGGTAGCCACTTAAATTCAGGTGGGTCATCTGCTTATTCTATTAGCAAATTGTATAAACAAAAAAAAAGTAACTGCTCGGAAAGTACATAAACGAAGTTTCGTATTATCGTTTTGAGTTACACTACGCAACACCGTTCCTCATCCAAGTTGTCGCTGCTTGTCATGCTACGCAGTGTAACTAAAAAGACAATACAAAACTTCCTTTATCGTTTTTCTGAGTAGGCACCTTGAGTGATGGTGCTTAAGAGATTGCTAAGCCATAACGGACGTATCTTGGCTACTAGCTCATACGAACTTACTTTCTAGCCCATTCTATACAAAACAGAAACTGTTTCTTTATGTGCCATTTCATGCACACCGCTTTCTGCGCACGGTTTCACTATATTATACTACAGTCATACTAACCCAACATTTTTGATTGAGTGCTGTCTATTCATAATGAAATTAAATGAATGTAAGGTTCAAAGTTTGGGTTTTTGGATAAGAAACGGTAATCACCATCAGACTTGAGAAATCTAGCGTTGGGCTAGGCCTTATCGTTACGTGGAAGCATTTTGGGGGTTTGCCGTAGACACCAAGTTTAGGTGACGAGTTTATAACCGTATTGTGGGCTTTATATTCAGGATATACTGCTGCCTATTCCCATATTTAGCCTCTTAATATATCACACAAGAGGGAAAGAGTTTGGGCCGTTATTCAAGCCGGGACCACCACTACAGAAATAATAGGTAGGTGCTCCTTAACGAGAAAACATCTTCCCGTATATGTAATAAACTCAAATTACATTACAAATCATAATTTTATTCGAACAAATTTGTGTCGGTCACTACTTTGTTTTAAGTTACGATCAGTTAATATTCTGTTGAAATAAAAATAACATTCTGAACGAGTATTAACGTCGCTTAAAATACTTTATTGAGTCAAATCCGACGGCTCCCATGCACATATTAAGGCGATGCATAAATCATGTGTTTTATGTGAATTTGTGCCAAATAAATTTCGTATTGTATGAAGGTTGGTATTTAAACGAAGAACGAAGCATTACTTTAAGCATTTAGTTTTGGCGGTTGGATTAGTTGGAACGATAACAACAACAAAATAGTTTGAATAAAAGTATGGACAAAAGTTCAAACAGTAATTAAAAGTTGTGCCGGCGGCATAGCGCATTTATTTGACCGGTCAACTTGAGTGTGCACATAATTCTGCTGAACGTTTAAGAGTATTTTATAAAATACTAGAAGTTACCGCGATTTTGTTCGCGAAACTTTTGTTTGACTGTGGTCACCATTATGGAGAAACATGATTAAATTAACTCAAAAACTTGAACAGAACCGCTTAGGATGCAAATTGTCAAAACTCCGTTCTAAGTGTGCGTCTACGTGTTTCAAGGAACACGTTGTTCAGAAATCTCTAGGGGCACGATTCATGTGTTATTTTGGCTTACAATATCAGATCTTTTAGGGTTCGATACCCAAAACCTATAATGTAACCACCCAAAAACTATACATAACATACGGTGTACACGACACTACACGTAAAAGCTCACATTTGAAACTGGAATATGAATCACTGCAATCCAAATCCACGACACACAGAACTTTATAGTTAGCGTTATCCTTATAACCTTCCTTTGGCAACTAATCAAAAATCAACTATAAAAGGTAGTGAATTGTAGTGTGCTAATTTTACCAATAAATTTACCTATGAGCATAAGGTTAAACGATAAGCAGAAAATTGGGGTTGGTTTATTGTCCACTACATAGACAAATATTTCTGATCATGTAATTTGGTTAGGGACTGAATCACCCACAGTAACGTCTACTAACAATTTTGATCCCTTCCATAATAATTCCGCTTCATGTCGTTTTATTCAGTTGAATGGATCCGAATGGATTTTTCCGATAGAATTGTTATCCATTCTCTGTAGTTCACGAAAACAAATGGTGGAAATATTTTTGGCTTTGCATGGTTTGTTTATTCAGCCAGTGTTAGTAAGCCTAGGATTTGCATGTTGCAAAAAGCGGTAAAATCAAATGAAATATTTAAACTATCCAGTATGATGAATATTTATAAATAGTGAATGTTAATTTGTAAATAAAATAATTCATTTGCGTAAATAGATATAATAATTGTAGATTAACTCAACATATTTCACTTTGAATAGTTAATTAAGGATAGATTTTCAATTTAGGGCCAACATTAAATATTGTTTAAATGGTTTGTATACAAACCAATACTTAAATATTTTCATAGTTATGTATTATTTTATTTTCAAACCATTGTATTTAAAATAGGTATATATTTTAGGTACATACTTTAATTTATATCTGCTTTGTAAACAGTGAAAGCACCTTTATCAGAGTTTTGGCGCGTTAAAACAAAATGTTTTATCCTAGTTAATCCAGATTCGATGTTTTCTAGCTTAACATGAACCCGTATGGTTTCAGAGGTACGATTTATTTGGATTTCATTTAAAAACAAACAGAGTTGTTTATGTTATTTCAGCAACAGTTTTAATAGTTCTTGTAGCATACTCTTCTAAATATCGATCAATGCGATTCAAATAAACTGATAAATTTCTTGTGCGCTACGTAAATTACTATCGGTGCTTTTATAATTCTACGCTACGAGAAATACTTTCAAATTTGTTGTAAACTTTGCCATTTTAGAAGAGTAAAAGTAAAAAGTTTGTTTATTATAACAACCCTTAGAAGACTACAGCTAGATATAGGTTTTACCTTTACATTTCCAGGAAAAAAAAATCAAGTATTTTTTAAATGAATGTATTTAGAAATATTAAAAATTACATAGCATCTTATATAATTAAAATTACAATTACATATGTAAATTTACTACTTTAAAAAGGCTTTCACTAAATTGTATAACCAACGAAAATATTTGCAACGTTTTGCACTCATTTATGTAAAATGTTACACGAGGGGATATCGCATTAAAAATTGAATTAAATTTCATAAAGATAGCGCATAGAACCTTTTGTTGTGACTGTAGGGGGAGAGTGGGGGTGAATTCTTAATTAAGTGTTGGTGAAGCCCTCTCCACTTAATGCAATGACTTCACGGCTCGTTTAACTTTCATGGAATTCTCTTAAACTCAGCGATTTTTTACTAAGTGGAGGAATTAAAACTCGTGGAGGAAAAACTGCATTGTGTGCTTTTTAGATTCACGTGCACCCTTCATCTGATAGCTGTTGCATAATTTAAAAGATATAAGACAATATGAATAAAATACATCTTGGTTATTAAATAAACATAATTATAATCTGCCTGTAGCAGTTTACTGCTGGAAATAGACTCCTTATAGATTTCTCGAACATGCAATCTTGATTCGTGTAGGAGTTTCATATATATTTTTTTGTATATTTACTTGTATAGGTAATACTATATTTTGAATACAGAAATATATAAGAAGTAATAAAAAGAAGTAGAACTTTGTATGAAATTTTTATTTCAATGGTCACAACCGACTAGCACACATATGAAGATCCACTTCCACTGTTCACTGATCTGTTTCCACTTTCTAGAACCTTATGTGGCTGCTTCATTTATACTTTTAACATTCTCCATACATGCTAGTTTTGGGTACCAACTCTTGACAATAGCCTTTCTCTAAAACGTCTGCTATCTGTCGAGACACATACGCCGAAGTCTTCCCTCCCAACAGTTCCATTCACACTCGCCTGATACACCTGTTTCATCAATTTTTCTTCCATCCTTGTTTCTCTTCTCCACAGACCCACCGACTAGTGCTTTATTTTTTTAATAAAATAAAAAAGGTTATTGATAGGTACTTCGGGAGGATATTAGCCGAATATTGCTACATAAATATCGGTTATTACACCATAACTCTCCTCATCCATATATTCATTATCGTTATTGCAGCCCATAAAGTTTTGTATGAAAAATAAGTAAAAATAATCGTAGAGCTATCAATCAAAATTATATGGCGATTAACGTTCAGCACAGGGTTTTATAATAGCCGGAAATTAATAAGAGCTCGTGTTGATGTAAGGCATTACAGTATTTTTTTCCTGGCTCCGATGTATAGTAGCTTTGCTGTCTGCGCTCTATGTTGTGGTTTCGATTCTTACCTTATCATTATCATCAACAGCTTGTAGAAGTCCACTGTTAAATTTATGCTTCTTCTATGTGTTTCTAGAAAGAACTATTTAGAGCCATTTCCATCAACCGACTTTCCGCAATTTTAATAATATCACCAGTCCATTGGACAAGTGCAGGCATATCGAACCCGCAACCCCCTGCGTCGCAAGCAGATATTCGCCCGCTGCGCCACATCAGCCGTCTTTACTATGTAAGAAGAAAAAGAAGAATGTCTTTTGGTTATCGATACATAAAAAATACCATAGACTTGAGCATGCTCTATCATTACGTCATAAAACAGTAAGACTTTTCGACCATCCCTATCTTTTATCCACTTTTTATTGCATCCCAGCAATTTTCTACGCTTTATTATTTCTCCTCAATTTTTCCATATAGGGTGGATAATAGACATCGATTATTATGATCTCCCTATAATTCACATAATCCCATAATTGATACGTAAAAGCCCTTTTGGCCTTTGTACCTATTAGGGCGGCCCCTTTGCAGATTTTATAATTCGAGCCATTGTTGGGTTCAGATAGATGATTTGACTATTCTATGTTTCAATAAACAATCAATCACACAGTCAATAAGATAAATATATCTGTATATTAACCGAGCATAATAATCTGGTAATTTAACATAACGCAGTCACTTATAAGAGAAATAGAACTGCCTAAGATACTTTCATACAAAATAGGCACCATATACTTTGTTCGCTTCTATTTTTTATTCTACTTCTATCACCTCGATCACCACCGTACGAATTCTGCCTCCAAGCAGTGATGCTTGCATTGCTGTGTCTTGGTTTTAAGGGTGTGCCGGTGAAACTGCAGGAACATAAAGCTTAGCACCAGTGCCTTATGCTGGTAGGTGCGGTAGTGCATCGTGCATGACTTACAAGGCAATGCTTTGCTATAGGTGATAGTTACCATTTAACATCAGGTGGGCCATATGCTTATTCAACCAGAAGTAACATAAAAAAAATCTATCATAAACTTGCAAACAACATTGTATTGAGTAGATCGACTTCTAAAATTCTTGTTTCAACCCGCATCCCCTAAATGGTGATTGTGACAATTTAGCAGTTTTACTCTCACAACCACACTCAAATATACCGTAAACTGATACAAGAGAAACATACGGCGTAATTCTGTAACGAGATTTTGTGTCACTGTGTTTCGACAGAGAAAGAACAACATTGTGTGCGGATATCTCTGTCTGGCTTATAATAATAAAAGTTGCAGTGCGATTCGTGAGGGGTGCCTTATAAGGGTGGGTCTAATCGACCCGCGGTGCGTGCTATAGTTACGAGGTAATGAATACGCGTGGTTGCATTTAGGTTAGTTGGATTAATATTGAAATTTATTTTGGCTATGATTTTTTTAATTTGTCCCCCTGCATCCTACCACCTGCACAAAGGATGGCTTTCTGAACATCACAGACGATAATGTGTCTGTGGCAATGTTTAATTCAAAATTTATTTTGGAAAAAAAAATGGATTATGTTAGATAAAGTTCCATTGGAAGGAACTGACTCTTGACATTGTTGATGTCTGTGACACAGTTTTTTAACTTCTGCAGATGTCATCGTTTCTCAAAATCAACTTTATGTATAATGTTTGTGTTCCTAATAAAGCGATATTATTATTATTATAATTATGATCCTCCTAGATCGAGAGTCAAGGCGTACTTTACGAATAACTACAATATGTATCTTTAATGAACCTTTGAAATCTTTAAAATCTCTTATAACCTTTACACGTAAGAAGACCTGCCCTAAACAGTTAAAAGTATGTTAGTGTAAACTAAGTAATCTATTCGTTTTTACTCGGCTTGACGACCGCTAGAAACAACCTACCAACAGCTTTAAATATCTTCCGAAGCAGAGTAGCATTGTAAATACAGATGTTACTATCGGTAGCAGTCACTCATCTGCATGGCAATCGCGGAGATTGTTGCGTAACTATGTCAATTGATTAAGAAAAGAACCACGCCAAAAGCATTTTACAAGCATTGAGAAACTCTATATTATTTTACCGGGTAGTAGAATCTAAAATGTAGGCCATCTGCCTTATTTCATTAATGAGTTATATAAAAAGAACTGTAAGAAATTCAATCGCTAAATGCGCAAACGCTGTGACAATGACATTGAATTGTTATTTATTGCGAATCAAATAGTCGTGGGCAGGATCGTTTACACATGAGACTAAACATCCCCCTGTTGACCCCACAGCCATGCGCTGGGGGAATAAAATTATCTGTCTTGGCTATAAACATAGGCGGTAGAAACGTGTTTGGTGTAAGTTAAAAGCGATGCCGTGAAAAAAATTAAAAAAATGCTTACTCAAAAATGAGCTGGAATTATACAACTACCTAACATTGTTGCCGTACTAAAACAAAGGCGACTGCGATGGGTAAGGCACGTGCAAATAATAGTCTTCTCGTTTACCTACAAAAAATCTCTATGGTGAAATTACAAATCCCCAGTCGAACTTCCCATGTTACTATTTAAAGATAATTTCAATTTTAATTTATTCACACATAAAATAGCATTACAGAACGAATTCCAAGGCAATACAAAGTGTGAGATGCTATTTTTTACGAGTGATCCTAAGCACTCAGAACACGCGACCAAGTCAACGCGCCGCTTTTCCTCTAATTTTACCAGATACACAGTTTGTTTGCCAAATATGCGGTCGTAGCAGTCATTGAAATTTTTTTTGTAGATTCAAAAGACCTTTTGATAATGGTGATAATGATAAAGAAATTCAAGCCAAACTTACTACCTAACGTCATAACAAACATTTTTGCCGTCAATAAATATACGTACTGAACCCTAGGTGCAAACTGATTATGTGTCGTGTGCTGGCAGTTGTCACTTGAAATTGTCTTTTTTATTTCCTTGTTCCTCCAAGCTTACCCGCTCGTAGGTTATATCTTGCGGCACCCGTACAATGATGTTAATGTTTTCTAAGCAATTAGAGCCCCATCTCTGATTTAAGGTTATGGTCGCGCTTGTTCTGGTCACGTGGCACCTATCTCTATATTTACTTTGACGTGCAATTGTGCCAAAACGTCACTTCTCCCCTCATTCATTAGCAGCTATTAGTTGACTTTAAAAATCAATTATCTTATTTGAATTATTAATGAATATTTATTTCAATTATCGTCGTAGACTATTTTCAAATGCACGGTTTAATTTAAATTGATAGATAGAAAATACTTATTGCACATAAAAATAACAGTACGAATGCGAACTTAATGCTTCATGCATTATCTTTCAGATAGCCTTTGTGATACACTCAGATGATCAGTCTTTATCGACTTTTTAAAAGCTTTTTGTATTTTGTGTAAACTTCAGGAGATCTGAACACGTGCAATTATAGACAAATTATATAATCTTACCAAATAAAAATGTTATTAATTTATGAGGCGATGATAACCACAAATAGGTATATGCATAGGTAGATATAGCGTAAGCCAACGCTAATTAAAACAAACAATTTGTCTGAACGTTGGTAAATTAAAATCATGCCATTTCATAATAACTCAACAGCTGCCACAAAACGAAAAGCACAATACAGAAATCGCCGTATCGCGAAAGCGGTGTGTTTACCGGTCGTTTTATACTCAACAGGCCAACAAATATAACTCATAATCATGTTAACGACATGTTCCAAAAATGTTGAAAGACGGCCAAGCTTGAGTAGGACTAAAACTATACAAGTTCCGTTCGATATTTTTGTTAATTTTAGGTTGTATTTTGTAATTTCGAAAGACAAATTTACAACAGTGCTATGCGATTTAGATATCAAGATGTCTACCTATGTAACTTTTTCTTTAGAAAATGTCTAAGAAAAGTTATCCTTACCTGATTTTTAGACAGGCTAAATCTCAGATGGTTATATTGCAAACAATTATTTGCAACTCACTTTTGATAGCTTAGTTTTGAACTTTATGAGAAAAATCCGCCGTGACAAACGAGTATGTACCTGCAAATGTAATTTATTGCTAAATATACAGAAAAGGGGCAAAGCATAACTGAGTTTGCTAATCTACTTTTGTCGCGAAGAAAGTAATTCCTGAAATTCATTGCCGCCGGGGTAGAAATTAGTATAAAAGTAGCCTAACTATAAGTTGGATAACTACATAGACTACTGGGAATTTAGTGGCAAATTTGTTATTTTATATTCTTACGAAGTTTGACTGGCTACACAGTTTAGTTGGTAGTAGCTCTGCCATCTGCAATTTAAGTTGTCGGTTCAATTCCCACCAAGGCTAAGTATATTAATGTGTGATGGATGTACACACGTTCGTGTGTTTGTTCTTCATAACCATTTCTGTGATGGACATACACACAGTTCTGTTTGTTCTCTATTTTTAAATTCTCAAAGTACGGATTCCTAACAGTAAACATAGAGGTTAAAGTAATATTTATCTTAATAATTAGTATAAAGCAGCTAGACTGTTCTTTGATAAAGGTGCGTGTTAACGAGCGGTAGTTCGCGTGATAAAACTACGACGTTTATAAATTAAAACATAATTGTGTTATCGTGACCACTATGCTTTAATGCATTCGACTCGCCGCGAACTTACCTGAAATTAAACGCTTTGTTACTGGAACAGTTTTCATGTGCCTTTTTTATGACTGTCTGTAGTTTCAAATGAGGTTGGCACTCATTCGTTTTAAACTGTGAGTGGGTTCTAACCTGAGTAGTTGACACCAGCATTTAAGTAATTGAACTCTGTTTTATTTCTAGGAGTGTCTTTTTTATGCAAATCATTGGTAGTGTAGAATCAGTTTCTAACTTTTATAAAAAGTAACATTTAAGGACTGAGACATTTATTTACAAAGTAAATTACAGCTAATTACAATTGGTATGTTAAAAATACATCATTATGAAACAGTTGAGCTATCTATCAGACCGTCGCAAACGGTCTAAAGGTAACTCAACTGATCCAGATCAGTCCCAATCGGAAGCGTTCCCAAAACACTAGCTGCATTACCACGCTGAATGGCAAAAAATACAATAAATAAATAGATTTGAGTAATTTAAACCTTTGTGTATTGTAAATATATGCCGATGTGTACACACACAATATTTTTTTTATAATCCTTGCAGATAGAAAAAGCATATTGCCATAATTTGTACCACTTTGCACATTTATGCATGCTCTACGATGCATTGCTCTGCGTCTATCAACTTGAGGCATACGGGTATAGGTATAGGCATACATAATAAATTAGAGGTTAAATTTGCCTGTAATTTAATAAAAAATAAATAAAAAGCATTATGATTTACCACGAAATAATAGATTTAGGGTTAGTTAGAGATACGTCCAGATATTACATTTGGTACATTCCCACATTTTGCAACCTTTAATTATTAAAGTTCATGCTTATCACATTTTATTCCCAACTTTTAATTATTTTCTAAATAAACATACTATTACATATTTCATAACAAAACACTTCAAAAGTTACAGAGCAATGCACGGGCATAATTTTATTATTGTTATTCGTTAAAGGAGAAACAGATTTCTCTACAGCCACTCAAATAAATTGTACCATAATCCCTCGCTTAGGTATCGGGTTAGTCATGGCTCCTGAACTGACCATAATACTGCCGTATGAAATAAGGCCGCTCTAAAATGGTGTGTGCCGTGTATGTAATTGTCGTAACTATAGTTTATGCACACTATGCCTGTAAAAGCTCACACGCTGCGTAGACCATCATGCCCCATTAGTTACATATTATAGGGATGCGAGGATAATAATCGACTTTTGTGCGATTAGAATATATTGCTGATGAATATAATAAGGGACGAGTAGGTATATATCCTCATTTATATAAGGCCCCCTGATTATGTAAGTAGGATTTTAAAAACGAAGTAAGTTTCATGTCTGTTCTAGGGTTGATCGCATGGAACTGGCGTCTTCAAGGTGACTTGATAGTGCAGTTGCTATATTCTATGATAAATTTGTAAAATATATCCGTAAGTAGCAATACCGTCAGGCAGACTTAGTCGCAGGATAGTTTTTATCTGTGGTAAACGATGTTAGCATCACAATTATAGTAAATTAATTATGTAGCACTTTTGTAAAACGTTTTTTATTATTGTTTACTTAAATAAAAATAAAACTAACGGAGCATAATTCGTAATGCTACTAACGGAAGTTCGTAGAACATAGGAACCGGGATAAAAAGTTTCAATATAAATGTTTTTCTTTTAGTTGTAATCCGATTACATTAAATTTGAGAGTAGATTTTCTATGAAACCCCTATTATTTAGTTTGTTTAAAACGACAATAACCACAAGTTTAGTAGTCTAGACTACCTTTCAAATTACACCTTCATCTCATATTTCTTGAAATCAATATGCAAAATAGGTAGCGACTAGCGACGTCAGCTATTGTTCGCTGGAGGCTACAAGAGCAACAACTTTGGCTAACTTGGACCGGTTTAAGCTGGTTACAACTGAATTTGTGGCTTTTGCATGCTATTGAAATTTACAGCTAAACTTGCCAGCCAGCGGCAGTGTGGTGTATTTTAGGCGTAAATGTAGCTGAAAGTTTTCTGGGGTTTTCTTTAATATTTTGCAGTTGGCTGGGCTATACTATACTAGGAAAATATTTTTACTATTTTAGTACCTTATCAACAGAAATAGCGCCGCTATGAATGAAGGGCGCGCTTTTTTTCATCCGGGTACTTTCACCCCTGTAATGTTCTATCTATTTCTGTGCGACACTACATCCCAAAAATATTAAAAAGCACTTATGTGCGGATGTCTCCATTAACACTGCTCCCCTTGTGTTTCCATCGATTATTCTGATTGATCACAAAAAGTTCAAAGAATAAAAACTCTATACATTTTAATGGGTGTAACCAAAAAATACAGGAAACTGCTTCTCTGTTATGTGTATTTAGAGAATAACCATCATAATAACATATACATAAAACTATTTATGCAAGTAGCTACAAAAATTGGTGAATACTAAATTGTGTATCGTCTTATCAACGCAGAGAACCAAATGATTCCAAAAATGTAGGTATTTCCTACGCTCAAAAGGATATTTCTTCATTTTGATACCTAATTGCTAATTCCAGCAAAGTTATTCTCCAAGACGTTTCCACGCAAACCATGTAACTTATTCACAAGTTGTCACATAACTCTTATTTGGTACGACGACGGCGGTACCAAAAATAGACGCCCTAAACTTTTTAATAGTGGCTTTGTGAGGGACGACGGCGCCTTGACTGTCGTCGGCCGAGACGAATTTTATGACTCTCAGCGCAAATTGCTCGTTCTCCTTCAAAACACGCCTAAATGTTCAATATAAAAATATTTTGTAGTAATTGTATGTTCACGTGATACGCTCTGAATATTTTTAGTGGTTTGTCGGGGTGTTGCCATGAGGAATGTAATAAAAACAAGTTTTCTGTTTTTTTAAACACAGTACTGGAGTACCGGCCGTCTAGTGGGACTGCCCCGCCTTCTGATTCTAAGGTCATGTGCGCAGTGCCAGGGCGCACAAGCGGTGAAGAAAAACATCGTGAGAAAACCAGTTAGTATTCTAGCAGCGGCGATGGGCTTGCAACCTACCACGTACGAAATACCAACTACTGCATAATGTGGGTATGTATCAGTGTTATATATGGACGTACCTCTGACTACCTCCATTAGACATCCGCAACTACCTAAGTATTGAAGGTGGGCCACAACTTTTCTAGCTTAAACAAAGCACAGCCTCATTTCTCTGTGACTTTACAGCATTATCTTCAAGCACTTTATTTTGCGCCAAGCTCTAAATTCTATCCAACCCGCCCAGTGAACAGCATAATAATGTTATGTCAAACTTAAGCCGCAACTTACCAGAAGCTAACTCAGATAACTTGGCCTCCTATCGGGTGCTAAGTCAGACGAACTTCTGAACTGAACGTTTGCGGGAGTGAAACTCAGTTGCCAAGTTAATCTGCAGCCTAGTGCTATTTTAGTCTGTCTGGCTCTTGTCAGATCAACCGCTTTCAGAGGGCTTGCAATAATATCAACCGAACTACTTCGTCTGACATTTCATCTAACTTTGCTTACCATCGAACCACTGACTAGTCACACTCGTAAATAGTGATTCCATAGACGTAGTAGCTAGAGCCATAATAAATAAAAGCGTGTTAAAAAGGAAATGCGACTTAAATAGATTAGAGATTAAATAATTAGAAAAATAATATTGTGCACCCATTCCTATTCCCACGAATCCCATTCGCTAAAGAATTTGTAATAGGTTCATAGTAAAATATTTTATAAATAAAACAAAAGTATGCAATTATACAAAAATGAAAACACATCAAATTAAGGATAAAAAAACAAAGAAAAACACCAAAAGACTTTCACAAAAAATCGAAGTTTAAACATAGCAATAAAAATATTAAATTCTAAGATCTTTGTAAACAGATTTCAGCCAATGTGTTCATTGATTCTGAGGGCTAGCGGCCACATACCAAAACATGGAGATTACCAATCATAAATCATGTGCTCAATACCTAATTCCATTATGCGGTACAACCTAATGTGCAGGCCGTACATAATGTAATCCCCTATAATGGACCCAAAAGCATTAGTTTCCAAAGTTTCTAAGAATCAGTTCGCTATGACGACACCTGTGAAGTAAAGCGTTGATGTTACAAAATATAGTTTCGACTTAAAGTAAAAAAACCTATATTTAAGAACTCTTAAAATAGGCAACCGCTGGATATTTAAAGGTTTTCGGATGGTAGACAGTAGACAAAGTGTAGGACGGCTTCACATCTGATGGATGAATGACATTGTAAATGCCGCAAAAAGTCTGTGGATATAGAAGAGGATCGTTCTTCACAATGTATGAAAGAGGCCTATGTCGAGCTGACTGCAGGTCATGGTGATGAGATTTACGGTCGTGACGGTCGCCACCTCTTGAGAAACCAAAGTTTATCAGAGCAGGTATGACCATAATGCATATTAATGGGCCATTAAAGACTTTCGACGGCTCATCTCTCATTAGAGTACAATAATACTTCACGGAGCGTAAACATTATGAACATTAGTTGTATTAATCGGTGTTTGAGAAACACCCTCGACTATTCAGTCTATATTAAGAAAATACTTTCCTTGATTGACACTTTAAACTTGACTGACGTTTTTCCTTCAGTGTTGCATATGTTGGAGTGAAAGTTGCAGTAAAAAACCAAAAAATATTCATCTTTAATATTATTGAAATACAACCTTTTACTATAATTTTCCTACGGTACATTAATCATTTCTGAACTAATAAAACTATTGTTATAAGTGTAAGAGAAGTCTATTATATTTGATGTTTTTATCACTTTTTATAAGCTGAAGCAACAAGAAAGGTATGCTATATTTTTATGCAACAGTCAAATCGACACCACTATCTTCAAAATTCAGGTTTCTGCGAATATCTGTGTTGTGCTTGTTCTTTACGTCTAAAGTTTGTTCATCCTTACCTTACTCACTCCTACTTATTTCTCACAAAGTTTATATCCCAAAGAAAGAGGAGTTTGTAACAATACCCAGAAACACGGATAACATGCGAAAGGATTTGAAACTTCGCTATCTCATCTCATGAACGGCAGTTATGCAAAGTCTTCCGAAACTCGTATGACTTTACTCTTGTGAACCATAGGAACATGCTGATAAAGAGCTAAGTTAGTATGAATTGCCCCGGAACTACAATAGGTCCTATCTCAGAGCTCCAAAACATTAGGCGGCCCAACTCAGCTAGTAAGTCTTACTATAATAGAAGTACCATACAAAATAACTGTTAGAACCAAATTTTTACCTATTTTTAAAGACTTGATCACGTGGAACGAAGTCTAAACTTACTAGTTTATAAATATTGTTGTTGTTTCATGTTGCTTCTAATTAATTTAATTTATAAAAACTATTTACTTTGAACTGTAAAGTCGGAAACAATAGGCCTATAATATCCTCGTATAATAATTAATATTTAATTTTCAGTCATACGTAAAACCAATCGAAATAAAAAAAAATTCACAACATTTCACATATAAAAAGTTGGCAAAAATCACACACTTGATGCGATTAGGCAAGCTACGCAAAATGTTGGCCCGCAATTCTCCTACCAGTGAAAACATACAAAGCATGTGCTGAAACTTATAAGCATTGTCACATATTCCTCTCACGAAGCAAATGTAATTCAGCCCTCGTTAATTAAACTTCTCTCTCTCTCCACAGCCTGTCTCTTTCACACACTAGTCATTAAGGAAAATATATTGCTTGCTTAGTTTTAATTACAAGATTATTACAGTCAGCTTTGTTGTACAACTTTGTTATTGAAAATGCTATGTATCTGGTAGACAATATAATTAGCATTTTAGTTTGACTAAATTGTTAGTGTGAAAAGCTTTCTGATCACCATCTGAAACAGCACAAAAAAAATTATTTTTTTGTGCTCATTAGAAATCTACACAAGAAAGTTAGAAAATAAACAAGAACACTCAAGTGTAATGTAACTACGTGGGTATGCAAATCTAATTCTGCCACCAAGCAGCATTACTGTGTTTCGATTTGAAGGCTGTGGGTGCCAGTGAAATTACTGACACTGAAGTTTAAAACCGGTACGCCTCAGGTTGGTGGACGCAGCAGGTGTACTCTTAGAAACGATATACGAAGTTTCGTATTGTCGTTTTGTAATACACTGCATGTCAACTCTTAAACAGCTTCCCAGTCAAGATGTCACTGCCTGTCATACCGCGTAGTGTAACTCAAAACGACAATACGAATCTTCGCATATCGTTTCTAAAGGTAGACCTGCAGGGTAGTATATCGTAAGGCACGTTCCCCACATATGTAACCTACGAGGTCAACCAGTCCACTTGCACAGCGTGGTGACTATGGTACCGCATCACCTCCTGAATATCGGGGAAGTCCGTGTTCGGCAGTGGACTAATTTAGGCTTAGGAGTGAGCAAATATGGCTTAACTTGTTTTGAAGGCCCTGTTACAGGTGTACAATAAAACTGGCTTAAATCTTCCAACTTAGTACTACATAGGCCATGTACCTGATTTTGCAAGGAGTGCCTAGCAGAATCAGTCTACCCGATTATGCGACTCGTGCACTGCCCTGATTTAGCCATAATAATCTCAAGCGCAGACATAATAAATACAACGCTGATTTGATAAATGTATTCATATCCGATTAGATTTGCTATTCGAACCAGAAAATCATATTATCAGATCAGCCTACGCTTTATTCTATTTATGTCATGAAGTAATGAATTGTGTTGGAATACAAGCTGATACCTAACAGCCTCATGACTGTAATCCCCTCAGAATGAGCGGAGGATATCCTCTTTAATAGGGCCTAGGATCAGATAGGATTAGGGCCTACCAAATAGTACCAATTTTAGATCGAAGACGTTTAAAGTACATTCAAAACTTATATTTGGCACATACTCATTACCCACCTTCTGCAGTAGTTCGTATTCCATACAAGACAGTTTGCAAGTCCATCTCCGATGCTAGAATATTAATTTTCACCGTTTTTTTAAGGAGCAACAAAAAAAACACAGTCAAACCGCTAATAACTTTTCGAATAAAAAACCGATTGGTTTACGACCGGAATTGAACACACAACCTAAGGATCAGAAGGCGGGGTTACTCCCACTACACCATTAGTCTGTAACAGTATTCTTTGAAAGGGCTTATGTTCACTAGTTGACTCAATCAGGTTGATGATTTTGATAAAAATCATTCCACTCTTCAAACTTCCCGTTAAAGTTAATTCCATTTTCTTGATAAAATAGCTCTTATTTTTTTTAGATCGAAAACAGAATACACTCGTTACTCGAAGTGAGACATTGCCACCTACTGAACCGGCTGAGACGTTGCAAATTAGGTGCGTGGGTTCGATTCCAGACTGTGATCGCGTGAGGATTGTGTCAGGGAATTTCAAAACTTAATGGTGCAATGCAGGTATGATAAACTGTCAGTGAGCCTGGCTACAGTATTATAGAATACAAATTGTTTGTATCCCAAATGTGAAGTGAAGTAAATGTAGTTCAGTTTTGTAAGTTAAATATAGTAAATAGTAAGAAATTTTAATATACCGTAGAACCTCATTATATAGACCGAAGTGATATATGAAAAGAAAGAACTCCAAAAATGAATCGAAGCACCTACAAAAGTTCAATAAGTGAATATTATTTATTTAGTAGAGCAATGAGAATAGTACAGTATTTTATCGCTTGTCGTATTTTCCATCTTGGCTAGAAAATTATACAAATGATTATGAAAAAACATAAACCTTAGGATCATAGGTCACTCCATAGTAGACCACCAACGGAGCTCTTAATTTAATCTGCTGTGTAGAAAACCATTTGCTACCAGTGTTCTTTCTATGACAACAATTTATTTTTAAAAGGTTCTCTATTATAACTTTTTTCAGAAATGTCGCTCTAGCAATGCGAGATATGAATGAAACTAACGAAGCGGCATGTCAAAGTCTCATCAGACATACGCATAACAATATTGTCTAAAGTTAAACACTTGGTTAATGAACCATACCAACCCGGGTACCAAACATAGTTTCCTAAACAAACATAGGACCCTCCAGTCAACAATAGCAACTTTTGTTGTACTTTTATTACTGTCGCTGTATTAGATGTTTTTTTATTTTGCCTACAAAATGGTTCAAAACTGGTCGTAAACTAAAGAGTTATTTATGTCTTTCTACTGTCCTCGTAAAAGCATCCCACGGTGGAAGTAGATCATGCTCCCACAGTAGATGGAGTTACTACCGAAATTTTGTAGGAAGAGATTTATGGATTACACAATAGTTATTTCAATTGTACGAGTAGGTGTAACTTAGTGGTGTTTATTTTCCCACGTGATTAGAAGATAAACATGTTTTATGTACTTTGGTAATTATCTAAGGGCGTCAGACCCGTCTCCATCCGTGCTTAGTATTTTATCAATGTCTGAAATCTTCTGTACACCGATGGTCTGGTGGAACTCACCCTACCTTGTGGTCTTAAGGTTCTGGACTCCAATCTGATCGTGCACCAATAAATTCGTCTATACAAACTAACTATTTCCATCAAAACGTCAAAGTTTCACCATTTATTTAATTTTATGTCGATGTTTTCAATACACTTTGCGTAACTTTGAAATTATCATAAACAATATTTATTTTTTTCCCCAAACCTGTATGAACTAATTTAAACTTATACTATATACTTATTATACATGTCTACCTACAATGCAAATCTAATATCACCATAGATATTTAGCTCCTTCCTGCAGCAGTCACAATTTCAAAGCTATATCAGCTTTTATTAATTGTCTTAAGTCGAAGAATTCTATACTCTACGGACCCTGTTACAAGCTTTAGTTTAGTTTGGCCTGTTCTGTTTTTCCCTAATACCATCTCCTTATCGCAGGTGGCAATATAACCAAAGGCTCTGCGAAATTCCTCGCTGAGAGCCCGGTAAAGGTGGAGATTGACTGAATGTAAACGTTCACCATCTCTCTTACCCTTCTCTTTATATTCTGAACCCTGTTCACTCTAACCTAAGCAATAGAATTCAATGCTTGAATATGTAGAGTTCTAGGTTGCTTTCAAACAGCCCCTGCCTTAAATATAAAGAATTTTATTATGTAAGCAAGAACTTGTGAATTCACAGGCAAAGACGTAGGAAACATGAATATCAAACACGGAACAATGGGAAACCCTAAACCTTACTATCGTCGTACAAAAAATGTATACGGAAGAAGCAAATGCAGAGTGTTTTGTTTATATGGGTGCCGAGAATGAATGGGTGGCATAACTTTGCTTCCATAATACACAAACGTCGAGTAAAAACTTTTAAACTACTTTTGTGTTCAGCGTTTTTGTTATAGAATGTTTTATAGTTCATAAAATATCACCTGTGTGCACAACTTGTGTGTATCTGAATATTAAGGATATAACTATAATTTAGCTACTGGAACTTTCGAATAGCTTTTTGCTTACAAAACTAGAATAAATAAGTAAATACGTCATATTAGAACTCACAATTATTCCTAGGCTCAGCAGACATCCTCACAAATTTTTTGGGACTTGTCCAGTTGGTATTCGAGATTATTTGAGAATGTCTAGGTAAGGTAACCAGAGGAACAACCTTTTTAGTAGTTAGTGTTTTACACATGATAAGAAGAGTACTCATATCAAGTATATCTAAATAAAAAGTATTTACTTGTAAACCTAGAAATTATTAGCACCAACAATAGCAACATGGGTACAAATCCCCCAGCAAATTAATGAGTTGCAGGCATAACCCACACTGTTACTCACCAGGGATTACCGCACGGGATCGTGTAAACTTACTTTATTACACGGCAAGGTGGAATGTTCATCTAAGATTATTGGACTTTGTTGTCTTGGGCTTTGTCGGTGGAAATAGTTTGCTTGTTGCCAGCAGTAGGTAATAATACTAAAAAAAGAAGAAAAAAAATGCTCATTGTGTACCTACAATCATCAACATTATTATCATTTTAAAAACATGCCATTTCGGTTACCAAATACACCTAAAACTTTAGCGTGGCCTGAATTTGATAAATAAAGTTCAACGATATAGTTTTATTCTTCTAAGTTATGCAAAGTATGGTTGGTAAAGCTCATCTTAGAAGATGTTACACCTAGGATCAACAAATTCGATATGTCAGTATGGACGTTGTTACAATTCAGGCGGGTCCGCGTCAATACAAGGCATCTCCGGGGAAATTACAGCTTCCTTGCGATAGCGGTGGCACAATGAAACCTGACGCGAAACTACACGGCAGCCGACAGTTGACACCGCGACGACACTGCATAAGCTTCGGTAGATTGGCTTGTTTGTAGTGCATTGCACGGTTACAGTAGCATATTATACGCGCCGGAATTCCATGAATTCGTAAATTGCAACAACTGTAAATAAAGTATATTAAGAAAACTAACGTTCAATATTTCTTTCGACGCACGGTCCGCTTTACACATTTTCAGTTATGAATAAATGATTTTTATTTATTTATTGAAGGTAATTGATAAAAGGTGAAGGTACCAAATAAACAAAATTGCAAGTATACTTAAAACACGAATATAACTGTATAATGGGCGGTCTTAGTGATCTTGAGAAGCAAGAGATCTAAAGTAATATATAACGTGCCTAGGAATAAATCAGTGCATGAAACAGTTCTTTTCCCAGGTTTTAGGTGTTGTTCAATATATATAGTTATGCACCCCTCTTTGTAGAAGTAATTACTATTAACTTTGGATAAAACTAACAACAATACCCACAGTATAAATACAAAATACTAATATATTTATTTTTGCTGTTTTCAGAGTAGCTCCCTTTCTGTAGTCCGGTTTGTGATAGCGGTAGTACATCGTTTGCTTTGTCACACACACGCTGTTAAAAGCAAATTGTGGTGTGACCGGCGAGGGTTTTACGAGGCTGCCTGTTGGAAAATTTGTACGTTGTCACCCTGAACTACTAAAATAATTTTAGATAAATGGAACAGAATGGCCTGCGTAGAGTTTACCCCATGGTGATTGCATACAAACTTATATGACTTTGTAGTCCGAATAGATTTTCTCTCACAGAAAAATCTGTTTTTTATGCATAATAATAATATCAAAAATGTCTTATTTGCAATTTCAAGTAAGTAGGTACTCTATACTTTTATTAAATTACTATTTAGTTATTAAACAGTGAGTATTTTACAATTAAATACAAAATTGTCCTTTTAAGTTCTTTTTAAGATCCTAACAACTACGTATGACATACGTAACAATAATAAATATTGATGATGACCAAATGACTGATACTTATATAAATATGTTTTTTTTTTAATACTTACTTACGATACAATACCAGACAGACAATAGTATCATCTCTTTTAAATCTGGTTTGAGTAGTTTTTTAGACACCTATTTATTGTAATTATTATAATCTTATTTGTCCGGCTTCTGAGATCGGAACGTCTCTTACTCCCCACCCTATGTCGGACGTAACTCTACTTTAAGCTTCAATCGGTTTTGTTGGCTCCACTATCGCTACAGCGGCTATATCAGGGATTATTTTGGTTAAACTATCCAGATTACACAAGTATTACTCTGTTAGTTTTTAATTGCAACGTACGACTCTTGGTTAGTTCATCATCATCAACAGCTTGAAAATGCCTACTGCTGAACATAGACCTCCCCTACGTTTCCAGGCAGCCCTTTTTTGATTTTTTTTTTATGTCACAACCGTAATAATATCGTCGATTCGTCGGGTGGAGGGTGCCCTATGCTTTGTTTTCCGCCTCGTGGTCGCAATTGAGAACCTGTTTTCTTAAATCGATCACAATTCTTAATTTTTTTACATTAGTTTGTCATTGAAAATGTCTACCGTGAATACCATAGTATTTACTTGAATAATTCTGTGCTTAAACTGCTATTTTTACTGAGATTTTTTCTCAAACTTTTTGTGAAACTTACCAATGCATAAATATTTGAGAAGGTAGGCTCTCAAAGATATTTATGCCCAACATTCATCGAGGTTACTCCGAGGTGGTAAAAAATGCAGCTAGCCGCGATCCCGGGTTTCCATACGCAAATAAATCTGTCAATTTCACTCAACCTCCCATTGTCTGCTGCCGAAGCTTGTACAGGAATTCTCGTGGACCGTACATCTTTGTTATCCGGGAAAATATTTTGATTGCGGCGTTTTTCAAATATTTTTATATGCATTTTAGAGCATGATAAAACCGACAGTTTTGGCGGAAAGGTTACGTCCAAAACATAAAAGCATCTCCTTCAGAATTGGTTTTAACTCCGTACCTATTTAAATACATAGTTGGTAAATAAGTGACACTAGTCGCCAACTTGCACTTGGACACTTTACATAATGCGAGAAAGAGTTCAACTCAGTGATTAGTAGTATTGCGCGCACAAATGAACCCCCTCTAGAGTAATCGCAAAAAAACACAGTGCACGAATAGGTTTTAAGGTTCTAATGAATAAATAACTGAATGTATACATTAAAAATATACTGTTCTAAACATTAAAAATAGTACTATGCTTGTAAATGGTTTTACTAAGTGTCTTCATACTCCTAGTGATACCACTATTTTATGCCCAAAGTTGTTTGAATGAAAATAACAAATCCATCGAAGCTTAAATCAATTTTTTTTTTATTAATACATATCACGTGATATAACTAGATTTCCAAAGTAGAAGCAACGTAAAAGCGATGATAAGGTCGTGGTTTGCAACTTCACCTTATCTTAAGTAACCCCTTAATACCCAACCGATCCAATCGAACCCGCAGTCGAGATGGAGTTCATTCATTCGAGTCGAGACTCAGTCTGCTCCGGAATGAAGCGATCGAATGCAGAGGCCTGTTTACTCGCTTCACTTCAACAATACATTACGTCTTCAGCGATCGAATTACAGAATTATGAATGGATGGGTTGCCGGATTAATGGAATTTCGAATGAAATCTCATTTTCCTGTAGAACGCATTTGCTTAATTCTATTTTTAAGGTAAGGTTTGTAAGGTTTAAATTCTGTCGATTAAATTGTGCTTTTACGTAATTACGCTTGCAGGTTTTAATTAAGATATTAATTTTATTGCAAGTGCTGTAGGAGTTGAATATATACGTTTTTTTCTTATATTATTGAAGTAGAGGAATATTTATTATTTAAATCGTCAATTCTATATACTTTAATTATTATGCTCTTCATTTTGTATCATAGAGATCTTATGTTTCCAAGTTTCTTTTCATACAGAGCACAGATTAAAGTGCATGATATTATAATAGCACAATAGGCGAAGCAAATATTTATAAATTAGATAGATAGATAGAAAATATTTTAGTGTACACACAAAATACAAAACTTGTTGCTATAAAGCATTATCTTTCAGATAACCTTTGTGTTTTGTGAGAAAAAGATATTTAATAGGGAGGTCAATAAAATATAATAAAAGCAGTTAAATTATAAAAAAACCTAGTGATAAACAAACTATTAAAAACATAATATCTTAAAAAAGTCATCCAATCCAAATTTTATGTTTTAGAATCCATTCAAAAACCTAACTCACCTCAGACAAAAATATTCCCAATCTCGATCAAAATTCAAAACGTTCTAGAAACCAATCAGAACGCAATAGATGAACAAGATATGTTATCGTCTGGGATCGAGCACGCCCGTACACCAGAAATATTGGCAAGCAATAAAACAGCAATAGGAAATAAGGAAACTATACCAGAAATCCAAACATACGAAAAAATCATATGAATAAGCAATCGTTATTGGCGCTTCTGCCGACCTGTGATACTCTGAATCAATATGTTATGTAAAATAAACTTTATCTCGTTGAGCTTAGATTAAAATTAACTTGAATTTTAGCTATTTGTTAAATAATAATTGACGACCGATGTGGCGCGGCGGGCGAATGTTTGCCTGCGACGCAGAGGTTGCGGGTTCGATTCCCGCCTCGGGATACATGTTTGTACGATCTGCAAATATTTATTCCGGGTGTTCTGGGTGTTTTCTATGTATAATAAAAAAATATCTATGTGTGTAATGTATTGTATTATGTATATCAGTCATCTAGTACCCATAACACAAGCATTGCTTAGCTTGGGGCTAGATGGTGCTGTGTGGATTCTCCAGCATTAGTATTAGTAATAATGGCCAAACATCGAATAACAACAAACTAAAACATCGAATAAAGATTTTGGAATCCTTGGTACAGTCCGCAAAAAAAGCTTTACTTTTAAGCTAGACTTTAGTTTGAAGGTAAACTTTAGTTTTAAGCAATGAACCAGTTGGATAGCAAAAAATTCATTGCTAAAACCAAATAAAATTATTTATTATTTATTATCTACTTTTGTCACAGACCGAGCTTAGATTAGATTTTGATACCTAGCATAAAATAGTGTGAGGTCAGGTGCGAACAAATCTGGCAGAGTGATACTTTTGCACTGTTATTTATTCTTTGCTATTGGTTCATAACGCCGTTATGATAATATCGGTGAGGCTAAGAAGTTCTACGCATAACAATAAAAACTGAGTGC
The DNA here is from genome assembly GCA_947095575.1 of Electrophaes corylata. NCBI lineage: Eukaryota > Metazoa > Arthropoda > Insecta > Lepidoptera > Geometridae > Electrophaes > Electrophaes corylata. The sequence goes on along the minus strand of OX352706.1, from coordinate 5,381,480 downwards.
TTTATTGTGAGAGTGCCACGTCCATTCTGGAATTGGAAATGGTATTTGACAGAGGTTTATTTGAGTAGGAGGTTAAAAGCCACACCAGATGAATCCAGTATATGCACGTATGCAACGAGTACGTGCACTAACGGCCTTACCTATAAAAATCAGTCAAGATTATTGCCATATCTTATCAACGGGTAATGACAAACAGTGACGGGAGGCATTTTTAGCAATATTTAAATTTAAATAACGTTTATAAGTAGGTAAGTTGTTAGGTATAAAACTGTGATGAAAAGCGGCACACTATTTTTATATGCGTAAATATGCACATGATAGGTCAATAATACATTTTACTTATTACCTATCCATTTGTTCCTTCTTTCTTTCAGATCATAGGTCTATGTGTATTTTATAAGGGTGTATAAATTCAATAGTGTCGTGTAAGAAACTTTTTAACATTGACTTAAAATTAATGCACATCGAAGTAATATATTATTATTTTAGTAAATTACTAGAACTCTTGTAGGTAGATATATATTTTTATTACGCGTATCGCGGCGTAATAGTTAATAGTTTGAAGTATTTAATTTTTTTATATGACTTGCGGGTAGATCAATCGGACAGCCAACCTGATTTTAAGTGGTTACCAGCACTTATAACAAAGCATTGCCTTGCAGGTCACGTTGGTTAAGAATATGCCCTACGATGTTTCGCGTCCATCTACGTGCACGTATCTAGTGTATCTTGCCCCTTAGTAATGTGCTTTTTATTGTTTTCAACGCTTTTACCATCTAATTCCTGTGTAGGTTTAATGCTTAGATATATCAGCTTAGCTAGTTAGCTATAACATAACACACATTTGTATAACATGGCACAACATCTTTATTTTAGACTCAGCATAAAATAATTTATCATCCAAATCACATTATACCAAGCCTTAAATTGTTTTGGCAGTTTCGTTTGTCATCTATGTTTGTTTCGCTTGGGAGCTTTTCGTCCGTCGTGCTGACGTAGCATCTTTAGTTCAATTAACTTTTGGATTATCTTGTGTAGGAAATACATATAAAACTAATAAAAATACAACACATTCCTTTCTTGTTTTAGTATAAATCTATACCAGTAAAAATAATCCTTGTCTGGCTATAACTGACATAAAGACAACGCACAGCACAGACTAAACCACTGGACGTAGAAACTTGACATTTTCAAGGTATTTTTGTTGGTATGAAAATAACTTTATGTACGTTTTACTAGTTATAAAATATATCTAAAGTAGTAATAGTGATAGTTATTCACCCAAACGTAATTTCCCCGTTTTCTGTTCTAACAAAGTTTTTGCAACGGGGAAAAAGTTTGCGTTAGGTCGAATATTTATTAGCCATAAAGTTGTGGCGTTGTTTAGGAAGCCATAAAGTAGGTACTATTATGTATGCTTTAGCCATAAGTGAACTCCAAGGTTCAACTCATGACAAGTTTAGTTTTACCTTTTTTTATATAAGCTGCTGATTAATTTAATCTACGTACTTAATTGAGTATGCCTAATGGGGGTAGTCAGAGTTTCGTCCAACTATAACAGTTGGTAGGTACATTATATTTATTGCAGTGTTTAGTATTATTAATTTGAATTATCCTGTCATGACCATTACGGATTCGTTTGGTATTTTACCCATGGGATGTTGAAGCACCAACAATGATCAAGAAGCCAAAACTAAACGGAAACTGTTTAAAAACATTCAGAATAAAAATAACAAGGAAGCTCCTATTCCGACAAACCGCTTATAAAACCTCTCCCGTTAACCTTAAATAAACCTAAGAAAAACAATAGTGGAGTAATAATGCCATGATCCAGTAAAACGGGGTCGTTACAGGGTTTCTTTTAAAATAATTTGGCGTTCCGCCAACGCGTACTCTCAACTGGTGGTGGGCCTAACCCTTAATGTTTTCGAATTAAGAGCTTTTTAATTTTTACTCAACTTGCGCTTTAAGTGTTAAACTGAGTAAATGACTCGTAAATAACAATAAAGGTTTTTATTGAGTTTTAATTTGACTTAATTTTTAAGATTCATTATTTTCATTATTATTATTTTGTGATAGGATCATACAAAAAACGGTAGGAACCAAGCCGTAAGTTTCTTGCCGGTTCTTCTAGGCTTGGTCGCGTAGAACTGGCGCTTAGATTCACCTAGATTTAAGACGTTTCAAGATGATCCCTGCGGATATTACTGAATAAATACTTTTTGACTTTGACTTTGAGCAACGGTGGTCGATTGAAAATTCGTGGATTCGAAATGCCAGTACTCTCAAACAGTGAAGAAAAATAACTGAGGAAAACAGTTAGTAGGTACTCTTAGCAACGGTGACCTGTCACGTATGGAATACTAACTACTGCAAAATGTGGGTCTATACCAAATAAAATATCTGGAAGTACCTCTGACCCCCATTAGACTACTTGATACTAATATATCTGGAGGATGTCTACCGTGATTGGGGATTAAAATTGTGATGCAATTTTTTTTATTTGACGTCTGTGGTGTAGTGATCAACTAACCTTGGTTATGTAAGATGTGTCCGTGACAGGCAAATATTTGAATCAAAGGAGAGACGTATAGATTCCAGTCCAATCCTTCAATCAACCAGAAAAACTTATTAGTGTACGACTGGATTCGACCATATAATCAGAAGGTGGGATTACTGCCACTAGACTACCGGGGCTTATTATTAGTTCTAATTATTCCTATTAAATAAAATATAATTAACGTTTTAATTTTCTTATCAATCGAAAAAGGTAGTTTTACAGCAACTTGTTTAATATAAGCACTTATCATAAAGTTAAACATTTTATTAATTATTTGAGTTTTAATTGGAAAGCTCTACGTGGTGTAAGTTTTGATTTACCTCAACTCCCGTTAAACGCAGAGAGACCGTGGCCCACTTTATCTAACTCATTATAGTAAACATAGTACGAGCGATATAATTACGGTATAATTTATTTTGTTTTTATCACAAAACACGCCATCCGTTACAATTAAGATATTTTTTATTTCCACTTGCCACGCGATTAAAACAAACTTTGAAAATCTTTATGAGCGCTTGCTTTAGCATGAAAGTAAATTTTACAAATTATTGTATTAAATGTTTCGATAAAAAGAATAGAACGTCAGTCGTATTTTTATACGTTACACCTGTGTAAAATAAATAAATAAGTATTGCAGACACTCTACACAAAGCCTATTTAACCCTAAACTAAGCAAAGTTTGTGCTACAGGAACCAGGAATAAATACCAATATTTACATATATATTTTTTACTCACTGGCGTCACAGCTCTGTTGGTGGTAGCTTTGCCTTTCGCGTTGTACTGTAGGTTGTAGGTTCAATCCTCACCGAGGATTTACACACATAAATTTATTTTATAAACATAGATGTTTGTTTTTGTATGGGTCTTATATACAAAAAAGTTTGTAAGTATTCTATCAGTCATAGTTTCCCATAGTACCAGTTATGCTACGTTTGGAGTTATATAATATTGTGTAATGTATTGTGCCCACAAGTACAAAGATGCGGTTGTTCTGATTACTCTGATTTTTAAAGATATATACCTTTTTATATTAACTTCAGCAATAATAAAGATAGCGAAGTTTGTGAGGTTTTTCAGAAAACCGAAATAAATCCAAAAATGGTGCATAATATTCCAAACCAAACCTACAGCACATTTGATAAATTACTCTATCTACGTAAACAAGTCATGTTTACTTAAGTGAACGAGAGGTAGAAAAACAAGGAAAGGTCTGCCATTCCTGATTTTACTAAAATATGGGCACTTACCAAGATTAGCATTCTCTCATCCAATTGCACCTTTCATTTAGGGAAGTAGTTGGCCGAATCTACTTTACCAACTTTGTTTATGTTGGCAAATAATAGTATCTGAAACTGATGTCTGTAGCAAGAAGTCACATTGAAAAGAAATATTTCACCATCTTCCTGGTCTTCTCCCACGCTAAAATAAGAATGTATCGGCCTGTACTCCACTGAAGCAAATACTTCAAGGGATGAAGGCTGGGTAATGGATGAGTTTGAATCAGACTCGATTCATAAATACTAGGTATGTTACAATTTACAAGTGACAAGATAGCCGCCACATTTCAGTTCGCAGTAGCCCTGCCTACGCTGTAGGTGGTGGGTTCGATCCACACCGAGAAAAAATATTTCTGTGTACAATTTTCATAAAGTAGTCTATGGGGTCGCCAACCAAGTCAAAACGCAAGATAGCATGAAGCAGTCATATCTCTTGTAGATAGGGCCTGTACGTGAGTAAAAAAGCAATACATAATAGGTATTTACACGACAAAAAAATAATAAAACACTACTTTTGCTTATCGTCTGAAAGAGCTTGGGACCAAAGCGTTTCCGTATTTCAGAAGGCGCACAAAAAGGCCAGAAATATCCGTATTGTCACCCTTTCAACCGCGAATTATCGTCACCATCGCACATCACAGGGTCACCACTGATCTTCTCGAATTCTTGGTCTACGTTACTTCATACTTACTTAATAAGCAAAGGTTTATAACGCCCGCTATAAGCTGACAGGGCAGCCAATCAATCGCCCGTTCAATGGCCCAACGCGAATGTAAGCAAAGTGAGGCGGGTAAACCACAACGTTTGCAGATGTCACTGTATGATTGACGGAGGCTATGAATACGTGATTAATGACTGAGGTTACATTACAGAATGTAAGGCACCTTTGTGTGGAACCCTTTGTGATATAATGTGCTTTTGTTAAACTGAAGGCAGTTTTTCAATAGTCTATGTTTATCTTGTCTATCTACTTAAAGGCCCTACTTGAAAACCAGCGCTGCATAGTTATAGCCATACTCATAGACTTTTATATAAATTTGATTCTATACCCGAATCTACCATTGCAAATTTACATTAACTGTTTGAAAATATTATTTGTATTTAGAAATGAAAAAGGGAATGGAAAGATTTCCTAAATATATTTTCAGCTTCGAATGGAAATACTCATCAACTCGACGTATCCCAGTAAAGATAATTGAATCGATAAATCTGACTTGCTATATTTTATGGATCCAATATTCACTTTCCGAAATTGAGCTCCTGAAAACGTTTAGAATTTTCAACCACATCTGAAATTTTTAAAGCTCATCCATAGCTGACTTATATCTCTTACCTCCAACCTCCATAAAGAAGCTAAATGATTCCCTACAGACTACCTCCGATTTACAGCTAAAGGCTCTTCTCGGGGGTCGATAATTCATGTTTTACGATGCACGTTCCTGGTCTAGTTGTAGCGATCGGGTGTTTTAATCCTAAGAGCGTGGGTTCGATTGTAATCGTGCATTTTCATTACAGTGCAAGTAATCTTTTATGGTGAAGAAGAACATCATGAGAAGCTTTTTTATATATCACTAGCGTCCCGGCTTTGCACGGGTATTTAAAAAAAATACAAAAATTATAAAATCAATAGTTTTCGCAGCGCACGCGCACGCGATGTAAGGAATTTATTTTGGTATTTTTTTAACATCTTGGGTTACATTATTGGAGTTTTAGTAAGGATTCCAAATTTTTTTGGAAACGTAATATACTTTTTGTCAAATGGGAATAGTGTAGCTTTCCAACGGTAAAATAATTTTACAAATTGATTCTACAGCTTCGGAGGCCTACTCAATACAAACAAACAATCAAATCTTTCCTCTTTTTAATATTAGTGCAGACTTGCTAGTGGAATAAGCAGATGACTCATCTGATCTTAGTAGTTACCAGGCTACCTAAATATATTTTCTTCCTTTTTTTTCGAGGACTGGTCCTTAATTAATACAATTTTTAACCCTCTTCTTACTTTTTAACCCTTCAAGTTGAGTCTGTGCAGCGCATTGACCAGGCATTGCATGTGAAAAAGGGCAACTTTGTGAGTATGGTATGGCAACCCCATCTAAATCATGCCTTAACGTCCCGTAAATACAGGCTTTTACTTATCCTCTATTTACAGGTAAGGGATTTTCACACAGATCGATTATTCATATTTTACGATGAGCCTTTTCCATGCGCCTCACGACCCAAACTTTTTCAATAAAACAACCCGAAGATAGAAAACGCGTTAGGCAGTACGGTCACGCACGGAAAAGCGATTTTATAACTTTATCAAGCTTACTCAATACCTTGAAGGTTCAAACTTGCCCCATTAAACAAGACCCTTTTCTTTAGTAATTCTACCTTTACTTTGCAGAAACACTAAAGAGTTTCATTAATTCAGCAAATTGCTTAAAAAAAGTTTCCATAGTAATTATTAAGAACCTTGTGTAGGTAAATGTATGTAGATAATCTTTTTCCCATCTAATAATAATAGGATACACTGCCAACATTAACATTTTATAAACTTAAAGTGTATAAATTATTTTTTTATACAATTTCCTGATGGAACAAGCAGATGGCCCACCTGGTACCATTACAATCATCTATAACAAAGTATTGCCTCATAGGTCACGGAACGTGCCCTATGATGTACGGCTCAGCGTTCATCAACCTGAGGCATGCTAGTGTTAAGCCTCATGTGCCTGTAATTTCACCGGCGCCCACACTCTTCAAACCAGAACACAGCAAGCTGCTAGGCCTCAGAAATAGGCATGCTAGTAGTACTTCCCCGGATGAGCTCTTCACTAAGAGCTTTACTACTACTGTAAGTAATAAGTAAAAAAAATATTGTCAAATTTCACACAGCTCTGGAGGGCCCCAAAGTATTATTTTGTAAGTATTAGGTACCTATTTATTATAATTGTATCACATAAATAACTGTGTTTTATGTTCACATCACGCGTAATTTGGTTAGTGGGGTACTCAATAACTGAAGGAAACTCAATATTTGACTCAGTTTCTCAAAAAGAGATTTTTTTAAGTAAAACAGGATTTACTTAATTAAAAAAAAATTAACTTCTTTAACAAAATTGAGTCTAATTACCTTATGAGAATGTAATGGGAATGCTATACATAACACTCATTACAAGAACCCAAGCACTATTAATCATTGCTTCCTAGAACTCAGCAAAGCATACCACCCGTCAGCGTCTTGACAAGAAAATCATCTGATAGAGCTTCAACACGTACCAACTGCCAGCTCGGTTAGCGGCTGCAAAAAAAAAAGCAACAACACAAAGCAAACGTAGTTCAGGTACTATATTAATATGAAAAAGTGCTGAAAAAAGCTAATGCAACAACGTAACATAAAAGTAGAAAATATGTCTTTCATTCCTTTTTTTCAACGATCACACGCGCCACATGGGTCGTCAAATAGATATCATCTCTCCAAATAATAATAATTTCAAGCTGAAATATTCGTAAAAATATTTTATAATGTATGGGATATATATATATTTTTTTTTATACAACTTTTTGATAGAATTTTCTATAGTCTTGCTTAAAAAGGGTAATAATTGAATTTAGAGCTAAACAAAAATATAAAATCTTTATTTAAATTTGTTAAAATTACGCTGTAAATTGACAAGTTGTATGTCATGCATATGACCCAGTGAATTCCCTTTTATTTTAACACCTTACCAATTATCTTCAAATCTTAGTATATACATATTCAACCGGCACGTCTAAAAGCTCCTTTATGACATCGAGCCCTCCCACTCGATCCGCTCAAGATTAACCGTAAATATTTATAAGTGCAATAACGCCTTAATACCTATTCATAAGTGAAAATTATTATGCAAATAGTGGCAACAGGCGGCTGCGACAAGTTGGCTTACAGTGCCCTAATTGCCAACTCAAGCCGGCGTCTGATGTATTGGACCATTAATTTATCTCTTGATGAGAGTAACACATTGCCTTTATCTTAAAAATCAACTGAAGGTTTTTCAGATGTGGTAGGTATATACTTCAAGTGCGGTCGATATTACGAACCTGAAAGAAAAAGTCTAATCTGATGCCCAATACTTGTAACATAATATTGTCAAATTCAAGTTTCGATCGTGTCAATTTTCAAATGGTATTCTTTGAAACTGACATTTCAGACAGGCCCAATTTCGACAATCGAATTCTAGTTTCAATCTCGTCTCAGCTTCAAAATAATACAAGAGTTAGGCCTCTGATTTTAATATTCTGTTTTAAACTTTTAATTACATAATTATAAAGATTCAGTGTGCTAATCCAGCTTCCGTTTTTGAGAAGCTGCGTCCAGCTCTTTATAGTGGGATTTTCTGGCTGTAGCGCGAGGCCCATGTGCAGTGAGGCTTCATCATGGTAATGATGTGACCCATACGTTTTCTGCAAGAATGGTTTTCGGCCTTGTCCAGACACCGACTTCCCGCCATTCCAGCAATGTCGTCTGGTTATCAGGTAGGAGGGCATCTTACGCTTTATTTTCTGGTTCGTGAAACAGGCGGCGTGGTTTAGTGAAACAGAAATCTGTAACGGCAATTATACCAAGACCTATAAACCGAAGTTCAAGAGACAGTGCAAACTAATGAAAACGCACATATTGAAATCTATGAGTACATTTTCATCTGGATATCTGGATATATATATCCAGCGTGATACAGCTCACAGTCTGAAAGCATTTTTAAACAAGCCTTGATATGTGTCAGCAAGTTCACGCATGTAAAATCCATTTAATGCTACGTCATATTAAGGCTCAACACGTCATCATTTGACACGGAAATTAAATATTAAAATTGAATTAAAACCAAAAAGGTATGAAATACGAGAGACGGATGTTCTTTTTGTTTCACTCATCCCTTTCAATATTTTAGTCTCCGCCCGATTGAACCGAAGAGCAGTTCTCTTGTGAAATTAGAGCGTTTGTTCTTACCGCCTTATTCCAGTGGAACAAACATTGCAATCTCTTTTTTTATGATAATAGGGATTAAAAAATGTTATTGCCCTAAAATACCTAGTGACCATTTTGAATTGAAATGAAACCTTGATGGTGAACCACCAAGACTCAGGATTCAAACTTTTTTTAAATGAAAAAGTTTCGAAGCACTCTCTACGCACTAAAAAGATAAGCCTGTCTAATTATTATTCGTAGAAAAAGGGTCTAAAATGGATTAGATTGTGCTTGTAATTAAAATCTACTTGGTTTTAATTTGAGAATATGAAATATATTATAAATAAATAATAATAGGATAAAGAATATTAACTAGTTGTCCTGGCAGGTGATCCTGGCTTTGAATAAGACTTTTATATACATCGTAAAGGCGACTAAGGGAATGCACCAGGAAATAGGTAGTATCTCCTAAGCACCAACATTGATACAGCGGTCACAAGTCCGTCTCCCATGTGTGGTAACTACTGCAAATCCACCCAAATATAGAGGATACCTATGCTCAGCCGTGGACTTATGTAGGCTGAGAACGTGTTTCTTTAGAATAAATAATATGCATATTTTTTTAGTTTTTGTAGATTTTTTCGGTCAAAAATTAATGGTTTGCTAGGAACTGCTAATATAGTTATTTCACAAACACCGTTTTTTTATAAACCTAGCTATATTATAACATAGTAAAAACTGGATACTATACTTGTAGTACAACATTTCATGGGACATTATAACCGTGCCTGTTATTACAATCTGTCTTTTGAAACTGCCGCGAATGCTTTATGGTCATAATTTTCTGCTTCAGATATATTTACGCTTGTCAATACACAAATTAAGTGCCCTATTTGACTTGGTAAACACAATCTGAAACACGGCAGTTTTACGAGACGCTGTTAATTAATTGTATCATTTTATGTGCATTTATTAAACGGGTAAAACTCTAGGATCATATTTATTTACTTTCAAAGGCTTGTCCGCTGGTACTAATAAACTCGGCGTAACGTTGAAATAGTTACACTGTGTTTTGTCTTTTGCATTTATTGAAAGTTTCAAATGAGATTGAGGTTACGTCGAGTTTATTAATAGTAGGGTTAGTGAAAAAACCAAGATGACTATGAGTGACTTACTACTATAAAGTAGCATTTCACTTTTTTCCTTTATTCCAGCATTTTTCTTTTATTTCAAACATTTAATCTCTTCTTACATAGCAATTAACGCCTAGTTACTTCGTTGGTAGTGAAATTTTTCAATTTATTTTTAATGTGTTTAAATTTTATATATCATTGGATGCAGCAAAATGCCGCTTGTCGTTTAGATCAATACTTTTTTTAAATTTATTTTGTACGTTTAGTGTAGATAGGTCACCTAGGTGGTGCTTGCTTGTCACTCACCGGTGACGACTATACAAAGGATCAGTCAATTAGTGTGTTACATTTGGAAACCAGTAGGGTTTTTGCACTTGAGTATTTTAAGATTACATGCAAGACATTGAATAGAAGAAGTTCTACGTCACAGTTAACCTAGACTAGCTTTTGGTGCAAGTGAGACTCAGTACAGAAATAGGTACAACTTGTAGACGTCGAAACGTTGCACTGAGCGGTAATTATTGAAAGGACCGTCGCTACTAATCACTGTTTCCAGTCGATAGCAAGTACAACTTATGTCAAAGTGAACTACATATTCGCGCACGCTTCAGTCGTGTGTAAGTAACACACACATTGTAGTACACAGAACAAAGAAATTATTACAGATACAAACACGAGTAAGTAAACGAAAGGAAAAGCCTACCTGTCACCTAAGTAAGTTTGAGGGCTTAGGTTTCTTTTCGGCATAGTCTTTACGTTGTCTTATTACAAAACCAAAATGACAATACTTTGGTGATAGTTTTCGCAATACTATACCCGGACTCATATTTAGAAAAAGGGCTAGAATCAGAATCAGAATATAATTTTATTGTAAACTATCGAAAGTATAAGATGTTTGATAATTAAGCGATGTTTTTATCATCATCATCATCAGCCTAAGAAGTCTTCTGCTGTCCTTTCATCCACCGTCTTCCCGCAATACTTAATAAGCCGACCCATCAGGTGGGAAGGCGTCCTGCGCTTTAGATGATGGTATATAATAATGATAGCAAAACATTTGGTAGTCTCTCCCACTTTAGTTCGATAAGTCTGCAAGTATGCTTTGTATGTAGCTCAGCCTTTATGTAAAGTTTGTTGTAGTGTCTGGCGCCGCCGCCCACGGGCCGTCTCGCCTCGGCCCTATCTGTGCCCACTTGTACCAGTGTACCTACCGGTGTATCTACTGAACGCCTGGGAAATCATTTATAAAGGCCGTGTATACAATGATCCATGTATGTACATATATATATTGACATGAACGTTCAATGGCAAATGTTTTTGAAACAAGATGTCGGTCAGTCGTCTTGTTTTCGCAAAAGGTATTTTTATGAGCAATGCTTGTATTTATTTCTCAGTTAGTAAATTATTTAAAACATTTTGAGCATTTTACATCCATTCTCTCGCAATCCTAGCAATGACGTCAGTTTATACTGTGAAAGGGCGTCCTACGCTTCGTTTTCCGGTTAGTAATCGCCGTTTATGAACCTTTATTCCTATATGACCGGTCATTACTACTTTAACTAGCTTATCATTTGTAATTATATTACAAATGATACGAATATATTATGAAACGAGGGCAACTTCGCCCGCGTTGTTATTTTCATACAAACTTCAATCTCCGCCGTACCCCTTGATGGGGGTTAAACCTTTCCTAATCAAACTCTATGCACCCGGACAAATATAACCCCTGAAATTTTAGCAGTGGCTTAGGTTGTGCGTAGTCTCATTGGTATAGATTTAAAAAAATCCCAGAATAGCTCTCTCTATAGCCCGTTATAAAACTTTCAGATTGTGTATGAGGCCGCGTCTCAGTTCCATAAGTACTGGTAACATGCACAAAAATACTTTTGAAGATATGTATTTGACTTTCCACTTTCGGCTTTGTGGTATTTGTAACAAACATAAAATATCCCATACCTAGCAAAACTCCGCCGGTAATTTGCCAACGTAAGCCATTGTGTTCAAACCTTTATCCTTGGTACTCGCGTGGGATGGTATGGCACATAATAGCCTTTTAATTTTCTACGCGCGGCTATCAACACTTAAGGGTTAGTTATTCCCTGTTAAGTCTCGGTTCCCTAAGAACCCGCAGGCGACATACGCGGCGAGACGGTGGCAATAACTTTATCGCAGGTAAGTATTGCAATCTTGGACTTCTATTGGATTTATAAAGTACAACGGTAGATATTATGGTGTACCTTTATATGAAAAAAGTTAATAAATAAGGTAATAAATGTAGACATAAGGTGGTTTCCTTATGTTTGTGTTGCAATAATGCTGAAAGCTGCTATCCCAAATACCTGTCAGATTCTTAGGAAATTACTGCAAGACGGCGCAAATCATGACACTCTACATATTTTTACGGTGCCCATACTTATAGAATAGAACTGAATAGTAAAAGGTTTTCATCACAAGAATATTAACTTTAAATACACCAAAATAACAATAACGAAAAATGGTCACCACTCAGTATTTTCTAAAAGAACAAAGCTCTTACGAGTATAACGCTGTTTTTCAGTGGTACCATAATACGATAGGCAGTATGAGTGAGGCAACATCATATTCATGGGCTACCCTCACATATTTCAGCCGTATTTTCTAATATCTGACTTTCAGAAAACTGTGGCGTAATAACAATAATCGCTTCTGAAATTGAATTTATCGCTTTCGAAGCTAAGCTTTTCGTAATATCTGCGAGAGATGAGCCGGTGGGCGGGTGCTATTCAGCTAAACGGTTTAACATGTACATGACGACGTTTAGCCCAAGTTAACGGGCACGCGAAACCACGCACACGCGTTTATTACTACTTAAAGTATCATAGTGAAATAAAGCTATGATTCTAACAAGCGGTAACCGTAAAAAAACCGCATTAATACAAAATAATCGGCAAAAAGTCCGGATTTGATTTAAAAGATCGGAGATTGATGGATGCTGAGCAGTGCACCGTAGGGCACGTTTCTCAACGAGCGTGACATACGAGGGAATGCTTAGTTATAGGCGGTGGTAACCATTGAATATCAGGTGGGCCATCTGTTTGTTCCATCAGCAAGTTGTATAAAAAACCTCAACGATTGGACATTCAACCGCGCAGTTTATCGTCTAAATATAAAATGCAGATCGTATTCTAAACAGCGCACATTAAATATCGGTTGCACTGCTAAATCACTTTGACGTGAGTGATTAATCTTAGAGGAGAATGCTGTCGTTAGCCCGGCAATAAAGAGATAACAAAATAAATCAAAGAGCCATAAATATGGTCGGGATGAGCGATCAGTCCCAGATCTGTCCAGTTCGATAGAAATTTACGAAACTTTTATGGGTATTGTATCGACCTAAACGTGTTTAAATATAGCTTGTCTAGTTATAAATTAAGTTTATCGTTCGAAAGAAAACCCTTTTAATGTTTTAAAGTGCCTGTTTAAATCTAATAGGTACGCTTATAATTCACAAGAATCATTAAATTACGAATTGGATTCTAGATAAGGCCACGTAAAATTATCAAACGAGGAAATGAACGTAAAGTTTTGTAACTGAACTCACAGAGAACGTCCCGTAAACTTGACAAATGGTGTTTATTTTATTTATGTTGCCATTTGAGCTCAATTTCAAGGAATAATTACCCAAAAGGCGAAAAGTTTAAGGTATGAAACTTTGGGTATCGGTTCTCTTGATAAAAATCTCAAAATCCTCTTTTATCATGAGTTTTTACTGACTTATACAACTTCCAAATTCACTAGATGGCTCACCGGATGCTACGTGGTAACAAATAACCTATAGTAAAGTATTGGTCACTAAGAACGTATCTTATGATGCACTGTCCTGAGACATACAAGTGTACCTCAAGCTTGTTTTAATGCCGCCCACTCCCTTTAAATCAAAACACAGTAATGCTGTTTGGCGGTAGAAATAGATTATGGTGGTTGTACTTCCCTGTAGACTTTACAAAAAACTACTAATACTTACTTATATACCCACCTGAGGTGTGCCATCTGTTACATAAAAAACCCATTAAAATGCTGGAATTTTTTGATAACCTGCAATGTAAGACAGGCTATTCAAACTATTAGAATTTTGTTGCAAATCCTACCAATATTATAAATGCGAATGTTTGGATGGATGGATGGATGTTTGTTCCTCTTTCACGCTCTAACCAGTGGACCGATTTGGATGAAATTTGTAATAATATAGATTGTAATCTGGAATAGGGCATAGGCTACTTTTTATCCCGAAAAAATAACGAGAGCGGGAAAAAACTGCCACGCGGGCAAAGCTGCGAGTGGCCTCTAGTGATTTATATTTTGAACTTTAAAGGTCATCTATGGAAGCAAGAGGTAGTGAAAAGCGATTGCACAGGTCCAGGCACGATGCTGTCCCGTAATTTATACGGCAGTGATTCACGCCGACGACAGTTATAGCCCCACTCGGATATTGCACTTTTGCACCGCATTCCCACTTCTGAATTATGGCTTATAATAACCGAAGACAGCTCCCACTTTCAAAGCGGCATATAAAATAGCGAAACTTAGACATCGTGTTAAATACCTCGATGAAATACTTCGCACATCTGTGTAGTTATATGTACATAGCAAAATGCGCGCAACTTTGCGTGAAGTTATCTTCATACAAACTTCTACCCCCGTTATTCATTCAGGGATTGAGTTTTGGGAACTAATGCGTTTTCTATATTATAGAAAACGCATTGCCTAAGCCACTGGTCATAGAGACTTGAAATTTTCAGGCTTTATTTTTCTTGACGTGTAAGGGTTATACTAAGAAAAAATCTCCTGAAATCCAGACAGAAGTTTGAGTGAAAATTGTTTCAAAGGGACAAAGTATAGGAGGCATTTTACTAATGTATAATAATCATGCGCCTACGGCTCCTCATACGTGTATAATCTTTATTTATTCTTCTTGATTTCATCCAAATTAGTTTAGCCATTGACGCAAACAGAAATGCTTCAGAGCTTAGAAAGCTTATTTTCAAAAAATATTAGGTATTTTGGTTATTTGGTTAAAAATTATTTTGTTTTTGTTTGGCTTTTATTAAAGAGTTACTCTCAAATAAAAGCCAAAAGAAAATATTTTAATTCACTATGAATTTATATTTCACCAGCAGAATTTTGATTTTATCTAATATTCGTAAAATTCTACAGTACGCGGGTTAAAATCCAAAACAAACCCGCCAGGTTCAACAAACTTATTATTTTACACAATAACAGTGAATGCAGTCAATTTGTTTCGCAAATTTATTTGGTGTTAACTGCAAAATTTGTTTACACTGAGCGTTGATTTAAACCGTTGTTATGTCTGCGTTCTGTATAGGCCTGTAAAACAATTGGTTAACATTGTATCTTGTGGTTACTGTGGTAATTTGGAAATAATTATAAATTGTATTACTAAAACTCTCAGTGAAAGGCTTCTGGGGGAGTACTACTATCATTCCTATTTCTGGATTGGTTTATTTCTGATTCTATCACTTAGTGAAACTTGCAGCATAGCTCGTTCCATAGCGCGTTATGCGACTCTGAGTCTATGTACTAGATCTTACGTTACTAATATAAAAACTTGGTGGGGTGTAATCGACCCGGCGTACCATGCAGTTGCGTAGCCCCTATACAGGACATGCCACACCTGCTTTTGTGTCCGCTGTGCACGACCACCTGCACTTGGGAGGACCAACGTGGTGACGCAAAGGGCCGTTGAGGTGGCAACGTATTGGTCAGGGAAGGTGTGAGTGAATTTTGTCTTGACTCGAAAAGAAGAAGAAGATACTTATACATTTTAAAAATGCAAGCTAACCAGGCTTATGTACACTCATACCAATCTTACAACACTTGAGACGAGAGAACATTTAGAAATCGAAAGTTATTTCCACAGACAATATTTTTAATCACAATAAAGTGAGGTCACACGAACCATCAATGACTAGCCACTATTTGTGTAAACTTCGCCTAAACCAACACTCCGGGGATTAAGCAAACAAAGTCTGCGGATAGTACAAAAATAAACAGGCTTGACATCACAGAAGTTGGAGAAACTTTTTAGTAAAACTTGTTTAAATAAGTTTATAGATAAAAATAGAAAAAGCTAAATAGGTGTTCTCAGTCTGATAATTGTATTGAGCACTTTAATAAAACATGCTTTCAGAATTAAGCAGTTTTGTGAATAACCTTCAGTCAGTCACACA
Source organism: Electrophaes corylata (assembly GCA_947095575.1). NCBI lineage: Eukaryota > Metazoa > Arthropoda > Insecta > Lepidoptera > Geometridae > Electrophaes > Electrophaes corylata. Next base: position 5,365,352 of record OX352706.1, on the reverse strand, counting down.
TAATGAATAAATAAATACTTAAATAAACAACAATACTATAATTTATAACATAATACAAAACAATAAACAATAGGAACGCTTCTGATTGGCACTGGCCTGGATCAGTTGAGCTACCTTTAGATCGTTTGCGACGGTCTGTAGATAGCTCAACTGTTTCTATGTATTTTGTACATACCAATTATAAATAAGTACCTGTATTTGCTGTCATTTTCTTACTATAATTACAATGAAATAAACAAATAGCATCACGATATTAATCTTACACGAATTAAGGTACTTCGTACTAAGAGATCGGGCGAATATCTGCAGTGCTTGTGCTTTTTTTTGTATCACAAATTCATTTTTTTATCAAAAATGTTCGTGATGGTACGATCATTCTTCCGTCATTTGTTTTGTAGTTAGCTCATATCAAAACTTACTAACTAATGGTTCAATTGGTATTTAAACCCAGCTTCATATACGCTTCAATCCAAATGAACGACAAATGAATAAATTGCTCCAATCGATTAACCTTTCGGCAGCTCGAAGGAGATGCGCTATTACTGAGAGCAACTTTATCCCGAATGGACCACCCGCAGGATATACGAATGTTATTTTAGGTGCAAGCATAATTGAGCGGTTTCATGATGATCCGTGCAACGACTGTTGCTCTGAGACTCTTTGGTCACACTTTCCGACATTCTAAAGTAATCGTGGTTTGGAACTTGACAATTATAAAAACAAATGCATATCACGCTTGGAATGTTTTTGAATAGAAATAACTTCATAAAAATAGATATCTAGACAGATCTAGACTTACTAGGTTTCTGGGTGTTATATTGTATAAGTATATACGAAAAAAAATATTTATGTTATCTATCAGCTGTCAGATTTTGATTTGCTTAGTTTGTAAATGGAGTTGTACCAAATGTATGTCAGTATTTATGTATATTATACGTGAAGGAAAACCTCGTGAGGAAAGCAGTTAGTACTCTAGCAGGAGCGATGGGCGTGCAACCTGTATAACATAACAACGTATCGGTAATACGGCACCAAATGTAATACTTGGACGTACCTCTGACTACCCCTCTAAGACATCCTCAAAGAATCTCGACTTGGTGCTACTTAAAGATCTGAGTGGATATCTATCTTGCATGGGGATTGAAGTCGTGAGGCTGTTTCTAGTCGCATAGCGTGGTTTGAATTTGCATTTAAAATTGCACGCTTATTCATATTTCGAGATACATATTAATCAGTTGATTTTACCTTTCACCCAACAAGAAAAAATCTATGTTTCTGAGCAGTCTATGAAAGTTAATGTTTCCTTGAAGTAAGTCGGCTCTACGTAACATTCCATAATGTTCACGCTATCTTATAATAACATAAACATATTATACTTAATGAAACCTCGGCCGCCTCATTAGTGGTGGCGGTAACGAACAGCCCTGGTATTAAGGGGATTGTTTTCTGTACTTACCTATATATGTTATAAGCTATTGTCGGAACCTCAGGCCTTTGCATTAAAAAGTATGAAACGAAAATTCTACTTGTTCACACTTACTTCTTTACCTTTATTTGGTTCATCATCATCACCAAACTAAATTAGTTTACTGCTGGACAGGCTTTTTTTATATATTAAAGAGGAGAGAGGGCTTGGGTCAACTTGTTTCGCAAATTTATTTATATTATACCTTGGAATTACCTTTTATGATTTTATGGCTAATTACCACTGGTTAGAGCACTGGGGGTCTAGTGGGAGTGACCCCGCCGTGGGTTCAAATTCGGACGAGCACCAATAGATTTTTTTATTCGTAAAATTTATGTGCGCAAACCCAGTACTCTCAAAGTTTTTTCAGTGTTTTCCTTCACCATATGGTGAAAGTTATGGTGGTGGTATGGTGAGTGTTTTTATATAAAAACACTTTTCTTACGCACACTTTGCACAAGTTTTGATGTAAATTGCAGAGGCAGAATTGTATACTACTATGCCACCAGTACACTCGTCCCTTTTAAATAATTGGTAGAATTAATGAAAGTCACAGATTCACCCCTTTTTCCTAATAGGAGTACGCAGAGCCACCATGGACCACTTTTTGTTGTCGTGGGTGGTACCGTAACAATTTATCTGTTTACGCGACATGAAATATTTATAAAAAAGCGTCACACAGCTCCCGATAGAAAACCTCAACTCATTTTGTATTCGAAATCGGACATTGAATTCTTTAGCCGAGGCAAAGTGGATATAATTCACTTACTTTATTTTCTGCTTCGTTGTTTTTATTCAACTTTTACGAACTTTTGCATTTAGAGAAGAAACAAAAACATGGATACAGGACAAAACTTGGACGAAAACTTAATTTTAATTTTTTTCGGCCAAAAGATGTTTAAATACTTTACAAACAATTCCTTTTTACCATAAAAATACACATAACAGCATAAAATACTACATCTTCCTCATGCAAATTATTCATTAACTGATAATCACTATTTGCAAACTTCAAACCCGCGATACCCCTTTGGGGGATGATTATCAAGAATGATTATCTATCTTTCTGGAAATTTCAAGTTTACAACCAACAGTTTAACAACACAGTTAACAGTTAAGTTTAAAGGTTGTGCATTTAATCAGGAAAACTAAGACTCTTATGATTGTTAAAGTTTTATATATAAAGGTACTATAAAGCTTTAGCTCTTATCAAAGGTTTAATACTTTTATCCTTGCAAAGACTACGAAAAAATGGCTTTGTTATTTTCCGCGACCTAATTCCTAAAAATGTCATCATAATACACGCAACAAAAAGCCTCGCATCACATGCGTGCTATTAATCATGTTTGCACAATGCACGTCACGGGGCAGGGGGTGCATGAAAAGGCTTGAGCCATTACACCGGAATGGCGTTATGGCGTTTTGGTAAATTACGTATGTCAATGTTGGAGTGCTTATAAAAAGTAGGTTTTTTTTTCTATTAAGTTTCAAGATGGACGAAAAACTATGCATCGTAGAGTATGTTCTTAACGAACATGATCTGCAAGGCAATGCTTTCATGATAGTTACCACTTAACATCAGGTGGGCCATCTGTGTCAGCAAAACGTATAAAAAAGGTTACATTTAATTGTGTAGTAAACTCTTGTAAGATAACTTGATAACTTACGCTTCCAGCAGAGTTTAAGTAGTACTAGAGCTATTTTGTAAAAGAGTTCGACCAAATAGGTACTATTTTTTTATGTTATTGCTTATGGAACAAAGGGATGGCCCACCTGATGTTAAATGTTTACCATCACCTATGACAAAGCATTACCTTGCAGGTCACGATTGATAAAATCGTGCCCAAACAATGCACTGCTCTGCGCGATTACTGCCATTATCATGCTACTAGCGAAACCCGTTTAGAGGTTGAATTTCGGGAATTCCTTTCTTTGTATACCTTTACGCATCAAGACAAATATACCCTGAAAATTTCAAGTCTCTGGTTTAGGCTGTCCGCTGCCTGTATCAGTCCGTCAGAGTCAGACAGAACAAAGATTGGTATAGATATATAATTTTGATATTATAATTGTTGTTTTAAGTTAGTTATAGCTCGGCTTCTATTAGCTGGTGAATAACTGGCTCTAACTCACACTTGGTCCTAAGCCAAGTGTGAGTTAGAAAGGGATGCTGACAGATTATCTGCGTTTGGTGGTGACATTTCAGCGTATTGGATTATTTTTAAAAGTTTTCTTACTCCTCTTTTTACCTTGTTATTTTACTCATAGTAGACCCTCTCTTAGAAAATAACGCTAAAGTGGTGTTAATCCCCAAGATAATAAAATAGCTAGACTGGCTACTGTAGTCAGTGGTTAAGTGGTGGTAACTTTTATCTCTTCACAAGTTATTTGGCTTTCACGATAGTTTCTCCATTGTACAAAGTGGTACACATTCAAGTAGATATAGTGTACATATTTGTGCTGAAAGCCAAGCGCAAAGCTTTTACGTGCAACAAACTACTTTTATAAGTAGCCGTTGAAATTCATTAGCGCCGTTCTGTATAGCTTACATAACTTGCTGTTTCCTCTGGGTCTTCAATATTCCTAGTAATAGGTACCTAGTAGGTACCTAGGAATATTGAAGACCCGATAGGTACTACCTACATAGTCATAATTATGTGTGTATAAGTATTATGTATGTATGTAGGGCTCGTCCGGGGCAGTACTACCACCATACCTATTTCTGCCGCCAAGCAGCTTGCTGTGTTCTGGTTTGAAGGGTGTGGGTGCCGGTGTAATTACAGGCACATGAGGCTTAACACCTGTATGCCTCAGGTTGATGGACGCAGAGCAGTGTATTGTTCAGGACGTTCCTAACTAACGTGACCTATAAGGCAATGCTTTGTTATAGGCTATGGTAACCACTTAACATCAGGTGGGCCATATGCTTGTTCTATCAACAAATTGTATAAAAAAAAATATGTATAGTTTGTAATGTTAGACAGTAGCGTTTCGGTTACGGTGTAAAACTTGTCTTGAAATATCGAAGAAGATTCTTGTGAGATAGTGTAACTGGAGCTTTAAGTCCTTTTCTTGCGCGCATGGAGCTCATAACAGTAAGGAAGAGAACGGATATTTGAAATACAAACATCTAAATAGACACCAGAAGTCAGAGTCAAAGTAACCTTACACTTCTTTTTTCAACCGACTTCAAAAAATCAGGTTCTATGTTTGACTGTATGCTTTTACTTTAGCGTATGTTCACTTATTTCTCCGTAAATTTTGTGAACAGATTTAAAGAAATTGCCTTCGTCTTTTGTATAGATTATTAATCTCTAGCGACTCGATAGCGTCGAGAAGTTGTGCTGACAGTACTGGGTAGTATCTTGGTGAGATCGCAAGGCACTTCGGTGCCGTGGTGGTTTATTGACTCAATCATTGCGATACCGTACGCTACGAACGTGTGATGCCATGCCCCGAGGGTAAAGTGGTTCTTACACGTAGTTTGTTTTGTATCAAGATAATGGATTTATGTAGTCTGGCTTAGGTACTTTTGGCTTATGTAAGTGACGGCTTAAGTAGGTAGTTTTATTGGTCAGTCACCTTTATATCGATGATAGTTTTTACCAAAAAAAGTCATCACCAGCTTAAAATATGCTCACTGCAAGATATAGACCTCCCCCAGATTTGGGGGGTATTGTCAGTGTCTCATACAGCGCTCAGTAGTAATGCTAGAGCTAAGACCGACAGCTTAGTGTGCCTTTCAAAGCATGGATGCGTTCAGATGTTAGTGCAACTAAAGTAACTCATTCAAACAGTGTCCGCGCGATTGGCTAGAAATACCAATTAAAATGGACGCACAACACCTTTTTAATTTAAATTACTTCAGTTCCCTTCAAACCTTCACTTTCCTACAGGCTTCACCCTGACCCTTTTAGACAGTAGTGTTTGAATATAACTGCTGAGAGGCAGAACATAACTGTGGCAACGTACGGGTGATACGGTGACACTCAAAAATCGATGCCAAAACGTTTTTTATGCAAAAATTTATAAGAATACAACTTAAACCTAGGCACATTATTTAGAATCAAAATGTAAATGACGAAGCTTAGTGTCCGGCAAGTCTTACCGGTCTCAAACCTTATCTTATGCACAGATAGCAAAGTAATTTATGCCTGGCTAATTGAGGTGACATGCAACAATATTGATATTTACAAATACGGCAGCTTATTTATGAATACGACGTGATGAAACGACATTTCACCGGCTTGTTTGTTGGTTGGCTTTCTGAGAATTACTGCAATTAATTATGAGATGTCAAGAGGCGCAGAGTAAGTGGGAGAGGGAAATCCGATGTGCCTTTGTTTTTGCGCACCATTGGCAGGACAATGCAGCGCGAATGACTTTTATCTTGACAGATATAAAGCGAACGTGTTCATTTAGCTTTTTGCAGGTTCATTATGTAATTTTGAACAACAGTAGTAAAAAACCCTTCGTACCCGCTCTTTTATTACAGAACTTACAACAGGTCTGCGATAATCATAACTAAACAATCATTGCTGAAATATAAAGCTTTTTGTACCCTATTAAAGAGACTTGATAGTAACACTAAGTTTTAAAAAGATCATTCAAACAAATGGTAGGAACCAAGCCATAACTTTCTTTCCTGTTCTTTTTAACCTTCGTTGCAAAGAGCTGGCGCTTAGATTCGTTTAAAGACTTAGTTTAAAGACGTTTCAAGCAAATTTAGGATCCGTAGGGATTAGATTATTATTACTTTGACTTTGAACAATTGTTAATACACAAACTGCGACTTTGGCATAGCTTCTAGGAAACTATATAGTCTACATTTGGCGTAAAACCTTTGTAGTTTTCCCCTGTGTAGTGTATAAAGACATCAAATTAGTATACTTTTCCAATTACTCGCAATAGGAAGCAACGTAAATATAAAATATGCAAGATTGCATTTACCATCGCTGCAATTTGGCAAGCAACATTGTTTACGCTATTCCTCTTAAAGCACATCTTCAGATTCATCTCTACTTTTTGGCGCTTAAACTACATTGTTTGAACATTTGAACCACCTTTTGCAAGTGGATTGTTACTTTGTAGTTAATTGCTTAATTTGGAGAAACAGAATTGTTAACTATATCCCAAATACAATGTTGTGTTACTAAAGTAAGTAACTCTTATTTTAGTAACGCAAAAAGCAAGATTATAAGCACCATCGCGATTTACAAAATCACGCCACTTGTCTCTCCACTACGAAGAACAGTACCTACTACGAGCTAACTCTCCGATTTTTGTTTTTTTTCTCAATTTTCAAATTGTATTGTAATAAATATTGTAAGTATAATTTTTAATTTTTAGTGCTGGTCTAATTAAATAAATTACGGAACTTTTATACCAATTTTGGTCAAAATCAGTTGAAAAATGCGACCTATAAGTGCGAAGTTTCTACGAAGGTCTACAAAATTTACAATACGAAACTTTGTTAATCGATTCTAAAAGTACCTGTAGGCAGACTGACAGACGGACAGAAAAACTTTTTGGCTAATCTTGAAACTGAGATGCTTTGATTGCTCGATCAAAAAGAGTCAGGAACCAATGAGCTACCGACTATGTTGGAGAGTAATAAAAAAGTGAGAGCTGATGTACATTGTCTCTAAATTTATAATAGTGATGTTCTAATGGAAAGATCAAACGCTCACGGTAGTTAATTTTAATGTCTCGATGTAAACGACACTACCCGTTAGATATAATTAGAGGGTAGTTACTGTGTATTCTGTATCGGTGATGTCCGCTTCGGTGCGGCTGGCACCGACCGACGGTATTATTTTGATCTCACTGACATTTATTAAGCCCAGTAGCACTATACAGAATAAAAAGACACAAAAATGTAAGGCATCAACACAGTAAGGAACTCTTTATATTTGATTCTTGTAGCGAAACCAAAAGAATTCAATCTTGATTATGGTAGTTTGATAATTTGCCCCACTGTGCAAAATATCAAATTTTAATTACTAAAATTGAAATAAATGTTCCTTTGAGTTATGAGAAGTGGTATCCTGGTGTAAAATCGACGCAGGAGGTTGCGGGTTCGATTCCCGCCTTGGGATAAATGTTTATACGATCTACAAATATTGATTCCGGGTGATCTAGGTATTTTCTATGCATAATATGTGTGTATGTAATGTATTGTATTAAGTAGTAGTCGTCTAGTACCCATAACACAAGCTCTGCTTAGCTTGGGGCTAGATGATTCTGCGTGGGTTGTCCATTATTAGTTATTGGGTTAAGGCAATGATTTCAAGACAGGTATATTAGATGCAGCAAGTATAGTGCCAGCAAAAGTTATTTCGAATAATACACAAAAAGTGACTGGTAAAACCCCTTACAACTTCCTAGTTGTCCATAAATTTTCAAAATAAGACAGGAGTCGACAGAATCGCGGAAGGAAAGCGCGGGCACCGGCGCGAGGCAAGCTCTCATCAACTTTAACGAGCCATTACTTCAGCCACAGTACCTACACTTTCAGTATTTCCACCGCAAATCATACTGGTTTATTTCAAATTGCATGTTTCTCACCAAAACTGAGTATATTATTTTTATTCAAAGTAACGATGAAACAAATAGTTGGGCAACCTGATGTTGAGTTACAACCATGACTTATAACAAAGCAAAACCTCGCTGGTCACATTCGTAAAAAACATGCCTTATGATACTGCTCTGCGTCCATCAACATGAGGCCTTCATGAGGCATGCGAGTGTTAAGCCTCATATACTCATATGCCTGTCATTTCATTAATTGCGTTTCTAAAAACAGGTAAGCTTATTATTTACTAAAAAATATACTTATTAAATAAATATCAACCTCTTATTTTACATATACTTTTATAAAACAGGTACATAAAGGAAACAGTACAGAAAACATTAATTCTCATTATATGTATAGACTTACATTGGGTTTTGAAATATCAGAAAACAATCAAACTCTCAGATCATGGTAAACCGCGTTTTAATACAATAAACAAAATTACTAGTCAAAAATGTCCAAAAATTTTATGAGAATCAAGTATTGCGAGATGAATTAAAAAAAAAAGACTGGCTCTTCCCAACTAGTAAAGTCTTACTCAATTTTCATTATAATAGAGCTATCTACTTTCACAGTTCATAAACAGCATCCTGATACCAGGTTATCCAAGCGTATGCCCAGAGGAAGGATAAGAATACTTACTACGGAAGGAAGGCGCAAACACCAGTGGCGTGAAGCAAAGGGCACGAGCTCTCATCAACTTTAACGAGCCATTACATCCAACATAGTAGACTTACCTTCAGTATTGCAGCTACAATGTACAACAAACAACTTAGTCAAAAACTTTAGACCATCTATCTGTATTCAGTTTCACACGTTTCATCGTTTCATTTGACTTTTTTGCTAAATTACTCAAATTAAGAAAACATATTAGGTAGGTACGTTAAGAATGTAAGTATAAGATACATTTAAAAAAACCTGCAAAACATTTCTGTAGTAAACGTCGTCTGATGTAAGCATAATGCTTTATTTTAGTAAATTTAGCATTAAAAGTATAATAAATATATACTTAAAGAGACATTTCACACATTGTCATCTAGACTCCAGCTATATGTGTGCCTGGGTCAAAAGGAGAAAGCTAGCTTACGCGTTTAACGGTAGCTTTCTCCTTTTGACCAGTGTGGTCCAAGCTACTTTGTATTAACAGTGTGAGGCATACAGTTAGTAAACCTCATTTGCCAGTAATTTTACCGGCATCACACCCTTTAAACTGAAATACAGCAAGCTAGTTGGCGGCAGAAATAAGCATAGAATTTTTCTCTATCGTCGCGTTGAGATACTGGTTAGCTATTTACTATGCGCCTTCACCCGCTGTAGGGATTCGGGCGATATTCAGAACTCGTAACGTATAATTATTTCAGTGGGGGCGTCGATAACGTAACCACAACGCATTTATATGCGTCGCCTTAAATTCGGGAAAGCGGAACGGTATTGTTGTAAACACGAGTAAAATTAACAAAGCAACTCCATTACATATGATTAAGAATATTATTTTTACCAGCTCACGAGTGTATTACGAATAATTCACTTGATTTTTTTAATTTACTGATCCTGGGAACTAAGGGTAAGTAAGATGAGTAAGGGTAAGGGTATATAGAGATACATATATTTATACATAGGAAGTCTTATATCCAGCAATAATAGACGACTTAAGGCTGATGATGTGACCTGATTATATTTGACAAAAAAACACAGCAGCAGCAGACCTGGAATCCAGAGATACAAAGCGTATCGACGACCGTTGTGGCGCGGCGGGCGAATGTCCGCCTGCGACGCAGGAGGTTGCGGGTTCGATTCCCGCCTTGGGATAAATGTTTGCACGATCTGCAAATATTTATTCCGGTGGTCTGGGTGTTTTCTATGTATAATAAAAATATTATGTATGTATGTAAGTAATGTATTGTATTAAGTATGTAGTGATTTGGCGTGGTTAGTACCTACTTCAGACTTGCCGTGACTGCCTATTACTGGGTTCTATGCGTTTTCAGGATATTTTTAATAAAAAGTAGATGCGTGTACGTTTACTGACATTAGCGTATATTTTTTCAGCCATTACATGAGTCGTGGACAGAGGGAAAGGAACAATAATATTTTAGCCAATAGCGGCTCGAGCCCAACTATCACGTCACGCGGGGCTCGTGCTATAGGCTGATGGCAACGAGAACAGTCCTCTCCAACTGTCCAGCGTAATCGCGAACATGCCGCCGGCCTTGAAAGCAGAAGGTTTCAATGGAGTCGCTCTGGCACTTCATGCCTGGGTATCTTGGAATAGAGGGCAGATTTTTGCGTAGCTACGTCGAACGACGCCCGTAGCTGTTAGTAACTCCGCCACTCGTGATATCCCGTCTTTTCCCGGGATGGTTGCGATCACTCGTCCCATGTGCCATTTAAGTGGTGGCAGATTGTTGTCTTTAATTAAGACCAATGCGTTGACTTTCAGCTCCTCCGTTTTATCGGTCCACTTAGTCCGTACCTGCAACTCAGACACAAACTCTTTGGCCCAGCGGGTCCAAAAATGTTGGCGTATTTGCTCCACCCTCTGATAGCGGTTCAGCCGATGCGCGGGGGTGCCGCTGAGGTCATCACTGGCTAGTGCAGTTAGCGGTCGACCAACCAAAAAATGAGCAGGTGTCAAAGGATTAAGGTCTTTGGGATCTGAAGAAAGAGGAGAAAGCGGTCGGGAGTTGAGTACAGCTTCTATTTGTGATAGGACTGTGTCAAACTCCTCAAAGGTAAGGCGTGCATTTCCTACCACTCGTCGCAAGTGATGCTTGCATGACTTCACTCCTGCCTCCCACAGACCACCAAAATGCGGAGAATAGGGGGGAATAAACCTAAATTTAATTTGCTGGCTAGTTGCATACTCGATAATATCAGGGCTACATTTGCGTAAAAAATTAGAAAAATCATTCATTAACCCTACAAAGTTACGGCCGTTATCTGAAAATATTTCTATTGGTTTGCCACGACGAGATACGAATCGCTTCAATGCTAGTAAATATGCATCAGTAGTGAGGTCACTGACCAGCTCTAAATGAACAGCACGCGTTACAAAGCACACGAACAGGCAAATATATGCTTTTGAAGTTTTAGCGCCCCTACCTTTGCGGTTTAGTATGAGCATCGGCCCACAGTAATCTACTCCACATCGATTGAATGGAAAACTTGGTGTTATCCTTTCCTTAGGTAAGTTACCCATGTAAGGGGTTAATATTTTACCCTTCATGCGCGTACATACAACACAAGCGTTAACGATACGCTTAGCTAGGTTCCTACCACCTATAGGCCACCACATTTCGCGTAAGTGGCAAAGCAATGCCTGGGCGCCTACATGGAGAAGCTGCAAGTGCTCATGACGACACAACAAAAATGTGAAATAATGTTTAGCAGATACTAACATAGGATGCATTTTATTATAGCTAAACTCATCGGAGTTACCTAACCGACCGCCTACGCGCATAATTTTATCTTTATCTAGAAAAATATTTAATTTTGTTAGATTACTTTTACCTCTCAAGCTTGCATTATTACCTAACAACTTATATTCACTAGGATAACTCTCCATTTGAGACCAACGGACCAATGTTTTTTCAGATTCATCTAACTCATCTACACTAAGAGCGCCAGTGCGCCTATCTATTTTATTGCGAATATTGTATATGAAACGTAACATAAAAGCTACTGCGCGCTTCATACGCTTGAACTGTGAAAACCTATCAAATGGAAACAATGACAAGTCAGACAAATCATAGGTCACTAAGGTAGATATAGTTGACCTAAGCTCGGGGAGATCCTCATACGTGTCCAGGACACCATAATCGTTTAGTGTAAAACTAGGGCTTCGTAAGAATTCCGGACCCTCCCACCATAAAGTAGAAGAAGAAAGTTCTTCTAAGCATAAACCTCGTGATGCGAGATCAGCCGGGTTCTCCTTACCACTCACATGGCGCCAAAAAACATCCTTTGTCAGATCGTGAATCTCCGAAGTTCTATTTTGAACGAATGTTTTTAGTTTATTTGGTGTCATGTGTAACCATCCTAAAACTATGGTCGAGTCGGTCCAAAAAACTATATTTTTAAACTTACAAGTTAACGAACTGCGTACTTTGTTAAGTAGCTTAGCTCCAAGCAAGGCACCGCAAAGCTCAAGTCGCGGGATACTCATAGGCTTTAACGGCGCGACCTTGGCCTTGGAAGTAAGCAATCTTACTGATAACGTGTGATCCTGGTTTATTGTGCGAACATAAACGCAGGCGCCGTACGCAGTCTGCGATGCATCGCTAAAAACATGTAGTTCTATATAGCTAGGCTCGGTACCTATAACGTGGCGAGGAATGCGAATAGTATTGAGCGATTGCAACGAAATAACAAACCGGTTCCAGGTTCGCGCGACACTGCATGGAACCGTGTCATCCCAACCTAATTTTAAAAGCCATAATTGCTGCAACAATACCTTTGCTATAACTATTGTCGGACTTAGCATGCCAAGAGGGTCAAAGATTTGAGATATATTTGACAAGATATACCTTTTAGTGACGGGCTTATCGTCATTTTTAAATTGCGTATTAAAATAAAATTCATCGCTTGCGTTGTTCCAGCCTAGACCGAGCGTCTTTGAACTTACATTTTCGCTATATTTTATTTCTTTTGACTGATTCGACAAATCATCATCATCATCACAACGAAAGTTGAACATCCATTTTTGAAGTGGAAAACAACCTAACTTTAGCGCGTCTATGATGTCCACACAAAGCTTCAGTAAGCTAGATTTATCGTTATTTCCGGTTAACAAATCGTCTACGTAAAAATCATCCCTTACAACCCTTTGAACATCAGAGGATGACGATTCAATGCCTAACTGCTTTAAGCATCTCACGCTAAGGAACGGCGCAGAAGCAGTACCATATGTGACCGTATTTAACTGATATATACCTAAAGGTTTCGATGGGTCATCGCGCCATAGAATCATTTGCAAATTGCGTTGACTTTTTTCTACCCAGCAGTTTCGAAACATTTTGGTGACGTCAGAGCATACCACGAATTTATGCTGCCTAAACCTTAAAAGTATAGAAATTAAATCACCCTGTATCGCAGGGCCAACGAGCTGTATATCGTTAAACGATTTTCCAGAAGAAGTCTGCGCGCTGGCATCGAAAACGACACGTAACTTAGTCGTGGTACTATGTTCCCGGTAAACGCCGTGATGCGGCATGAAATAGCACGGACTCTCATACGAACTTACCGGACTCATATGACCTAAACTTTCATATTCTTTCATAAAATTTGCGTATAATAATTTATAATCAGGCGAGCGCTGTAGACGTTTTTCTATCGCGATAAAACGGCGCTCAGCTTGACTATATGACTCGCCTAATGCACTAGGTGACTCTTTTAAAGGAATGCGTACACAAAACCTTCCTTCACTATCGCGTGTAGTAGTGCGAAGGAAATGGTCCTCACAGGCACGTTCCTCCTTAGTCTGCGTATCCTTAGCGCTAGAAAGCTCTTCAACCTCCCAAAACATACGTAGCTGCGTATCTAACGCACTACTAAAATTACAATTGATGCGTGTAATATTATTGCGCGTTTGGTTAACAATAGGGCCAGAAATAATCCACCCTAGCTTCGTGTTCTGTAAGTAAGGGCCCGTAGGAAGTCTCATTCTACCTTCCCCTAAGAGATCCCAAAACCTATCAGCACCTATTAATATATCTACTTTTCTAGAATCTAGAAACTGCGGATCTGCTAACCTTATGTTGTCTGGAATACAGAACTGCGCGCTTAATTGACATAAGGTCGGCATCGTAGACGTTATTTGAGATAATACAAAACAGTCAATGTGAGTCGTGAATGTATTATCGACATGCGACTTAATTGTAATGCTACAAGTTTCCGAACATTGCATCACCGAATCACCTACACCTCTAACTTCGTGAGTGGACTGTAATAATGGCGCGTTTATTAAATTACAAAATGATTTTGAGATAAAGCACCGCTGGCTTCCACTGTCAAGCAGCGCGCGCGCTTGGTGATAAGCACCGTTAGTGTCGGCTACCTCAACAACAGCTGTTGATAGCAAAACTGTATGCATATCTATAGATTTACTGCCTCGAGCTTGCATGTGTGCTTTGTTTACGTGAATAGGGAGCGTGTCCGCGGTAGACGAGGAGGGTCGGACAGAGGAAGGTGCTGCACTCGCAGTCACGGCAGGCTTCTCGGCCGGCACACTCGAATGAAATGCAACTAAACTAGTGTTATCGTTATGAATCAATGAATTATGTTTTTGGTTGCATTTCCTGCACGGCCCAAAGATACAAGTCTCAGGCGCATGTCCCGAACGTAAACAATTCTCACAAAGCTTATTATCGCGTATTAACTTTAACTTTGATTCTAAATCACTATCTAAGAATTTTTGACAAGAATAAAGTGGATGCGTCCCGTTGCATTTCAAGCAGGATCTACTGAAGCGAGAAGGACGGTCGTGCGTCTTATTGGTAGAAACATTGCAGTGTGAAGTATTATGTGAATGAGAACTGTGTTTCTTATTCTCGGGCTGTGAAGATTGTCCTTTTGTGTGTGAAAGCTGCAATGTTTCTAGCATATCAGCCCTGCCCTTTAAGAATTCAATTAAATCACTCATTTTAATAATGCGCTTAGAACTATTATCGCTAGCGATCAAAGTGCATTTAAAGGTTTCCCACTCTCGCTCAGTTGTCTTATCTAATTTAGACACAATTATGTAGTTTATTAATGTATCCCAACTATCTGTAGCTTCACCTAGGATTTTGAGTGCGCGTAAATTCTTGAGTATTGTGTCAATAAGCTTTCTAATGCAAGCGGGGGATTCCTTTGACAGCGCATTGATAGTGAACAACGCCTTTACGTGATTGTGTACCAAAAGTCTACTATTATTGTACCTATTGAGCAATAACTCCCATGCAACAGTATAGTTATCAGAAGAGAACTCTAGTGAGTCTATAACTAACGTAGCACTACCTTTTAACGATGACTTTAGGTAATGAAACTTTTGAATACTACTTATTTGCTTAGAACTATGAACCAACGATAAAAAGGTATCCCTAAACTCAAGCCAATGCTCGTACGACCCATCAAAGGTGGGCATGGAAATAGTAGGCAATTTGACTGATTGTGGCTTGCCGCTGCAGGACTGACTAGAACAGTCAACAACCTCATCACTGGATAGCATAGACTCCGCAAAAGCTAAGGTGCTATAGTATGCATTTTCAAACGATTCTCTGTTAGTTAACTGATCAGGTATCTCGCTATCGCAAACATTTTCTTCAATTTTGGTTTGAACATCATTGAACTCATTAAACAAACTAGTAACACCTTTAATTCGTAATTTTAAATCTATACGATCGCGAGAAGAAGAGACCGAAATATTCTCGTTATTTTTTAATGATTGAACATAGTTAGCGAACTTAGTTAACCTGCCCTTTATGATTCCACGTTTTCTAACCAGCTCGCGAGTTAAATCAGGATTATTACTAAGGACAGTGGGAGATTTATCACGAGATTGCGGTTTATCATAGTGTAGTTTTGCGCTATCAATATTTAACGTAAGGGGAGACTTGTCGCGTTCTGTAGACATTTTGGTGGTCAGTGAAATTAGGAGTACTTACGGTTTGAAAACTCGATTGGTAGGAAATACACGTTAGCAGTGATAGCAACGTCACCAGATTTGGTCTTGAGTGTATTTCACTTCCACGTAACACTCCTTCGCGATAAACACTGAAATCAATTTCGACACAGGTCACAAAGAGAACAGGGAGGAGATAGGAAAGAAAGGATGGTTGGCCCCACCAGATTGCGTATGATGATTGATGGAATGTCCAATCCAAGTTCAATTCCAATGTGCGCTTAGCCTCCAAGCAACCTTTGGTCCAGATAGTGCAATTGTCCAATGCGTAATTGTCCAGTAACGGCGTCCACGTTGTCGTTAGTATTCCACAGGATGCTGGATGCGTTATCCGGCTCGAAGGACCACATGTAGTGATTTGGCGTGGTTAGTACCTACTTCAGACTTGCCGTGACTGCCTATTACTGGGTTCTATGCGTTTTCAGGATATTTTTAATAAAAAGTAGATGCGTGTACGTTTACTGACATTAGCGTATATTTTTTCAGCCATTACATGAGTCGTGGACAGAGGGAAAGGAACAATAATATTTTAGCCAATAGCGGCTCGAGCCCAACTATCACGTCACGCGGGGCTCGTGCTATAGGCTGATGGCAACGAGAACAGTCCTCTCCAACTGTCCAGCGTAATCGCGAACAAAGTATATCTGTCATCTAGTACCCATAACACAAGCTCTGCTTAGCTTGGGGCTAGATGATGCTGTGTGGATTGTCCAGCATTATTATTATTATTATTATAAGGGAGGCTTGTACCCAGCAGTAGGTGGATACGGCCTGATCAATAAAGATTTATTTATTTTTATTTGGTAGGTAGGACAATGCTGTCTGTCGTATCTTCCCGTGTACGTATTATCTATTAGAGGAAAATGTTGAGATTTAGTTTATACTTTCTAATCATTGTTTTGTTTGTTTTCTGAATAAAAAAAACTATTAAAACATTAGACTGCTGGTCACGCAAGTTTGAAACGTGTACTATAATGTCCTGCAATACTACAAAATAAACCATTATTAAATAAAAACTCCGTGAAATTCCACTTTCATAGTTTTGTGTTCTACTTTCCATCCATAGGTACTGTTTCGCAAACTCATGTGCTTAAAAACAATGATCAAAGGTATTTCATACTCATTTCCATAATTCCATACATCTTCATTAGGGTTACCACAACACACCTTCCTACGCTGACTAATGAAGGAATTTATAAACGTTGAATAGGTCAAGTCTGTGTAACTCACAACTCGGTTTTATGTAAATTGAACTCTATCGCCTTGGTTTAAGACACAATAAAAACGAATGCTAGTAAGAAAATAAAAAAAAGCAACTGTAAAATTTTCTTATTTAAAAACGAGCTGTCGGAAACACACAAACTTTTTTTATTTATGTTTAGTTAGTAGGTATTTTCTGACGCTTTAAAATAGCTCAAAATAAAATGTTCATAGCACTGAAATTTTTATGTCAACAAAAAATGAAGACAACAAATCTAAATGGTCGTTTTAGTTAGTGGATCCTCCAGCGACCAATATGAATATAAGTAAATAAATACTGAAATATACTTAACACAACGCTATCTAGCCCCAAACTAAGTAAAGCTTGTACTTTGGGAACCAGATAAATCACAGAATATTTTTTTTTAAATACATACATTAGAATACAATATACCACTCAAATACAGAACCAAAATCTTTGTTTTATCACATAAATGTTTATTCTCAGGTGGAGATTGAGTATACTACGCAAAAGGTTAATAGCAACAGAGCTATGATTGTCAAACGTATAACCCTACTACTAATAAACTCGCCGTAACCTCTAAACAGTTACACACTGTTTTGTTTCTTTCGATCTAAAAGATGAACCTAACTATTTTAGTGTTACGCTGAGTTAATCACAACTGAGTTAGTATTTTAGTTTTACTAAAGTGACTGTTGTGTCCTCCTACACTATATTTTCATCTGCAACAGTTCTAAGAAATATTATCGATGCAGGCGCACAAAAGGAGACAAAGTAGACCGTCCACTGAAACGAAACGTCCACTGAAATAATTCACGTGGATTCGACACGGACATTCGCAGCCGTGGGCGAGTTGTCGACTTGAAGTCTTGTTGCTCGCTACTACATGGGCCGGATGGAATGAAACAAGAGATTTCTAAACAATACCTGTGTGTAGTCTAATAAAGAAAAGGAAATAGCTTCATGATTTTAATCCCCAAGCATGGTAGATATCCCCTCAGATCTTATGGTACCAAGTACCTACGTGAGATTTGAGGATGTCTAATGAGGGTAGTCAGAGGTCAAATGTTGGTTTAAACGCACATTTTGTAGTATTTGGTCTTTCATACGTGACGGGTTGCGAACCAATCGCAACTGCTAGAGTACTTGCGATTCAGCCTGGTGACAGACAGCGGAGTCTTAGTAATAGGGTCCCGTTTTACCCTTTGGTTACGGAACCCTAAAAATGGATCAAGCTTTAGTAATATTTAAAACCAGACCAAATATTAAAAAAACAATTGTTAGGGTCCTCTTTTAACTTACAAAATGTCCTGTTGTATAATGCTTTTTTATAGGTGACGGTTACCACTTAACATCTGGTTATTCATCTGCTGCAGCAATCACCCAGTCAAAACCAACTTGTTGTTAAAAAAAACTAACGCAGTCTAACAGATATTTAAAAATATGTAACCCGTGTAAGATTTTTTTATCTTGACATGATTAATTAATAAACACATCAAATAAATATCATGTCAATCTGTGATAGAAAAGAACAGTTTGTCCAACTTTCCTTCGACCATTACTTGTAAGTTTAGGTTAGCTATAATAGCGGTTGTCTGGAAGAAATCGCTACCCGCGATAAGTCCGCCGATTGTAGGACAAATCCTTTTGTACTATGACCTAGTTTTTTGTATTACTTATAAGTAATGTCCTCAATAAAGTTTATTTCTTATTACCATTTAAAACTAGTCAGTATACCCATTCAATAGTATAATTTCCGTTCTAAGCCCGTCACTGGCTCCTAGAGTTATTTCCAACGCGAATCACGTCGCGTCGCACCCGTTTCAGATCGCCCTCGCTTTGATGTCAAATTCTCTTTTTGCAAACTGCATTTCAGTGGCGATAGCACACCAAATGCTTTCGGGAGAAGCCGTGAATTCTTCAGAGCATAGAGTAAGACGAAATCGTGAGGCACCCAAATATTTTCCTACTATCTTACTAAAACCCGTGCGAAAGCTGGGAGGGGCCGCTGGTATAGAATTAAAGTATGAGAGTCACATAGAAAATCTCCACGATACTATTGTTAGTTTAATTTCACCAGCACCCACATATTTCAAACCGGAACACAGTAAGCTGCTTGGCGGCAGAAATAGGCATGGTGGTAGTACTTCTCCGGACGAGCCCTTCACAAAGAGCTCTACTACTACTAAAGATGATGATGATGTAAAGTGGTTACCATCACCTATAATAAAGCCTTGCTCAATAATACACGTTCTAACCTAACGAACGTGTCCTACCGATGTACTGATTGACCTGAGGCATACAAGTGTTAATTTTACCGGCATCCACACCCTTCAAACCGAAACACAGAAAGGGTGCTTGGCAATCGGTTTTCCTTAGCTAATTTTATAGACGTCTCTAGTTAAGGCGAGCATATTCTACCTACTCTCTGTTGAATGTATTTCTGATGACAGCACTCTTGTCTCTATAATTAAGTGCATGGATTTTTGAAGCGATAAACTCATTGTTGATTATTTTCAGTGCCAGTGCGGTTAAGATAATGGGAGCGCCATAAAACTAAACACTGTTCTGTATTCTACTGTAAACTGGTGGTTGTGGGCGAGTGTCGCATAGATAATGGCTTTGGTAGTATCTCTTTGACTGGAGATTTGTTAGAGTTTCTTAAGTATTACGTTGATAAAGTTTTAATGAATACTAGTTCTTCTGGGTAAACAATTTGATTATTACCACATTGCTTTTTTTAGTCATTATTTTAAGTAATAATAATAATGCTTGACAATTCACTCAGCATCATCTATCCCCAAGATAAGCAGAGCTTGTGTTATGGATACAAGATGACTTGATGAAAGTATGTCAGTCATCTAGTACCCATAACACAAGCTCTGCTTAGCTTGGGGCTAGATGATGTTGTGTGGATTGTCCAGCATTATTATTATTATATTATCTTAAGATATTGCGCGAGAGAGTCACAAGATCACACTTTATGTGAACAACAAAAGTCAAACTAAACTAAACGGCCAATGAATAGGTAGTTTGTGATATGCTTCATCAGTATATCTTGCTCGGAACGAATTCATTTCGTTTCAATTTAAACTTTTTAAGTCTCGTTGGCATGCCATTGTCTTGATTGAACTTAGGTATGGACTTTGAAAAAGGAAATAATGAATTCGTTAGAAATAGCCACAATTTAAACCACAGTATAAACTATAAGCACAAGCTTCTTGAGAATTAATGAATATTTAATCCGGTTGAGAATTGCAGTCCACATTTTTTTGTTTTTAGAAACAATATTTGGCAGACTGTCAAGAAGTCTTAGAGCCGATTTAAGGTCCCATTTATAACACATTATACACATAGGAACCTACGTATACGTATATATCATTAAATTAAAGGGGAAACCTGCTACCGACGTAAATGTCACCAACCAAATTAAAGTACTATTAAAAGGGTAAAGGACCTGATTTATAGCTCACTGAAATTGCTTTTGATGTGGATTTAGCTTTCTCATTACGTCATACCTTTGAGTAAAACAGGAAATCCTTTCCAATAAAAACAACAACCAAGCAGGTTGCAATAAAACGTAACCTCAATGAGGAATGGCAATTTTCAGATAATTACTAAAACATGCATTCGAATTTTGAAAATACACACATTGGTAGTTCTATATTTGAATTTTAAATTTGTCACAAGTGTCAATTCTGTTGTTTCATTTTCATAAAGACATAGTTACCTCTTTATTTATAAAAACTAACCAAATTTAACAGCACTAAAAATCTTACTGTCCTTTTTTTAAATGTTATCAAGCTTGTCTATTAGGAGGGTAATTTGTATCGCTTGTGATAGCAGGATAAAGTAATCTACATAATTATAGCCTAAGAATAAAAATCAGAAGAGTAAGCTATTAAAATGCAATTATGCATGATTGCCGATTAATTTATTAAAATTACATGCTTCTC
Source organism: Electrophaes corylata (assembly GCA_947095575.1). Lineage (NCBI taxonomy): Eukaryota > Metazoa > Arthropoda > Insecta > Lepidoptera > Geometridae > Electrophaes > Electrophaes corylata. The sequence continues at coordinate 5,344,475 of OX352706.1, read as the reverse complement.
AGTACGCAATTTGAGAGTGATCGCTTCATCAAGAGAATTCAAATGAATTATGATTAATTCGTGTGAAAATTAATAGTAAGCGCTGTGAGAATAAGTAAGTTGGAAGTAGCTTGCAGAGCCAACCGATGAAGTATAATGTTTCTCAAATGCCAACCACAAGCCTGAGGAATCGCACTAAACACTACTTGTGTAGACTGTCTCGGACAGTCAATATAGAAAAGACAAAGGCAGGACAACCGCACCGTTTACTCTAAATCATTTCTACACAAAATGTATGGTATTAATAGACTCTTGACGCGTCACGACACGCTGAGTGTGTCTTATGTGATTCTACCTTAAGACTATTGGACCGTTGCGACGGTCGGCCGGTGAACGCAAATCACGATATAAAGAACTCAGCGGATGGATCAGGCTCAAAACTGTTTCCAAGAAATAATTGGAGATGACCTATCTGCTATCAAACAATATGGGATTACTCATTTGGTATGGGAAAAACAGAAACAGAGAGAGCAAACCCGCGCTGTCTGTTCTAGTGTTATCCCTTCTATACAAAATGTATTGGACCTAAAACCTTTGATGCGTCACGACACGCAAGGCTAGTCTAACGTGATTCTCTCTTTAGAAAGTGCGGTCGACATAACAGTGTCTTTATTATTTAGCAAACCTCACGATTAGGCTCATCAAACCCTACTGGGATTCCCGAATATGAGACTGATATGGAAACTTCAGATGATCCCGATTAAGTGTAGATAGTTATTTACATAATCCCTAAATATTCTATTACAAAGGGCTGAATCGAGTCGAAGGCCACAATTAGACGAGGCGTTTAATTACAAAATTCGTAACTACCGGGCTTCGCTTCCCCCTCTCTACTACAATTTCAGAGGATTCCTTTGGGTAAAGGTAAGGCCACATTTTACATTTTTATCTATACTGATTTTAAAAGGTACACAAGAACTCAGAAGTGGTGTTAGTAAATAATAACCTAAAACTGTACATACTTTAACCCTACTATTAATAAACTCAACGTAACCACAAAATAGTTACATCATGTTTTGCTTTTTTCGATCTAATTTAGAGTTTCCTGCCATAACACAAAACACGGTGCGACTATTTCAACGTTACGCTGGATTTATTAAAGTACCAGGGTATGGATTTTTAAAATTTCAATATTGTTTTAACTTCCCTAAACTTTTTTGGTTGCCTAATTTTATAGACCTAAAAAAGTTTGCCATCCCTCTCTAAAACAACGGAAGCAACAAGGACGGCTACGGTTTTATAAAATTAGCACTGTAAATAAATAGTGATAACGCAACAACCAAATTGGTCCCGATCCCAAACTTTTACCAAGCAGTCAGTTGCATTAATATGTTGACCTACGGTTAGTAAGTTTCAATATGGTGTCAAAACATTACAACAACAAGAAAATACACTAAAAAGATGAAACTGATTTCATGATTTTTGTTTTTGTACTGTGTAACGGTTTATTGACAAGGCTATTTACAGCTTTATTGTCGATTGTCTCAGACGTTTTGCATGGGGCAGGCAGCGATAAAGACAGATGAAGGAGAGTCTCTAGTAACTACTTCTATACGAAATGTATGGGATCGATAGGCTTTTATTGCGTCACGACACTTAACGTGGTTCTAATATATTTTTACCTTAATACAGACCACTGTACTAATAATTTGATTGTATGTACCAACACACCGTTTTGAAAGTAATCAAAAAAAGATATCAAATTTAAATATACATCTTTAGGTCTAATCGAGTGTACATTGCGAGCACTCAATTTTGGAATTACCACCGCAGGTTATATATTTATCATGAACCTAAACTTCCTTGTAATAGAAACTGTCTCGTATTTTTTTATAATATTTAATGTTTCTAGAACAGTATAAACTCAACCTTAGCCAAGCTAGGGTTAACAGTAACTCGATACACTTACCTCCAGCCAAATTGGCACATGAAGTGTCACCGCCGTCTGCTACGAGTTAAAAGGTTAACTACCGTTATATCCCTGAAATTTGGTCAACCCTATTACAAATTGGGCAAATTCTATCGGTGACGAAAATGTTATTGTGTCTATATTTTATTCGATTGGTGGTCACTTAATCTGTTTATAGATATTGAATATTTGGATATTTGATAATAGCGTCCTCAAATCCTAGTTCCATTTCGACTAAGCAGTAAGGATGACAAAGGTAAGCTGTAGCAAGCCTACCCTTTCTAAAACCCAGGCATATCAGGCATATCTAATCTCAGGCACAATACAAACCCCGTGAAAACAAGAGCATGAGTAAAAATGGTGAAAACAAGAGCATGAGTAAAAATGATGCCCCGGAAGCTGTAAAATTCATTGACAACAACCTATTTATACAGGGCGGGTTTATACGGCGCAAAAAATTTCACGCGGCGGCCGCTCATTTGAGCAAATCAGTATCAAAAATCTGTAAAGTATCGTCTTTATATTCTAGGTACAATAACGTTCAAATTCTTGTCAAGCGGTCGATTAGTCAACCACGTAGTGACCTCGCGGTCACTGTAGGAAAATTAATATTCCACTATAAATAACAATAGGATAGTCCAAATTAAAAATGTGGAATAAATTGAACTTGTAAGTCTTCCTTCAAACTTCCATGCAGAACGACTTCGAACCCTCATATGATAGCATTTTAGTTTGAAGAATGATGAATAAAGAATCACACTTGACTGAAAGTCTTGAATAAGGACGTAAACTATGGGAAGTTTACGTCCTTATTCAAGACTTTCAGTTTTTGACATTTTGGTTATTGTACATTTGATTATTTAGACGTAAGTTTTTCTCTATTCGGCCGCCATCGCATTTGTGTTTCGCCACTAGTTGCAATGGAAGATTTTTTATCTTTGATGACAACTAGTTACCAAGTTTTAATCCATTTTCCATCATGGCAACTAAGTTTCGTGAGTGAATACCTTATTAATTATGGTTCATATCAGGTATAATTATAAATAGGCGACGCTAAGGAAGGCATAAAGGCTGAAACTACGGCGTTTATGTAAATTGCTTCCGCTAGGATCTCACTGAGATTTATGTCTTCAGCCGAGAACAATTAAATTTAGACTGCGATTTCTGTTCTTGAATAAATTACCTCGGTAAGCCGGAGACAGATGTCCTACATTCCAATTCAGATTCGGTTCTTATTAGCATTTCGGATTATTTCTCTCCGTTTAAGCTTGTGAACATCTTAATGGGGTATTTTACGTGGTTTTAAACGAACTAAGAATTTAAATAAAAGTATACCTCACCAATGTATTTTAAACCAGAACTGCCTTGGTATAACCTAACTACCAACATGCGCGTGACTTCGTCCGCGTAAAGCTATTTTCATATAAGCTTCAACCCCTGCTGTACCTACCGGTTCGAGGTTGAATTTTGGAAATTCATTTTTTAGTACACATCTACGCACCAAGACGAATATACTCTAAAATGTTAAGTTTCTACGACCAGCGGTTTAGGTTGTACCTACGTTACCTATTATGTCAGTCAGTCATATAAGAAAAATATTTATAAAATGGAAATAGATCAATATTACAAAATATTATTTTGGAGTAGTTTAATCGTTATCAGACTAAATAAGTTCACCACTGGACATAGACCTCGCCCATATAGGTTGGGGTCACCATAGTCACTACTTTTAGTAAACTGATTGGTGACCGCAGTGCTGCCCATCTCTTAGATCTATATTTTCATGTTAGTAGTTTTAGAAAATGGCGTCATAAAATCATTGTACCTACAAACTTCTGAATAACTGTCAAAAAACAAGTCTTTTCAGTAAGCAATGTAATAAAATTTTCAACACAAACATACACAGAATTATTTACTAAAACTTTCATGACTAGCTTCTAAGGTGAGCGTCTAATTGAATTTCTATAAATTTTTAATACTAAGATAATATTAAAGCCGATTGGTTCCAGGGTAAAGGCTAGCTTGGCAGCTACCTGTCCAACAATTTTATTGGCGCTTGTATTAAGTTTTCACGTAAGGTTAATGGATTAGTTTGGTCTTGAGGGGAATACTATTGCGATGGTTCCACTGGGTCGGAACTCAAGGTAAATAAGAAAAATAATCATCATTATCATCAGTCTTAATATTAATAATAAGTGGAATAGACGTTATCGATATTTGAACTAATATTTGTAACAAATTGCCAACGTAAAGTACTCAAGAGATGCGGCTTGTGCATCTGGCTTTCAATATTTTGACCCTCCCTTTTGTGATAGGTTGGATGAGTAGGTTTTTAGGTGCGTGTGTGGGACTTAATATACGTAGCAGGTTTTTAAAATTATTTTGAATTCTGTGGTCCTAATTTATGTTTTTTTTTGTTACCGTTGTGTGGTTTGTCATAAAAGATAGTGAGCAAAAAATAAAGCTCAATTAAATAACTTCTATTTTACCAAAACTTGATCTTTTTAAATTAGTATAGCTATAAGTAAAAAAAAAACAAAACGTTGTATGTAAAAATATTTAAAAATATTATTATTAACTTAAAAGCAGACCTATCTAAATCACATCCCTAATTGACTGAAACCCACGGTTGCATAAAATACAGCAAAAGTTATTAAAATGGACAAAAAGAAACAACCTAAATCCATCCACTTACCAAATCGATTTGGTATTTAAGTCTTTGAGTAACAAGATGTAAGTGATATCTTGGGCTTGTTACGACCACCCAACATGTTTTACGCAATTTGAATTACACTTTTGCAACCGGAGACACGGGTTAAGAGACCAATCATTACCCTGTTTGCATTAAAGTTGCTGTAGTAACTATTTTATAGTAGAGGAAATGTGCATTACCTATACAAAGAAATGTAACTTAGTAAGCACTGTAGTTGTATGGAACGACAGATTCAGTCTCAGATTCCACTATAATAATTTCATGGCGGATACTAATCTTACAGCAAAAGTTTTGTTTTTGTTATTGCGTTATCATAGCTCAAATTATTGGGGTTTCTTGTTGCTTTTGTTTATAAAAGAGACGGCCACATTTAAATTGCTGTCTGATATGTTGAAAGGTATCGCAACAAAAAACGTAACGTCAGGTTAGCAGTAACAATGGACTCGCAATCATGTACGAAATACCAATACCAATTATAAAACATTATAAATGTAATGTATGGAAGTCATTTTGACTACTCTTCTTAGAGAAAGGTGTTAAATAAGTCTAGTGTCCCCGAAGATCACATGTCGTGAGCCTATTTTACAGTATTAGTAAGTAATTTGTTGTTTATTTTCCAAACACAATTTGATATAGTTAGCCCTTGCAAGTAACCTAACACTTATGAGCTGTTTCGTTTCCATAGCACAAGCTTTGCTTAGTTTTGAGCTAGATGGTGCTGAGTGGAACGTCCACTAATATTTATTTTTATTTTATATTTTGTAACTGTAGTACACATAGAGTTCAAGGAGTTGTATTTGGTTTTTTTTGTTTACCATTATAAACCAAACTGGGTCACCTCATTGTATCAAGTGTTAACATATTCCTCAGAAATGAGGCAAACATGCTACCTCTAGCCTCCATGCATAATTTACGAGTTTCCAATATTCAAATGAGGTGTAGGTAAATCTAAAGAATTCTATATAGATACAGAGTGCACGAATATTACTTCAGAAAACTTAAACGGAACCTTTAAGCCTGCTTCTGGTTGATTAGCAACGAATAAAGTGAAAGATAAATTAGTGAATTGATGAAAAAAGGTGTCACGAAAAAAAGCGTGAAAGGTCACGCTTGATTTTGTCTCTGAATATTTTGAGATCTGAATCTCCTGATCCGAGTCCAAGTCTTCCACACCTTTCAGAACTTACCATAATTATGTTCAATTAGCACACCTCTATACATGTAAACTATACCCTATTACTTAGTTAAGTTTGCGTAATTTTGGAATAGTTACACCATATGCTGTCTCTTTTGGTCTAATTTAAAACTTCCTGCCAATGCGAAAGATAAAACATGGTATAACTATTTCAAGGTTACGCATAGTTTATTAGTAACTATAACGCGGACTATAACTGTAACGCCGACCAAGTCGCGCACATTCCAGTGCGCGACTTTGTCCGCGTAAAACTGTACCAGTTTAGGGGTTGAATTTTGAATAATTCTTTCTTAGTAGGTGCACCTTTACCAGTGCGTTGACTATAATGTCAGTCAGTCAGTAAGTCTTTGTCTTTCACCAACTACTCGTAGCAAGCTGCGTGCACCTTCAGATTTTGAAAGTAGTTTTTCTCCATCCTGTACAGAATAGGCACCCTGTATTAAATAGAAAAGGATCGCAGATTGCTGTTTGCAAATTCAGCTTATTTCCGATCGGGATCTGTTGATAAATGCAACCCAGAGGAAATAATTCAGCATTTATTAGCATGAATTACAATGTTAAATTAAATTTAAAGCTATAGCTGCTTAGGCGGCAGACTCTTAGTAAATAATATATCAGAACGGATTGCAGTATGAGTTATTCGGTAGTTTTATGTGACATTTATTAGTCTCATGTTTATTTAGAAGTGGATTCGCTATCTAAACCGAAATAGTCAAAGTCAATACAATCAAGTCACAGCTCAGATGGTAGTAGCTCTGCTTTCTGCGCTGTAGGTTGTGGGTTCGATCCCCACTGAGGACAAACATTTGTGTAATGAACATAAATGTTTATCTGAGTGTTATATTGTATTCCAAGTATGTATTTACAAAACAAAATGTTTTTAAGTATTCTATTCAGTCATCTGGTTCCCATAGTAAAGCCTATGCTTAGTTTGGGGCTAGATGATGTTGCGTAAAAATGCCTGCAAATATTTATTCCCGATGTATTCAGTTACACAAATATCTAGGTATATTCAGAACACACACAGCGAATTCCTTGACACAAAAAAGTTACTTGAAAAGTTCCACAGAATACAGCTCCAGTAATTTGAATGGAACTTTAATATTTACGATAGTTTTATTACGTTGAGTCGGACATAGTAGGGATCGTAAACCAACACCGATATAATGGCACTAGAGGGCGGCCAAGTTAGATGCCAGTAAAACTATTACCCTGAGTGACTCAACGAGGTCAATAAACTACAGTGGTATCAACTTTACTATAAGAAAATTAGTTAATTATGATTGTGTTTTATTTATGAGAGCACCGGTGGTCAAGTGGGAGTGACTACGCCTTCTGATCCTAAGGTCGTGGGTTTGAATCCAGTCGTGCACCAATTGATTTTTCTATCGAAAGAATGATGTGCGCAATGCTAATGCTGGTGTTCCTAAATGGTCTTTATGTTTAATGTTTTACAGGTTCACCTGTAAGGGTTCCGTGCCATTATCTATAATAAAAACGGCAAAAAATTACGGTTGTTGTATGAGAGCCCCCTTAAATATTTATTTTATTCTGTTTTTTAGTATTTGTTGTTATAGCGGTAACAAAAATATAATCATCTGTGAAAATTTCAACTCTCTAGTGATAGACGGACAGACAGACAGACAACAGACAGCAATGTCTTAATAATAGGGTCCCGTTTTACCCTTAGGTATGGAACCCAAAATTATATATTCTAATCGGTCCAACCGTTTTTGAGTAACGATAAAAGTTTTTGAATTTTGCCGTGGTGCGATATGATTAGGTGATGGTGCCATTACCTATAGGCACACCTACACAGACTTAGCACCGTATGTCTCATAGTGATGAACTTAGGGTAATGCGTGCTCGGAGGACATGTTTTGTAAAGCACCTAACACGACTGGTGTAGGTAACCACTAAACATCAAGTGAGCCATCTGCTTGTTCCATCAGCAAGTCTTCCAGGTCATCTAATCATCGATGCAGAATGAATAGCTGATTTTATTCATAGAAAGTCTTCGCTTAATTAAATCGAATGGGAGATCACTGATGAGATTAATTCATCTATTACGGTAAAAAAATTAATAAGATGCTAAAAAAATAACAAATCCAGTGTTGATGGTATTATGAAAGTCATTGATAGTTTTATGTATAATGTTTGAGCCATGCATAGTATATAAACATAATAAACATAGTATCTATACTTCTATTCTAATATTATAAAGAGGAAAAATTTGATTGTTTGTTTGCATTGAATAGGCTCCGAAACTACTGAGTCGATTTGAAATTTTTTTTCCCCATTGGGAAGCTACACTATACCGGAGTGACATAGGCTAAAACCCGTGTAAAACCTGCATCCTGCACCACTAGTATATAATAAAACTGTAGAGGTCGAAAAGTCTGCACACGTCGAAGATATTTTTCAGAAATCTTACTAGTATTCCTGAAAAAAAGGGAAAAAGATGAAATCTACTTTAAAAAAATGTTTGTTTGTTCTATTGTTTATTTAAAAATGTTTGTTTGTTGTACTCGCAACAAACACTACTGAATGAATGTTGATGCGATTTGCAGAATTAGTGAGTTTAAAGTCCAACTTAAACTTTAGTTTGGGTTTCATTGAGCTGTCACCAAAATGGATAAAACGGTGTAAAAAAAAATGAAGTTTGTATGAAAAACGGCTCATCTAGCACATACTAAACATAAAAATTAACTGCAGCCGGATGAAGTAATACTAGATTTCAAACTGAGAGAGTGCTGTAAGCTTATTATGGTGATTTGGGTACCCCTTTGACTTAAGCTTATTTTAATTATGCCCCTTAGTTTGCATTTATCTTTTACCTTTGTGAAGCTCCTGAAATGGAAAGCTGTAATTTGAATCCAATAGTCCTTTGTTCGGTACAAAACTCTCTGATAAAGGAAAACCCATTCCTAAAAGGTGGTTCTGGCTATAAACGTGGCGATACGAAAGACAGAAATAAATTGGGCTCAACGATTTATAGCCAAATGCTCTTAACCCAAGTCGTGCCGAACAAGATCTGTGGTTCAAAAGTTTGATGTTAATCTTTTTAATGAACTATTTGGTGATATTAACCTAATCTTGGAAATTAGACTACACCGCTATTGTATTGAGTATACTATTTTTTAAACTATTTGCTTAATTATGAAACATGCAGATGGCTTACCTGACGTTAAGCGGTTTCCGTCATCTATGACAAAGTATTACTTTATAGTGCACTGCTCTGCGTTCATGAATGTTGTGTTGGCTTGTAATTTTACCCGTACCCACATCCTTACCGGAAAACAGCAATGCTGCTTGGTGGCAGGAATGCTAGGCTTATAGTACTCAAAGTTCCTCATCATATCAAATTTGCTTATTCTTTGTAAAATAGCTTCAAAATACAATCAGTCCAGTATGTCTATTTTATTCAGTTAGTGCCATGGGCAAAAACAGCGTTTTTCATGCATTTTTTACTTCCATAGCTAGCCATTTAGTTTGATAATTCTCTGTCTATGTTCCCTGTCTTCCTCCTGCTACTTTGAACTACTTTGTAAAACTATTCATTCACAAATGCTTTTATATAGTAACGTTGTATCTCTACATTCTTTGTATGTCACGTTTAGTTGTATTTTATGATGTTGTAGCTAGAAGGAACACGAGGCCAGAAAATAATAAAGTGGACGTTTTATAGCCTGATTCCAAGAAAGATCCATCCTAAGACACTATAGTTTATACTTGTCATATACAAGTACAATTTGATGGGGATAAAATAAAAGACATTATTAATTTGAGAAAGTTTCTAATTTCATATTTATTCTATCATAAAACGGTACAAACACAACGGATTCTGAAAATATTGCGAATACAGTGGCTTCTAAAATTTCAGGAATAGGTGTTAATAAAAAGTAGCGATCATTATGCGAAGTATGAAAAAGTTTTTATACGCTAGCGGTTACATTTATTATAACTACGTACACAAATTTAATAATAAATATCACAGTCAAAATTACTTCTAATTTTCTAGTACTAAAGTCGGATCATTTTAAACCTAACCCAAAAACACGTTCGGCTTATGATTACAAAATGGTAAATAAGCATAAAGAAATGCTCATCCATTCTTTACTCTGTTGGGTTAGATTTTTACATTTAATTCAAAGTATATGGCAGTAAATGCAGGGTTTTATTACTAAGTTTTCCAGTCAAATAGTTACAACCTTGAGTTTTTGATTTTACAAAATTACTAGGGTATAATGGGATAGTTTCAAATATATTTTACCAATCGGTAAAACTAGTCCTACGCACTGTGACTAGATCATAGAATAGGAATAAATTACAGTATCTACATTATTACAAGCACAACTACGAAGAGTACCACATTTCTAAAGATATCTAGATAAGTTTAACCAACATTATCAATGGTAAATTAACTGTAGGTACCTACTATACTTCCGTAATGCTGAAATGCGATTATTGCTTTTTTTTTATAAAATTCTATTCCTACATCCTACTGATGTACCGAGCCGCATACATTCTTGTTTTCCGGACTCTGAAAAAAATTAACAACATTATGTCAATCCGACAGCGACACCCATCCATAACATTGACAAAAACTGATTGTTTCGGAAAAAAGTGCAAACAACTTCAATTTACCTCATACGGCGGCGGCGGCAGTATATCACACAGATTTATTTGACAGCCCTGCTCCGACCTCGATACATTCGAATGTCTGCCCATCTGAATCGGAATTTTGAAACTGTTCTCCCTTCCGAGCCAGTGCCACTGTGGATAGTCGTACTCTAAATCACTGGCTGGACACACTTTACTTTTGTCCTGTCTGCTTCGCGATCCGGACCTATTGGTGTGACAGGAAGCGCAGTCATCCTCAGCAACATTAATCTCATTATGCGCATTCTCGTGCCTTGGTTCTCTGTAGTCTTTGGTTGATCTACTGGACGTGCTGTGGCAGCACGTAGAACACTCCCCGTTCGAATACTGTAAGCTTCCATTGCAAGAGCGAACAATGCTGTTGTTATGAGATCGTCTTTCCGGACAGTTTCTCAAGTCTCCAATATCGTTATTGTCCTACAAGGAAATTCATATATTGTTAAAGTTAACTGGAATACTCGAGGTGTTAAATTATGCAAATTCTAGTAAGTAATGTAATCTTGAGTCAACAATGGGTTCACATGAAGCTTATCGCGGCGTACCTTGAAATTGAGCTCGGTGTAAATAGCGTTGGACGCGTAAGGCTCGGGTGGTCCTCGGCGCAGTCTATCAACACTCGATGCATCTAAGCACGGGATGGAGTTTTGTGGTAAACTGTACTCAGGCTCAACGCTTAGAATGCTCGTTGACTGTCCACCTGTTAAACAAATTGACAAATTGAAATCAATGAATCACTATGCAACTATTATCGCTACTGATAAACATCGTGGGAAATATGTCGCCGAAATATCAGACTGATAACTTTTTTACTGATAACGTACTGGGATCTATAAACTTACCATGTAAAAGACTTTGATGGCAGCTGCTAACGTCCATACTGGCATCGTTTGGGGACGCAAACACGGGCCTGTCTCGTAGCCAAATCGTGTCCTTATTCAATAGACACTGCTGCGCTGTCACAATTGACTGACCTACAATAAAGAGTTCAACGTTTCAATTACATTAGATAAGTTGAGTCTCACTCTATTTGACGTAGCGACAGGAATAACTAGTAGCAATCAAATTTCATCTTTAAAGCCTCAGAAATACCATTGAATTTCTATTGTGTTGGCAAAGAAATGGACTTACCCGTAGATTTTTTCCGTTGAATATTATTCCGTCTTCTGATGTAGAAAATACTAAACAAACCAATCACGATGATGGACAACAAAGTCAGACAAAGGGCAAGTAGCCACGTTTCATTGAATATGTGGGGGATGTTTGTGTCTTTCGGAGGCTCCGTTCTGAAAAAAAAACAACTTTAGTAACTGAACCCGTAAACTTCCTTCTAGCTTCAACAAGTAACTTACATAGTATTGAATATTGATCAGAAGATTTTCTAAAATATATTCTGATTTTCTTAAAAACGGTAGCATGACTTTGAACAATAACACGATCATACTTTATATTTGGCAATATCCTGCCTCCGCGGTTTAATTATTTTTTTTTTTGCCTAACTCCCCAGTTTATACCAAAGTTATTCACGGATTATTTCTAAAGTTAAATGAAACATCGAGTGTTCCAGTTAAAAGTTGATAAGCCATGCGACACATCTGTCTTTAACTTATTTTCGCGCCTGGCGACATCTGAGTCATCGACCGTAAACAGCTTCTACACGGACATGAGTACATGCAGGACACAAAAAGATAAGATGTATTAGGCTACAAGAAATAAATCATTGAGTGGGTGTTTTGGGATAGACAAAGTTTATGCAATGGTGCTAATCATTTTGGCCGTGACAATTTAAGCAACAGCTGCAACACTGTAGGTAAATAGGTTTACAAACATAATATAGATTGAATACATTAAAAAAGCACTTACTGCACATAGTGTCTCTGCGAGTGCGTAGGCAGCATGTGTATGAGCACAGGAGCAGAGAAAGGGCCTTGTCCGCGGCTTGTGACAGCAGCGGCGCGTGCACTGTATCGTCCCCCGGAGCGCAGCGAGCTGGCTGCTGCCGCGCGTGTCCGAGCTCCCAGTGACATCTGACCCACCACTCGACCACCACTAGTCCCAGTGACGCGGATTTCAATCTGCAGATAGTTTTTGAGTAGGTATGCGATTTGGAAACCTTTTCAGAGCATAAAAATCTACTGATGGCAAGCCAAGAACTTCTTAATTTTTTATGATTATGGTAAGAAAAAACTGCCATTTTGTCTCTATAGTAGGTACTGTAGAGCTTAGTGCTTAACATTTCTATGAACTTAGTCAAGCAAGCATGACCATTCAACGATAAACAATAAGCAATTGCTTCTTAAGTACTCTTCTGAAACATTAATGACTTCGTACGTAAAAGTTCACAAACAACAAACAATTAACTAGTTCGAAATGGAAGGAAACTTACCAAATATCCCGTAAGTTTGCCGTTCCACGTGCTCACAGGTGGCGGCTCCCACCGTATCCACGCCGACGTTGCGTTTATTACGCCAGCCGTCACGCTTTGGGGAGGCGCAGATGGTACTAAAACAAACACTAAACATAAATACTTACAACACTACATAAAAAATCTCATTTTACATAGCTATAACTTACCCTCCTCTTCTGTATAACCCGTCATCATATTTGAAGGCTTTCCTAGTAAGTTTTTGTAGAACGGCATCAAAAATATGTCATACTGCGTGTATGATATTAGCCCTGTGAGAACATAGCTTGAAGAACCACTATTATCAACATTTGTCAATGATCCATTCGAACATGCAGACTCTGAGCCCATGTTGATGTTTTCTTCTTCTGTTACATTACGCCAATTCAAAGTCGTTCCATTGTACCAAATTTTAACACCCTCTAAATATTCATTGTAGTCTGTCAGCACCTAAAATATGCAATGCACGACGTGAATGCCATGTTAGCTTTGCGGGAATATGATACAAAGGTAGACAGATACTCACGTCCCAAACAACTTTCAGGGAAGTTGACGACAAAGCTTCCACCCTCCTCAAAACTAATACATTCTGTTGCAAATACTTCCTCGCTTGAACAAGTTCATACTCCGTCATGTGAGTACTACGTTCATAATCAATATTGAATTCGTGACTAGAGGAGCGTTCGTTTAATTCATTGTTGCCTTTCTTTAATACTTTAAGGTAAGCCTCTTTCATGATGCTTCCAGCTGCGTTGACAGCTGTACAAATTACCCTACCGCTGTGCTCCGCCCGCGCGCCGTCCAAATATAATAAGCTCGTGTTGCTTTTTGTGCATTCTGGGAAAAGCAAGGAGTCTTGGTTCCCTTCGAGTATCCAGAAAGTGGTAGGCGTCGGTAACCCTTTAGCTTCGCATGGAATGGACACCACATCGCCCTCCCATGCGGTCAAGTTGGACGGTATTTGTGTGAAGTGTGGTAACGCTGCAACAGATGGCCAGATTGAAATAGCTTAGTTATGGGTGCAATAAAATTTATAGAAATAAAGACATACAGTAGACGGTTAATGTTGCGCTCGTGATGCTGGTACCAGCGTGGCTATCGGCTCGGCAGGAATAGATCCCCGCATCGCTCGCGGTCACATGTTCTAGTTTTAGTAGCCCACGAACTGTCGTAGCATACGAAGGTAGCGACCCATCCTCTTTGACCCATGTTATTTTCACAGCAGGATCGTAACTCTACAATCACAGAAACATCATAAGCATCTAGGTGACTTATACCTACAAATTAACTAGTCTATGTGTTTGATTACCTGACAGTTCAATTCGACGTTCTGTCCTACTAAAGCGGTAACATTATTAGGCTTGACTACAAAGTGTGGTCGCCTTAGGACAATTAATTCTGCGGCTCTTGACTGCCTTTCACCGGCAATATTTGACGCTACACATCTAAATAAACCACTATCGGTACGTAATGTTTCCAAAATTTTCAGGTTTCCCGATTCTGTTACTGTAACTCTGAAAAAAAAATCATCACATTTTTTTATTACGAGTAATACACAAATACTGTACTGTTTACCCATATTCATTTTAGGTTTCGCAAGAGAGAAATCTATTCGTAGAGCTATTGTATCTTTGCAAAATGTTTCTAATGGTTTAGCGTTATTCGTTCTACCTTTTACGAACTAAAATGACGTTACATCAGAATATATTACCTTCCATTGACTTCGACATCGAATAGCTGTCCATCCTTCAGCCAATGAACAGAAGGTTCTGGAACACCTCTTGGAGGTGAACATTCTAAGAGCGCAGGTTCACCCGCTGCTACCTGGACATCTCTTGGTTCGGATCTGAACTCATCACGAAGCACTGAAAGTATATTGATACTTGACATTTTATATGCTTCTCAATTAATATAGTTTAAGTAAGATAAAGATTAAGTAAGATTTCTAGAGCTTTTTCAAAAAGTGGCAACTTTTTTGTATTATATGTATTTGTAACCGCCTTTTTAAACCAACACAGTAACCTATGGACGCAGTGACCCTGGTATAAGGTGAAAACTAAGCACAAAAACATTTGCCATGTAAAATTGTTGGTCAGTGGGTACTTTCTCTAGAAATATAAAATACGTGCATGTTTAGGCTTGTTTTATACCGTCGTCGGATCATCGTAAGTAAAGTTGGAAAACGGTTACTTTTTCTTTAGAAACGAAAATGGTGTGGTAGATTCTCAAATCCTTTTTAAACGCTATGTCGGAAATTACCTGCTACGTTGAGAGAAGCGTTGCGGCTAAGAGCCTCGCCAGCAATGTTGCGTGCTACACACCAGTATAGACCTTCATCGCTTTCCTTTTTACCCCGATTTACCCTGCGAAAACCAATCTCAGCTGTTACGAGTGTTATGTAATGGGAATCAACCCACATTCGTTATGTCAAACGGCGTAACTTGTGGATATAGAAAGCAATGCTCACGAATATGTACTGCCTGTTTATTCGGGTCATATTTGGAATATAATTTATTTTTTGCTATGGCGCACCACATCATATTTCTGTTGTTTCGTCTAGAGTTTTTTACTGGGTTTTGAATGTAATAAAAATTTAGTAGTGGTAGGGCTCGTCCGGGGAAATACTGCCACCTTCGAGCTACAAGTACTTAGCTATTTTTGTGCCGCCAAGCTGTAATGCTTGAATTGCTGTGTTCCGGTTTGAAGGGTGTGGGTGCCGGTGAAATTACGGGCACATGAGGCTTAGTACCAGTGTGCCTCAGGTTAGTGGACGCAGGGAAGTGCATCGTAAGGCACGTACTTAACGGCGTGACCTACAAGGAATTGCTTTATTATAGGTGATGGTTACCACTTGACATCAGAGACAGCCCAGATGCTTGTTCCACCAGCAGTAGCAGTAAACAAAACATTATCGCGTCTATCTATCTATCATTAAGTAGCATGATGCTAAGCCGAATAATGAAAAAAAACCAACAGTATCTTAGATAGACCACAAAGTGGCCGGCTCGCTACCCTCCCACGCTTTTTGATGCTAAGAGCTTCCAGCAAATGTTCGTTTCATAAATTACCTCAAAAACAGCAGTCCATCTTCCAACAGGACCCTGTGTCCGTCTTCTGCCGGCGGCAGGAGTGACCCATCTTTATACCACTGCACGTGTGGCTTAGGCCGACCCTCGACAACACACCGCAGGGTAGCCGGCTCGCTTCGCCCGGACACTGTATTTGACGGATGCTCTTTGATGCGAGGCGCTCGGTTTTGGGCTATAACAAAGCAATTACGAATTGTATACATTCTAGTGCAGCTGACTGTACATCGGTAACCCTTGTGTATTTTTAAGAAACATAAATGATATTACAAAAAAAAATCAGTAAGGACTACACTTTCTAAAAAATTTCTAAAAACACAGCAAGGACAGGAGCTACATGATCGAATAACACCATCTCCTTTCCACAATAGTAAGAATTAGCGCATGGCTCAGTTCTACCCTCACCAGCGTTTTGGCTGTACCTTTATTATGCAAACTGCTAAGGATTGGAACTCATTACAAGAACTTGTTTACCCAGACCATTAGAATACAGGTCTCTTTAGGGCCAGAGTAAATAGGTGAAGTCTACACCGCCCAGATTTATCGTCGGCTTCATCGCCACTTACCATTAGGTGTGATCGTAGCAAAACAATGGTTGATATTTAGTAAAAAAAAAAAATATTTACCTACATCTTTGAGGAATTTGTTTTGGTTTTTACCTGTATTACATTTGAATCATTTATATAAAGATCTTTAATGGTACACCTTTGTAGGCTTTTATTTATTCGACTACGATGATTATGCTAGATAATAATATTTCTCCTACAACTTTTTACATACGAGTAGTGTAGAACGTGTTTGATTAATGAATTTAATTTATACCCACTGCACCCACCAGACAGCCGGCAATAAAAAGACAAACGTGTCAAGATAATATTATTGTGACCATTATCAGTGACAGTGACAAGTTTAATAAAGGACAACTACCGCTTGACCGGTCGAGCTTACTAAAAATAAATCAAAATTATAACAATACCCCTCCGTCGGCTTATCTTTGTGTCTATCTTAATGCAGCGGACAAATGTAAAGTTTTATTGATCAGTAACCTTTGAGTTGAATTTTAATGGAGTCAAGAATTACAAGTATCTTTTGAATGTGTTGAAAGAATGTTGGAACTTCGATAAGTGTGGTTTATAAAAGAGAGATCATCATTTGATTCGACACAAACAAACTATGCGTATCCAAAAATATACATATTTGTATTAGACTTTATCTGCAGAAAGCTATTTTTATACTAACTTCAATCCCTTTAGGGTTTGAATTTCAGAAATTTCTTTCTTAGAACATTCATTATACTATAAAATAAATATACTCTCAAAATTTCAAAACTTAGTTTTGGTACAAAGTGAAAACAAAATGTAAAAAAGCTATAAACTATGAAGTATGAAGTTGAAAATTATATATTTTCGTGCAAACGACTGCTCCTATACCTCTCACCGATCCGTAGAAGAACCAAGGTCACCGACATAGCTCTCAGAATCAGCAAGTTGAAGTGGCAGTGGGCAGGCCATACAGCTCGTAGAACCGATAACCGTTGGGGAATAAAGGTTCTCGAATGGCAACCACGAACCGGAAGACGAAGCGTAGGACGTCCTCCTACCCGATGGACTGACGACATTGTTAGGACCGCGGGAAGTCGATGGATGGAGAGGGCTCAGAATCGTTCTTCCTGGAAACGTGTGGGGGGAGGCCTATGTCCAGCAGTGGACTTCTACAGATTGATGATGATGATGATGATACCTCTCACCACCCATTACTATGTTGGGCATTGGTCTAAACGTGATTGAACTCGATAGAATACTGTGACCAACTATCCGGATAATTTGTAAACGAGTTTTAAACTAGTTTAGATTATCTTAATATTTACATACTTATTTACACTTAACGATAAGATAATAGGATAGTAAACACGGAAATACTATTATATACCGAACAATGATTTTAAAGTGTCCTCGTGTCTTTATTATTCTTTCACAACAAAACATATTTTACTTATATAGGTATCTAGAAAACATACAGAAACTCTGTCTTTAGCTAAGTAAGAGACAAAATCCAAAAGTAAATACTTTTTGATTTTGTTTTAAATAGTTCCTAGATATAACTGAATAAATGTTTAATAATATCTAGATATTCTTATATCATCTTGATTTATTTTACTAAAATAGTATTTCATCTTTACTAATATTATAAACGAGAAAGTTTGTATGTTTCACGCAAAAACTGCTAGATAGATTTTAATAAGGCTGTACAATAATATAGTTCATAGATCAGAATAACACATAGGCTATAATTTATAGAGATGTTGTGTAAATTAGCCAAAATATAACGATAAGTGGTTAAACCACAACAAAGTCGCGGGCGAAAGCTATAGTAATTTATAAATGTGTTGTCTAAACTAGTATTTAACTACAAAATATAACAATTACTGTTAAGAAAGACCACAAGATATAAATGAACCACGCGGACGAATAAGTCTATAAGTTAGACTGAAGGAACATAAGGAGGATAATCCTTTTATAAGCTCAACCCGATACAAACAAATGACATTTTGTTACCTATTACAAGACCATTACAAGATCAAATTCCAATCCACTAGCAGGGTTTTGTAATTTTACGCTACCGTTAACGTTAATTAAGCTTCGTTCTAAAATAAAAAAGGTTTCCATTGTTCACAAATGAACAGTATGTACAGACAGTGACAAAAGTAGACCAACAATATCAGTTAACTATTACATACATTTTTTTAGTAATAAACGGTATTCAGTTTGCAGCCAGTTGCAGATCATGACGGATCATCATAAATATAATTTTAAGTTACTCTTAAAATTAGCTGAAACTGTGCTGTGGCAATTACAACTGCTACGAGGTCCATAGTAAGAAAAACACTTATTTTGTTATATATCGTATCGTATCGTAATACAAGAAGAGTTCACAAAAACAAATACAACAGTTACAACTAACTGCTTATAGTAAATCTAGATGAAAATTATTTTATAGTTTTTGATTTGTGTTGCCACTTATTTTTCAACTCAATACAAATAAAATAACAATTTTGTTTGATTCAATTTAACTCGTAACGTTTTAGTATGGTTTTAGTAAAAAAATATCACATAAAATTAAGCCCCTCTTAAAACATTGATAAAAAGAGTCATCATCATAGCCCAAACAGTGCACCTAAACGTAAGTCCCTTAACACATTCTTAGAAAGAACGTTTTGGAGCTTTTTTCTATACTTTTTCGTTTATATACCTACCAGCTATCCGATTTTTACAATATCGTCGAATAACTAAGAGGAACTCTTTGTTTCCTATTAGAAATCGCCAATCGAGAACCTTTTATTTAACCATTTTAGTTAGCTACCAGTTCCATTATAAGAAAAAAGTTACAAACAGTGCTAGAATAAAAAAAATGCTACAAAACAGTTCGATTACTTTTGTCGCTGATTGTACCATAAAATTACTCTTTTGTTAATTGGCCTCGTGCTACTTTAATTACTTTATAGATTGTGAGGCATCAGATAAAGTGATAGATAAGTAAATGCAATGGAAGCCTTTTAATGAATTTTTAATTGTTTATTTTATCTTGCTCAGTTGGTCAGCTTAGTCCACAGTAGTCAGAAGGGATCTACGCTGTTTGATACTTGCTAAGAACTAATCTATACCAAATAAGAATCTTTGTCTGACTGACGTATAGACAACGTACAGCCACTGATCATAAAGACTTGAACTTTTCAGGGTATATTCGTTTTGGTACGTAGAGGTGTACTAAGAAAGGAATTTGGAAACTCAACCCCTAAACGGGTACAGTAGGAGTTGAAATTTGTATGAAAATAACTACACGCGGACGAAGTCGCGCACGTTTTGCTAGTATTTTATATGCAGAACATGCATATTGGTTCTGTCTGGGATTTCTATTTTATTTTGTACAACTTTAATTTACCTAAGACATTTTAGTAGTTAAGAAACCACTGCAGATTAGAAAAAAAAGCGAAAACATGATATAGTTGTAATTCTCATGCACTGTACTTTGCATACATACCTTCAGATTGCTTAACATTTACAGAGTCTAAGGAAGGTAAGGATGGTCACAAGTTCGTCTAATATACTAGTACATGCCTTCAACTCTTGAAAGTATACAGGGTGTCTCTTTAATTTTATCAGGTAGAAGTCTAGTGGTAAAGCCAATACACTTCAAGGGTTATAGAAATTACCCATATGTTAATGAATGCTCTTCGATTTTAGCTGTAGCATTTATCTGACAGCTATTGAAGCAAATACGTACATAGTCATAAAACAAAGAGTTTCTTACAAAAACGCAAAAAAAGTACCCTATTAAGTACCTACTGGCAGGCATGGATATATGGATACTTCACAGGGTATCAAAATCACCCACGTAAGTTCTGTGATTTGCGTTTTTGAAAGTTACATAACTGTTTTAAGCACAATGTCTAGTTTTAAGCTTTGAACAAAATCAATCTTTACTTCTGCTGAACGCTAGTTAATAATTGGGACACCTGTATTATAGGCATGAACAACCTAGATAACGTAGGAATAATATTACAATTTATTGTGGACATTTTTACACAACATCATCTAGCCCCAAACTATCCATAGAGCTGTACTAAGGGAATCAGACAGACTGATAGAATACTTTTATACTTTTCTTTTAAAATACATACTTAGAATACAATATAGCACCCAGACAGAGAACAAACATCTATGTCCATCACACAAATGTTTGTCCTCAGTGGGGATCGAACCCATAACCTACAGCACAGAAGGCAGGGCTGGGAGGCCAGTCAATCGTGAAATGTTTAATCATGAAAATATATAGCGAACTGATATTAATGTTTATTTATTGATAGATATATAACCTACAATCCTACATAGCTCACTTAACCCACCTATAGGTACCTTATAGAAACTAAACTAATATCTAGTAACGATTAAAGTCCAAACGGTAAAATATAATTCGTTTCAGCTTAATAACTAGTTCAAAACAAAAAACAGAACCCAGGAGTCTAAATGCAATATTTACCATTAGTTCCATTCAGTCCAATAAGAAGTAAATGCACAAACACGAGATACACAAATTGGTTCCTTCCATTTATGGTGTTATCGCACTCATTAGCACCAACATCCACCATACTGCCACCAAATTATTCCCAATTCACACCACCGATTTTACATGTTTCCAATTTCAAAAAACAACCACATTATAGCATCAAAATTCACTTTTTTTTGTTTTAATACTGGCCATCCACGGTTTTATTTTTAAGAAGCTCGAAGTTCGAATTTTGAAAGTTTAAAACTCGACATCGCGTTCGAAAGTCGACGCGTTCGCGACACGACCGAGCAGGCGCGGGTCTTGCATTACACTATCGTATCGTTTGCTCCTCCCTTCCTCATCTCTGTTTACGTTACAGTGTCCTAAATGGGGGGAACTAAAGACTATAGAGGCGCCTGTTCGATGTATGTATACAATTTAGAACATAAACCCATCATGGCATTACAAGACTTTATTATAATATAATAATATTAAGCTTTATTTTAAAGACAGCAATTTACGGAAACATCACACGTTAAGTGCATATTTGTGTAATCGTAGCTTGTTCAACACTTTATGGTCGTAAAGTTTAGTTTATTGTTACCTAACATTTAAATTGAATAGGTCCCTTACCTGGATAGGTAAGTAGACCGTACTTCTAAGTAGTTAATTTAAATTATATTAGCCTTAATACTTAACCTTATTTTATAATTTTAATGATAATATGCTACCAATATTGTCTGCTTACACCTATTTATAATAATTATTATATGTAAGTAAGTGTAATGTTTGTGAATCTGTGAATAATACCAATTTCAACTCAATAATAATTTAGTTTTTTTCGCACTTTATTGTGTTTAGTGATTTTTTACTTATATGTGCCTAATAAATATCTATAATAATTAAAAAAAATACATTTTGATTGTAGAGTGCCTACACTTTATTTTTCTACGATGTTTTGCTATCAGCTTAAATAGTCCACTATTGGACGTAGGCCTTCTCCATATTTTGAGGGGTTTACCATAGTCGCCACGCTTAGCATTTACGATACCGAAATTCGAAATCGAAATTTTCAAGGTATATTTGTCTTGGTGCGATGAGGTGTACTAAGTATCCTTTCTCCCGGAAACTCAACCTTTAAAGGGTTACAGCGGGGGTTGAAGTTTGTATGAAAATAGCTTTCATGCGTACAAAGTCGCGCGCGCTTCGCTAGTGTAGCTAAAGTTTGTGTTTAGAAATCATTACCATCTGGTTATTTTTTTTTATTGCGTCGAAACTCAAGATCTTTCGATAAAAGATTCTTCATTCATAAGCGTTCTACGCAGCAAACATTCCTCGATAATCTTTTGTCCAAACATCCCTTCAAAATTAAAAATTCGAACGCTATTCAAAAATGGAAATAAAATACGGCTTATTTCGTTTTGACGCATTTGTCGAGTTAGCGCATGCGCACCGGGCGGGCGGGCGCACCGACAAAGGTTTGAATAAAAAACGTTCTAATTTCAAACCGGTCTCCCCCTCGCACGCGCTCCTGCGCATCCCTTCGACCATTATTATGCTGAAGAGGTCATTCACAGTTCGCACAATGCGTCTATACAACTCATACATAGGCGAGCCACTAATAGGTGAGGCTCGGCCCTGATTCTTTTTAATTTTTTGTAAGTAAATTATAGCTCAGGGCGCTGAATGAAATGACTAGTAATGACGCCGTTGTAAAATAAATTACAAGCACAATAAATATGTGATTGATTAAAACTTTAAAAGTATTATGATTTTTAAATTATAGGAGAGGTAATCGCTTAGAGAGCAAATTACAGGTTCATAGAGTATACCCGACCACAGAATAAATAAGACTAGACTAGACTAAAACACATTATCTTATTATCTGTATTTTCATTGGGATTTTGCTGTGTTGGCTGCGCTAATGCACGGTTAAAATATATCTACGAGTGTCCTGTGTACGTTGCCTATCAGATAAACTTTCACTTTCATTGGCCAGTGTAAACGACACCGTAATATATTTTTAGCCAATGAGATAAAGGCTTATTCGGCAAGAATCATTCTTAGCAATACGGACGCTGTAAGATATTGAAACCGGGCATACGCGATTCAATGTCTTGCATCCCATACCTTAATTCTTAATAGTAATGTTTAAAAGTGTAAAACTATCAAGAACAATCGAAAGAAAATATCTCCGTCATGACGAGATAATAATGATCGTGTTAGGACTAGCAGACACTGGTGGACGGCAATTTTAACTCTAATGTAATGATTGGAATAAAGTCTAAATTTCAATGGCAAATAAAAATCTTCCTGATCATCCGAGGTGCTCCAAGGTCTGTTTTCGAGCATTGATTATAATTTATTTTGATAAGATAAGATAAAATCAAGCTTCATGAAAAGATCTACGCTGGGAGTTTCATGATAGAATAAAAAATGAGAAAATCTATCTAAGAAGCAAAGTCACAACATAGTGCTCAGAATCAGCAAGTTGAAGTGCTCAAATGGACGGGCTAAAATGGCAACCCCAAACCAGAAGACAGGATAGAGAATGTAAAATTTTAGGAACACGGGAAATCGGTAAATAAAAAAACTTAAAATCGTTCATTCTGTAAACGTATCTATGGGAAACTTCAATCCAGCAAAGAACTTCTTCACGCTAATGATGTTGAGATAAAGTATAAAATTCAAAATACTTTACCGTGCAGTCAAGCGGTTTGCGCTGCCAACTGGTGTACACAGCAGTCGATATTTGAGAACTCTGCTTCTTAGAAAAGTAAGCTTACAAATCCACTCTTTTTCATTCCAAAAGCCCGTCCCTGATGCGAATTCGTTGCGGACGGCTCAAAGCTAATGATAAACATCTTGCAAATGTTTTCGCAAAAATACATACGCATAAATGTGTGAAAACCATGTTGCCCAATTTAAAATATTTGCGTTCTTTTTTTGAAATTTGATTGATAATATGGCCATCGACTTAGTTACATTTTCATCGATACTAAACTATTCCTACACTAAGTAATCAATTTGACAGATTATTTTGACAGATCAGTTTGTAAATGTTACTCAAATCTCAAAATGTAAGTCATTTTTTATTTCTGACGTTTATTACAAGAGTGAATGGAACAAAATCCGAATTGACAAAATTTGACTGACCTGACTAAAAAATATTGGCTAAATTGTCTGTCGAATGACGGACAGGTAATACCATAGAGAAGAAAAAAAGAGGTACGTCACGTTTGGATACCACTCGGTAGACAATGCTGTTAGCATGAAATCATGTAATAACTAAGTAAAAAGAACTTTTGAAACCGACGTTTACATGGATAACATTAACTGTGGTAGATTTTTTAGTTATTTTGATTTAAAAACTAATTTTCATAAACATTAATGGGACTACCTCAAAAGTACACCTATTCAAACAAAAACATTAATCAAAGAAAAATGGGTTCACAATTGACGGAGAAATTAGTGATACACAAAAAATACACACCGTCGAACATAAAACCTCTTCCTTTTATGAAGTCAGTTAAGGTTAAAATATTTAAGGTAATATTTGTAATCACAACAGCCCTGTTCAAAAACGGTAGCGTTTTGAGTGACGCCTACTAAAGACGTGACCAAACTTGGAAGACAGATAACGAAGTCATAACTGATGTTTGTCCTTCTACACATTACTTGCGACCAAGTAGAAAAAAAAGCTTCAAGCCTTTAACCCCTGCGCGATAAATAAGTATAAAAAACCTCTCAAATGATCTCTCAATCCTGGTTCCAATACCCTACGAATATCCGTTAGTAGTCAGATAAACTCTTAACTCCCTGTAACACCATTTTGAAAGTTAATGATTGTATAGGTACATGATAATGCAGATGACTACATAATTTTTTTGAATAAAAAAATCCATTCGTGCACAACTGAATTCGAACTAACGACCTACCAAACTAGTAAGTATTATTAGTTTTTTTTTAAATAAATCTTGTGAATTTGTTTACTAACATTTTCTAGCTGTTAAGCTTAAAACATAATGGAAATATATTAAAACAGTATACACTTATAATTGAAATTTAGGTATTGTACAAAAGTGGATTTTATCGTAAAATAAAAATAAAAATTCAGATCATGTCAGAATTATAACAATGCCATCCCACACCTACAAGAGCGAGTTGAAAACAAATGACAAATTCAAGTATGGTGTCGTCAACTAACCACCTATTCGACCAGAATAACAAAATACATTCATTTTTTAAATTTGACAACCGTCACAACTCAGGCTCTGCCTTCTGTGCAGTAGGTAGTGGGGTTTGATCCCCATCAAGAGATAAGAATTTATCTGACTTGTAGTACTACTAACAGACGCTTGTACGATATTGGAACCGGCCACATCGGGCATACAACAATAAGTTTACAATTGAAGCTGTAACTAAAATACTAGGTTAGGTTTCGGCAGAACCAATAGTAAAAATAATATTTGTGTACATTTTTAAACAACATTATCTAGCCCCAAACTAAGCAAAGCTTATGCCTCAAATTAAGCCATTTTTTTTTTGCAACACATACTTAGAATACATCTTAAAAATTATAAAAGGAACAAACACCTACGATTATCGCATATGTTTGATAAACAACTTACATGAAAATATTTGACCGTCTAATGATCGTTTTTTAACGCTTTAGAAACAAAGTAAAGTTGCAAAGAAAGGATTAAAATCGAAACCCTTTCTCGTTTCCAATCGAGCATGTCTCAAACAGAGACAGTGCTGTGCTGACAGAAACACTCGAGATCTTAGCACTGATACCGAGAAACGCAAATGGAGTATTCGCAGAATGTTAATGTTCATATTTTAATGATCTTGCCTCGTCTATTTGGATATTAGATGGAAAGGCATGATGGCTAAAAAGTTGAAAATACTGTTTACAATTCTCAATTACTAAGTAATTGCCTAACGAAAGTCAGCATGTCTCGAGGAAGATGTAGTTTATTGCCACTTTAGGATACATTTCAGGGAACATCATTAACGTCACATTTCTCTTAGAAATCATTGGCTGCTAATAATATATCTTTCGCAAAACCTTTCTATAATGTTTATTTGAAACTAGCGAAACGCGCACGACTTCGCCCGCGTGAAGTTATTTTCATACAAATTTCGACCCCCGCTGTACCCGTTTAGGGGTTTAATTTCGTACTCTAAGTACACCTATATGCACCAAAATGAATTCGTGAGTAAAAAAAGCTTTTAAATATAAAATATACTCAAATTTAAAAGTGCCAGTATTCTTGACAGTAAAGAAAAACAGTGTAAGGAAACCCATAGCTAGGTTAGCTTCGTAGGTATATATTGTATTTAATAACTTGTATAATTCCTTTCTTAGTACACCTCTACGCACCAAGACGAATATAACCCGAAAATTTCAAGTCTCTAGGACCAGTGGCTTAGACTGTGCATTGTCTATATGCCAGTCATGCAGTCAGTCAGGACAAAGATTCTTATTATTGGTACAGATATAGATTGTTATTAATTTTTACCTTCATTTTCACCTTAAATGTAGGTATTTCTTCTTTTATTGCAGGTGCAAACTTTACTAAACCGTTCGCCCGCCATTGAAGCCGCTGATTGATGAGCAGACAACCGCCGTATTTGCATCCAGCTTCAGCTATTTACGGGCATTTACTCTGCTCAACCCGTCTGCAGTGATAAATGCTCCTGTCTCCGAGTCTTGGGATGTACGCGTCAGTTCGCTTCACCTCACTTCTTAGGAAAAACTTACTAGTTAAGACTTCCTTGTTGGGCAATGATCGATGCGAAAGGATTTTTGTCTTTTATTCGGAAGCTACTTATTTGAGGCAGTTTTGGGATAACTTGGAAAACCTACTTTTGTTCTACGTGTCTCGTAACTCTGTATTGTTATTCACAGCTCTTTGAAAATTATAAAAGATACCAAAAACGGATTTACATTTTACATAAAATACATTAAAGACATTTATGATAAAAGTCAAATTAATTTTTTTTTATATTTTTGATGGTTATTTTACTCTGTATATAAATGTATATAGTTTGTTACTAACAAAATGGTTTTACAGCGTTATAATTTGTTCTTACAGGGCAAAACTCAAAAAATAAGTAACGTTTCAGCTAATTTCAAGATATTTTATGTTTTTACCGTTTAAGGCGGTGGTACTCGCCAACGACCTTGAGGAGTCTGTCCATACTGAGTTGCACTGCCGCCCGTCGCCCGCACAGGGACCCGCGCGCATTCCATTTCATATCGCATTCAAGAAATAATTATTTGTAGCCTAATGAATTATTAGTTCGAACTGCCAATTATTCACTTTGTGATAAATACTTTGACAAATATTTGTGTGAAAAAAAAATACTAAAAATCAATACCGTTTAGAAGAAATAACCAAATTTAAAATAAAAATTGCTTCACTTTGGATATTTTTTTCATATAGTAATAATATAGTTAGAATTATTTCAATTGTTCAAATAAAAATTTAGTTTTTAATAAGCAATACATATTTTTTTGGACATTTATACTCACTCATCAAAGAGAAATAACACGGAGAAAACCTCTCGTTGGCGGATACCACCTCCTTAAGAGTTTATGATAAGGTTTTGATACTGTTTTAAAAATTTCAAATTATATACATTCTATTGCAACTGACTGTACATCCTATGAAGAAGCATACCCCGCTTGGTATTTACGGTTTAGTAAATAAATTACAATTAATCATCATTCCGCTAGTATCTCACGATAGACGATAGCACAATGAATTTATGCAATGATTTACACCGGCACCGGCCAAGCGATGAATCTTAACTAAATGATTTACCTTCGGCAATTAATAACTATATTACTATTTTATTGTCTTTCTTCATCATCGCCTTGATGCTTATTTTGTTTCGATAAATGCAGTTAATGGACTTCTGATAATTATAGTTATACTACTACTACTATATACTTAAAGTATCAATAGAAGTTGTTACGGACATCTATAAAATAGAAAAAAAAAAGGAAAAAATAAATATCTTCACTATTTAAAGCCGCAGGTATGGTATATCCCCTCAGATCTCTCAGTACCAATTAGCTACTCGAGATTCGTTGAGGAAGTCCAAGCAGAGTGTGGTAGTTAGAGTACCTCTGGTACATCCAAATATTAAAGTTGGTATACATACTCATATTTTGCAGTAGTTGGTATTACATATTCCGTTGCTAGAGTATTAACTGGTTTCCTGGTTTGAGAGCAATAATATTGAGTACATAATTTTTTCTAAAGCAAAATCCATTGATGCACGACTGGATTCGAACCAACGACCTTAAAATCAGAAGGCGAGGGCATTTCCACTGGACTATAAGTGCTCTCTAAAAAATGAAATAAAAACATATCTGTGGAAACATTAATGCAATGTCAATGGGTTGTCAAGTGCAATCTGTAGTTTAAATTTACCATCTAACACGCTTGCCTTCTCAATGCAATTATTTATTATACACTATTATTTTATATGGTTTGGAAAAAATTTTGGTTAGAAGGTGAAATTGCTGAGATACTTTTCTAACAGTAAATCCCTTGTTAGTAAGTCCCTTATGTATATCCCTTGTACTAACAATATAAAACAAGTTTCCATAGTACAAGTTTTTTAACTTAGATTTGTGATAAATATTGTGAGGAGTGCGCCGCGCTCCAGTCTAGCGGCGCGCGCGCACGCTGTTGACGGCGGCTGGCGCGTGCGTCATGTCCCCACAGATTGAAATTCATGGAGCCCATCTTGTTATACGAAAACCAGGACTGCAAGAACTACTATATGCTCTTGCAGTAAATGCTGGATAGGTGGCCTTTTTTGTCGTCACATTATAAATATTATTCATGTTATTTATAAGAGATAACATCTGCATTCATTGCATTTCGATCTATATGTTTGTTAAAAGTTTAACAATTTGTCAAATTAACTTTTATTTATTTATTAATAACTTTATCACTATCATACATTTTACGCACACGGCTCGATGAAAGTATTTTCAAATACCATGGTGTTGCATGTTTTGAAAGATGGTGGGCAAACGTACCGATACCATGGCGCCTGCGCCTACGCGTGTTCCAGTGCTAGACTAAGCATAATTTGCAACCTGCTAATAGAAACTGCTTGGTTTCTATCGCTTAGGTCTAAGTTGTGGGATTTT
The DNA here is from genome assembly GCA_947095575.1 of Electrophaes corylata. Taxonomy (NCBI): domain Eukaryota; kingdom Metazoa; phylum Arthropoda; class Insecta; order Lepidoptera; family Geometridae; genus Electrophaes; species Electrophaes corylata. Next base: position 5,315,245 of record OX352706.1, on the reverse strand, counting down.
CATGTCCTATTTTATCATGTTTTTTATCAAAAAGTAGTTGCTATGCTGCTCCAGGCAACGAACTAAAAATCAAGTAAAACAACTTAACAATAAAAATTATATAGGTAATATTTTTTCATTTAAAAGTATTAATTTAGAAGGGTTGGCCAAAATCATTATAGATATTAGTATGCTTATATAATTTATATAAAATCGAAAGCTAATAAGGCTTCTTTCGTATTCAATTTGTTAGTTATTTGTCTTTTTACTTATAAGATGTTAGTTTTTCAAGAAAAAATAAATAACAAAAAACGAGTGTGCTTTAGACCACAGGACTGAAGTTCTTTACTTTACGAAACGTAACAGGCTATGAGAGAAAGAGAGAAAGACCAGTGCTTTTATACCCCCTTCACTGTAGTGTTAAACTTTTAATGCAACCTTGTTGGAAGTCGCATTAGAAGTATTACTTCAAAATAAAACCAACATAAATCGGTTCTGTCGATACAGTCGTGTAGGTACAGCACGGTGTGATTGAGTCATGTCATGTCGTTTATGTCAGATCGAAATATCTAACCATCTTCATTTGCATTTTTATTATCAGATGTTACGTTTATATTTTCTTAATATTCATAATATTGTTTATAAAATATTTGATGCTAGTTGACCCGGCAAAATTCGTACCGCCAGTAAAAGTTGTCTTCTTTAAATGTTGTCAACTTTAAAACATTCCTTGGACTTTTAAAAAATATACCAAACTAAAAGTTAGGCAATTCGGTTCAGTCGTTCCGGAGTTTTTGTGAGACTAACAAACGTCAATTTATTATTCATTTTTATAAATCTATGCATAGATTTATCCATTTTATGTTATAAATTCAATATTAAAACGTGGCTATGCTCTTTTTCATTAATAACTTTCATAAATATGAGTTTATCAAAGTGAATTTATAAGTTTTTATTTTGCATTGCCATTCAGCGTGGCAATACAGCCAGCGTTTTGGGGACACTTTCTATTGGTATTCGTTTTTATATTTCTACCTACCTTATAAATACTTGTATTAGTTGTTATTTTCTTTTGTAATATTATAAGCAAACTGTAAAAAAATTACAGAAATAATACTTGGTTTATGAAACGTATTTGGCTCAAGCTTGGACCAAACGCCAAGTGCGTGGGCTTATTAAAAGCCGAAGCCGCTATTCCCAGTATAACTTGAAAATAATGAACTTAAATTGTCGCTTTTAGTGCCACGCAGATATAACTGAAATGCAATTTCTACATTAACTGGGAATGTACCAATTTACAAGAACTGTCGGTTATCTACAAACATTCTTATAAATGTAAATTTTATGTAAAACACTTAATTCGTATAAAGTTGTATTCAATTCTTTCATAGCTGAGAATTCGATTGGAATGTTGTGTCCACTTAGTAAATTATTGAAATTACAGGCACACTGTATACCTCACGTTGATGGACGCAGGGCAGATCATCATGCTAGGGCACTTAGGTGGACACATTTCTAACGTGCGTGACCTGCAAGTAATGTTTTTTTTATAGCCGACAGCCATCACAGCTCAGCTCGTAGTAGCCCTGCGTTCTACGCTGTAGGTGGTGGGTTCAATCCCCATCGAAAACAAATTTGTGTGATAAACGTAGATGTTTGTTCTGTGCCTGGATATTATATAGTAATTCTAAGCCTGTATTTAAAAATATAAGTATTTCATCAGCTATCTAGTTCCCATAGTACAAGCTTTGCTTAGTTTGGGGGTAAAAAGCGTTGTGTGGATGTGTCAATATTTTTTTTTTATTTATAGGTTTTGTAGTAGTAGAACTCTTTGTGAAGGGCTCGTACGGGGAATTACTACCAGCTATTATATTACTAAAATATCTAAATATAACATAACTATCAACAAATATTAACATAAAATAACTATCTAAATACTTTTCTTAATAGGTATACAATATACACCTATTTCTGATGTCAAGCAGATTGCTGTTGTCCGGTTTGAAGGGTGTGGGTGTCGGTAACATTACAGGCACATGAGACTAAGCACATGCCTTAAGTTGATAGACGCTGAGTAGTGCGTCATAGGGCACGTTCCTAATGAGTGTGGTATACAAGGCAATGCTTTGTTATATACGATGGTAACCACTTAACATCAGGTGTATCATCTGTTACTTTCATCAGCAAGTATAAAAAAAACCTAAACAAAAGTAAAGTCTTAAAAATTTGCTTTTTCACTACACTAGTTCTTCATAATTCAACACGGACCTATTTAAAAATATTGTTACAAAACAAGCGAACGTTTTTCTGACGAATTTTGTCTGAGAAATAACTACTAACGACAAGTAGCGTGGTATGGTTCTTGTCTAATGAAATAGATGTTTCACAAATTACACTAACAAACTTCCCTCTTTCCAGACTGATACAAGTTCTGCCAGTCCACTTTTCACCCGACAGCTTTTTGCTATTGTAATGAAAAGAAAACAAAGGCCCCTTCTCTTCTATTTATTTGCGATGGTATAGAAAGCAGGTAAAACTTACAAGCCCCGAAAAGTTTAGCAAAATAAATCTGAGACTGAGATTATTTTAATGTATTTACAAGAAATAAACTAGTCAACTACTAAATTTTATGAAATTGTTTTTTTTTTTCAGTTATAATAAAATCTAGATATCCACGATTATTTTGTGCATAAACACAGAGCAAAGGGCTGATCGCTAAACCGGTAACGCATATTTGAGGTAATTCAAGAATCATGTTCTCGAAAAACTGGGTCGATCCTTCGTATCCATAAAATTATATGAAAAATTTTAAGTAATGATGATCCTATATTATTAGTAAAGCTTGGAAAATTATTATGCTACTTAGAGGTGTTCAAAAAATGTAGTACAGTTACCCCTTGAAAAATATGATGACCTTTTGAGTCTTTAAGCGGGTGCCAGGCAGCGAAAACTATTTACTTACAAATTTGGTTATAAAGTTGCCTCGCTTTTTGGATGATAGACCCTGTTTTTTGCGTAAAATCAGCCCTTTCGCACGAATAAAACCGTCTGGAAATACGTCGACTTGTCTGGAGCACTTTTTATGAGGCTCAAGCGCTCACAGACGTACTAAAACTTGTTCGCAACTTTAAAGCTTTATTTTAATTTTCTTTGCTACTTGCCGCGTTTCCCCGAGAAAAAATGAAGCACTTCGCACGTGCGCGAAATAAAGTGTGATTCTTTACGAATTTCTGCTAAATGGAGCTTAGATTGTTATCGTAAACGAACAAGCCGACGGCTATGGAATCGCGAAGACAATTTTGTGTTTCCATGCAGATATTTCGTGTAATACACCAACCAGGCATATATGAACCAAAGTAGATTTTTGTTTGATGGCACTTGTATAATAATGCAGTAAATAAAAAAAATGCAAATTCTGTACTAACGCTAGGTTAAGCTATCAGTGTTTCAGATCCCAGCTGTTTTTGACTTGCTTACCTGTTTTTATACCGCTAGCTGTGAACCAGTAGATGGTCCACCTGATGTAAAGTAGTGCCTGAAACTTTACTAGCACCCACAATTTTCAAACTGAAACATAGCAACACTACTGGGTGGCATAAACAGGCATGTTGGTAGTACTTCCCCGGAGGAACCCTTCCCAAAGAGTCTTTTCTTTATAGTATTTTCATTTATATAATTTAATAAAACGTACCCGTTCCCACTACCAATGTTTGGCACTTTAAAGTGTCTGAGAATAAAATGCATAGTATTTGCATCAATTACATGCTCTTAAACGAGAACAAGAGGCAAGGAGCGACAAATCCATAATTAAGGATCCGGGTACCGTAGGCGTTTGTATGAATGTCTTAATATGGATATTATCCATTGTATTCCGTAGTTAGAAAACAATGGGCGTTCCTTGCAAGAGTTGCAAGACACATACGAGTGAAGCTATTTATTGGCTCCAGATATGGACTTTTATGTGGCCACAACTAAGGCTATTTAACTACTGGACTACAGCTTTGATTAATTAATAATGTTATTTACTTTCAGTGTTTTACTATTTGATTTTATCTTGTCAAAATGCAATTCACAAAACACTGTTTTTATTTATACAACCTAGTGAAAGAACAAACTGATGGCTTACCCGATGTTAAGTGGTAACCCTACACCTATAACGAAGGTCATCATCGCCTCGTAGGTCACGTGCATGGATGCTCTACGTCCTTCTATCCGAAGTATCCTCATGTATCTGTAGTTTAAGTACTAACTAAAAATAAATATATTATCTTTCTTTTCTTTTTATTTTATTTAACAAAAATAGTAAATTTCTTTTACTACCCTAGGATTAATCTAAATAAAATTAACTCAAAGCCTGCAGTCACAGACAGTAGTTGTGAGCTAATTTTCTTTAGATTTCACTTCAGAACAATTGCATGTCCAGCTGGTATTATGTTCTTGAATTCAAGTCTATGTGATCCCTCGAGCCAGAAATTGCAGCGTTGCTTTCTGGAGTAGGTAATAAATCAGGACGAAAGCGGCGGTTAGAAGAATTTGGCTAGCCTTTGAATTTCAATGAATAGGCTAACGACATAATGTACCGATAATGGAACCCATTTAGAACTAGTTTACGCTATGGGCTATATTCTAAATCCTTTAAACTTCATGTGGCTGTATGTTTGTTTTTACTATAAAAAAACATCCATGATTTGAGCTGAATTAGAAAATAAGAAATACCCGCCACTTTATTCACGCCGCAACGCCAAAATCGGCGTCGCCAGCCTATACATATTTTATCGTTGCGACGCGTCGCTTTTCTGTGTTTCCGCCTTTTGTTTGTCACTGCATTTTTAAAAACATTGTATCGTAACAGATAGGTACAGTTCTATCATGCAAAATTCTTGATCCCTAAACCAAACAACTCATAAAGAGAACCATGTATTTTTTCTAAAAAGAATTGCATTTCAATTTGAAATCCCGTCGAGTTTGTTGGTAAGGCTCTTATCCCGGATACCAACCTAGATGAAAAACTGTTGTGAAGGGAAAGTTCACTGCAATATCCACGGCTAAGCCGGATTTGCAACCCACTCCTCGGATTCTTATTACCACACTTTTTAATTAAAACACTTTATGATTAAACTTAAGTTGCACGTAACTGAATTTGTAATTTTATTTTTCACTTTCCACTTATTTTCTTTACCCACCTGCTGAAATAGCTTGCTAGAAACTGTTTATTTTCAGTGTAAGTAAAAAGTTCGATGAATAAAGAAATTATTAAAAAACACAAGTTGGAGGAATACTTTTAAAGTTTTTGCATACTAGGCTTTTAATTCATCACTCAATGTCTATCCGATTTTCTCGCTATGTTGGCCAATTCGGAAAAAAATCTACAAGTGAGAAGGGATCGGCGAGGATTTGTAGGAAAAGTTCAGTCACAGCAATTAATCACTAGGCATTAGCCCCTGTCCTGAAATTCGTGAGCAAAAAACGGAAACTTTTTTACTTATCTCAAGTTATCAAACAGACGAAATGTATCGCACCGAACTTTCATCCCAGTTGGTACTTGTATTTGTGAACACAACAAGGGACTGTTGTGTGATATGGATAAAAAGAACCTTGAAATGTCCTTTTTTGTCATCTTGTAAAACCAGGAAAAGAATGGATCTTTTCCTGTTGTCAGATGGGAAAATTCCCACGAAATACTACAAATCATTTTTTATTTTGTAGGAAGGAGTTTTACTAAAAGCAATCTTATTGTGTACAAATAGTAAGGTATTATTTCTAAAGAGTTGTATTGGAAGAGAGATCATTTGATTTCTTTTTACCATTTTTTACGTTTAACTAACCGGTCCTAATTGATAGCAGTAGTACGCGGTAGTACCAATTCTTCAGCGAATACTACTGGTTATGACATTTAAAAACTGTTGCTGACTCTCTCTTTCTCTCTCTATGCTTCTCTCTCTCTCTGAAGTTTTGTAAAACGTCAATGGTCGGCTGTTCTACCATAATTTCTACCTTTAAACTACATTCTCGTACATTTGTACCTACATTGTTTGGGTTATAAAACCGTAGGATCAAATAACTCGGCAAGATGGTCAGTGCACAATGAGCGTCCGACAGTCCAACATTTTCAAACGGTAATGGTAACGAGAATAGCTGAGTTGGGAATGTGTGGGTTGAGGAATATTCTACAGTTACGCTACAAACTGGGTTGTTGGGCCGAAAAAATATCTTGTTAAAATATATCTTTCGACCGTGGAGATAACTCCCTGGGTATAAGGTCCCATATATAGACCAGTGATCAGACCATTGTGGTCAGTCCACAAAAAAAATTGATCGTGTAAATTTTACGTTGTAAAAGGCCGACAAAAATAGCAAAATCATTGCTTCTACAGAAAATTATTTAATTCAAAGTTGAAATTGTGAAGATAAAAATAAAATTTCAAAGTTCTCTTGAGCAAATACCGTAAAGAGCAAAAATGGACCGAAAGACTCCGCTCCAACTTAAACAGACCCGATATCTTCGCTTCAAATCTGGCTTCCTCCAACTTTATTAAGTAGGAAAATAAGAATTTCTCGCACGTACTGCAGAAGTTAGGACAAGTAACAAATGAGACGTAGAAAAATCGTCGGAATATGTGAGCTGAGTTGATTTTCCCCAAGAGGTTTCGTTGCTTTCGGCGACTAACATGTGTAGATTAATGGTTCCCGATAAAATAGTTAGAAAATACTGTGAAGGTTTTAGCAGAACGAACCACTTTTTGATTTTATTTTAACAGCGACTGAACTATTTACAGCATAATTTAACTATGAGTTTAAATAATTGTGTTCAAAGGAACACAATTATTAAAATTATTGTTATTGATATTATTTGTATTCTATTTTATTGTCAAGTAAATTTTGTAATGCTACTAAATCGATTTCCATAAAAGTAATACTGAATACTACCAATAGTATATATGTGAACAACTTACTACTTATGGTATACTACCACTGTCTGATACGAACTATACTTTTCATACAGTGACGGCACGGTTGAAAAATCAATACTGTATATCATCTCTACATCCTAGGTAACAATGGTCAAAACAATGCTGTCAAGTAGCCAACCATGCGTCAGCCACGCGGTTTGGCCGTTCGACAGGAGTTTGAACGTTGTTACCTAGAGTAACAAAGACGATATATAGGTACTTGGTAGATATGTGGCATTGATTTTCACAACAGCGGTCACTGGGCAAAATCTTTCGCATCGTTTAAACAGGTACTGAAATAATGAGAATCTTGGGAAAATTATATTAAATGGTACTGTTAGTCGTACCTAGCATTACTAAGTTATAACATAAAATTACTCCCTGTCCTGTGAAAATAGCGAGGACGATAGCATAATACATCAAATAGATAAATCTAATTAATAGCTCTCTAATACACCCGTAGGCAGTATCAATTTACTGGTAGCTACAGAAGCGAGAGCCCACAATCATCCCTCAGGGTCCGTGTACAATCGCTAGCAAAAGTATATTCAGCTATGAATATAACGCAGAATTACACCATTGCAAACCCATGTATATCGTGTAGAAACCCGCGGTTTATACTTTTTTCTCTCTCTCTGCGACTTTTGTTACGTATTTCCGATTAGTCCGTCTAAGCAGAGAGACTGGACGATACTTAATCTAATATCCCAGTGGATCGTCTTGTAGTTTGTCTCGCCCAGATGATAGTGCCGCACTATAATCGCCTTTATCATATGCAAGAGCCTGTATACTTTTATTACATTTGCATCAGGTGAGATTGCGGTCAAACGTTTACCTTAAACTGTAAAAAAAACGCAAACTAACTTAAGATTTAATAAATTTACGTGTCAGAGTAGATGTAATGCAATACCTTATAAGACTTGATAGACCTTGATAGACTTGCAGTGTGATCACAAAACCAAATCAAAACTTGAATGACATCTTTTATAATATATATAAGCAATATCAAGCTCTAAGTTGTAACATAATTATGTATACTTATAAACTATCGCCGTACGCTAAGCCTTGAGCTTGATTCCCATTTCGGTTTCACACTGCTGTTCTGTAATGTCATAGTTTGTTTAAAAAACATCGGGGTTTTATGATGCTGCCGTAGTTTAATTTAATTTAAAAATAATGGGAGATTTACACTTTTGCAGGCGATTGTATTAACAGCACTCATGAGGTTCCAGTTCGTATTTTTCAATCTAATCTCGATATGCCTGTGTAATTCTAATCTAAGAAACGATTTTCTACCCTTTTAATAAGCGTAGACACATTTTATGAAGGTGCCGTATAATTTTATTTTGTAACAGTACCTACATTGAAATTAACAAAATTGTTAGATAATTTATTGTTATCAAAATAAAGTAAGTATTGTGGTTTACCTAAACTTATACATAACATTTCATCTATACTTGTAGGCATGCTTATACTATGCAGTATTTAAGTAAGTAAAAAAAAAAAGTTTCCAGGAAGAACAATTCTGAGCTTTCCATCCAACGACTTTCCGCGATCCTAACAATGTCGTAAGTCCATCGGGTAAGAGGACGGCTAACACTTCGTCTTCCGGTTACTGATCATAGTAGTAAGCCTAATTCAATTTCATATTGCAACAAAATGTATCACACAACCCTGTTCAATAAAAATAGCTATCTCTGAAATTGAAATCGACCTACTAACATAAAAAGTTGATACCATTTTACGACACCAAGAATTAACATACAAGGCGTAGAATCGCTACAGTTATGAATGAGACGGGGAAGTTTTAATATATTTTTATGAAAGGCGTTTTGGCGCGAAACGTGAATGATTAATGGCGGCCCTTCCGAGATCCGCTTGAGCTTCCGGAAAAATACTTTTTTTTTTATTAATTAAGCCGTCTACGTTACACGAAACTGGGTAATTTTGAACTGTATTGTAAAATTGTATAATTATTTTTAATAAATTGTAAAATGTTTTATTTTTTTACCGTACGGGTTATACGGCAGAAGAGATGGCTAAAATTAATCCTCAAACAAAACGCGGCTGCGTTTTTGGGGTACAAAAAATTTCCTGGATGGTATTTTAGGGTTTTAGGTTTATTTTTTGTTCTTGCGACATAAACACTCAAATATTTTCTTTTCTAGTATTTAAATGGGTTCACTGTAAATGTTAGAAAAACAAATAATACGCTACTAAAGTTTTTCTTCTTTTACTATGAACGAGGTTTAAACACAGACATTATCAAAAATAATATTAAAATTACGAAGAAAAATTTTTTCAAGGTGTGATACAATATAGTTTTTGGAGGTTATTGGACATCTAATATTAATAAAAAGTACCAAAGTACTTTATAATTCAAGAAGCTTAAATTTACTTATAATTCTATGCTAAATTTCATCACAAACTGTTTAGTATTATAGCTGTAAAATGTAACAAACAGACAACTACACTTTCGCATATCTAAATTGATAGGATGATAGGAAATATGGCTAGTTTTCATTACAACTTCCATCACAGGACAAACATAAATAATACATATATAGTATGTAATTCTAGCAATAAACTATAGTTCAGTAAACGGCGTTCACTAGCCAGTGTTTATCCGGTGCTGTAATTCAAAATCCAATTTGTGTTAGATTGTATTTCAGTGAGAAATAAATCGGATATACCATTTGTAGTAGTATCCGGATGATGCAGTGGCACATCGTGCCCAACAGAGACGTGCATGTAGGTATACTAGTACAGGCAAAACACGCGCGCGACTTCGTCCGTGTGACATTATTATTTGATGGAATTATGAAGTATACTCGGCGCCTTCACCGCCACTGATCTAGTCATTCTTTTATCGATAGTGACCATATTAAGAGCCGGTAACTGTACCATTTGTTATAGATACGCGATGCGTTTTCACGATTTATGACGCGATCGGCCCGTATTGAATTTTGGTTTGTATTTATTTGGATGTTGTATGAGAAAGCTTTTGTCGGATTATTGAACGTTAAATCAACTTTATAGCTACCTGCGTCAGAATATTACAAAACACAACTGTAAAAATATATGTGAAAATATGTATATTATTGATATGACAAACCTAAGCTTTGACGAACTTTGTGGCGCTGTTAGCGAGAAGCAAGATGTGTGGTATCAATTTCCTCAGCACAATAAATTGTTTGTAAGGTCTACAACCCCTATAAGAATCTTTGTCCTAACTGACTGACTGACTGACTGGCATATAGAGAACGCATAGACTAAGCCATTGGTCGTAGAGAGTTGATATTTTAGGTTTAAGAGTCTCTATTTCTCATAAGAATTAACAAAAATTCACTTACTGAGAACAAATCTACAACTAATAAATTTATGGGCTACGTACGTACAATACTTACAATAAAAATAATTACAAACGAGACACTTGTTAAATAACATATTTTTTTTTTAGTTACTTGTAGGTAGTCAGAAAACAAATTGTCGAGCACAGTGGAGATACGTAGATCAGGCGAAACTGGATGTGGCATGAGCGTACTTTGAGTTTATGATCGTACGAGAGAATTCGAAATGTTTTGTTTTGATTTTTAATGTTATTATAAATTTATTATTCCGTATAAAATACATAGATGGTAAGGAGACATAGATTTTTTGGAGAAATATATATATATATATATTTTTTTTTTTCTTAATGCTGGACAGTCCACACAGCAAGTGATTTTCAAGGAATATTTATTTTTAGTGTGTGGAAATGTACTCCGAAAGAAAAGAAATACAACCCCTAAAAGGGTGCAGCGGTGACCCCTTCAGGGAATGAAGCTTATATGAAAAAAAACTTAACGCGGACAAAGCCGCGCGCGTTGCCACTAATTACTTTAAGTTTTGTCGTTTCTAATAGCCATGACAGTGGAATTATACGTCAGAGTTAATAGTGTTGATTTTTTCTCCCTATTTTGGTTATCTATACACTCTAGCTTTCTCTATAGGTAGGTACTCCAAGCAGGCGTATTAATATGCATAAAAATTACGCCAAGATCTCTGTTGATATGACAAGGGCGTATATTCATTTAATAAGCTGCTTATCAAGAAACTCATTTTGCAATCAGTTTGCATATCTAAAACTAAACTGCTGTCCAGCTGCCGTTTTACGGCGAAATCTCACAAATTATAGCCGCGGGCTGATACCTCATCTCGTAACGTATCTTTCAAAAATGAACAAGTTAATGGGTATCTTGCATATTGTATTTAATAGGTGATCTGCCAGCACCTTATTTTAAAAAGAAAATTAAGCTTCGCCCATAATAATATATTACTTTGAGAATTGAAAAGTTCGTCAAACTTTTCATACGCAGTCAAGTTATTGAACTTGATTTTAAGTTTTTAAAATGATTCAAATTGCCTTTTGCGATTTAATTGTATTCAAATTATTTACATAACTTTATTTGTGTTTTTAACTATTAAGTTATAGAACCGACAACCGCTGGAGAGTAAAGGTTCTCAAAGATGACCACGAACCGGAAGACGAAGGGTAGGATGTCCTCCTACCCGATGGACTGACGACATTATTAGGACCGCGGGAAGTCCATGGGTGGAAAAGGCTCAGAATCGTTCTTCCTGGAAACTTATGAGGGAGGCCTATGTCCAGTAGTGGACTGCTACAGGCTGTTGATGATGATGATGATGACATAACTTTCCCTCTTTTTGCTATTCACTGAAAAATTACAGCCAATACAAGTATTAATAATAAGTATGTGCAAAATACTATACATAAATCTACAAAATGTACAAATGTGGTGGTCAAACCCTATAAATAAATTAGCAGGTGAGATATCTTTAAATTGTTGCATCGGTTTGCAGATAGCTAATATGTATATTATAAATCCATACCTGTTATAAATACTTGTATTCATTGTAATTTTCACTGTGATAGTTTAATGAATAGGGTAAAAAGACAAGTTAGGTTAATTTCATAAAATTGCAAGAATCACTTCGAAATATCAAAAAAAACTGTTAAACAATTGGCCTCAGTAAAAGATTTATTATCAACTAGCATCTAGATTTTATAGTAAATCGCGGAAGCGACGGGACGAGAGGAAATGGACGTTCATACATCCGCGAAACTGCTGTTGGCGTTTCAAATTTCCAGCAATTTGTTTATGTTATACCGAAATTGAGCAATACGCCGATAGATAGGGTGTTTGGGAAACTCGTTTGCTTTCCAATTTAGTTGCAGTAGAAACACACTCGTAAAGTTTATGGCAACTTATATAAAATACTAGCCAATTTTTGCACATATGTATTTGTTTTTGCTAAGATTAGCTAGTTATCAATTAAACCCTGAGGAGAACCAAGGTCACCGACATAGTAATCAGAATCAGCAAGTTGAAATGGCAATGGGCTGTTTATATAGCTCGTAGAACCGATAACCGCTGGGGAATCTAAAATATGGCGACCACCAACTGGAAGATGTAGTGTAGGACGCTATCTCACCCGATGGACCAATGACGATGTTAGCACTGCCAAGCAGCTGGTTCTGCTCCGGTCTGAAGGTGTGGGTATCGGTGAAATTACAGTAACTGAGTTACAGTACAGTTAGCACCTGTATTCCTTAGGTTGATGGACTCAGAGCAGTACAAAGATCATTTCTAACGAACGTGTTATTTATAACTATGTTTTTTATAGGTAATGATAACTACTCAACATCAGGTTGCCAATCTGCTGATTCCATCAGTAAGTCCTTAAAAAAACATCTAAAGAAAGCTTATCCAGCAGTGGGCTTATTCGGGCTTATGATAAAATTTACAAAGGTCCAAAGTTTTTTGTTTTCCAACTTTTGCACATACAACATGAGGCAATGAACAATAAAAACTTAGCATAAAGTTACATTTTTTATATTAAATTAGTTGCAAACACTCATCAACACCGATCGGTCGGATCAATAGTTTACCCGGTTCCATCAAATATCGTAATTATTTATCATTGTGTTGTAGAGAATAGCAGTGTCCTCCGTAAAGTTCTGATTATTTTTCATTTGATTTCAGAAAAATACTGGGATTATAAACCTCAGTAAGTACCGACCAGATGTCTTCCAAAAAACACAGCTTATATTCCACCATAAAAAGCCTAGACAGTAAAAAAGTTGCAATCGACTCTGCAACTGTCTCCGGTCGATAGGGCCGTGTAATAGTCGATTTGCTTCAAAAAAAGGCACTAGAGAGTAAAAAAAAGTCAAGGGAAGTCGATAAGACCACTGTGAGCCCTCGTTATCTGGGGTCATAAATTACCCCGACACCCTCGGGGGAGCAGGTAGAAACCTCCCGACCCGCGCCTTGGTACGGGGAAATGAAGTGACTACGTGATCCAATCGCTATTTTAGGTGCATTCGATTTGTAAGTTTGTAAGTCACGCTATATTTGTCCTGTGGCAGTCTGCTCAACATCTGTTTGCTCAATGATAACCAATTCTCCTTTTCTCACGATCTAATTTAACTTAGCCTAAGGCTTAATCATGGCCTCACGCCATTGTTATTGAAAACAATAACTCTTTCGATAGGTCTTTCATCTGAGATTGAAATAAGAGAAAGAACTCGCGTCTGTTTGATCTTCCATATTACCTACCATTTTATTTTAAACTTTCAAACTCAACTACGAGTTCTAAAACAATACGGAAATGGGTTTACGATTTAAGTTGAGTAATAAATCTTTGCAGTTCCGACACGTCCCGACGTCCAAGCGCGACCGCATTTTGACAGCCTAATACGTATTGATACAATATCGAACCTAACTATTTCTAATACCATTTACTGACAAACTTATACCTGTAGGCATACGTTCCATATTAGCGTAGCAATAGGCTTCGATAGTCGCATGTTTAGGATGGTTTGGCATGAGTTTTGACAAATATCTGCAGGTGACGGGCAGCGGTTTCCCCAGCGGATGCGTTTGACATATTGCTTTGATAGCGGTTTTAGATATTGTGTGCAGTATGCGGGTATCATAAATATCTTGGGACACAATTCTTCGGACCCGTCATAAAACATTTGAGTGCTCGGCTGCAGGGATATCCATGATATCAAAGCCGAAAGTATTGTAATATTAGTGAGGGTTCAGGTTTTAGGTAAGCTTTTATGATTTTTGTTAGTATAGCACTCACAGCTCAGTTGGCCTTGCCTTCTGCACTGTAGTTTATGAGTTTGATCCTCACAAGAACAAATATTTGTGTGTGTCTATAGTTATATTGTATTTTAGTTACGTATAAACCAATAAAAAAGTTTATAAGTATTCTATCAGTTGGTTCTTATAGTAAAAGCTTTAGCTTAGTTTGAGGCTAAAGGGCGTTGGTGAATGTCTACCAATATTATAATAATTATGTATTTTTTCAGTCATAATATGAAAAAAGTCTTAGGCTTCAATAACAATTTTTCCAGCACTGAATTGTTACATCTCAGCAATGAAAGGATGAACATTTGCAAGCCAATTACGAAAGCGGGAAATGGGTTTCTCCTCCGCCGTTCCTTGTCCTTTCTACTCAGAGATATCATTTATTTTTATTTGTGTAATGAGCTATGACAATCGTCTGGTATCGACCCTCCAGCTTTGCGAGGATTTTGCGCTAATTAGACACGCTATGCTTTCTTGAAATAATCTTACAGGAGTAATAATTCATTATTTTGAACAGAATAGGAAGCAGAAAGGCGATGGATAGAAAGTCGTTATATTTTCTTCCTAATTAATTGATCCAGGTGTGACTTTGTGGAAATCCATTATTGTGTAATTACGCTTGCATGATTTAATGTTATTAATTTTGTTGCAGGTGCTGCAGGAGGTGCACATAAACGTTTACAATTTTTTGAACTAATAGGCATTATAGTGCTATAATATTACCATGTACATTTCTTGTTTATTTTATATTTATCTTGTTAAAAGTATATGGGAGCCTTTTTCCGCAGTAAATATCTTTAGGTTTATATAAATGGTGATGAACCTAACTATACCTACCTAATGAGCTCCCGTACCAAGTCGGAAAATGCATATATTATCTATGTAATGGTGTTCCTTTTACTTGTTTAGGTACGATAGTTTTTAAATCATTGAAATCGTTCCATTGGTTGCGAAGATATTACACATTTTGTACAAGCCAACCGCGGGGCGGCCGGATAGCTCATGTCAGGGAACCGTGACGTCTCGATTCTCTTTCGCCCGCGCTCGCGCTCTCCACCATTATTTTATTAAAGTTCACTCGATCTGCGCGGGTCGTGTTCTGGTTTAAATTAATTTTTTTTTAATAAAACCGCGCGGGTTCGGCGGCTAGCGCTGGGTCATTGTGACATGACGTCACAATATCTCAACGCTAAGCTGTTCGCGCGGTCAGTGAGCCTCGTTCGGTATTTTGCCCATAACCTAGTCAGTTTTGGCCGTAGAAAAAAAATTTTTGCACTTTATGTTTTAGTTTCTCAAGGCCTATAAAACTGCATTCACAGATAAAACTGTGACGGGTCCCCATTGTGTAATTTGTTATATAAAAAAAATTTGAATTTGACTTAACAACAGCATTAAATTAAACAGTATGTGTAAATTAAACTTTTTATTGCCAAGAATTTCTCTTTGCACATTTTCACTTATAATAACAATATAATGTGAATATTTTAGTAGTTGTAAAAAGCTCTTAGTGAAGGCTCATCCGGGGAAGTACTGCCACAGTACATATTTTCGCCACCAAGCAGCTTGTTCCGGTTCGAAGAGTGAAATTTAGGCACACAAGTTTTATTATCACCTGTATGCCTCAGGCTGCTCAGGGTGATGAACGCAATGCAGTGCTTTTCACGTTATTTTCCTAATGAATGAGACCTGCGTGGCAATAGTTTATTAGCAAGTAATTTAAAAAAAAATACAGTCACCAAAATTTTTAGATTATAATTATTGAAAAGTAATCTACGAACAGGCAGTTTACCGTACGACGTAGATACAAAATAACGTTCAAATTTAGAATTGTATTGCTTTTATGTGAAAAATTCAATCCCAAATGACATCACGAAACGTAATGGCACAAAGAAAACATGTAATAGCCGATAAGAGAAGCCTTTTGTAATTCAAGTGGAAAAAATATTTAGTCTGCATATTTTCCCCATTTTCCTTTTCCGATTTTTACGTGATCCTGATTCAATGAACTGAGTAGTAGGAGTAGCAAGATTGTTTTAACTTTATTTTTATTTTATAACATTGTTATTTTTATTTTATAACATTATTATTTTTATAAACTTACCTAATCTTGTACTATGGGAACCAGATACCTCGTATTTTTTTGTAACTGAGACGAGATTGAAACTAGAATTTGATTGTCAAAGTTGGGCCTGTCTGAAATGCCAGTTGGGGTTTTGAATTTTTTTTTTTGCAGTAAATGGAAAGATCATATTAGTTTTATAACAAAACTATTTTTTTTTTTCGCAATTATTCAAAAGTTATTTAAAAATAAAAATAAAGTTTGAATCAGACTTTACTAACATCTACTTGTATATTTATTACATAAATGTAGTTCTTGATGGAAGTCGAACCCACAACCTACAGCGCAAAAGAAAGACCTAGTTGTGAGGCCTGTAATTTGATTAAACGGTAGTATGGATTACGTAGTAAAATTCTTATTACCAAGCACACTAGCTTATCCTTAATCCTTATCTCAAGATTATTAACTAAACATTTTAGTATCAGCAAGGGTAATGAATTCAAGGTAGCCAGGTAGTCCGAAGTTTATGGACGGGCCACTTACTTAGACGCGGTCCCTCCAATTACGTGGCCTATAATATATGGCCCGTAAACCATACTTATCACAACGTACACAAGCAAAACTTTGCTTCATAAAATCTATGCCGCTATTAGAAAACAGCTTGTTATGTCAGGTTGTTTGTAACTTTTTGCGAGTTTCAGCATTCGATCGAAGCTTTTGTAAAAATGCTTACAGAGTTTATTCATAGTTTGTTCGCTTTAAAGTGCTTGCTTATACTTGAGGAAATAAGGTAAATTTTATATTATCCCAAAAGTTTAAATCCCACTCTTGGCATTCACAACTTTTGGGATGATACACATATTGAGGCATATAAGAGATTATTTACGTAATAGAAAAAGGAAATTCGTAGAAGAACCCAGATCACCTACAGCATTCAGAATCAGCAAGTTGAAGAGACAATGGCCATATAGAACCGACAAATGTTGGAGAGCAAAGGCCTCCTGTAACCTGATAGGTAAAGGGTGATATTTTAAGGATTGCGAACTATCAGTCAATCGAAAAAGCTCAAAATCGTTCTTCAAAACGTGCAGAAAAGGCGTCCAGCATTTAGCTTTTTTAAGCTGATGATGATGATAAATCAGAAATTAAATAAGCCACATCTTATCATGCTAATCTTGGCTAGCTTTGGCGTATAACCCATCTATTTAGTACAACACTAACATTATACTTACATAATATCCTGCACATTGTAATTAAACATTGTTTTTTATTTATTTTATTTAGATAACAGTATTATAAACTTGATAAATAATAACTAATTACCAATTATATTTTTCGCATACTTATTTATACATAACTTTAAAAAATAAGCTTATTGAACAGTAAGGGCGAGTTTACATGACAGGAAAAGGACAGGACAGACAGGAGAGGCGTTAAGGGAGGGTTTTTTAGTGCAGTGACCGCACCCTAAGAGAAAACAGATGAAGTAAAATAATAGCAAAAAAACAAAAAAAAAATACATAGCGTAAGTACAAACACATAGTTAGATATTTACTGGTATCTAACAGTTGAGGCACTGATTTAGACCAACGGTTGATAAGACTGCGCTTGGTATTAACTTGTAATCTTCCCATATCTACAAGCTATTAGAAGACGTCCAAGTAAAACCAGATATCTTCATTAGTTCGACCGTAAACTTCCATTATAAAGAGCTATCTACTCTAATTTACGGCAGGCTGAGTCTACATAACCCAACCCTCCACTAATCCGTACTTATTAAGGATAATGGTGAACCAATGAAGAACTTTTCGTCTTTTATCTAAGGCCGTAAAATAGCATACTCGTATCTTCGATTGCCGGTAGCATTACGTGTCGAAAATGCTATTTAATAAGGGTTTTATTACTTTTATACTGCCAGAATAATAATTTAAATGGATTTATTAAAAAATATAATGCAAGGAAACGTGAAATTTAAATGCTTGTTGAATTTTATCCGAGTAAAATTCTGTTGAACCGATTTTCAGTTGATTAAAAATAAGTTATTTGACTTATTAGTAAGAGCTAACGCTCACTAACGCGGTTGCTCTACGCAGGTTTGTTTATGGAAAACAAAAAGGTCCTCACGACTCAAATGACGGTGTAGCTCCATACCACTCCAGTAGTTGCGGCATGCAGCTACATGACTTTCCTCAAGTCAGGTTAAGAAGTCTAATTCTTACAACGGTATACATCCTCTTTTAGCTATCTTAGTACCTAAGTAAAACTACCCCAATATTCTGAGGATGTCGAAATGGGGTCAAAAGTACATCAAAATATGATATTTGGCCCATACCCACATTTTGCAGAAATTGGTATTCCATACGTGACAGCTTACAAGTCCATCGCCACTACTAGACTGATTTCAAACGTGACGTTTGATATCAGTGAAATATCAAAAACAATGATCGCAATTTACTATGAATTCATTACTGCATGACGCTCAGTTAGCCTGTCCGTCGGTTTGTTGATTGCTTTGGATCATTTCAGAGCTGGCTATTTTTAGCCCCATTTCTAGGTTGAGCTTCCCTTAGATATGCAGTCCGCACTCACCCCAGGGACCCAGACTGTTCATAATAGCAAAGCAGTGTAGTCTGAGAGCTTGTCACTTATCGTTTGCACACGTAATGGAATATTCATAATGACTACACCCAGTAGTAATGCTGCTGTTGTGTTGAGGGCTTCTATAAACTACAGATAAACATCACTTGCATCTGTTCAAGATTTGGACCAGTTGAACTATCTGATCGTTTGTTGGCTTTACTGAACCGAACTGTTTAAGTATGTTTGGGTATGTTTTTTTTTATACAACATACTGAATACATCATCTGTGAAAGTTTCAACTTTAACTATCATGGTTCATGAGATACAGCCTGGTGGCAGTCGGACAGACAGACAATAGGGTCCCGTTTTAACCTTTGGGTACGGAACCCTAAAAACATGAAAAAGAAGAAGAAGAATCGAGTATAGTGTGTTTGGTATACTTTAGTCATTGTCAATTAAACTTTTCATTCGTTTTGTGGTTTTGCACAACGTTTATGAGACCAAGGGTTAGTATTTATTATTGTTTACGTTATGTGAAGCCCGCGGGAACAATTTCGTTGAGTTATTGCTGGTCACCCTTGGCCGGCGGGAGCAGGTGGAACTGCGGAAGGTCTCCATTTATCGGTAATTTTATTTGTTTTGCTGTTGTAAATTTTATTGTTTTACATTTTATATGTGGGTTATGCACATGTATTACGAGTATGAAGAAAAACTTTAGCTTGATTTTCTTTAAGTTCGATGAACTTTTTGCGTTGGTTAAAAATAAATATTTGTGGACATTTTTTTTTACACAACATCATCTAGCCCTCAACTAAGCATAGTTTGGGAACTAGATGACTGATACAATACTTATATAGGTACCTCTTTTTTTGTAGATACCTACATACCATACTAAGAATACCATATAACACCCAGACATAGAACAAACATAAATATGTAATGATGAATATGTAAACGTTAAAATATAAGCTACCTACTAGCCACCATAGCTAGTAGGTAGCTACAGAATATGTTACTAACTAAAAGCCGTCGTGATTCCAGCTGACACACTTCTACCCTGAAAATGTAACTAAGACCAGCTATTTAGATCTTTTGGTCAGCCCAGTTACTCACGACAAAGAAAGTAGATATTTTTACAGACGAAACGCGCGCGAATTCGTTCATATGAAGTTATTTTCATACAAACATCAAATTCGTTTGAATTTGTTTGTTAATTCTTTTGAGATAATAAATTTCTTTAAACCGAAATTCTGCTATACCCGTCGAGAGGATGAATTTCGGAATTATACCTTTCTAGGCACCAAGACGAACAATTATGCGTCTACCGGTAAGTCAACTTAACTGGTAATACCTATCTAAAACATCAGCATTTGCAAAAGTCAGCATCAGCATCGACGCAATAATAAAGAAAAGGTATTTCCCTGACTAATGCCAAGTTTCTCCTGACAAAGGAAAATAGGATCCTTTACGATCGTAAGGATTTGGGTCAATCAATTCGTTTTTATTTTTTTGCGAAAATGGACCGACCCCGAAGATAGGAGCATCAAATAAGCTTTATATTGCTAAGAAAAAGTTGTCATCAAAATAGCGGTGAATAGGATTACCGACCTTGACTTCAAATAAAGTAATAGCAGATCGGCGGTGCTTTTTTATAACACTTGCTGATCAAACAGAAAAGTTCTACTCGAGAAGCTTTTGTTTTGACAACACGCCGAATTCCAAGCACATGAGGTTTAACATTAGTATGCCTCAGGTTGATAGACGCAGAGCAGTGCATCGTAGAGCACGTTCCTAAAACATGTGGCCTGCGAGGTAATGCTTTGTTATAAGGTGATGGTAACCTCTTAACATCAGGTGGGCCACCTGCTTCTTCCATCAGCAAAAAAACACCACAACTTGTGACACGTTCAGAATGACTGGTAGACAATGTTATTAACTTTAAGTCCTCTTAGCATTTCATGGTTCTGTGCGAAAGTTTCAAATAAATAAATACCTAAACAGCCTTTGCATCATTCCCTACGATTCACAGCCATGCGTCCATCAAAGTGAGAAATAATAATAATAATAATACTGGACAATCCACACAGCATCATCTAGCCCCAAGCTAAGCAGAGCTTGTGTTATGGGTACTAGATGACTGATATACATAATACATTGCATACATAGATATTTTTGATTATACATAGAAAACACCCAGAAGACCCGGAATAAATATTTGCAGATCGTACAAACATTTATCCCAAGGCGGGAATCGAACCCGCAACCTCCTGCGTCGCAGGCGGACATTCGCCCGCCGCGCCACATCGGTCGTCAAGGTAAAAAAATATAGGTATCAAGGTAAGGTATTCTACCTCATGTGCCTGTGATTTCACCGTCACCCACCCTTTAAACCGGGACACAAGAACGCATACTTGGCAGCAGTAGGTATGATGGTCGACCCGTACTTCTCCGGACGAGCCCTTCATAAAGTGCGTTACTAATAAAGGTGTTATAACTAAAGTACGGTTACCGCTATTTAGAAGACCCGGAGCTAGTAAACTTAGTAGGATAGTCAGGTTGAACGCAGGATTTAAGACAAGTGTTTTAGTACTCTCAGCTAAAAAGAGCTCGGTTCTTTTTAGTTCGTGTACACTTACAAAAAGAAACGTTTTACTACTTATTTTTATATGAGTTTTCACAAAACTAAATAATACCATGTTGTGTAAAACATACCTCTTTGGGTAAAAACAACGCCCATAGGTAGATAATAAATACCTCGTGTCAAGCACAACATACCACTCACACGTTTCAAGAAGTATGACTGTAGTTATGGCCCTGCTAACTACTTTAAAATGTTACTTAAAAACTAGCTTTACCCGCGGTTTCGGCCGAGTCAACCTTGATTTGCTGTTGGACTAAGACGGCCCTACTAGGTGACCTACAATAAGTATGTCCAATACTTTACGGCCCAAATCACCCCTGGCACTCAAACTATCAATTATACTGTCGCAAAAACATTGAGAGTTCATAAAGCGTTGTGTTTATGCCTGAGTAAGATGCCTTGCATGAAGTCAGTCCAAGATTTGGCTGCAAATATCGTGTTGCTTTCTTTGGGCTAACAAACATGACATTCTAAATCGGCGGCAGCTCTTTGTATAACTGAATGCATTCCAAAATTCTTTAAGTCTACTGTTGGCCGTGGCAGACCATTCTTTGCTATAGGTGATGGTAACCATTTAACATCAGGTGGGTCATCTGCATGATCCATTAGCTATTCGCTTAAAAAAAATCTATATAATAGATCATCGGAGGCCGCCCGCATTTTTCGTATGCGTTTACAGAAAATCTATCTAGAAAGCTATCGCTAACATGCATAACATTTCATCAATACCGGCTTTACTGTGAAATCATTACATACAGTCACACTTTCGCATATCTCATAACCAGATATATGTAGAATCCCTACATCTACATCGTAAACATCCTTTTTAATATGGCATAACATCTTAAGCACTTCCTAAAGCATGTCATATAAACAAAGGTGATGTTTATAGAAGGTGTTATTACCCCCGACGTTTGTGAGGATTATTACAAGTCTAGCAATAAAAGGGGGGGATTTAACGACACCTGCTAAATATTAAAGGGGAAAAGAGTGCGCGGCGAGAATAAACCTGACTGTTATGTTTGCCGCTGAACGTGACCGGCTCGTTATGAATTTCTTACTGTCTAGCATATTACGGTATTAGTACCGTAAGAAAACCTCGTGGATGCAAATTAAGGGAGCAAGTCTGCTGCTGCTAATAGTAGCGGAGTCCACTGCTATATTGCCATTCTCACGATGTTTTCCTTCGTCGTTAAGAGCACTATTGCGCACAGTTATTAAAAAAAACATAACTTTTTTAGAGCACGATCGGATCTGAGCCCGCAACCTGAAGATCAGAAGATAAGTGCCTACAGCCAAACATTTACATCATCTCATTCTTCTACCTTTACGTGTACCCCTGTTAGGGAACACTACAGAGTACACGTTAGGGTAAAGCTAATATAATGCTGACCGATTGCGTCTGCGGTGGCATGGCAAGCTCTGAGATGGCTAGATCAACTTGACACATACAAATGTATATATACACTGCAAGATGTCATGCAGTGTAGTAGTAGAGCTCTTAGTGAAGGGCTCTTCCGGGGAAGTACTACCACCATGCCTATTTCTGCCGCCAAACAGCTTGCTGTATTTCGGTTTGAAGGGTGTGGAAACTGGTGAAATTACAGGCACATGAGATCTAACACCTCAAGTGGACGCAGAACAGAATATTATAGGGTACGTTCTTAATGATCGTGACCTGCAAGGTTATGCTTTGTTATATTTGATATAACTACTTAACCAGTTGTGTTATTTGCGTGTTCCATCATCAATTAGATAAAAACAAAAAAAACTACGTTTATCCTGTGTACGTACGAGGTCACGAACTCTCAGTATACGCTCAAAATACTCATCTTAGCTCAAACTCAGTTTAAAATTCTTGTTTCATTCAACATACTACTTTGTGTCGTAAAGTTTCAATCTCATTTCGTTGCGCGACGGCGGCATTTCGTCTTCATTCTCAGCAAAGTATTTTTCATAATGATAAAATAAGACACACCTGCTTTACTCCATATTAAAATATAATCTTCCAAGATGCTGCATCTCATAACACCAGACGAATAAAGAAGAATTTAATCTGTTAACTTTGGGTGACCATTTTTTATTTTTTATTGTAGACATTCCTCTTAAAATTTTTAGTGTGGTAATTTATTAAATTTTTGAAACTGAAGTCATTTGTTTGCCAAAATAAAGTATAGATTCCTTTTTATTAATATGCCTTCTTAAAAAATGTTTATAAAAAACACCTATAAAAAACACGTATTTATCTCAATTTCTAAAGATTAACAGCCAATTTTTTTATGCACAAAAGTAGTGAACTAAAACGTAAAACTTTTAAAATTATGCACAACGTTTTTCAAATTCTATTTAGCTCTAATTATCTTTGACTGACGTTTCTACAGTTCTGTGTAGTACATTTTCATCAATAATTTAAAATTCGCTTCGTTTACGATCTCCCCGTGAACTCAACTATTACTTATCCTATCAGCTGACTTTTACCTGCCGTTTAAAATAAGTGGGTTCATAAAACGAAATAACCACTCACCTGCTTCAGAAATTCTGAACTCATGGCCACTCTATTCCTAATACGTGCGCTTTCCATAGCGCTATAAAGTGGAAATTACCTTCCTAGTTGAATTCATCGCCAACGACTGGAGCGCCATCTATGCAGAGCTTAAGTTAGGGGAATATGGGTTTGGAATACTATATTTTCTATAAAATTGTTTAAATAAAATAAAAGTATATATTATTAGTCCAGAATTTTATTTGAAAATGAATTAAAATCCCACTTAGTGTATAATCATACTCGTTTATGCCACATCACATTTCCTTAGATACGTCCAATAAAATTCTTAATTATTAATAGCAATGGAAATTACAATGGAATAACAAAACGTAACTTATCATATTGGGTACATAATCCCTAAAAAAATATTTGGTCTCAACATTATCAGCCCCCATTTTAAATCCTTAATACAGCCTTGTTGCTACGCTAATACCCACGTAGTTTCCCTGAAAATGTCGACCATATCAAACCATGAACCGAGCAAAGTCATGACAGAACCAGAGCTTTATAAAAATACGAATACGAAGCACTTCTCTTTACGACTTTTTAAAGAACACAAGACTCCGTAAATGCTAATGAGATTTTTAAATCTCAAATACTCTCTGACCATCAAATTATAAGGTTTTTTCTTGATGACGAGTAGGAAAAAAACTATCTTAAACTTTTTATGGTAGGTCACGTGCCCTATACGTGGCATAACCACATATAGGGCACGTGACTAGCGAGACATTGGCTTGTTATATGGTAACCGCTTATCATCAGGTAAACCATCTGGCTGCTCAGCAAGAACTATAAAAAACCTTTTAGAATTTTGTAATAAAATGCGACTATGATCCTACCAAAAGCTCCGAGAAATGTACAAAATAAACACAAACAAAATGTACAAATTTTCAGGAATTTCAGGTATATTTGCTGCTTATCTCAAGACTACACGTGTTAAATACATCGTAAGTGCTGTGTGTGCTAAATAACGGACCAAGTGCATATGAGAATACCATGCTGCACTACACAACACAGTATCAACCTCTTAATTTTCCCGAAACACGTAATAAGTACTGTCAGCAACAAAATTGTTAGCAACAAAATAAATTAAAAATAATAATAATAATAAAACTATACTTCATACTAATAATAATAATAATGCTGGACAATACACACAGCATCATCTAGCCCCAAGCTAAGCAGAGCTTGTGTTATGGGTACTAGATGACTGATATACTTAATACAATATTATGTTACATACATAAATATTTTTTATTATACATAGAAAATACCCAGAACACCCGGAATAAATACTTGCAGATCGTACAAACATTTATCCCAAGGCGGGAATCGAACCCGCAACCTCTGCGTCGCAGGCAGACATTCGCCCGCCGCGCCACATCGGTCGTCATCATCAATAATAAATCTTTATTAAAAATTCAAGCAACATATTATAGTTTATTATAAATCCACCTATAAATAAATATAAATCAAAAGGCATTTATTATAAAAAAAATATAGCCCAATTCCAATATACCCAAATAGTGTACACAATTTCTGGCCTGGTATTAACAAACTCGACGTAACGTCGAAGTTGTTACACAGTGTATTGATTTTTGCATTGATTGAGTTTCAAATTAGATCGAAAGAGACAAAACATGGTATAACTATTTCGAGGTTACGCTAAGTTCATTAATAGGAGGGTAAAATAATAATAAGATGATGGCGCGTCTTGGGAGAGACCTATGTCCAGCAGTGGTCTAATGTAGGTTGATGACGATGATGATGGTGATGAAGAAGATGATAAACAATATAATTATTTATATAAAAGGCCTAGTTGACAAACATCATAATTTTTCCTACCGTCACTAAAAATGTTATAGGCTATTTCAGCACCATTCCGAGCATTTGATAAATGTGCTCATATGTCATAAGAAAATTGTGGTTTTGATGAAATTACTCGTATTATTTGGGTGCGTCATCGCTCCAGGGTGCCACAATAATGCCAACAATATGTCATAGTGCACATAAGTTACAATAGTTATGTCATTTTTAAACAAGTTAATTACAGTGAATTTATGTTTTGTTTGTTCTCACTTTTGTTGTTCTTCCCCGGACGAGCCCTTCACTAAAATCACATCTATCTACAGATAGAATGAATTACAATCTAGGGAATAGGTACAGATATGCTTTTTTTTTCCTATACAGAAAATGACATTTTATTACAAACCGTTCTGCTTTAGAATGCTGTGACACCCACGATGTTACCAACCATACCTTGCTTATTTACTAGCCTATTTGTAGGGTCAAAGTCATTTATTTATTAAATCTTTTTTGAAATCTGGCTTTACAATGTTTCCGTAGTTCTTTGTACCAATAAACAACAATAACTTTCAATACAATAGGCAGAGCTTTCCATAAATACCACATCTTTTTAATATCGGAAACGAATAAAAGTTAATAGGGGAACCATATAGAATTATATCAATATAGATAAATTTTGAACAATTTTAATGAAAAAGCGCATTAAGTAAATACTTTTTTTATTATTCTTCGCTTACTTGTTTCACGACTTTATTCCCCAGACACGGAATATATCTCCTCAGATCTCTTAGAACCAAGTAACCTGCTCGAAATTCTTTGAGAATGTCTAATGCGAGTAGTCAGAGGTGGGTAGGTACGTCCAAATATTACATTTGATACATACCTACATTTTGCAAGTTAGTATACAAGACAGGTTGTAAGCCCATCACCGTAACTAGAATACTAACTCACGATGTTTTCATCGTCACACACACCGTCCTATAAATACCATCAGGTGGGCCATCTGCTTGTTCCATCAACAAGTTGTATAAAAAAAAAAACCTATAAATTTTTCGATGTAAAATTCCATCGGTGCATAAATGTATCTGAACCCACGACCTTAGGTTCAGAAGACGGGGTCACTCCCACTAGACCAGGGGTGCTCAAACGGTCGATCGCGATCGACCGGTCGATCGCGAAAGCTTTTCGAGTCGATCGCCAGCAATATACTCATTATACCTACCTAGTACCTACTCATGCCTAAAATAATAGGTACCTAACATTGAACGGTGCGCGGCGACGATCGACGATCACTGAGACAACGCCACCTATTAGCAGAGACAAGACTTATTTTGTGCCGCGTAATGTAAACAAAGTAAAATCACTTAGTATTACTTTACCACGAGCGATTTTGAGTCTAATTAGGCTCAGGAGAGAGTTCACATTAGGAAGTCTGTTTTTCTGTTTGAACTTTATCAATCAGTCCACCTGCGCACTGCACTATTTTTGTCTCTTTCTTTTTTCAATTCTGATTTACCTATCTATTTCATTCAATTACCTTGCGTAGATGAAGTTTGCGTTTAGAACGAAGTGTTTTTATTCTCTTTGTTTGCGTTGTTCTCAGTATTTTTGATATAAAATGAGTGCGTCGAAGAAAAGTAAAACATATCATTTTAATAATGATTGGGAGGAAGACTTCTTTTTTACCATGGTAAAAGATAAGAGTGTGTGCCTCGTTTGTCGAAGTTCAGTGGCTTTGCCGAAGCGCGGGAATTTAGAACGACATTTTAAAACGTTACATAAAAACTATGAAATTGATTTCCCGCAAAAGAGTGAATTGAGAAGACGAAAATTACAAGATCTGAAAAGTAGTTTGAAAGCAGAGCAATCCATGTTCAAAAGACCAGCCAAGCAATCAGCAGCTGCCACAATCGCGTCTTTTAAAATTTCTTACATATTGGCAAAGCACAAGAAACCCTTCGAAGATGGAGTGATGGTGAAAGAAGCATTTGTTGAAGCAGCTGAAGTATTATTTGATGACTTTAAAAATAAAACAGAGATACTGTCCGCTATCAAAGAGGTCCAGTTATCACGTCCAACTGTAACGAGACGTGTAGAGATCATAAGCAGGGATTTGGAAACCAAACTGAAAAATGATATCGCGGATTGTAAATACTTTTCCTTGCAGTTTGACGAGTCCACTGATGTGACAGATACTGCTCAGTTGTGTGTTTTCATTCGGCTGGTGTTTTCTGATATGTCGGCTAAAGAAGAATTGTTAACCATGCTTGCCTTAAAAGAAAGTACTCGTGGAGAAGATATTTACACAGCTTTTATGAGTTATGTAAATGAAACTGAACTGCCGATTTACAAACTCTTGTGCATCACAACAGATGGAGCACCATCCATGACTGGCAATAAAAATGGGTTTGTTGCGTTGTGTCGAGCTAATGATGACTTTCCATCGTTTTTCGCATTTCATTGCATCATACATCAGCAAGTGCTATGTTCCAAAATACTGAACATGAAGGACGTCATGAGCATTGCTACAAAGATAGTGAATTCCATACGTGCCCGAAGCTTACAACGTCGTCTCTTCAAAGCGCAATTGGAAGCTAGCGAGGCTGCTGATCACACTGATTTACTTCTATACACGGACGTGAGGTGGCTGAGTCGCGGAAAGTTTTTAGAAAGGTTTCTTGAATTGCTGCCTGAAATAATTACCTTTCTAGACGAAACAGGTGACGACACCGAGAAACTTAAGAACGAAAAATGGCTCTGTGATTTAGCCTTCTTAACAGATGTGACAAGTCATTTAAATGTCATAAACTTAGAGCTGCAAGGTAAAAATAAAAATATTACCGACATGATTAGCGCAATAAGCGGGTTTAAAAACAAATTGAAACTTTTAATTAGTCAATTTGAAAGAAATGACTTGAAAAATTTTCCTGCATTGAAAGCAAGGGCAAGCACTCACACAAGTAGTGATATTTATGTGACAGAGCTAAGAAACATTCTTGGTGAGTTTGAGAGACGTTTCTCTGACTTTCACAAACTGAAAAATATCGTCACTTTCATGAGTTATCCGTTTTCTTGTGAAGACGTCGAAACATCTGCTACTGAAATATCAAACACTTTTAACATGGAAATAACATCTATTGAGAATGAGGTATTGCAGATGATTTCTGACATATATCTTAAATCCAGAGCAACTGATGCCAACTTCTGGTCCTTGATATCTGAAGAAAAATACCCATGTTTGAAAGAAGTAGCTCTTCAGTTAACAGGATTGTTTGCATCGACTTATTTGTGCGAGGCCGCATTTTCAGAAATGAAAATTATCAAATCCAAATATCGTAATCGACTCACTGACGAACACCTGACATCATGCTTGCGGTTGGGGCTCAGTAACTACGTACCATCCTATGAAAAGTACGCGGATAATATGCAGTGCCATGAATCATCATCAAGACAGAATTTGTAGTTCGTAAGTTACGTTAAGATTCCTTCATTTTGTACATGTTCAATTTTAAAGTACAGTAAAACGATATTTCGAAAATAAAATTTGTTCCTACCTACATAGTAGCTTAGTCGATCTCTTGCTTTCAAAATATTTTTTGGTAGATCGCCGACACTATAAGTCTGAGCACCCCTGCACTAGACCACCAACGCTCTAATTTAATAATAAAGGTACAACTAGAAGATGGGCGATAAATGAACACCAAGGCAAGTAGTAGTGGAGGTCTTAATGAAAGGTTCGTCCGGGGAAGTACTACCACCATGCCTCTTTCTGCTACAAGCAGCTTGCCGATTGGGTGCCGGTAAAATTACAGGCACATGAGGCTTAATCGCCTGTGTGCGTCAGGTTGATGGACGCAGAGCAGTGCATCTTGGAGCGGGTTCCCAAAAAAACGTGACCTGTGAGACAATACTTTGTTATAGATGATGGTAACCCAGTTAAGATCGGTAGGGCCATCTGCTTGTACTATCAGCAAGTCAAATATAAAAAAAAACACCCTCTGAAATATTACAACATAAAACAAATTATTCAAGCCATTCATAACTACAATCAGTTCTTTCATTTACATATGGGTAGGACAGTTGCATCCGTCCAATTCCACAGTAACACATATAATTCAGTTATCCATGCACCATGCGGCGCATTCCAGATTGAACTACACGAATACAAAATAGTTAGTAAAGGTCCGGAAATGTACGAACGAGTAAACTCCCGCAGCGCAACTAAAAAATATATACCAATTCTATTGGTGGCATCTAAAACAGTTTGATTCAATTTAGAATTTATGGCTAGAGCAACAATTGAACTATTGGAGTAGTTTTCCATTCAACTAAGAAAAAATGCATCTCAAAGATGAAGATGCATGTAGAAAAAATGTTCGTTTTGTAGACAGACAGTGTAAGAACTCCATGATTTCAACAGTATTTAGTACTGTCAGAGACAATCTTCAGTAAACTGTGTGACGGTCTGGGTCAAAGACTAAGGCAAATCAGTAATAACCTAAAGCTAGGTGCCAAACCTAGGGAACAAACAAGAAATGTATGCCCTATAATGCCAAATTTTTATTTTCAAGCATTTTTTTTTACGTTTAGTTTTTACTAGAGCATTAAAATCTTTTCTTAGTTCTTGAATTTATTCCATTGTTGTAATGTGATTCGGTATTCTTGATTTTTATCCATCAAACTATAAATGCTACAGCGTAATTTATAGTTATTGTAAAGTCCGAATCACCCTATACTATAGGTATTGCAAAACAAACAAAATTACACGATAAAATCTCTAATAGCTGAATACAGGACAGTGCTGGTTGTTTACATGCGCAGCTTCAATGGGCATGTCGAATTAAAATTCAAATTGGAGACAAAAACGATAAAACTCAGACATTAAAATAGTACTAGCCGGTCGAACATGTCAGCGAGATGCGATGTGAACAGCGAACATAAAGTCATTTTGTTGTATATTTTACGACAGTGAAGCCTGGTCATGTCTATACGCAGACATACTTGGCTAGTGGTATACTTGGCTCGAAGCTTGTTGCAGCCTCTACACGGTAAATAGTTGTTTGATGTTTCACCGTCTGTAAGGCTCCGCCGATGGACTCTGCGAATTTCCCTCGAGTGCTATAAAAGTCGGACGACATTCTATCGGCTATCCGATGTAGGGTGGAGTCACGGATCACGATTGCGCGCGTCAAACACTCACAAATCCGACACAAATAACATCTATTGTTTACGAAGACTTTCACAACGCGCCTAGTTTACGAATCACCCGTTCTAATACCAATACCCAGGATTATTCGTTCCGTTTTCCCTTTCGCGTCAAGGGATCCTCGGAAACGGTCTCGTTTCGAAATATTCTCATTACTTGGGCGGAATCTTTTTACTTTACGGCATACCGCTCCCTTTTTCTTGCTCAGTCAAGTACAAACTTTTCCCTCTTCGAAGTGAATGACTAATAAGAAAAGCAAATGATAGCAATCTCCTCGCACCCGGGTTTCTTGTATTTAATTAAAATGAAAAAGCAAATTCTCGATCTTCCTTGTGGTATTGATGCTTGGGACGAATAGTCTATTTTTACGAGGTCTGTAAAAAACATACCCAATTCGTTGACAAGCTTACAAGCATGTCTGTTAGCAAGGACATGAAAAAGAATAAGCCAAAGGAAAGATAATCCTAAATCGGTTTTTAAAAATGTTACACGTTTATATTTTAACTTTTTTGGGTAATAAATATGTCGGTATCACACTACGCCAGAACACTCTACGACTGGCTAATAAATTCATAAGATTAATGATAGATACGAAATTTATTTACTTAAGTACATTTGCTATGAAACGTAATCTGTCTTGAAGTCTATTAATCTCGTGAGCACATTAAATTTTTATCTAGAGAAGTTAATGGTGCATTCGTGTTAACATGAACGATTGGTCAACGATCTAGCGTTGTGGCGGTATTACGACTTTCTCAAGTTCATTAGGCAAGGTTTGTTTGTACATACATCCAATAGGCTTACATTACATATAAAAACATACAGATAAAATACATGAATATACATAAAGATAAGTAACACGGTACAAATAAAAAGATAGTGTTATACGAATCTGATACAAAAATTAAAACAAAACGCTGTAATTATACCTATATTCTAAAGAAGTCAGTAGGTAGGTAAGTAAGTGATTTCTCTTTGATTGTGAACTATCTATTGCGACCACTATTTTTCGTCATCCTTATTGATTTAACAAGTAGACCATATGACGGTGAAACAAACCACCCCCTGTGCAAAGAAACACCATTAAACACCACGTGGGACTCCCTATAAACGAAATAATAATAGAATATAGAAGCGCAACTCGTTGCTTAGAAACTATCAGTAACGGCGAAATAAGTCAAGCGTTTACGGCGGCACACGAGACTGTTCTAGTCCTGACAGGAAGTGACAGACAGACGCAAATGTTTGTCCTCGGTGGGGATCGAACCCACGACCTACAGCACAGAGCTACTACTTACTAATTGAGCTGTGCTGCCAGTCCTAGAAAAACTATCAAATAATATAATAAAACTCGAATAAAAAACTTATATTTCTCTGATGTACCTATGCACTCTGATTTATGAAGATAAAAAAACCAGCCAAGTGTGAGTCGGACTCGCGCACGAATGGTTCCGTACCACTATCTATAAACAAAACGGCAAAAAAATCACGTTTGTTGTAAAAGAGCCCCCTTAAATATTTATTTTACTCTCTTTTTTGGTATTTGTTGTTATAGAAATACATCATGTGTGAAAATTTCAACTCTCTAACTATCACGGTTCATGAGATGCAGCCTGGTGACAGGCGGACAGACAGACAGCGGAGTCTTAGAAATAGGGTCCCGTTTTACCCTTTGGGTACGGAACCCAATAAAACGCTATAGCTTCAGCTGCAACAAATTTAGTTTCACTTCTATAAAGGTACCTAAGTTTTTAGTACCCCAAACCCCAAAGGCCACCCCCTGGGACCACGTAATGCGTGGTTCCGCCACTGCACATTTTTACTTTTACCACTAATTGGTGCATTTCGGGGGTGAACCGAGACCCCAGAGTCCCTGGAGAGCTCCAACGACTTTTCAATGTCAATTTATTTGTATGAAATGAATACGTAACTTTATCTGGATTTATTGGTAAGCATTTTGATGCACAGCTTTACCATTAAATTAAAATCGTGTTTTCGAAAGTTTTAAACTATTGGTGCCACTCTCCTGAGTTTTTTCGTTTTCCGGATACCGGATTTCGGTTTGCAAGCTCGAATCCGGTATCTGGAAAACGAAAAGACTCAAATCTGCCTACTGACCATAAATTTGTGTTTCTTATTAAGTAAAGTTTTTATATCTCCAAAAACCAATTTCTTTTACATAAAAAAATAAACCTCAATCAAAAAAGTTGAATATTTAATCCCCAAGCACGGTAGATATCCCCCCTCCTAGTACCAAATACCTACTCTAGATTCTTTGAGGATGTCTAAGGGGGGCAGTCAGAGGTATGTCCAAATATCTTTTAGTACCTCTTTTTTTTTAGTTTTTCACTCGTTTCCTGTAAATTTATCAGGATAATCGATCGGGTTACGATGCATATTTATTCTGAGTTTAATTCAAATCAGTCCAAATCTCTAAACTATTCTTCGCATTTAAATAAGTGAAATTACAGGCACATGAGGCTTAATACCTGTATGCCTCAGGTTGGTCGACGCAGAGTAGTGCATCATAGTTTAGGGCACGTAGCTTATGTGCGTGGCCTACGAGGCAATGCTTTGTTATAGGTGATCGTATAGATTGTGATGTTATAGGTGATGATATAGGTGACCACTTAATCACTTAACATCAGATGGGTCATATTATACTTTAAATAAATATAAAAAAAAAAAAGTAAGATTAGGTTGACAGAACATAGTTAAGTGCAGGCGATTGTACCTACAGTCAAGAAAAAAACAACTTCCAAAGTAATATAAAGAATTTTTTCAAGGAAAAAGTACCTAACCCGCTGATCCAATTAAAAACAATAGCTTCGAGTAACCCACGTAAACCCATTATTTACAGCCAACTCATTATATAAATCCGTGTAAGCTTCATAATGCTGACGTGTAAATGTAAACAAAGGCACAGAATAAACAACAATAACTATGGCAGTGAGTTGCTAATTTGCGGTGAGGTCACGGGGTGCGGTCCATCCTGAGTGATGACTGTGATGAGTATAGCTTTGTTTAACTAAACTATTTTTTATTTTTCAATACCAAAGACGTAGCCAAGAATTTTTATTCGACGAACAAGCAAATTGTCCGCCTGATCTTATGTTTTTACCATCACCTATAAGAAAACACTGTAGTAGCCTAGCTCTTTGTGAAAGGGCTCGTCCGGGAAAGTGGCTAGGTATTTCTTTCGGTTTGTAATGTAATGAAATTCCACTGGCTCCATCACCCTTGGTGCCAGTCGACTTAGGTACGTCGATAAAACATGGTTTAGCCTGAACCGATCCTTATCTACTCTTGCGTTTCGATTTAAGCTTACCTATTTATATGCTATTTCAGAATACGGGTCTTTTTTAGTACAGTCGTCTTTTTGCGAAAAAATTCGTCGGTGGGACTACTTAGGTACCCAATTTCAGCCGTCAAGCAGGTTTTCCTCGCGTTGTTATGTAGTTTTGGTATCACATAAAGCACGCATTTGGCAGACGTCGCAAATAGTTTGTTATAAGCAAAGTATCCGTTAGCATTCCCATCAACATATTTCGCAAACGATCAATGAGAAGATTTATTTAAATTAGGCTAACTATTTACAATGATGTGGGTAAACGTAAAATACACAAGCGTCCTATACTTCAGTAGCTAGAGAGATAGTAGATACAGAAGACAGTTGTTCTGTCACGCGTAATCCACTCAAAAGTAGTAAACCACGTTTTGGATCCAACTGTTCTTGCCATTTTGAAGCTGCACAGATACCCAAGATCTCTCAAGTGCCAATATGATAAACTAGGGTGTTTTTATCGCCATCCAGAGCTGGTGATGGCTCAGAGGGTAGATAAGGGCCTGCTATATTATTGCTAGGGTGCGTGAAACTTTGCAGATAACTCCGAACAGTGGACAGTATCAAGGGATAGGCTTTACATTTATATCACCTTGTAGATGTTGAAACTTCGTTACTTTTGGGATTCTTGTATAGTTAGTTTGTAGATTTCGTTTACAGTTTAGTTTGGTTTAGTTTGTTTACGATACCAAACTATCTTTTATGATAAATAATTATAAAAATATAATATAATAATAAATAATATACATTATGATTTAATTATAATTTAATATTGAGCTCTGTAATCAATTTTCAAATCTTAGAATTAATGAGACTGAAGACGTAAATGAACAATACCAAGCCATTGTGAAAGGTATAGGAAATAGCAGCAAACTTATAAGGAGTTCCAAAAAAACTAAAGCTAAATTGTCAACGAGAACTAAACTTCTCATTACTAAAAGAGCAAATTTTGAAATTTACACGAAAGAGTTTAAAAATACCGACAAAGACGTAAAACGTAGCATCAGACAAGACATTAGGGAATTCAATCTTCATTTGATAAAAACAGCCATAGAAAATCACACTTCTCTTAGAACTGCCAAACAGGGAATAACAAAAGGAAAATTATGGATAAATGGTCTGCAAGATAAATATGGTAAAAAGCAAAATAGACGTGATAAGGTATTAGATATATGTACAGACTTTTACAGAACCTTATATTCGGACTCATCTAAAAATCACCATGAAGTTGCGTATAGCCGCCCCGATACAATACCATTATTTACGGGCAAAGAAGTTAACGAGGTCATAAAATCAATGCGATACGAAAAAAGCCCGGGTGAAGATGGGATAACAACTGAGGCACTTAAAGTAGGTTCTCCGGTCTTACTTCCTCACATAACAAATTTATTTAACTCCATTTTGCAAACAGGTAAGATTCCAACACACATGTGCCACGCAAACATTGTTCTTCTTCACAAAAAGGGGGACAAATCATCTATAGGCAACTACAGACCGATCAGCCTAGTGTCACATGTGTACAAAGCATTCATTAAAGCCATACAGAATCGCATCAAAGCAAAGCTTGACCAGCATCAACCACCCGAACAAGCTGGGTTCAGACCCTGTTTTTCCACCACAGATCACCTGCACACCCTAAATCAAGTCATAGAAAAGTATTCTGAATTTCACAAACCTCTTTACATAGCCTTTGTAGATTATACGAAAGCGTTCGATAGTTTGAAGCATTCCGCTATATTTCAAGCACTAGAAAACCAACAAATAGACAGAACCTACATAGATCTAATAAAAATAGTATACAACAACAGCACGGCAAATATAAAACTACACACTAACGGCCCATCATTTACAATTGAAAGAGGGGTAAAGCAGGGTGATCCACTTTCTCCCATACTATTTACAAGCGCTCTAGAAGAAGTTTTCAAAACTTTGGCAGACTCGTGGGGTACGAAGGGCATTGTCATCGAAAGTAAGCGCCTAACAAATTTGCGCTTTGCGGATGACATAGTACTTTTTGCCCCAACAGCACAAGAACTTCAGCATATGCTCCAAGATCTGAGCACAGCGAGTCTTAAGGTTGGCCTCCAAATAAACCGGTCGAAGACTCAAGTCATGACCAATAGCACGAAACGTAGGGTCGAGGTAGATGGGCAGGTTATTCAGTACGTCGATGAGTACATTTATTTGGGCCAGTTAGCAAGCTTCGAAAACAGGCAGGACAAGGAAATCGGTCGCCGTATCGAGAACGCCTGGAAGAGCTACTGGTCCATGAAAGAGCATATGAAAGGCGACCTGCCGCTGTCACTTAAGCGCCAACTCATCGACATGTGTATCCTGCCCGTCCTAACCTACGGTGCTCAGACTTGGTCACTGACAGAGTCGCAAAAATCCAAGCTTAAGATTTGCCAGAGGGCAATGGAACGTAGTATTCTCGGCCTCAAACGCATCGACCGGGTGCGGAATACAATGCTGCGTTCAATGACTGGCATTGCTGACGTAGGGAGCAAAACAGCAAGGCTCAAGTGGGATTGGGCTGGCCACGTTAGTCGCATGAAACCCGAAAAGTGGGCGAAAATAGTCACTCCTTGGACGCCTGAGGATGGGAAGCGACGACCGGGCCGGCCGAGAAGACGTTGGCGGGACGATCTCGACACCCACAAAAAAGATTGGTGGGAGACCGCCAAAGACCGGGACCAGTGGAGGATTTTGGGGGAGACCTTTGCCCAGCAGTGGGACACAATAGGTTAAACAAAAAAAAAAAAAAAAAAAAAAAATGATAAATAATTTATTGACCGAGCGAGCGAAGCGTCTGTTTCGAGATTGGCTAAAAAATGCTTTTGTCCGTCTGTCTGTCTATTCTCACCTATATACAGGACGCATTTTTCAACTGGTTTTGACGAA
This sequence comes from Electrophaes corylata, assembly GCA_947095575.1. NCBI lineage: Eukaryota > Metazoa > Arthropoda > Insecta > Lepidoptera > Geometridae > Electrophaes > Electrophaes corylata. Next base: position 5,278,069 of record OX352706.1, on the reverse strand, counting down.
AATTGGCACACTAGATTCTTGATTCATTTAGTTCTTGGTTTTTGTATTTAGTTTGATGTTTAGTCGATTTCGAGATTCTATTAGGGGTAAAATAGGAAAGTTTGATAAAGCGTTATTTATGGACAGATTTCAATTTTGAGAAAAAGGAAAATGTCGGTTATTCCATACTTATAAGGGGTTGCGAGGTCTACTGTTCTTACAGAATCACTAGTACATATAATTACGAAATCATTCGGTAGCAAATTCGATGATCAGCTACTAGAACTTGATTTTCGATACCTACCGTTTCACACTCATTTACAACCGCCAAGGTACAATCACGAACGTAGCTGTTACCACTTCAATAATACGAAAAACCAGACGGATACGTTATGTAGAAAAGCTATTAATATTTAACTACCTACGTGTGTATTTCAGCACGGGTAACTCAAAATTACAATTTTTCGGATCGCGTGTCGCGACGACTGGCGAACACGCAAAGTTTTATGTCGTGTTTGAAGCATTATACCGATACTTTGCGTGTCATTCTATTGTAATACGATTTTAACAAAGCCGTTGGTAATGCTCGCACAATAGTCGGTTTTAACTGAAATGTGAACTGGAACGAAACCTCTAATCCTAATGGATATTAAGAGGTTTTATGTTGCTATGCCGTTTATGCAAATCTATTTTTTGTAGGAAACCATTCATATAGGTACTTACATACTTACACCACCACAACATGGTACGCTATCAGGTTAAAAAAGTATTTATCACAAGTTATTTATTAATAAGTGAAAGACCATTAATAAAAATCGGCGCTGTACACAATACAGATTATTATTGCGTCTGCCGGCAACTTTGCAATATTGACCCGTATTGCCTCTCCCACTTTTGGGATGCTTGAGTATTACAGATAATATTGCTTGAGTAAGGAATATGTGCAATTTTTTTCTACTAGGCATATATTTCTTAGGTATGCATGTACATAATATTGGCATATTTGATGTACCAGATACCTACATAAGTAAAGTCTTAGGTAATGAGTTACTTTTTCTTAATTTTTTCTTTTTTACACACTATGATCTTTCCATATTGGTACGAACAATAGAATCAACCTTGTGTTTTTTTCTGATTAAACGTTATAATGTTACCTTGATGATAAGCAGATCGTCCAATCTCGATGGGTCAATGACCCTGGCGGCACCTAAATTAGCTTATCTTAGAACCATGGAAGGTCCTAAGAGTAAAAGTAAAGGCTAATTCGGGTTGCAAATGATAATGATGGTGAAAAAGCACTAAAGGTATGATTATCTGCTTACGAGCGACATTTTAATGAATCAAACAAAGTACTTTTGACATTTACAGCGGTTCTGACACCGTTTTGCTGATTAATGCGTTTGGTATTTTGTTTGTGACTGTACGGGTTATTGATTCAGTCGCCGACAGTATTTATTGAACTCGTTAAAGTGAAACAGTGGCCCGGTCATATAATTACGTTATAATTTACTATGGCTCCAAGCTTGTCGCAAATAAGTTGCTTGACGAAAGTAAAATTGTATTTTTCACGTGAATATACCACGCGATGTTGTAAATACGCAAATTTATTGGTGCTACATATAATTGGGTTGTATAATATATTTTATTAGTAATATTTACGATGGCCGTAATAAAGTGGTGCTGTTTAAAATAATTAATACATCCACTTTTAGTAAAGTATAACAGATTTTATTGAATATGTAAGTACAATTATAATCTTGGTGTGATATCATTTTGAAAGTAACGAATTGTATACATTCTAGTGCATATACCTACACATCACCTGCATTCTACAATACATTGTAGTTAGTAGGTAATTTATAAATAGGTACCCTATTTATAAATATTTTTTTTATTGTTGCCTTTTCTTTCTTGCTTCTTTCTTTGACGTATTCCTGTTTTGCACCACAGTTTCTATTAAGTATGTGCAATTTTGCAACATTATTCACTGGTAAGATGATTACACTTTACCTATGGTTTACAAAACTACGTCATTACCTTTTTAAATATCTGGTTAATAAACTAATGATAAAAAAACCGGCCACGTGCGAGTCAGACTCGCCCACAAAGGGCGACCAAATTGGTCCACTAGTTAGAGCGTGAAAGAGTAACAAACATCCATCCATCCATCCATACACATACTTTCGCGTTTATAATATTAGTAGGATTATTTTATTAAATTTTAATTTCTGATTGGCCAGGATCAGTTGAGCTACCTTTAGATCGTTTGCAACGGTCTGCAGTTAGCTCAACTGTTTCATAATTATGTATTTTGTACATACCAATTATAAATACTTGTATTCGGTATAATTTTCTTTGTAAATAGATGTCTTTAATTAAAAACTTCCGAAGATAACCGTAAACGAATCCAGTTTGTTTATTATAATGGGTTGCGGAAATAACTTTAGTGATGTTATATTGACATAGTAACAGATAAGCTCGATCGTGCATTACTATTCACCGATTGGCCCAAACAATGAGTGACGCCAGGAAGTGCAATTAACTATGTATACGTCGGGAAGAGGAAATATCAATTCGCCTGACAGGGGGATTGTTACGGACAAACAGACAGACTCAATTATGCCCATTTTATATGAGCACTGATACTTATGGATGAGGTCAGATTTGTTTATAGTATTAGTAGCACTAGTTTTGTAATGCTGTTATCTTTCAGTAAATAAATTTATTATAAATAATATTTATGAACATTTTTTCATAGCATTATCCACATCATTATGTTTGAATGTTTGTCTGGTCATCATGTACTTTGCTGGACGGTAAAGTACACGAAGACGTAAATATTTCGTTTCTTTTAATAAAAAAATATTATGAAAGAAATATTTAAAAACATACACAGTTTTGGCTAAAATAATGTACTTACCAGAAACTAATTTTAACTTTAGATGCGGGTTCCTGGTACCTAATCAGTTTCTTTCATTGTTACACGAGCTCGCTCTGAAAACTGAAAATGTATAAAATTGTATACGAAACTTTAATGAAGCTCGTCTATTCTAGAGTCCCAGTTAAATCCGCCATTTTATCCGGCCCAGGGTTGCCAAATTCAAGGCTTAGATTTTTTTTTTGCAGAGATGAGTTTTTTAAAGCGAGTTAATAAGTTTGAGATTTCGGCCACCCTCCGAAATAGTTTGAGACTGTATCTCGTTGGTGTCTCTCGCTTGTTATCAAGCTTGTTACTAGCTTTAGCTCGTGATACGCATGTTTTATCAAATTGGGTATAACAGAATGTTTTTGCTATTCGATACTTCAGAGTTTTTTTTTTTGACACGGCAACAAAGCCATCATCGCAGTCTTAATGACTACTCCTAAACGATAGATTTGTCCTATATCAGGAGTACATATTTCAAAATGTTGACAGATGCCTTATAAAAAAAAAGAAGTGAAATCTGAAGATAAGCGCTAAAATCATACCTACTATATTACAAATGTTGCCTTAATATTATTTACCATGATTTTTGAGTTTGATTGTTTCCCGATATTTTGGCACAGTTGCATGCGCCATAATCGCGGGTCGAACTGAAAAAAAATGTTGCCTTCTTTTGCATACTCCAAAAATACAAACTGAAAATTTTCATACAGTAAAGTATTTGCACGTCAAGTTGTATACATCGTAAGTAAGACTTTCTTCGAATAAGTGCTAGTATGGTTGCTTTTGTTTTATCAAAGCTCCTTGATAAGTGACAACCCTACAACAGCGTCCGCGTCCGGACGGTCGCTCCATTATGCCCGCGGCTCAATCACGCCAAATGGAAGTAGACGCGACGGTACATTTCACTCCATTTTAAATTCCAATTTCAACGTGATTGAGATATGAGTATCGGATGGTAAAGCCAATGATGGCATTGAATTGCGTATTCCGAGTATCTAGTTCAGACCCGCATTTACGCATTATTTACCTATACTCAAAAGTTATAGTTTTGTATGGAAAATCGGTGCCAAAGTATATTTTGCTGAAACTGAGTTTTCTGTCAACATGCTAAGTGGATTGGTGTTTCTCAAGCATTGGTTTCCAAAAAAACGGTTGCAGCTGTCACGTCCTATAGAAATCTAAAGAAATACACCGAATTCTCTCTTTTCACCCCTCAAAGGGAATTCATGTTTTGTTTCGTATACAATACCTATCAAGACAAAATATCCTGAAAAACGTTAGTAAAGACTAACGATCAGTGGTTCTTTATTACTATGGTAGTCAGTCAATGGGTAAAACTCGTAGATTTATAATTTAAGGGTAAAAAACTAAAAGATTGAACGAGGAACCACTATTTATGTTCGCGATGTCTCCGCTAGTGGCTAAAATGTCATAAAACGTTCACCGTTTTCAACAAACCAAGACTTCCGCGCTGCCAAAATTTCCCGTTGTGGTTCGTAATTGAAGTGCAAAAAGAATTCCCTCAAGCCAAAGCAAACAGCTTGAAATGCAAATCTCCACGATCTTCAAACAAACAGAGAAACCGACGAGTGATCTCACTAATGAAGAGTCCGCATTTAAAACATGAGAACACCGTGCGTACTTTTTGATAAAATCAAAAAGAGTCCCGCGTTCCTGTTTGAGTTATTTGTCGTCACATTAAACGAGTACTCGGCAAAAAGACGAGGAAGATCAAAGCGGTGACGTGGCTTTGGTTTGAAATAACATCCTACCACAGAATAAACAACAGATCTTACACACTTGTCTGCATTGCAAAGCTCGCGGTACTTCGCAAACACCAATTCATTTCGCATCCATTGCTTCTCCCCCTTTGCTCATAATTCTGATAACAATACAAACGACTCTATATACCTCAACTATTCTTGGCAGAGACGAATCTTTTATTAGTTGGATGAAGCTTTGATGGGCTTGGGCGAGTATAAGTAATGTCTGTCTTGGAGTTAGAATTAAATGAAGGAAATGCAATAAGTTACCGTTTGTTAGAAAGTGCTAAGTCATTTTGCATTCCATAATTTTTTGCATTGTCATGTTGAACAAGCTGATAAATATTTCCGTTATGAATGTAGGTAAGAGAATTATGGAGTTGGACCAAATAATGAAACCAGGTAATTCTCTGAGCTTTATTACCAGTAGTTCCTAATAAAATACTTCAGCGAACTAATTTTATAAAGAAATATAATTTTTCTTCATTCAATAGCACCGGTCATCTAGTGGGAATATCTGATCCGTTTTCTGATCTAACGGTCGTGGGTTGGTTCGAATTCGGTTGTGCACCAATAGAATTTTCTATCGCAAAAACATGCAAATATGTGCGCTATTCCAGTGCTCTCAAACGGTGAAGGAAACCACCGTGTGGAAACTACTTAGTATTTTAGCACCAGCGATGGGCTTGCAATCTGTCACGTATGGAATACCAGCTACTGCAAAAATGTGGGTATGTACCAAATGTACGAAATATTTGGGCATGTCCCTGACTACCCCTCTTTAACATCCCCAAAGAACTTCGAGTACGTATATACTTGTTACTAAGTGATGTGAAGTCATGAAGCTATTTGTCTATATAATTATTTATTATTTTATTTACCTTCCATTCGTCTTTTCGTAAGACAGTGCAACTGACGATTGAATCGTCGATAATAATTAGCGTACTTCAAATTACTAAGAGCTTAAACCTATTTCAAGGCCTTAGCAATCATTCGCTCAAGCTGCGTCAAAACATTGAAAATCAAGTCAGGTGAACCTGGAGTTAATTGCGCCGATACGAATGCAGTTCATTGTGAATTGCAAGGCAACCTACCAACAAGCATGGTGCTAGCAGGTCCCACACGTAGCGGACCAGCGATAGCGGAATATGACATGGTGAAACATAATGCAGCGGACAATAATTTATAGAACCAACGGTAATGAAATAGAGACAACCCGTTCGAGAATAGGCCGAAAGAAATCTAAATATAAAGTTAATTTAATATAAAATTAAATCGTTATTTATTTAATTTACTAATTAATTAAATTTGTGAGTAGGTCTTATACATCAATGATAATTTCAACAGATTTAAAAAAAACAACGTAATTATGAGACACATACATGGTCAGACAGTAAATTTAATATGTCAAAATGAGCAATTATAAAAAAGTTTAAAATAATGAAGTTTTTTTTTTGGACTTTGGTTATTATCAAGGTAACAACGGAGACAGCTGGTTTTAAAGATGGTGAGATTTAAATAAAAACTGGCCAAGTGCGAGTCGAACTCCGGGTTCGGTACGATTATCTATAGTAAAAACCACAAAAAATTACGTTTATTGTATGAGAGGGCTCTTCATATCATCATATTTATTTTATTATGTTTTTAGTACTTGTTATTAAAGCGGCAACAGAACTCTTAACTATCACAGTTCATGAGATATAACCTGGTGACAGACGGACTGACAGACAGACAGACAGGTAGCGGATTATTAGTAATAGTTCTATTACTTAGAATCCTAAAAATGATGTTTACGTTTTAATTTAAAAGCCAACAGTATAAGATATAAGTATGACCTTGTGGGAAAGGCCAACTACTTTTTATTTATTTGTTTTTCAGGTCTGGGTCACTGGTCACACTAGTGGTGTAGTTTTTATTTATTTGGTTGCAGGTCTGATGTCGTCCGCTAGTTGTACAACCCGATGATTCCTATAGGTGTGCACCGCCTAGTAATTATTCTGAATGCACCGCGTGGAAATCAGCATGCCCGCTGTAAATCTTCCTGTCTCTACTAGTATTTATTCTGTGTCTCTGTGCCACGGTAATTTATATAAACCTCACCATGCGTTTGTAAGCTACAAAGCAAAGGTTTATTTCGTTGCTAGCCAGATTTGTGTTGTGGATTGTGTGGAGAGTTATTCCCCTTCAGGAACACGTCAAGTTAATGCTAGTATATTCACTCATTACCTGCAACAGCCAGATTTTGCTGGACTCTTCCATACATTTCCTAGAACAACAAGCTTTTCATCCACCTACTTTTACAATTTTCACCAAACTATTGATGCGAAGGAGGTAGTGCTATAGCCGTTTTATCCGGTTCATGGTGGTCTTTTGAGAATCTTTAGGTATTCAACGGCTTTCCAGTCAGTTAGGTGTTTTTACAATTATTCTAGACAACAGCAACCAATGCTGGTGATCATGCATGCATTACTTTAAAGAACACTAGCTTTATAATATAAGTAAAAAGGCAAAATACTATCTACAAATGTAGGTATACTGTATGTGTACCGTAGTTCACCGTTGACATGGGCCTCCACCATATTTGGAAAGGTTTGTCGTAGTAACTTGGCAGCTGGATTGATGACCGTATATCGGTTTTAGGTACTCATAAGATGCTGCTGCCCGTTCGCATCCATGCTGACGTGTTCTTGCTGGTCATTTCACCCATGTGAAGTAATAGAAAGGTTCTATCCTAAGCTGGGAATATCCCAGATTGTAATATTTTAAAAGTCCTTGATTAAAAGAGAGATTAAATATAAATACTGTACGATACTGTGTACTTGATGTTAGAGGCATCTAAACAACTATATACTCTTCTCCTTCCAGCAAGTCAATGATCATATTTTATCCGTGGTTTGGTTTGTGTCACCCCTTACAGTTAGTAGGGCACAAGGAACACAGGAGCAGCTAAGATAGACTGGATGGCTATTCCGCCATCACATTCAGACCAAGAGAAAAACTATTGCTGTAAATGCAATAATACCCAAACAGCACTATTAGATTCGAAATGCGTTTGTATTGATAGTCTAGGAACGACGTTGACCCCTATAACAAGACAGTACATATCAGTATCTTGTGTAGCATCCTCATGAAGTCATACTTAAATAGCCGGTACAAATAAGTCTTTAGCAAGGTCAAATCGCAAACACAGATAAATTAGGTATTTTTCTTATAAACAACTCAGTCCGTCACTGAAGATCAAACCACGCACATCAAAATATGTTTTAGGCATTCCGTGTTTTTGTTTATCAAACGAAATATGAAGTGTGTTTTATTTTTGGTATGTTTATTTCTAACGTGTTTACATCTACAAGCTACAGATTTAGTTTTGGGATCGAGAGTGAACAACGTGTTAGTATCAACGGAAAAAGTTGTGTATCGAAGCCTTCCTTTCATCCAGAGAGATAAGGATTATGTTTATGTAGACCCGAAACAAAGGATTATTAAGGTAAGTTCACCTGTGGTATAAAGTTCTATACGTATATTGTGTGATAAACTTGTTAGTGTGAAGAGGAAAGTGTTACGATTAACGATTACGATGCTTACTCTGTCGTATTTATTGCGTTCATGTTCTATAACAGGATCTTGGTATGATACCTACAATAGATAACCGCTAGGTGGCTAAATAATATTGTGCAGGCAAGATAATCTGAAGTCTTTATCTTGTGGAAAAACCTTTATGAAATCCTGCCTAAATACTTGTACTACTTAAAGAACGAATAACTTGCTAAATATTTTCTACTTTGTAGTAGTAATCTTTGGTAATTCTACTATTACCGTTTATAACGTGCATGGTATTGTAGTGCACAAAAGGAACCTTCTTGATGTGCATTTAAATCCATCCACGCTAATTCGAACGAAGTAGTGATACGATAGAAAAAGAAGAACTTTAAGGGTTCTGCTATCAAATCCTAAAAATAGAACCCTTTGAAGATGATTCGGTTTTGTCTGTATATTCACATTTATGGATCTTCTGGAACTACAATTTCACTAATTTAATTTGAATTTACGTTTATGACGAAATAAGTAAAAATCTATTTCCAAAAAAAATACAGCTAATACAAGTTTTTATAATAAGTGTTTCATCATCTTCAAATAGTTAAAATCCGACATGCCGCAATCCTAACTATGTCTTCAGCTCATCAGGAGTACGTCCTACAATTCGTCTTGCGGTTCGTGGTCACTGTTCGAGAATCTTTATTCCCCAGTGGTTGTCGGTTCTATGAACTATATGGCCTAAAAGATGTTTAATAGGTAGTTAGTTTATAAGCGAGCAAAATGTAACAGATGAGCTATCTACAGACTGTTGTAAACGATCTAAATCAGGTAAGTATATCACATATTGTAGAAATGGTGTATCTCGATATATCATGATGGCTGCCCAATCTATGTAAAATAACGTGATTGGTATGTACAGTCTTATCATAAAGGTTATGTACAGTCATCGAAATCTCATTAAACGCACGAAACCGTCTACACTTTTTACTACCTCAGAGTGCGTATTCGGAAATCGACTCGCACCATATCGTTCTCGTGTCGTAAACAGCTATCGGAATGATATTGCGTGCAAGACTTTTAGGGGCGGCAAACCTTTTGTTTCGTACCTGCAAACGTTATTTTTCTCACTTTTTCACTGCTAAACGGAATTTGCTACTAGTTTTTTGCAAATCGTCATTTGACTTGCTCTAACAACTTATACTTGCGTTGCTATACTTGTTTATACACAAATTAGAAACGCAGGCAACAACAGTATGCTTTTATCAAAGCACTTTTGTCGTTGCTCTAAAACAAAGATTTAAGTCGAGGCTATTCATTTTAAGAATGATCATACAAAAACGGTAGGAATCAAGCTTAAGTTTCTTGCCTGACGCATGGAACTGGCACCTAGATTAATCTAACTTTATGATGATTTCAAAATGATCCCTGAATACAAGGCTTAACACATCCTATCATTGAAATGAAACCCAAAACTTTTCTTGTACATCTAACGTGAACAAAACACAACTGACGACCGATGTGGCGCGGCGGGCGATTGTCCGCCTGCGACGCAGAAGGTTCCGGGTTCGATTCCCGCCTTGGGATAAATGTTTGTACGATCTGCAAATATTTATTTCGGGTGTTCTGGGTATTTTCTATGTATATGTGTGTATGTAATATAGTATTGATATTAAGTATATCAGTCATCTAGTACCCATAACACAAGCTCTGCTTAGCTTGGGGCTAGATGATGCTGTGTGGATTGTCCAGCATTATTTATTTATTTGATACAAATAGAAACTCTCATAAATGTTATCCAGCCCTGTATGAAGCACAGTAGGGTTCTAGGTGCTCTGTATAATACTGACAAAAGTGACTGCTACAACCTGTTTACAACAAAATAAATGATGCAATAGTGATACTAGGTCAGCTGTAGTTGCAAATTGAAATTGTTTATGCAATCGCTTTTTGTAGTATATGCCTACAACCGGTGCTACGAAAATTAGCATTAAGCTGATAGTATCTACCGTATAGCCGTCTCAATATTTTATTTGCTTATTATCATTTTAAATTATTGGAAATGTGAGATCCTCGGCACTATTTTTATTTTATAACTGTTGTTGTCGCATTGCTGCCGGTTTGAGTATGCCTCAGGTTAGTGGACGCAAGGTACAAGACAATACTTTGTTATAGGTGATAGTTATACTACTAAGCAACAGGTGGGCCTTGTTTGTTCCATCAGTAGAAGCATAAAAAAGTTCTCGTTTCAAACATAACACCATGAACAAAGTGGTAGACCTACTGTACCTATTTAAATAGAACCTTTATTTCATTTCAGGGGATCATCGCACGTGATCTGTCACGCACGAAGGGGGGGGAAGTGACGGTGACTGGTGGTGGAGTAGGCTTCACAAATGTGACGCTGCATTTGAAGAGTGAAAGAGGAGAAGGACTCAACTATCTCATTCTAATATTTAGCTTAAACACATGAGTCATCTTGAGGGTAGCTTTGAAGATGCTAGTTAAACCAATGAGACTATGTTACATAATAAAATTTGAAATTTTTTGAAATAAAAATATTATATTGCTTGGAATAAAATCTCTTTGGTACCTGCCAACTAAAAAAAGGAAAAAAAGTAATAGATTGTTAAAATAGAGACTGAATTCCGAACATAAGCGAGGGGTTCTAATAAAATCATTGTTCTAGAAATAAAAATGACCTTAGATGACTTTATTACCGAGCACCACAGATATCTTTTAGTATCGAGTAATACCGACTCATGATTCTTTGAGGATGTCTAATGAGGGTGTAGTCAGACGTACTTCCAAATGCAGCATTTGGCAATTAAAAAAACCTACAGCACAGAAGGAGTACTCTACTCAGTGAGTAGAGTACCTACTCACTGAGCTGTGACGGATGTCGATTACCTAGGTACTCTAAGAACTTCAAATCATGTTTTGGCAAATAAACATTCATTTCAATACAATTTTTAAATGACAGTACCAGTTAAGCAAATTAGATGAAAGCTGTCCAGCTACAGGGTGACCCGGGGCGCCCCAGCCACAAGCTTAAACTAATTAGTCCGTCCCCTTGTGTCAATGTTGCCACAGCACGTGGCCTGCTTTAATGCGTGTGTCTCCATTACTGCACCCTCAGTTTAAACACCCTGTATGCTCTCACAATTCGCCAAAATTGATTTGTGTTCATTTGATGTTCAGAGGGTATTACCATGCAGAGCTAGTTAGGTTTGCTTTTGTTTGGAAAATCATGGCATAATTATTTAGCACGGGTGTTCTAAGTGGTAGTTCTATGATATTAGTTCTATGATATTAGCTGAAGTTAGTAAAACCACCTTCCGGTCATTGGTGCATAGTAAAAGATCATGCGTAAAGTTGCCCCTGACACTAGACATGATAGGTTTATAGGTTACTTTAGTAGTAGTAGAGCTCTTGGTAAAGGCCTCGTCCGAAGAAGTACTACTACTGCACCTATTCCTGCCGCCAAGCAGCTTGCTGTGTTCCGATTTAAAGGGTGTGAGTGATATTATAGGCACATGAGGTTTGTTATACGCAATGGTAACCACTTAACATCAGGTGAGGCTTTTACTTGTTTTATCAGCAAGTTGTATAAAAAAAGCCTTATCTTGAATAGAATGTTAATGCCCATTATCAGGTATTTCATAAAAAATGTTAGTAGGTACCTAACGGAATAGCGGCGCGTTTTCGCTTTTACAGTTTTGGTTTCATTTAAAAGTTTTTCATATTGATAGGTTTTTAGAACCACCGAAGTTTTTTGATTTGGACTTGTTATATTTAAAAAAAGAAATAAACATGCCACGCCCATCTTACGATACGAAACTGACCAAATTTTGACAGAACGCAAGATACCTACATAATTGAAGGTCAATGCTCGTAGCGAAACGTCATCACGTAGCGAAACGTCATCAAATACAAGTTTCAATCGTATCAATCTCCAAATGGTATTATTCAAAACTGATATTTTAGGCTGGCACAAATTTGACAATTAAATTCTAGCTTCAATCTCTAAAAAAATATAAGAATTAGGCCTCAGGACTGATCCGGACCCCACACCCCAGTGTCGTGGTTACGAGAACTATTTTTCTAATCCACCTATTACCTACCTATTTCTAATCGTACCTACTAACCCACCACCTCATTGAACCGTATCTCATCTGGTTAATTATCATAAAGGTCTAAATAGCCAAAGGAAAAATTTACCGTTTTTTATTTTGGAATAACCGTACAAAACCCATTACTTAATTAACGTGCCATTACAATACTAATGAACAAGCCAACTTGATTATCAGTAAATCGGGCTACCAATTTAATTTATTCCGTATAAAGTTTACATTAAAACGTCACAATTATCATAAAACTCACTTTCCTATTTTATGGAAAAACGAGGCCCAGTTATTATCATAAAAGTGCTTAATTCAGTTAATTTGTATGAAGCGATATGAAAATGCAGTCGTGAATTGATTAAAGCGACATTCATAATGCAAAATGAATTGGAAATTCAATATGTAAAACCAACGGGAATCGAATTGAGATATGCACCAACAATTTTACCTTATTTCGGTTCGTGATACTAAAAAGAAGTTTTGCATATGGGGATGCAACATTGATTGGATCGATTTTGATTATTGGTTACATTTTCATATGATACAGCTGCACTAGAATGTAAATGGCATCACAGCATTACAATACAAATTTATACAGAACCTTAAGAACCATAAAACCAGCTCACAAGCTCACTTGTTTTTGAGTATCTGCCCTGAAAATATTTAGAGTAACGTATATGCTAAAGGTAACAAATTTATTGTTTATATTCTTGTGCGACTGACTCTACTTTGGGTTTTTGCCTGAAGCAGTCCACTGCTGGAAATAGACCCCCCCTATCCGTTTCCAGGAAGATTTTTGAGCTTTTTCTGTTCACCAACTTCCCGTTATCCTAGCGATGTTGTTGACCATCGAATGGGAGGACTTTTTATGAAAGACTAAGCTTCCGGTTTGCGGTTCTCAAATGTTAACATTTGAGAACATAAATGGCAGGTGGTTGTATGGCCTGCTTATTGCCACTTGCTTATCTAGAGAGCTATGTCGGTAACATTGGTTCTTCGGTATTTTCTCATTTCTGATTCTATCATGTATAGTGAAACTTTATAGGCCTTTTCATAGCCTGGTTTATATTCATAAGTATTAAAAACCATTTCTGAATTTAAGCAGATGATGAGTCTACCTTAATGTTAAGTAGCCGAACATTTTTTCCATCAGAACCAAATTAAAATACACCGTTCGTTTTTACGGACGCCTGACACGGAAAAGCCAAAGACTGAAATTCGACCGTAGATAATGTTACCACTTTCCCGCTGTACATATAGAGTAAAACACCTTAATACACCTTTCTTATGTGAAACGAATACCAGTTGTATTTCGTAAGCTGGAAAGCTTAGAATTCAATGTAGATTTTTGCATGTTTGCCTGTGCCAGACGAATAAATAAAACATGGTCGGTCTACGGTAATGCACTCGCTTGGAGCTTACTGTCTGACTCGAATATTACGAGCAACTCTCAAAATATAAAATGTTATTTTATCATACCGACTTCAGACAGCAAATGGGAGCCTCGTCTCGCGTTGGATATTGAAAAAGATTGAAAACTGATATAATATAGCCAGTGTAATAGAACACAGTAGGTTATTTTTACTCGACTGCACCAGAAGGTTGTGTTTACAGTTTATCTCAATATATCAATATGATAGGGTTAGGTTGAAAAGTTTGATTGTACATCAAACTATTATAAATAATAATTAGGTGTGCATGATAATGGTTGTGAAATGAAAATAGTGGACATTTCACTCAACACCATTTAGCCCCAAACTTGTACTATGGGGACCTGGTTACTGTTATCAGTTACTTGGTACTTATTTCTAAATACATTACACTTTAACACCTATTCAGACAGTAACAAACATTTATGTTTACCACACAAGTTTTTATCATCGGTGAGGGTTGAACTTACAACCTAGTAAGCTTAGTGTACCTACACATTGCTAGATTTACTTAAAAAATAATTTTTTAATTAACTTCTGTTCTCCATTTCATCTACTTTACTTGCAATTTATTAGCAAAATGGTCCACTATTTTTCAGTCTTTGAGTTTCTTGTACGCATAATCACACAATACATTACTGTTCTGTAATTTCTACAATAAAATCTCCGCAAGCTCATTACCGTAATATACTACCTAATAAATTAAGCATAATCCGTTTAAATATAATTTAAATAAGTAATCACCGTCATTAACCTTAAAAAGCTTTACGCATAACCCTTTTTATGTTCGCAGTCCTTACCGGTGTTTTGTCACCATTTCCATGCTCATTATGTTCCACGAAAATATGGTCCCATTCAATGAATGCCTCTACCTGATACACCTGTGCTCTTTGAATGCGGAAACTTTCCGGTAGAGCCAAAAACAAGAAAAATCTATACTATAATAAAACTGTACCTACTTTTTGACCCCAAAAAGTACACTTTAGATATTCTTCTGAAATCTTGCTAGAAAAAAAAATTGTTTGTATGTGTGTACGATTAAAAAGTACTCAATTAAGGTTGTTGCTATTTTCAGAACTAGTTAGCTTATAGTCCAACTTAAAACTTAGCATAAGTTTCATTGAGCTGTCAGTAAAAAAGGGATGAAGTTGGTATGGAAAACGCGAACGAAGTCTACTAAAGAGGTCTTTACTGTTTACATTTACTGGTTGAGATTCTCGAGATTCTCTCTTATAAGAAGTGCTAGCAATAGATTCATAGTTGTTTGATGTGAAAAATATTTTTTTTATATCATCCCGTGACTATTAAACTTTCTATAACTACAACTGTTCAGATTTTACCCTCAGAGTACCTTCAAGGAAACTCTCTTTAAAAATATGTAAATATATGTATGTATAAAATGTGTTCTTACATAAATAATATTTACGCGCGTCTTTATAAACATTAATCTCTATTTCTGTATTTTGACTATAAGTATGGAGGTATATATAAAAACAGAGCACAGCTCAGTAACATAACTAAAATTGAATTATTTTGTTGGTGGATCTTACTCAACGCTCAAGTCAGTCACTAGGTAAAAATCAATAGATAAATGATTAAAATAAAAAAACATCTATAAAAATAAGATAAGTGACAAAACTACGACGAAAATAAAAGTTTGTCTTTGTTTGAATAACACCGAAACTTTTTTGTGTTTTGTAAACAAGCACTCGCCTACTATTTCCCCTAAAACTTTTCCCCGTATCAAGAGTTTCCAAATTCAGTTTTGATAAGTCCCATCAAAAAGTAATTTGCCGTGAAAACAAATACAAGAAAGTTTCTAATTCGATCCAATCTAAATCCAATTACACGCAAGGAGCCCGCACGAAGTTAAAATACGCCCGCGTTTTCTAAAGCTGGACCAGACCAAGCGAAAGCTGGAGATGTATGTCTACACGGAATAAGTGCTAGCAAGTAGTACAGCTATCGTAGGGTTTCGCTTACTTTCGTTTCATAGTGTGGATCTTACATAATAAAATATCTTTGGCATAATGACACTTTTTTTTTATAATGACAGTTGCAGTAGGTATAGTAGGTAGTGAACTTAGGAATTTGATCTGTTGGTAGCTCAGCCATCTGGCCTGCTGGTTGTGGGTTTGATCTCCACCAAGTACGAACATTTGTGTGATGAACACAGATGTTTGTACTGTATGTATCTGGTTGTTTGTTATATTCTATGAATGTATTTACAACAAAAGTAATTAAGAATTCCAGCAGTTATCTGGTTCCCATAAGTACAATCTTTGGTTTAGATGACGGTATGTTAAATGTATACAAATAATTATTTATTTTTGTAAAACTCATCACTGCTAATATACGGTCGTCAAAATGACGGTGGCTACTTACTAAGAAACCAAAACCTGGTAACATTGCCGAGTCTAGTTTGTCTTCGGAGTTAAGGAGCAATAAACAATTAGTATCTACCTCATAAATTGTCTGGGTTATATTCAGGGTTGTCACGCAACTGCTCCAGTATGTCAAAGTTATTATGAACTTCCTAACTTGAGGATAACCTGAGTTTGAAGTATGAGCGTCTAGAAACTTCAGAGACTTTATAACTTTATGTCAAAACAGTAGACACAAATAAGGTTATTTACCAGAGTACCCACCTTAACAGGAGTAGAGCTCTTAGTGAAGGGCTCGTTCAGGAAAGTACTACTACCATTCTATTTCTGCCGCTAAGCAGTGTTACTGTGTTCCGTATTTTTTTATAATAATGATAAACTCAGCGTTTCACTGCCATCACACCTGATGGAAAGTGAAGATTCAGTCTAAGGTAGAGGGCTTTGCCATAATTCACCTGTTCACTCTTGACTAAAAAGTTTCCCATGTTGTTGTAGTGATCTAGAAACGCTGATGACAGTACTGAGTTTCAGGTTAATAGGGTGTGGATGCTGGTGAAATTATAGTACTTACATGAGGCTTAACTTCTGTAGGTCTCAGGTTGATGGACGCAGTGCATCGTAGTAATACAATATAGGTGATGATGTTGTATAATAATAAAAAACACTAAGTATTTACATCAATTCCAGTTGCTAACTTTTATTTCGATTTTATGCAATATCCATACTTTTCAGAAATTAAACGACCGATGTGGCGCGGCGGGCGAATGTCCGCCTGCGACGCAGAGGTAGCGGGTTCGATTTCCGCCTTGGGATAAATGTTTGTACGATCTGCAAATACTTATTCCAGGTGTTCTGGGTGTTTTCTATGTAGGTATAATAAAAAATATGTATGAATGTAATGTATTGTATTAAGTATATCAGTCATCTAGTACCCATAACACAAGCTCTGCTTAGCTTGGGGCTAGATGATGCTGTGTTGATTGTCTAGTATTATTATTATTATTAATTAAAATACTTGTGTTTAGTAATTCGAAATTAAGAAAATATTTACTTATGTTGTCGGAATATCTAGAAATAATTTTGTTTATCCCGAATACACATTTAATTCAACGTATTATTTTAGATCCGTCACAAATTCATTACGCTTTATCTTTCTTTTAATGGACACTAAAAAATAGTAGCTAGTGATTTATAATATCGTAGAAACCGATAGCCTGTTTTTTAACCTCGATAAGGAAAGTAATTGAGGAAGCTCAGAGTGATTTATTATTTAAGTCGAGATTATACTGCATTCAGGTCGCTCGGGTCAGTTCGTTTCTTCAGTAAACCCCTTGTTTTTAATGTACCTACCGTAGTCTATTAAACATTATTTATTTGTGGCAGCTACTGAGTATGTAGGAATAGCATAGTACACTTTTGTCTAGTAACTCAATGCTCGCTAACGATTTCAAGAGTACATGCATAAATTTATACAGTCTAAGAACAATTGTCTTACAAACAAACTGATATGGTGATTTGTTTATTTGTTACTGTAAACTTTATTGCACCAATGGATTTTGTTATTCGAAAAATTTATATCCGCAATGCCAGTGAAGCGGTGAAGAAAAACATCATGAGAAAACCCATAGCTAGCTCCACACGTATTGGCTATCTTTTTGTGGAATAGGCTGGTTAAGTTGCAATGTGAGAATGGAATAGTTGCTGGGCAAGCTTACTCCATCTAAAATACCCAGGAACTAGCGTCACATGATTGAAAAATTCATGTCTGACGCACCCACAACAGGTGCTAAGGCCTGTTTTTTTATTAATAACTGGATTGTCTATAGACAGAGAACAAGAATGTTAGTCCTTGATAGGGTTCGAACCCGCAATCTACAGCACAGAAGACAGAGCTACTAACTGAACTGTGAGTAGATCTAGACAAGCAAGGCCTACATCAAAATAAGTCTGGATAGAACGCTTTTATTAATATTTAACCTATAGTAAGTTCAACTTTGATAAAATCAGAAGTCAGGGTGGGCCACATTGTGAATGAACAAGTAGGTAGTTACTGTTTTAATCGACCAAATGTTATTTATGAATGTGACAAAGATAACAAATCAGTTGACTTCAAATTTTGACATAAATTTCAATGGTTCAACTTTCGATAAGCATTATCGTTTGTAGGTAAAATTTAAGTAAGAAGATTTATTGCTATTTGTCCCGATTTCCAAACAAAATAATTATAATTCGATTATTAAATATTTAACAGCGGGTGTGGTCGTTTATATTACAACATCACAAAGCAGCTTTTAAAATTAATTAACTTAAGAAATGAATTTTAATTAACTGTAACTACCAATTAGGGACTTAATGTTAGAGAAAGAGCTTCATATTTGTAATTTGAAAACCACACCAAATTTGCTTAGTATAGGTATTAAAAAAAATAATTTGTAGTCAATAGGAATACCTCATAATATTTACTGCTTATTGCATTTTTAGAATATATTATCATCATAATCATCAGTCTGTAGAACTCCACTACTGGAAATAGACCTTCCACCTCTCCATCTATGGCTCTGACCAAAATCGTTAAAGACTCCTAAAACCGTGAGATAAAAATAAGTTTGTAACTGAGGTGTGGTTCGCGAATCATGAATCACCCTCACACCCTCGCACTTCCGTCGTCTGCTACGCCTAATTAAAAAGAAACATTGAGATGTGCAGAGCTCACTGACGCCATAACTCGTACGAACCCGCCCTCGATGACGCACGGACAGCTTTATGGAGGCGACTGCATCTACTTGGGGGGATTATTCTTAAAGCATGATTTTTAACAAAATAAAGTAATATCTATGATAGAAATTTCACTGACGTAAGGTTTTTAAAATGGGTGCCAAAAGTGTCACGTATAAGTAAATTCGATCATTGTGACAAATCAAATACTTAAATCGGTGTATTCCCGATGTCCTTGTTACCGAATCCCTTTTAGCGGGGCAACTAATAGCACTTGAATAAAATAATAAGTACCTATATTTAACTAACGCTCTAGTCTAATGCCGAAACACATGGACACAAACAAAACCCTATTAGTAACGTCAGCAAATCAATAATCCCTGTTGGACGATAATTTATTCACCGTTGTGAAATAAGCATACAATTCATTAAGCGCAAACAAAATTCAGCAACCACAGTCAATTTGAGAGCAATTCCCTCGCGCAATGCAAATATTGAGCTGTTTCGGAAACAGCTGTATAATCAAAATGAGTTTATTAGACTCGTAGTACATCTACAGTGAAAAGTAGGCTTTAACCACGTGTTGGTATCGGTGAAAACTATTTTGTTCATAATATCGAACGGTTTAGAATAGCCACTCTCTCGTCGTGGGACAGTTTGACGCACGAAAGAACTAATTTTACCTCTACCTACTGTAGCGAAATGGACATGCATGGGCAAAATTTATTTTAAAACCCAGAGTAATATTTGTATAGCTGTATATATACCTTCAAAAGCTTGTACCATCGTTGTTTACTTGGCACCTAAATATACCTTAAGTGTTGGCATTTCCAAAATCGACTTTGCACTAAAAGGAAGCTGAAAGCATGCACATGGAAATAGGTAAAGTCAAAAGTCAAAATGGTATTTTATTCATTGAAATCATAAAGGTCACTCTGAATATTTTTAAAGCTAGATAAATGTAGGCGCTAGATAATTTCTGAGCTTTGCGACGTAAAGCTCAGAAATTTATTCTCGGAGTCAATGTCCAAAAACAGACATCCTAAGGCGTTAACTACATGACTTAACTAAACTTACACAATACGTAAAGTGTTTTTTCCAAATAAACATTAGGATTACAAAAAGTCCGACGTTTGCGTAATAGTTGTGTGAAAGTTAGAACGTAATCAGTGTGCTTAGCGATAGCGATAACCTGGACATAAAAGGTGGTGTGATTTACCTTAGCCCATTTGGGTCATGCTATCTTTAGAAAAGGCAAACATGATTGTAACTGCTGACAACAGAAAAGAAAAACATCGTAAGTAAACTAATTTGTCTACAGAATCACTAGTTCAGACTTTAGTGCGCTACACAATGCTTGAAATTTTATCGACTTCTGATGTGAAATTATTTTACTTTATCGACACTCAAAATGTAGTGCTAGAAGCATTGTCCTGATGCGGAGATCGAACCCGTTACCTCTTCACAGCTGTCGAGTAATTTTAACAGTACCATTACAATGCAGATAAGTATAATCACCAAAGCAGACACCCTCCATATCGTGGGAAAACATGAGCGTTTGTCACGGCACACCATACGGACAGCTTTTAATTTTAGTATGTATTCGGAACAAAAACTGGTTAATCAGTATCTCAAATTCTCAACTTAGCTTGTCTTTAGGCCAAAGTGTACGTGCAGTGTTGACTTTATATCAAATGGAACTTCAATAACTGTAAATTTTCAGGCTGGCATGGTTGCGATCTGACATTTTGCAGACGTAAAAAGAAGATTCAAAAATGATGTAGAGGAGGTAATTTGGAATACTTAAAAGGTACAAAAAGGGAAAATATAAAAAACACATTAATGGTCATGGTACTATGCTGCAACGCTTTTAATAGCTTCTGATTTTGCTGTTTTAATGGGTAAAATTACATTCTTCTGCTTTTATCTGTGGCGTTTTTTGTCCATTCATCATCACACCCAGGTATTTACTCGTAGGTCTAAGAACATCTGACAGAACCATACAGTAAAAGTGAAACTACTGTACGCCTGTATACACAGTGCCTCGGTACAGACAGACAAACCCATTAGGTTTGTGATAATGCAAGTTCACTGCTCAGGTATTGTTTAGTGTAGCAAGGAACAAAGCGAGGGGTTCCCGTTTCATCTACGGACCTATTAAGATCCATTGTGTACGAAATTAAAATGCAGCATTGTCTGCTACATGCTTATTGGACCTTTGTTTTAGAAACATGAGGTATTGGGCTTCGGAGAGCATTGTTATGAAACAAAACATGAGGACGAACTATGATCGAGGCCATAAAATATGATGTTTTGCGGATTTTGCCTTTGACGTCATCGAATTTGGCCAGGTTGTGTGATAGTCAGCAGAGTAGAGAAAAGTGCCATTTCAATTCTTGCTGACATTTAACTGATATCATAGAAAGTTATTGAATAGATACACGCATCACATAGTACTTAACCTAAAGTAAATTTTAGAATCACAATTATGTGTCAGCATGTATGGCACATAAAGAAAATAAAACCGTACCAGAGTATGCCTCTACCAACCATGTAGTAAAAAGGCGTTATATTATTGCACGTCAAGCATTTTTATTTTGCAAACCATTTGGGATGAACCATCCCGTTTTCCAATAAGGAAAAGTTTTAAATTTTCTCCGCAAAAAACCCAAAATCTAAAAGTTACACCATCATGCAATCTACTTTAGACCAAACTTATAAAATGTGAACTCACCTACCGCGGGGAAGTTTAAATTGCTCTTTTCTTTTTTCACTATTCGCTGCGGGCGCTCACTTTTCCTATTTAAAACTTTTCCGTTTTGTTTTAAAACGGTAGACCTGGGTAGTCACTTGTATACTGATAAAACAATGTAACTGCGTATTTATTCTAAGTATTACTATTATAGTGCCTCAACTTTTAGTTGCCACTTACAAGTTAGTACGTATATTTATACTTTGAGTTCAAATAATGTATCTTCTACCTTTTCTTCATCATGTTTTATCCATGTTGTATACAGCGCCAGTTTTGTGGCATGGTTATCATAGACATCAAATTTTGAGTATTTATATTACAAAATAAGGGGGTATTTTGTATTTTGTCTCCATCGTTTGAGGGTACATTGTATGGTTAACCACTGATAACATTTATAGGCAACCATTTTCTACTTTCCTCCTATCTTCAAAAGAGTACTCAGATGTTGGACACTGCAGGTTGGAATTCACAACAACAAATCTCTGATCTCTGAGTACGGTTCAAGCACATGACGCTAAATAAACAACTTCAATCCAATGCGAATAATTTACTCACCTATTCAAATTCAATAGCCCATGTCCCGCCTTGTCTGAAGTACAAAAAGCCTAGCAGCTCAGAAAGGTACCAGCTTGTCACCTTCAATTTACCTACAGGTCATATTTTGGACTTCTGTGGGATTTGTTAATTCCAATATTTTGTAAGTTAATTCTAGTTTCAAAAGTATCGCTATTTGGTTTTCATTAAAGAAAGATATATATTTTTTTTACGAATTGCTGATAAAACAAGTAAATGGCTCATCTGGTGTTAAGTGGTAAACATCAAAGCATTACTTCGCATGTCAAATACGCTTAAAAACGTGCCTTACGATGCACACCAGTGCATACCTTACCAGTGTATGCCTTAACAGGTGTTAAACCTCATGTGCCTGTAATTAAAATATGGCCCGTATAGCTTTTGTCAAAAACATTCAAAATTAGGCTTTGCACGAAACTATTATACAACTTTTCCGTATAGGTACCTCACTTTTAATGAATGACTCGTATGTAGTTCTTTTGCAAACAATACCTCAGTTTTAGGTATCTTCGATAGATCTTACTAGATCTGAATTTTAAGTTAAGAAAGCTAGGTACTGTTTATAAACGCAGATGTAGGTTCAATATAAACTGTCGGTTGCTGAATAGACCCCTACTCCAGTGAATGGCTCTTGAATTAAGCGATCGAGAAGCACGACACTAGGTGTATTCAAGAGCACTTCCGAATCTCCCGTTAATCTCTTTTGGATGGGAAACAAGGTTTGGGATCAAGTATTTTGACATTGAGAGAATATAACTAAAAGTAATATTGTGGTTGCTTACCTACACTCTCACACGGGTACTAATAAACTCAACGTAACGTTGAAATAGTTACACTGTGTTTTGTCTCTTTCGAAACTTCCTGTCAATACAAGAGAGAAGAGACGATCAGCGTTACGCTGAGTTTATTAGTACCAGGGTTAGTCCAATGCGAAATTCTGTATTCTTACAGGGTTTTATAATCGGTGATTGAATCAGGATTAATTTTGCGCAATAGGTTTGTTTTTTTTTTCATAATAAGTAAATAAATATTTGACGACATTTTACCTGGGTAACTTCAACTTGCCCCAAACAAAGTAAAGCTTGTTCTATCAAAACAAATACATAACAGAATACGTATACACGGAAAACAAACATCTGTTTATCGCAATATTTTTTCTTGATGAGATCGAACCCACAACTATGCACCGCAGAAGACAGAGCTATCATCAACCAAGCTGTGAAAACTGTTATGTTTGTTTATTTATACAATAGTCATTTACTATCCACTCGTTTATCCTCTGATTACTAGCAGTCAAATTGAGATTCAACTCAGGCCCTCGTTGAGGTAACGAGTTGGGACAAAGCAAGGATGTCCGCAATTTGTCCAACGCTCTCGGAATGGACTCTGCCCGGGGCGAGTCGGAACTGAGAGAGAAAACAAAATTCAAAACAAAGGCTCATAATTTTAACCCTTCTGACCCCACGTGAACTGCATATACATTCAACCAGAGAGTTTTGTGATGTTTTTATTTATAGAGACGCCTTTTATAATGAAGAGCTTTTTGTATGAATTAGTAACAAACATACCTACTAGGAATAGGTATTTTTTTATAAAAATACAAAGCATTATCCCTAAAACCGGTGGTGTAGGAGCGATCCCACCTTGTGATCCTAAGGTCGTAGGTTCGTTTCCTGTCGTGCACCAATGGATATTTCTAGTCTAAAAATGCGGCTTATCTTGCGGATACCACACGTCGTATTGACCACGTCTTTCCTGAGGTTTAAGGGCTCCCTTCAATAGAAACGAGGTTCACGGCGTTTACTGTAAATCATCGCATAGAACTCTGAGCGGGTTAAATTTTAAGTATGAGTATCAAATTGAGCATATCTATAACTATAAAAATTGAAAACACGATTAGATAAAATTTTCTCGATAGAATATAAATTTCAAATTAGGCGCTGGAAATACTTTGTTAAGTCAGTGCTATGAAAGTGTAGCAATGTAACAAATGATTTTTACAAAAAAAAATTATTATGTTCATATTAAATACTTTACTGTACGGATTATACAGTAAGCTTATTTTTATTATATTTAAAAAAATATTTTGTGTTATTGCACTTACGACGTTTACAAATACGACACACGCGCTATTGCCATCTCTTTTTTACGAGTGGATTAGACGTTATAGCGTCACTGTCACCGCCTGCCCTCACTCACTCAGCGGCAACGGCCAGCGACGGACCTGTGCCTCTCCACCGTACACTGACCAAGCTCACGATCGACGTGATTTAAAAGCGCGGGACTTTTAAACAAAAACTCTAATAACAAAGTGTGTTCTAGTCAATATTTCAGCTAGTTCAGTTCTATATTTACTCGTATCTAAAAGTATGGGTAATAAAAAAAAGTTAAAAAAAACAACTTATGAAAATCATGAGAGCGAAAGCATGTGTAATGCGACGGGTGAAAGTACCTAAGTACCGTACGTCTATTTATCTCATCTACCTAACCTACCATCCAACCAGTTTTTATGTAAGGATGTACCTACTAGCTACCTACCTACCAATTTATGTATTTTTATTATGTGGGGTCAAATATTATTATTATTATTTCATTTTATTTATTATTTCTTTACGTAGTCGTTTGTAGTTGTAGATTGTTTACGGTTGAACATAGGCGTTCCCCTAACCCCCTTCCCTACCTTACCTTCGTCGCGGCGCGGGCGGCGGCGCGGCGGCGGCGCGTCGCTACCCGACGACCCTCCGACTGCCGCCGCACCACCGGTCGAAAAGACGGAAATAGGTGGAGTTGCCATTTTATCATTTCATTTTTTCTATATTTGTGCATATGACTAGCCCTACTATGAAGTAGGTAGGTACTATACTTATTTAGATCTACTGCGACATAGGTTAGAAGGGAGGCAGACAAGATTCATAGAAATACCTACTAAATTAGAATAGAAGAATAGAATAGAATAGAATAGAATTTAATTTGTTATTAAATTTAATTACGAATATCTGGTCAGATTTGAAATTCAAAATGGCGGGTACAAATCATGGTACAAAAAACTGACATGGGTGTCGTTTTCTACTAATTTGGGGGTGCTGATTACGAATATCTGGTCAAATTTGAAATTCAAAATGGCGGATACAAATCATGATACAAAAAAACTGACATGGGTGTCGTTTTCGACTAATTTGGGGGTGCTGATTACGAATATCTGGTCAAATTTGAAATTCAAAATGGCGGATACAAATCATGATACAAAAAACTGACATGGGTGTCGTTTTCTACTAATTTGGGGGTGCTGATTACGAATATCTGGTCAAATTTTAAATTCAAAATGGCGGATACAAATCATGATACAAAAAACTGACATGGGTGTCGTTTTCTACTAATTTGGGGGTGCTGATTACGAATATCTGGTCAAATTTTAAATTCAAAATGGCGGATACAAATCATGATACAAAAAACTGACATGGGTGTCGTTTTCTACTAATTTGGGGGTGCTGATTACGAATATCTGGTCAAATTTGAAATTCAAAATGGCGGATACAAATCATGATACAAAAAACTGACATGGGTGTCGTTTTCTACTAATTTGGGGGTGCTGATTACGAATATCTGGTCAAATTTGAAATTCAAAATGGCGGATACAAATCATGATACAAAAAAACTGACATGGGTGTCGTTTTCGACTAATTTGGGGATGCTGATTACGAATATCTGGTCAAATTTGAAATTCAAAATGGCGGATACAAATCATGATACAAAAAACTGACATGGGTGTCGTTTTCTACTAATTTGGGGGTGCTGATTACGAATATCTGGTCAAATTTTAAATTCAAAATGGCGGATACAAATCATGATACAAAAAACTGACATGGGTGTCGTTTTCTACTAATTTAGGGGTGCTGATTACGAATATCTGGTCAAATTTGAAATTCAAAATGGCGGATACAAATCATGATACAAAAAACTGACATGGGTGTCGTTTTCTACTAATTTGGGGGTGCTGATTACGAATATCTGGTCAAATTTGAAATTCAAAATGGCGGATACAAATCATGATACAAAAAAACTGACATGGGTGTCGTTTTCGACTAATTTGGGGACGCTGATTACGAATATCTGGTCAAATTTGAAATTCAAAATGGCGGATACAAATCATGATACAAAAAACTGACATGGGTGTCGTTTTCTACTAATTTGGGGGTGCTGATTACGAATATCTGGTCAAATTTTAAATTCAAAATGGCGGATACAAATCATGATACAAAAAACTGACATGGGTGTCGTTTTCTACTAATTTGGGGGTGCTGATTACGAATATCTGGTCAAATTTTAAATTCAAAATGGCGGATACAAATCATGATACAAAAAAACTGACATGGGTGTCGTTTTCTACTAATTTGGGGGTGCTAATTACGAATATCTGGTCAAATTTGAAATTCAAAATGGCGGATACAAATCATGATACAAAAAAACTGACATGGGTGTCGTTTTCGACTAATTTGGGGATGCTGATTACGAATATCTGGTCAAATTTGAAATTCAAAATGGCGGATACAAATCATGATACAAAAAACTGACATGGGTGTCGTTTTCTACTAGTTTTTCTACGAGTCTTGTCGTAATCAGCACCCCCAAATTAGTAGAAAACGACACCCATGTCAGTTTTTTGTATCATGATTTGTATCCGCCATTTTGAATTTCAAATTTGACCAGATATTCGTAATCAGCATCCCCAAATTAGTCGAAAACGACACCCATGTCAGTTTTTTTGTATCATGATTTGTATCCGCCATTTTGAATTTCAAATTTGACCAGATATTCGTAATTAGCACCCCCAAATTAGTAGAAAACGACACCCATGTCAGTTTTTTTGTATCATGATTTGTATCCGCCATTTTGAATTTAAAATTTGACCAGATATTCGTAATCAGCACCCCCAAATTAGTAGAAAACGACACCCATGTCAGTTTTTTGTATCATGATTTGTATCCGCCATTTTGAATTTAAAATTTGACCAGATATTCGTAATCAGCACCCCCAAATTAGTAGAAAACGACACCCATGTCAGTTTTTTGTATCATGATTTGTATCCGCCATTTTGAATTTCAAATTTGACCAGATATTCGTAATCAGCGTCCCCAAATTAGTCGAAAACGACACCCATGTCAGTTTTTTTGTATCATGATTTGTATCCGCCATTTTGAATTTCAAATTTGACCAGATATTCGTAATCAGCACCCCCAAATTAGTAGAAAACGACACCCATGTCAGTTTTTTGTATCATGATTTGTATCCGCCATTTTGAATTTCAAATTTGACCAGATATTCGTAATCAGCACCCCTAAATTAGTAGAAAACGACACCCATGTCAGTTTTTTGTATCATGATTTGTATCCGCCATTTTGAATTTAAAATTTGACCAGATATTCGTAATCAGCACCCCCAAATTAGTAGAAAACGACACCCATGTCAGTTTTTTGTATCATGATTTGTATCCGCCATTTTGAATTTCAAATTTGACCAGATATTCGTAATCAGCATCCCCAAATTAGTCGAAAACGACACCCATGTCAGTTTTTTTGTATCATGATTTGTACCCGCCATTTTGAATTTCAAATT
Organism: Electrophaes corylata; assembly: GCA_947095575.1. NCBI lineage: Eukaryota > Metazoa > Arthropoda > Insecta > Lepidoptera > Geometridae > Electrophaes > Electrophaes corylata. The sequence continues at coordinate 5,250,276 of OX352706.1, read as the reverse complement.
TGACCAGATATTCGTAATCAGCACCCCCAAATTAGTAGAAAACGACAACCATGTCAGTTTTTTGTATCATGATTTGTATCCGCCATTTTGAATTTCAAATCTGACCAGATATTCGTAATCAGCACCCCCAAATTAATCGAAAACGACACCCATGTCAGTTTTTTGTACCATCATTTGAATCCGCCATTTTGAATTTTAAATCTGACCAGATATTCGTAATCAGCACCCCCAAATCAGTAGAAAACGACACCCATGTCAGTTTTTTGTACCATCATTTGCATGCGCCATTTTGAATTTCAAATTTGACCAGATATTCGTAATCAGCACCCCCAAATTAGTAGAAAACGACACCCATGTCAGTTTTTTGTACCATCATTTGCATGCGCCATTTTGAATTTCAAATTTGACCAGATATTCGTAATCGGCACCCCCAAATTAGTAGAAAACGACACCCATGTCAGTTTTTTGTACCATCATTTGTACCCGCCATTTTGAATTTTAAATCTAATCAGATATTTGTAATCAGCACCCCCAAATTAGTCGGAAAAGACCCCCATGTCAGTTTTTCGTACCATGATTTGTACCCGCCATTTTGAATTTCAAATTTGACCAGATATTCGTAATCATGGTACAAAAAACTGACATGGGGGTCTTTTCCGACTAATTTGGAGGCGCTGATTACGAAAATCTGGTTAGATTTGACATTCAAAATTGCGGGTGCAAATGATGGTACAAAAAACTCGAAAAAAAACTCTAAAAGATATTCGTAATTGGCACCCCCAAATCAGTCGAAAACGACACCCATGTCAGTTTTTTGTACCATCATTTGCATCCGTCATTTTGAATTTCAAATCTGACCAGATATTCGTAATCAGCACCCCCAAATTAATCGAAAACGACACCCATGTCAGTTTTTTGTACCATCATTTGAATCCGCCATTTTGAATTTTAAATCTGACCAGATATTCGTAATCAGCACCCCCAAATCAGTAGAAAACGACACCCATGTCAGTTTTTTGTACCATCATTTGCATGCGCCATTTTGAATTTCAAATTTGACCAGATATTCGTAATCAGCACCCCCAAATTAGTAGAAAACGACACCCATGTCAGTTTTTTGTATCATGATTTGTACCCGCCATTTTGAATTTCAGATCTGACAAGATATTTGTAATCAGCACCCCCAAATTAGTCGAAAACGACACCCATGTCAGTTTTTTGTTCCATCATTTGCATGCGCCATTTTGAATTTCAAATTTGACCAGATATTCGTAATCAGCACCCCCAAATTAATCGAAAACGACACCCATGTCAGTTTTTTGTATCATGATTTGTATCCGCCATTTTGAATTTCAAATTTGACCAGATATTCGTAATCAGCACCCCCAAATTAGTCGAAAACGACACCCATGTCAGTTTTTTGTACCATCATTTGCATGCGCCATTTTGAATTTCAAATATGACCAGATATTCGTAATCAGCACCCCCAAATTAGTAGAAAACGACACCCATGTCAGTTTTTTGTATCATGATTTGTACCCGCCATTTTGAATTTCAGATCTGACAAGATATTTGTAATCAGCACCCCCAAATTAGTCGAAAACGACACCCATGTCAGTTTTTTGTTCCATCATTTGCATCCGCCATTTTGAATTTCAAATCTGACCAGATATTCGTAATCAGCACCCCCAAATTAGTAGAAAACGACACCCATGTCAGTTTTTTGTATCATGATTTGTATCCGCCATTTTGAATTTCAAATTTGACCAGATATTCGTAATCAGCACCCCCAAATTAGTCGAAAACGACACCCATGTCAGTTTTTTGTACCATCATTTGCATGCGCCATTTTGAATTTCAAATTTGACCAAATATTCGTAATCAGCACCCCCAAATTAGTAGAAAACGACACCCATGTCAGTTTTTTGTATCATGATTTGTACCCGCCATTTTGAATTTCAAATCTGACAAGATATTTGTAATCAGCACCCCCAAATTAGTCGAAAACAACTCCCATTTCAGTTTTTTGTTCCATCATTTGCATCCGCCATTTTGAATTTCAAATCTGACCAGATATTCGTAATCAGCACCCCCAAATTAATCGAAAACGACACCCATGTCAGTTTTTTGTATCATGATTCGTATCCGCCATTTTGAATTTCAAATTTGACCAGATATTCGTAATCGGCACCCCCAAATTAGTCGAAAACGACACCCATGTCAGTTTTTTGTATCATGATTTGTACCCGCCATTTTGAATTTCAAATCTGACCAGATATTCGTAATCAGCGTTTGTTTCTTTACCTACCTACTTGCTTACTGTAGGTAGGTATGACATGCACCATCAGTTGCACTATCATTTTGAATTTCAAATATTAATGTTTGGGTCTTTTTTTTATTTTGAATATAACTTGATCATGCGTGGAACCATGTAAAACACTTTCAGTAGATATCTAGTAAATATTGCATACTAATAAATTGGCCTAGTTTAGTTGGACACTCCGCTAATAGTTCGACAACTAGCGCAATGACCCTAGACGACCAAATGCAATGACAGTGAGTTGAACATGTAGTTCGAGTGATACTCGCTAGATGGCAAATTTTAAGCGCTTGTTGAGCTCTAACTACGCAGTGCAATGCATATGTATGTATAGTATGACTGAAGCGGGGGGCTTCGAAATGGGTATTTCGCCTTCAACCGGGCCGTTAAACCCACTAAACTGTGAAGTCGTCTAATAAGTGCTGAGTAAGCCTACTCCATCTAAAAGCCTGTCCCAGGCATTATAGCGTCCTCTTAATAGAGGCATGATTTAAAACAGTTGCCTCCAATGGTTGCCTCTGACACTGTATTAATTATCTACAATAATTGCAAAGGCCTGTTTATTATTATTATTTTAAAACAGTCCTGTGATCATCGACACGAAAGCATATTAAATAAAGTAGCTACATTATTAAAATTATCTAGAGACCGAGTGATCCACTAGTGATTACAGGACGAGAGTAAGTTCGTACCTAAGTAAATACCTGCCAAGCCAATAATTTAACCTCGAGTATGCGCAGCTCTTCACTATACTCAAAGCATAAACTGAAACTCATTGCACGATACGTGGTCACTCACAGCGGCAGTACACAGTACAAATGCACGTTTTCTGTTTAAAATTTTCCTCGTTGGCACCCGCGTTAACGTCAAAATTCACCGGTTACCATGGCAACCCCCTTCGTGGTCCGCCGTGCATCCGGATTCGTTTTGAAAATTTTCCGGAAAGGACTCGCTACCTACTTAAACTAATTTAAATAATAAAGTAGCTTGATAAAGCGCTTTACGCTTTATCTGTGTATTGTAAGACAAAATTAAAAATATCTGGAAGCGTAGCGTAGCGTAGGACCCGATGGACTCGATATTGCTAGTATCGCGGAAAGTCGGTGGATGGAAAATGCTCAAAACTGTTCTGCCTGAAAGACGTATAGGGGAGGTCTATGTTCAGCAGTGGACTTCTACTTGCTGATTATGATGATGGTGATGAAAAACCTAGGCAGCAAATATCTGTAGCAGATATAGTGATCATCGTCATAAACACTATTATGTCCACACCTGGACATTGCCTCATGTAGTATTTGGGTAGTTTACTTACAGTAGTCACCACTCTTACCTGGAGATGGGCAGTAGCATCTGACTGTAGTTTCCAACCAGCCTGCCTGGTAACTAACGATCAAATCCCTCGAGTGTGGATTAGGCATTACCATTCGTCCAGCAGTGGATTTTAGGCTAATCGCGTGACGCGATATTCTACCAAAAACTTTATCTATTTGACAGCCGTCACAACTCAGTCCGTAGTAGCCCTAAGCTGCCTTCTTCGCTGTCGGTGGTGGGTTCGATCCCCACCGAGAACAAACATTTGTGTGATGAACATAGATGTTTGTTCTGTGTCTGTGTGTTCTATTGTATTCTAGGTTAGTAAGTAAGTAGGTACCTATTTTAAAATCATATAAATTAGGTCAAAATTTATATCAAATGTTTATATTTGTGGACATGTCAATTCTGTTTTTGACAGTGCATTAACTGTCACTTTAACATAACAGATGTTCATAGTACCCTCTTGTTTAAGTGTGGGTGAAACTGATACTGTGACGTAACAGCCCTGCCCTACATAAGAGGAAATTGAAAACAGACTTGCTGGGAATAATAAATTGTGTGGCTGCTTATCTACTGCTCGCCTATCTGTATGCAAACGGCCTATTTGTCAACCTGAATAGGTGCTTGAACCTCTGCAAATGAAAAAGAAGCTTAGGGTTATGACTAATGCTTTGTTTATCAAGCTACAAACAAAAACCAACTGTTTGTTGCTACCGATAAAGTAAAATAAAATGAAATAAAAAAGATTTAGAGGATAATTATATCATCAATACATTCTCATCTAGGATTTAGGTTTTGAAAAAAAACGTGCTATAGTATTTTGACTTCTCGCCATTTTACTTTAAATGTGGCAAAGATTCTTGTAACATTCCAAAAGGAGCGTGAATTCGAAGTAAACCAGGAAAAATATCAAGGGGATTCACGATCGTCCTCTTGATACGTGAAAGCCAAATTACTTAGTTCATAACAATAGTAATAACAAATAATAGCATGATATTTTTTAGAACGCTTTTTAGCTTTATATAGATATTACTTAATTTATTAAGTTAATCTTATATATAAGCTATGAAAGTAACCAGTATTTGTTTCTCTGATGTTTTCCATGTAGCAATACCTACAGTCATAGTTAGTTCTGAGGTTAGCTTACCTTTTACCGTTAGGTTACCTACCTAGGTTATAGAACAATGAACTCTCAAATGGGGTCACAGCTGTAGCTGTCTGCCTTCTAGATCACCTAATATACTAACGTCACAGATGAGCCGGTAATTACTGCCTCGTAAAATTTCATGACGACACACGTTGTGGTTTGAGTATAGAGTGTAACTACCCAAGTTCTAGTTAAGATTTTGCAATTCATCTAAAACCATACAGAATATGCAAACTACCTTCCCCGATATCCTCAGCATAGTGATGCTTACCTATATTGCTATGTTCCAATTTCAAGATCTTGGTAGTGAAATGAGATAAAACATTACAATGCTACATAGGGTTTCGTGAGGTAGCGTAATTGTTATTGTCGTCATCAAATAAAAAAAGTCTACAGTGAGACATTATATTTCCTCTATAAATCGTCACCGCGCGTGATCGGCTGATTAGTAACTAAACAGTCTCAGCTCACGAGATCTTGGTGCCATTGATCATCTCCTTGCGCCGTACTTTTAGTCATTTTTAGGGTTCCGTAACAGGGTAAAACGAGACCCTATTACTAAAACTCCGCTGTCTATCTGTCCGTCTGTCACCAGGCTGGTATCTCATGAACCGTGATATTTAGAGAGTTGAAATTTTCACAGATGATGTATTTCTGTTGCCGCTATAGCAACAAATACTAAAAAATAGAATAAATTAAATATTTGATGGGGCTCACATGCAGCAAACGTGATTTTTATGCCGCTTTTATTACCGGAACCCTTCGTGCGCGATCCCGACTCGCACTTGTTTAGGACATTCGTGAGAGGGGCTCAATTCTATGTCAGGCTACCACAACATTGCTTAACATAAGATGGACATCTATTTCTTCAATTGCTGTTCCATGTTCCGGTTCCTACGGTTGCTTTCCAAACAGGAAGACTAAGCGTAAGAAATCCTCTTACGCAATGGACTGACGATATTATTGGACATATCGGTAAGTCGATCGATGGAAAGGGGTCAAAATCGTTCTTTCTGGAAACGAATGGGGAGGTTTATGTCCAGTCTTGGACTTCGACATGATGATGATAATGATCCTTATCGACAATAAGCTTGATGAAAATTAAAACAAACAAAACTTCATCATAAACCAAAAATTTCCGAATCTTTCAACATAAGATTAAGATAAACGAAGAACGTTTTCAATTAAATCTTATCGGTGCCTTGAAATTCGGTTCAGTTCACGAGGTGCTTGACTTGAAGGAGTCTCGAGTGGTACTCACATCTGCCGATGCCCAGCTGCGCACCGTCAGAAACAAGAACAAAACACACTCGTTGTGCAAACAAATGCACTAACTAAATAAATCGAACACAAAAGTGGCTGGGAATAATGTTTGTTTTGTATAATGCTGTAACCTTTTCATATTTTGGTTTCTTAAAATAAATATTCGAAATATTCCACAACAAAATATTCAATGCATTGTATACTATATATTATATATACAATATATGCATTGTATATTGTGCATAAAAGGTTTTTAAATTTAAGCCAGCCTCATCTTAATTTCAACAAGTTTCCACTTCAATAGGAAATGTTATGAGATGGTACAACTAGAAACCTATGATAGAAAAAAACAATAGGTACTGCGTGCATTTTAATATAAAAAGATATAGTATTGCGACCTAAGCCCGGTAGGTATATGTCCGCTAAGATGTCTTAATACTAAGTACCTACTTGAGATTCTTTGAGGTGTCTAAGGGGATCAGTCAGAAAAACTTCCAAATATTACATTTAGTAGGTACATACCCATATTTTGCAGTAGTAGCGGTATTTCATGCGGTAAATACTAACTGGTGTCCTCGCAATGTGTTCCATCAACGTTTGAAAGCACTAGCACATACACTTTTCGTCCAGAAAAAACCATTCGTTCACAGACTCGCCCAGATTCGAACCCACGACCTTAGGAACAGAAACCGAGATCACTCCCTCTAGACTTCAGGTAATCAGTGATTTAAAAAAGTCAAAAGGTATTTACTCAGGCACTTCACCAACTAAGCAGTTGGTGAATCTAGTTCCTCGCAACTAAGCATAGAAGCACAAGCAAGAAGAGAGAGGACTGGTTCCTACTGCTTTTTTGTATGACAAAAATAACAAATGAACTTTCAAAAACATTCAAAAAGATCAATATCAAGAAACAACAAGACCTTTTAGACAATAAGTGAGTACAAACAGATAAAACAAACTGCAAACATTGAACAATTACGACAGTCGCGGGAAGTAAAATGTCAGACTCGGCCGACACCGCGGATAATGTCAACGAGCACAAAGTACCATACTTTACGAATGTTTAGGTACTAGTACAGTCAGCTTCATGAAATAATTTATCTAGCGAGAACGAAGACAACTTAAATCAGCAAAGCGATCACGTGAAAATCAGAATGTCCTACCAAACCATATTTACAATAGTATAGGAGGAGGAGCAATCGTAAATGTCAAACATACTTCTTAACATAACTTACCAAAACTTCATCAAACGTTATTTTTAAGCTTTTAAACAAAAACGGTGTGTTAATCTTTATGTAGCCAACTATACCTTTAACATTACACATACTACAGTGTACCAATGTACCTGCATTGCTTGTTTGCTTAAATTGCTTACTTGGATTTCTGGAGACACTGCATACAATTCCAACAGGTGACAGCCAACAATAGAACGTAAATGTTTAGGCTGCTTAGGTATGCTTGCAATGGTACGTTAAAATAACGATATTATTCATAATATAACCGAACGCTTACATTATTCGGCACTAGTGAAAACGCACGCGTCTTTGTCCACGTGAAGTAGTATTCAGTCTATAATCTAGCATAACGCTTTTTAGCAGTAATTGAGTTATTTGTGAGTTCGTCCGGGAAGGACCTACCACCACTGTACCTATATTTCTGTCGCCAAGCTGTGATGCTGGCATTCGCATTACTTTTCTGATTTGAAGGGTGCCGCTGCTGGTGAAATTGCAGGTCCTTGAGATTCAAAACTAAAACCTTTAAGTATTTAAGTGGAGAACGTAGTGCATAACATAGAGCACGTCCTCAGTGGACGTGTTCTAAGAGGTGATTCCATTGTTATACTAAGGGGAGCGGAACAAAACGTGAAAAATATGCGGGTTTTGTCTGTCTGTTCTCTGTCTGGGTGTTATATTGTATTTTAAGTATTTATTTACGTAAAAAAACGTATATTATGTGTTCCTTGCAGGATGGATTGTTGAGAAAAACGTTCTCAGATTGACTTTATAATTTATTTTTCGGAAAAGATTACATTAGCCGTGGCCAGGTATGCAAACATATTTATGGGTTATATCTACTACCTCTTTCTGACGTGGAGAAGCGCGTGTCGAGCCCATAGAATACTTTTAGTCCATATTCTTTGGTCGAGCCCGTACGTCATACCAATTGACACCTGTCAATTGACATTGACAGAAGGCTGCCCGTCATTGGCCGGAACGTTATGTATTCTATCAGTCATCTGGTTCTCATAGCTATGCTTAGTTTGGGGCTAGATAACGTGCAAAAATGTTCGCAAATACCTATTTATTTATTATTTATATATAATAATTAGGTGTATTCTTATCGGTACCATTTTCACTTCAACAGTGATAAACAATTGAACTTAAAAAATACCCATTCCTATAACCTCCTATAACGTGCTTGGAATAACATAATACCTACCCGTAGAACAACTAAGGTGTTGGATCATAGAACTATCAACGACTTCCAGAACTAATAGAGTGGCACAGCTCACATAAAAATAAAGCACCGCGATAAAGTACAGAGATAAGAATATTTTTAACTTCTAATCCCTGTTTATGGATCATGTGAATCTCATAAAAACTTTCATGAATTACACGGGATTAAGCCGAAAGTTATGGCGCTGTTCTGCGGTAGGTCGTACAAACGTCATCACAGTTTCTATTGTCCGTAAAGATCTAACAGCATTCTATATCCTCCTGTATTTTAAAGCGGCTATGGTTGAAACTTGTGTGTTGTTTGTAAAATAAATCGAAACATTCTCTGAAGTGCTAATCCGAAACATGTGTGACAAAAAAATGACCGAAGATAAGGGTCAATTTCAAGAACACGTCTTGCAGCACATTTATCGAGCTATAAAAAGAGCATCGGATTGACAATGACAAGCGTTTAAGGGCTGCGTTAATTTATTTGAACAAGTATTCCCTTTTAGCGACGCGGTAGAGACTAAACAAGAGAATTCTACTTAGATAAGTATTGTACAAGACGAGCGAAGCTATAGTTTGTCTCGAAACGGAAAGTGGAGACAGTTACTTACGATGACACAGGATATATTAAATTAAGAAGAGATATTTCGTGTAGAGAGTGGTACTTATATAAAAAAGATACATGTATGATACCTCAAGATGTATTTCTGGATTGTACGAGGTAATTATACCCGGCGTGTACGTATTTTATGATAAAAATAAGTCACAAATAATTCTGCATTAGAAGAACTTATTTGTGATTGCTTTTCCTGAAAGTTTATTGACCCCTTAGACATACTCAAAGAATAATGATTTGGTACTACTTGGTAGACCCTAAAAGGTCAGAGGGGATATCTACCATGCCTAGTCGTGAAGAGGCATGGTAGGATTAAAGTCAGTCTGCTTTTTTATCCACGGCTATTTTAAGAAACTTAAGTGGAAGGTACCCTATGTTCAACAGTGCACTGTTCAGGCTGATGATGATGATTTTCCTGCTATATAATTAGGTATACCTACTTATTATAATATGTACACACTATGTTGGTTCCTACCTATAAGGTAAAGAGTTTTTGAATATACTTTTATATTAAGTAGGTCCGTAGTTAGGATACGTTTTATTTTACTGAAACTATACGAGGTTTAACACCTGTGTGCTTCAAGTTGATGGACGTAGAGCAGTGCACCGTAAAGAACATGACATGCGAGACAATTTTTTGCTATAGATGCTAGTAACCACTGAAGCAGCTGCCTGTTTTATCAGCAATTCGTATAAAAAACCATACCTACTTACTTACAAGGAACAAATTCAATCCTAACCATACCTTCATACAAATTTCATCCATAGAGCCCCACACGGAAATTCAATGCACAAAAACTCTACAAATTGAATTCGAACAAGATTTTTTTCTGCGATAAGAAACCTAATCTTTTCAAACCCCTCGTTTTCTACTAGTAAGAGTCCATTAAAAATCCCTCGGTTTTAGCTAAATAATACACTCACTATTAGTGAGGGGCAAAACAAAAGAGCCGGCAAGTACCGGAACTAAACCACGGTAGTGTACCTTGGGGAACGAGCTTGGTTGCTATGATGTATGTAGCTGCATGACTATTGTGTTTTTTGTAGTTGTATACGGTAACACGAAACACCACGAGCGATTCAATATAATCACTCCTGTGGTGTGCTGTGTTGTGCCTTAACTATGTTGTGGCTAGAGATTACACTATAAAATAAAATAAAACCGAATGGTGTTTGATTGTAATGTGATCAGGAGGACATTACATTTGAGTAACCTGATTTATTATTAAATTTTATAATTTTCTTTAAGATAATTTATTAAGTTCTTGGTATGATTGCCTTAGCATGTTTTCTGTCTTGCATTTAGTAAGATTGGCACCACACTGTATAGCTTCATTATTTACATTATTGTTATTTTGCTTCCTAAATAAATGTATTTGATTTAATTTGATTTGATTATTTTGTAACAGGATCGTACAAAAAACGGTAGGAACCTAGCTGTAACTTTCTTGCCGGTTTTTCTAGGCTTGGTCGCGAGGAACTGGCGCTTAGATTCACCTAGATTTCAGACGTTTCAAGATGATCCCTGCGGATTTTACTGAATAAATGCTTTTTTACTTTGACTTTGAATGCGACTCCCAGTTACATACCTCTTTACTCTAGAGCGCGGCAGATGTGGCTCTGACTCACGACGACTCAATTACACATTCGATAGTTTTTGTGGTGCCCCGTGTCGTGTCGATACCAAACTATTCACTTTTACGAGGACGTTGAACTTGGGACAAAGGGTTGCTTGTTGCTAGGTGGTGTGATCTCTGCAGCAACTAGACTCTTTAACTTCCACTTTACCATTGTAACCCTTAATCTAGTTTTGTAAAGAATACGGGACATCATCTTTAGAAAAATCTAGGGTCTAAACTAGGTAACTATAATAAGTTTGTTCGTCTTGTTAATAGATGAGAATATTTTGTATATAAACAACATTTATATAAAAAATCGGCATAGACTAAGTAAATAGTATTAATTAAGTTTTACGTACAAACTGAATTGAAAAATGTACCTACATAGTGAAAATTTTGATTATTCTAATAGTCAGCCACGTAAATTCATGAACATTTTATCTCTAAAAATCATCAACACCGAAACTCATACTTTAATATTTTTGCTTATATTTGTAAACTCGATTTGGCTAACAATCATTTACTAGGTACAGTTATCATTTGTGTACACAACGACATGAAAAAATACCACACAATGCTAAAACTAGTAATTAATTTTTATTTCTGTCTGTACCTACTAAAATCCTTGTTAAAGAAACAACTCGTACTTATTATCTTTAGTGCTTTTTACGAGTATATTCAGTGAAAACGCCCGGAACAAATGGTGGGGTGGTTGTTTACAAAATTGAAGTAATATAGTAACTTAGGGACAGTCAGCTGCAGAATTTATTCAATTCGCAACTTTCGAACTAATATCAAACTCAAAAAACATAAAATCAGTTGGTGAGTTCACTTATTTATATATAAAATTTGCTGTTAAATACCTACTAACATTAGAGTGCAGCTAACGAACTACTTATTCTATAGTTAAAAATCCCCAAACCTATACAAGCCCTCATAAATACAAAAACCACAAAATTCAATTCCGACCAAAATGCATAAATGTCATTCCAAATTAACCGCGTAATTCATAACATGCGGGTTGGCTGATTACGATAATTAACACTATACTTCCCTACTTACAATAATACCAATACACATATTTCTACGATTTACGAAACAAAATAGAATCTATACCAATTATAAGAATACTTACAATAGACAACGCACCAACATCCTAAGCCGCTGAGGAATTTCCTTAGAATAAGAACTAGGAATTCCCAACTCTACTTTGGCCAAAATGCCATCTGATGTTTGGCTCCAGCAGTCAGTGCTACCGGGCAAAAACAAGACACATTTTATATTTTTTTAGTAGTAGTAGAGCTCTTAGTGAAGGGCTCGTCGGGGAAGTACTACCACCATGCCTATTTCTGCCGCCAAGCAGCTTGCTGCGTTCCGGTTGAAGGGTGTGGGTGCCGGGCTAATTACAGGCACATGAGGCTTAACACCTGTATGCCTCAGGTTGATGGACGCAGAGCAGTGTATTGTAGGGCACGTTGCTAACTAATGTGACCTACAAGGCAATGCTTTGTTATAGGCGATGGTAACCACTTAACATCATGGGCTTGTTCCATCAACAAATTGTATAAAAAAAAACAGTATCCTAATCTAACTAAGCATAAGAGTAAAACATAATCCTCAATACCTTTAGTAAACCTACAAATACTTATAAAAACATTTATTTGAAAAAGCTTTTGAAAGACCACACACAATTTTACCACAAAAAAAATCTAAAGACGTTTTACGGTTTCACTTTTACTATAAAATTATACACAGAAGGACGCACACAAAAAATATTACCATACAGAAAAATTGATTCACATTCACACTTCTAGACAGGCACTTCATAAAATTAAGTGTAAATCCATCTTATTAATAAAAGTGGCTTTGAGATACTCCACGTAAATAAGATCACTGGACTTATTGGAAACGAATGGAAATGAGATTAGTAAATTGTTAACTAGAAAAGCACGAATACAAAAACTCGCACAAATACAGGAGTACTAATAGGTAAACAAAAAAATAGCATTGTCAGCGTCCACTATCTGTGTTCACTAATAAGATGAACACATTTACTCGTAGAGTCCATAAAGAAAAGAAGGAAGAACGCAACAATGACTCGAATACTCGGCCCAGGACATTCGAACCGAGTTTATTTTACTGTTTCCACTTAAACGTGCAGTAAAAATCCTCCCACTCAATGTACCCTGTGATATTCCTGACCCCTGCCCTCGAACCTACTATCATTTCTTCTGTGGAGGCACCTATAAAGAATTCTCGTTTATAGAACGCACGCTCATAATCCTTGCGATTTTATTGTCACGCATTCCCGATAATTTAGTAGACGACCGAAACTTTGTCGCCGAAATGTCGGAATTCCTGTATTTGCGGAAATGAATAATCAAATAACTTATACGTGAATCCCCACAGAACATTAAATGAAATTTCAAGTTTGTCACTGTTTATCATCATACCCATTGGCTATTCTGCGCCGTAAGAAAATTGGATAACTTTGTCTGATTCTGTAAGGTGATGAAGCCATGTTATAAGTTGTAGTTGGGTACCTAATTACCATTATAAAATCATCCATAGCAACTGCAATGCTATTAACGTTACCATAAAGTTCCAAAAATTATATATGAGTAGTCTTTGCTTATGAGAAGGCAGTGAGAAATTCCTTTAGCCTAAAGTATTATAAAATGTACGAAACATGTATCTTGAGGTTAGTCTAATCTAGGTTCTCTCTAATACTTAGGTCTTCCCTACGAGAAGCCTTATAGAATCAGAGCAACAGCTGTTCTAATTGATATTGTCAATGATTCAGGGTAGCCTCTAGAGTCGCAAATTCTATCATAAAAATCTGACAGCACCATTGATTGAACGAGTATGAATTGGAGCATCCTCTATCATTTTGCCATCAGTCAACGTATTGCAGTTTCTAATGGATCAATTTTAGACTCGTGTTCACCAACAAAGTAACCGGCTGTTCAACGCTTGTTTTCTAACAGGATCTCCTTCTCAAAAGTTTTACATATAACTGACTTAAGTAACCCATGGTTTGTGTGCTATTCATCTTAAGATTGTCTGCGATGTAGCAGCCATTCTGGCTACTCTCCAGTTTCCAGATTGTGTTGAAAATTGTATTGCCTGGCTTCTCATGAAAGGTTAGCTTCATTTGATGGTAGTAGTTACGCCAAGACATACAATCGTTGTAGGTATAGTATGTTCGTTGCTATTTTTGAAAATAAATAGGAATGTTCGCAATTTTCTTGTGCGCTGGTTTGTTTAAAAACTTGGCAGAAATTCAAGATCTTTATTATGGAGGTAAGATAAAGTCAGAATGTACCTAGATATGTAATTTTAATCTAAGACCTAGGTAGAAAACGATACTCTATGATACTGTACTAGAGTACCTTTAAGTACTTAGTACCTACAGCTTAGTATCTATCTAGTAAGAGTCTTTGTAAAGGGCTCGTCCAGGAAGTACAACCACTACCTATGCCCATTTCTGCAATTATTTGGAGTTGAACTTTCAATTTAAAAAGAAGAATCCTATTCGGTTTGAAGGGTGTCATTGCCGGTGAAATTACAAGCACATGACACCTGTATCTATTCTTCAGGTCGATGGACGCAGGGCAGTTCTAACAGTGTAGGCTATGACCTGCAAGACAATGTTTTGTTACAGTTTTCCTTTATCCTAATACAAAAAATTAAAAGAATACCTCAACTAACTCTTTGACTATAATAATCAAGGGACTGCCTAATCGGTGGTACCTTAGTAAATTACCCACCTTACTATTTATTTAGGTACAAACTTCCAGTCCGTGGACAAATGATTATTTGAATCCATTGCGGCGTAAGAAGGAAAGCTGAGTCAACTTCTCATACAGCGATGGTTTATTGGTCTCGGGTCGTTTAACTTGTTTAGTTTTATTGATCTTAAGCAGTTTATCGTATTAAGACAGGCCAGTGGGTGCACTATCTTATTCAGAGGGCGTTTTGATAAAACATTCAATTTAAAATGGTACCATTACGACATAATTATTTCCTCTGTGTAATGAAAATAGGTCAATTGTATCGTTAAGACAAGTTTTGCTTCTGTTTTTTCTTCCAGAGTGATCCTTTTGATCGCAAAATAATCTCACTGTAGATTTTCAGACTCGAAACATTTTGAAACCAACAGAATTTTCTGAGTTTACTTGTAAGTAGGTAAGCCTTTCTGTTATGCCTTCTCCAAAAGTATCTATAAAATTTAGGATGAAGTAAAAAAATATAGTCCACCACAAAAATTCCTATAAGTAAAAAAAAAATGTGCAACTCTTGCAGCACCTGCAATAAAGTTAATATCTTGATCAAAACTTGCAGGCGTAATAACGTAAAAGCACAATTATAATCTACAAAACTATTGACACGTGCTCTCTACGGAGCATCCTTAGAAAGAAGTGTACCAGTGGTTCTCTCAGTGGCTGGATTCTAGCCATTATAAGCTCATTTTGTTAGCTAACTGGTTGATTCGAGTTTAATTAAAATTCAACGTCATCCATCATCGTATTGATTTTGTGTCGCGGACATTTGGTCGTGCGTCCGTTATCAATTAGGCAAGGCTTGTGTTCCACCAGCAGATGACAGTTGACGGCTAATGTGTGAAAACATCTGTCAAAGACAATCGGTTAGGTCATAAAAGGATCGGTTCGTGGTGGTGGACGTGTACCTAAACAGCTGTGGATGGACAAACTGAAAACGTGAGTTTTTGTCAACACCAGCCTTAGAAGCGTTATCGATAGGAGACAGATTGATGTTTTTAGAAATAAGTTTTTTTACTTCGAATTCTTCACAAGAAATGCATCAGGTAAAGTTTTTTTGGTAGGTAAGTTATACGAAATAGACTTTAGCATGTTGTTCTACATAAATTTATGCTGTGGTGATTACCACTTAATATCAGCAGGCGGATTTTTGAGTTTTTTCGTTTTCCGGATACGAGATTTCGGTTTGCGAGCTCTGAGCGGATTCTGAGTTTTTTTGGTGGTAGGAAATCACCACCTTTATCAACTTTTGTATTTCTTCGCAGATCACGCATGTTATGAACTTGCCGTACGTTGCACTGTCATGCTGTAGCTGCGGGGCACCAGATCTTTCAACTTCGGGCTTGTAGCGTGCCTCTGCTACCTTCAGTATGCCGGCCGGAGTAACTTGCTGAACCGAGGGTTGCCTATAGTCCGTTTGGAATGAAAACTATGAGATTCTTCTGGAGGAGACTTTATTACTGAACACTTTCAAACTGTAGCACTATTACACACTAAACTAATTTAAACTGACGCGGAACTGAAACGGTACTGTACTGACTTTGCAGCTCAAAATCGCCGTCTTATATTACTCATCCCTACCCGGCGGCTAGCCTCTAGCTCAGGTAGCGCGCTCGAGTCCTGAGCCAATCACAGAGCTCCTTTGTTCGGTGTCCCTTTCTAATGGGGTCCTCGTGTCTATCATTTTTCCCGTTAACTGTGAACACGTTGGGACTTGTTTTAAAATCTCCTGTCTTTGTTACACTTCATTATTTATGTCTATCTGTCTTTGTTGTTGTCGGACTGTGTTTCCTATCTGTTTTCTCCTGTGATTGACTCAAGGTTAAAAGGTAAAACTATCCTACCTAACGATATTCTAGCCTGACTAAAAATGATCTTTATTGTATGTACACTTAATTTCTAAACTTAATCTATGTAACTTTATATCTTTGGACTTTGCTTATACTAATGGACGTCGCTAACAGCTTCCCCGCCAGTGCTTGGTGGTCCAAGCACTCCATCCATTGGTTGCGACGTCTTGCCCGAAGCCACGAGGATGAGTCTTGATGTCGGGCGCCTCATTACGCCTCCTCGAGTCCGGACGGTCACAATTCTGGTTCGCTGGTCAGGCCCTTGGTAGGTCTCTTCGATTACTCCCCGCGGCCATGTGTTGCGTGGGAGTGAAGAATCGGCGATAATCACGACGTCGCCTTTGTCGAACTTTACGTCTCTTCGGCCTTTCAAACTACGTGGCATGAGAGTCGGTAGGTACTCCTTCAGCCATCGGCTCCAAAAATGATCGGCCAGCCGCTGCGCCGTCTTCCAGCTTGGTCGTCCGATCAGTTCGTTGTCCTCAAACTCCCCTAGGACCGCCGTACCGCATGACCTCCCAATCAAGAAGTGGTTGGGAGTCAATGCTTCTTCATCGTCAGGATCCATGCTCAAGTGCGTTAGGGGCCTAGAGTTTAATGTGTGCTCCACCTCCGTTAGTAATGTGTGGAGCACTTCTTCTGGAGGACTCCTTTCCCCGAGGACGGCTGCTAGTGCGGTTTTCACTGATCGCACTAGTCGTTCCCATGCGCCTCCCATGTTCGGAGCTCCAGGAGGGATGAATTTCCACTGAAACCCTTCTTCTTCAGCCGCCTCGATAAGTTCTTGTTGTCGGAGCTTCTTAATCTCTTCTTTTAGTTCGTGGTTTGCTCCGACGAAGTTCGTTCCGTTATCGCTGAACATTATTCGGGGGCTTCCTCTGCGGGACGCCATTCTTCTTAGCGCCATGATCATAGAGCCGGTGCTGAGTGATGCGGCCAATTCTATGTGAACCGCTCTTGTAGTCAGGCAGGTGAAAAGCGCGCCCCATCGTTTCTCTCTTCTGCGACCGATCGTCACGTGCATGGGACCAAAGTAGTCAACCCCGGTGCACGTGAACGGAGGCTGGTGGTGCGCTAACCTTTCCATTGGTAGGTCTCCCAGTGGTGACATCTCGGGTTTCGCTCTTTTTATCTTGCACCACTGGCACTGGTGCGCCACTCTCCTGACTGCGTCTCGCAAGGATAATATCCAGTATTTCTGCCTCAACTCGTTGATCACCGTCGCGTGGTTCCCGTGGTGCAGGTGACGGTGGTAATGTCCTATGAGGAGCTGAGGCATGCGACCCTTCCCATCCAAGATCGGCAAATTCCTGAGTTGGTCACCGTAGTTCTTGATCCTGGATATCCTGCTATTGAGACGCAGCACACCGTCTTCGTTGAGAGCGACGTCGATCCGTTTTAGTCGGCTCGAGTTCTCCATGGGTTTATTTTTCTTCAGGTTTTCTATGTCTGTCTTGAAGGACTCGGCTTGACTCTGTCGGATAAGAGCCTTTTCCGCCTTCTTCAAATGTTCGGGTTCAATGGGTAACCATCTTCCTTTTGCTTCTTTGTTCGGTTTTCTCTTGTTGACGCTCCCTTTTCGACGACACATGTCTATGAACATGTACAATCTTGCCGTAGTTCGTAGCAGACGTGTCCAGTTACTGAATCTACAAGGTTCGGGCAGGCTCAGTTCCTGGACGATTCTTGTCGTAGCGCAGGTGGTGTTTTTCTTTTCTTCTGGATAGGACTCTTTCTTCTCTATTTCCTTTACCGGCCAGTCGGATTTCGGCTGGTAAAGGAATGCAGGCCCGATGAACCACCTTGTCTTGCCATCGAAGTTCTTCGGCACGTTCCTTGTTGCGTCGTCAGCTGGGTTGTGTTTGGTGGGAACCCATTTCCATTCAAGCGGCTTGGTCAATTCCTCTATCGCCGCCAGTCGATGAGCCACGAATGATTTAAATCGTCGTGGGTCAGCCCTTATCCACTGCAGCACTGTGGTCGAGTCGGACCAGAAGACCCGAGATGTGATCTCCAGGTCGGACTCCTCGATGATCGTAGCTGCCAGTCTTGCCCCCATCAGTGCTGCTTGAAGTTCCAGTCGAGGGATTGAAGTAGTTTTGACAGGAGCCACTCTGGCTTTCCCCGCCATCAGCGAGATGTGACATTCCCCGCTGGCCGTCGTTGTTCTCCAATACACTGCGGCGGCGTACGCAGTCTCACTGGCATCGACGAAGGTATGAATTTCACCTGATTTCGTTGCCGGTGCCAGACATCTAGGAACTTCCAGATCACGAAGTGTTTCGATGTCTTCTATGTATTGCTCCCAGATTCTTCTTTGGTCGTCGTTGACTTCCTCGTCCCACTTTGTTCCTGTCCGCCACAGATCTTGTATGAGTCGTTTTCCTTTTATCAGAACTGGAGCAACGAGTCCCATAGGGTCGAATGTCGACATCACCGCGCTCGTCACTTCCCTCTTCGTAGGCGCTCGGCTTTTGTCGGTGACTTCTTTCGGGGTGTTTCGTAATCCAATGTTGAAGGCTAGCACGTCGTTGCTGACCATCCATCTCATCCCGAGAGTCTTTTCTTCGTCGCCTAGTTGCTTTTCTTGCGGAGCTTCTTCTGTTCTGACATGGGTCAGTGCCTTGTCATCGTTGCTGGCCCATTGTCTGAGTTCAAACCCAGCCGCTCGGTGGATTTGACTCACTTCGTTTGCTATCTTTGCCGCTTCTTCCACTGTATTGAAACTCTGAAGGTAATCGTCCATGTAGTGATTGCGGACGATTGCTCTTGCTGCCTCGGGATGTTCCTTTTCGTGCTTCTTGGCGTTTGTGTTCTTCACGAAGATCGCTGTCGCTGGCGAGGACGCTGCTCCGAAGATAACGGACTTCATCCGGTACTCCTTGGGTTTTGTGTCCCGTTCTTGTCCTCGCCAGAGAAATCTCAGGCTGTCGCGATCTTCCTCCCTTATGCGGATCTGGAGGAACATCTCCTTGATATCGGCGACGACTGCTATGGGTCCCTCTCGGAATCTCAGAAGCACTCCAAAAAGGGATTGGAGTAGGTCGGGTCCTGGTAGCAGCGCGTCGTTGAGGCTCTTCCCTTCGTATTTGGCAGCGGCATCGAAGACAATGCGGATCTTCTTTTTCACGGGATGAACTACGGAGAAGTGTGGTAGGTAGAACGTTCGGTCGGGAGTGGATTCTGCTGGTGCTTCTTCGGCGTACCCATTATCTAGCAGGTTCCTTAACTGCTCGCCGTATTTCTCTCTGAGAACTGCGTCCTTGTCGAGTTTCTTCTCTACGCCCAGTAGCCTGTTGCGAGCCTGAGCGTAGTTGTTCGGCAGTATCTCATCTTCTTTTTTCCACAGCAGTCCAGATTCATACCTTCCATCAGGCATTTGTTTTGTAGTCTTCTCCAGTAGTTCTAATGCCCGGCCGTCGGCGTCGTTGCTAGGGCGGCGTTGTTGTATGCCGATTGAGTCCAGGTCGAAGTGGTGCTTGATCATTTCGTTGATCGCTTCTTCATTGTTCCCGAGATGGCAGTGGTTCACATATTCCACTGGCGTGGTGGATCCGGTGTGGCACCCATGAAGAACCCAACCCAGGCTTGTAAGCGACGCGACGGGCTCATTCCGCTTTCCTTTCAAGATCTTCCGGGATATGATCAGATCCCAATTGTCTTGACCGATTAGCAGCGCTGGTTTCTCTTTTTCATATTGCAGCTCGTTCTTTATATTTCTTAAGTGGCTGCACTCTTCAATTGTCTTCAGGCTGACGCACTGCGGTGACAGCTTCAGATCTTCGACAGTTCGTACTCCTCTAAGAGTTCGCTTGTCTCTTCTTTGAGCTCCCTTTATTTTCAGGTTCATTCTCTGGGAGTCCTTTTTCTCTATGATTTTTCCACCGACTGTTTCTAGAATCAACGATTCTCTTCTGCCGGTGGCTCCAAGGCGGCAGGCGATGTCTTTGTCCAGCAGCGACACTGTCGATCCTTCGTCGAGCAATGCCAGGACGCGCACTGACCCGTTCGGTCCGTAGATATCTACCGGTATCATCTTTAGGTAGACTCTTGTTCCATCTGCTGCCGCGTATACGGATTTCACTATGTTCTCAGCGTCTTCTTTTTCTGTGGTTTGCTCGTGCTGTGGGCTCGACGACATTTCTCGCTGCGTAGACGGTGCCACTGCTCGTTGAGTTGACTCCGAGTGCAGCGTAGTATGATGAGGCTTCTTGCATTTCTTACAAGGTGGAACCTTGCAATTCATCTTCGTGTGTCGTCGGCGTAGGCACTTGAAGCATAGTTGCCTCTTAACCACGATGTTCCACTTTTCGTTGGTGTCAGCTTCTTTAAATTGTTTGCATTCGGTGATCCAATGTTCCCTCTCGCAGTTGGCGCAGACTTTTCTGTATTTCTCTGAAGTCGTAGCAACTGTTTCTTCAACTGAATCTTCTTCTTGTGTTGCATTCACCGGATATTTCGGATTTCCATATTTTCTCTTTTGTGGTTCCGGCGGTGCGATCTTCCCGCACAAGTCTGCTTCCCTTTCCAGGAACTTATTTATCTTCACTAGTTCTGGTTCATCTTCGCTCATGCGTGCGTTGTAATCCAGCCATCGGTACCGCAGTATAGGTGACAATTTCTCTGTAATGCTTCGACTCATTTCCGGCGAGTACAAGTAGTGTGGCTTGTTCAGGGCGGTTATCGTTGTCACTGCGTTGCCCACTCGTGTCGAAAAAATACAGATGTCTCTCGGTGAGTCTCCTATGCGCGGAAGTTCCTTTATTTTCTGAATTTCTGCAAGTACTAATTGCTCTGGTCTTCCGAACCTTCTTTCTAGCGCAGCGATGATGTCCTTTGGATCCGATGCTACAAATAATAAGCTTCTTACGGCTTCCTTTGCCGTTCCTTTGATGGCTTTTCTTATCCGTGCCATATTGTGAGCTACAGTGCACATAGCCGAGCTATCCTCGTATGCCCTCTTGAACGGCAACCATTCTTCGTGTGCGCCGTTAAATTCTGGCAGATCCCATATCTTCGATGATGTGGTCATGGCTGGTTTCACCGCTAGGGTAGCGTTTATGATAGCATCAGCTAGTTCTTTCATCTCCGACTTCTGTGTCGGCTTGCTTTTTTCAGTTTCTTGCTCTTGGAATGTTGTGGTCTGCTCTACCCATTGCTCCACGTGTGTCGATCTCTCTACCTCGAATTCTTCATCGAGTTCTTCTTCCGACGTACATTGTGCTAATTCCCAATCTGTCTGGGCTAGGGCTGCAGCCGTCTGAGCAACTTCTAGTTGTCTCTTCTGGTATTCTCGCAGAGCTTCTAGTTCAGTCCTCCTACTTGATTTTGTCGATTTCTCCCGCATGGCTGGAACTGTCTCCGAAGACGTAAACGGTGGGACTGCTGGTCTTCCTCCAATATTCTTCGGTGTTCCCTTTTTCAACGCGGTAACGGGTCGTGCGCTAGCGGGCGCAGTCGCGGACGCGGAACGCGCAGGTGGCGCGTGGGCGGGCGCGGCGGCGGGCGCGGGACGCACGCTCGCGGGCGCGGTCTCAGACGGTATGGTATGCGGGGGTGCCAGTTTAGACGTCCGGGTCTGGGCAACAACCGTCTCGGTCGCGGATGCGGTGCGCGAGGGAGGGGCGGCAGCGGCGGCCGCTGCCGACGCGGCGCGAGTAGTCCTCCCCTTTACCACTGGCCTTGCGGTGGCCGTCGTGGAAGTCCCGGAGGTTGCTTCGGCCGATCCCACGGTCGATTCTGTAGTTTTCGTGACGGTTGACGCGGGCGTATACAGAGACCAGTCGGTCGTCGTAGTCTCTGTAGAACTGTCCTTCGCCGTACTCCCCGGCGATCGCGAACGGACGATTGGCATCTCGATTGGTATCTTCTCCGTGATCCGGCTCGAAGGACCAAAAACTGTAGCTGCGGGGCACCAGATCTTTCAACTTCGGGCTTGTAGCGTGCCTCTGCTACCTTCAGTATGCCGGCCGGAGTAACTTGCTGAACCGAGGGTTGCCTATAGTCCGTTTGGAATGAAAACTATGAGATTCTTCTGGAGGAGACTTTATTACTGAACACTTTCAAACTGTAGCACTATTACACACTAAACTAATTTAAACTGACGCGGAACTGAAACGGTACTGTACTGACTTTGCAGCTCAAAATCGCCGTCTTATATTACTCATCCCTACCCGGCGGCTAGCCTCTAGCTCAGGTAGCGCGCTCGAGTCCTGAGCCAATCACAGAGCTCCTTTGTTCGGTGTCCCTTTCTAATGGGGTCCTCGTGTCTATCATTTTTCCCGTTAACTGTGAACACGTTGGGACTTGTTTTAAAATCTCCTGTCTTTGTTACACTTCATTATTTATGTCTATCTGTCTTTGTTGTTGTCGGACTGTGTTTCCTATCTGTTTTCTCCTGTGATTGACTCAAGGTTAAAAGGTAAAACTATCCTACCTAACGATATTCTAGCCTGACTAAAAATGATCTTTATTGTATGTACACTTAATTTCTAAACTTAATCTATGTAACTTTATATCTTTGGACTTTGCTTATACTAATGGACGTCGCTAACACATGCGTTCATCAACCTAAGGCATACAGGCGCTTAGCATCATGTGCCTGTAATTTCACCAGCACTTACATTCTATAAACCAGAACAGCAATGCTGTTTTGGCGGTAGAAATAGCTATGTTTGGTATTACTTCTTTGACGAGCCTTCTGCAATAAGCCCTGTTGCTACTTAAAATGAACTCATCAACTGATATCATGGTTGTGATTGATTAGCAAATCAGCACAATTCTTCAGTTATGTATTATGTGAATTTGTCCAGAAGTCAGGAGGGAAGTTCAAATCCTGCTGGGATATTCATAGTTCCACAAAAACAGTGAGTCTACAGACCATCCCGCCCCCTGCTGCGACCGAATAAATAACCGTGAAATTACTCATAAAACTTGCATTAGCTAGGCCGTTACTAAAACTCTATACTCCTAAGAAGCGAGGACGACCATAAGACGTTCGTTATCACTGATCATATCACTGAAACTCACTAGTGACCCTATAAGATACCACTTACGTTCTTTAGATATAGCTAAGTTTAAAAAGCTTGTAAGACTGACCTCAACTTTTACTTGGGTGTGTGGGTGCATTTTTGTCTGCCGCCAAGCAGCTTGCAGCGTTCCGGTTTGAAGGGTGTGGGTGCCGGTGAAATTACAGGCACATGAGGCTAAACACCTGTATGCCTCAGGTTGATGGACGCAGAGTAGTGCATCGTTGGTGGCGTTCCTAACGATCGTGACCTGAGGCAATGCTTTGTTATAGGTGACGGTAACCACTTAACATCAGGTGGGCCATCTGCTTGTTCCATCAACAGTTGTATAAAAAAAAACTGGTTTTGAACAAATAGCTATGGGACCTACCTAGGTCCCAAAAAGTACCTTATTTTTTTTTAATAAAAATCATTTTTCAAATAAAATTATTTTCCAACTGCGGCGCCTACCTACTCGTAAAGAGCGGTTGACGTATTACACTGGCGTCGGGAGCGAGTAGTTAATTTACATCCGATTGTAAAAAATATCAAGCTTTGAAGTTTGAAGAGGTTGTTTTTAGCATAGACGCGCGTCGTTCCCTATTGAGTTAGAGGACACTGTTTGGAAATACCTGTGTGTGTATTTTTAAGCTTCGTTAATTTGGGTCTAACACTTGTACGGCCGTAATATGATTGTAGTCGTTTAATAGAAAACCATAGCTTAACCCCTGGCCCATGTGGTCCACTCGTAATTCTCGTAAACCCACTCACGGAATAAAGACACCCATCTTCATCAGTTATAAACAAAGCACTAAATTGGTATTATTATTACAACTGTTTTAATATATTGTGGTAGGTGCCTATTTAATAAGTATTTGGTAGTAACATACTCAGCCATACTTGTTTGGTTTTCTTTCGAATTTTATTTGGAAACGAATGAAACGAGGTAATAAGTAGGAGTAGTAGAAGAAATAAGTAGGTAAGTAGGTAGGTACCTACATAGGTGATCTGCGTGAGATGAGGCTATTTTTTTGTCTAGAAAACACGGTAAGTATAACTATTTCGAGTTTACGCCGAGTTTATTACTTACCTACTAGTCGGGTAGGTATAACCTAAATAACATTCTGCCGGTTTAATAGGTACCTACCTTAGACGAGACTCGTCTAAGGTACCTACCTAGTACTGCTAGGGTTGTACAAACTATCACCAAAGTTTTGATTTCGTGGAAGCTACAGTGTAGGTACATAAATGAACAGCCAGTTTTTGTCGTTACTTAGGTAGGTACCTAGGTACTTGCTTTTAGATAGGTACCTACTTGTTTTTTTAGACGCACAAACTGGTTTTCGTGTAGACCAGGTAAGTAAGTAGTACCTACATCTAAGGTGATGAAAGCAACGCACTGGTATTATCTCGGCAGGTAAGATAGGTACCTACATGTCAGAACTGACATTTCAAAATTACAAAGAGAACCGTATCAAATTCATAATAACATTCCAAAGTGACACGAATGTAATTGGTCTCAAAGTTACCTACCTAATAGGTCACAATCGGTGTTTCAACTAGCTGTCACGAACAACTGTCACACTCCAGCAGCATCACAAAGGGAGGTGGACACCTTGACGTGATGGACTGTCACCTCTGGATGATAAACGACACTAGAGCTTTAAATAAGAAATCCAATTTCTCGCTCCCGTTACTTTCTATTCCTACAGGTAAGTATCACTCATCTTCGGGTATGAGTTATACGTTTGATAAGACATAGGTAAATAGCTTAGACGAATAGGTACCTACACGTCTAGGTAGGTAATAAACTTAGATGTACCTACTCAATAAATAAGCTTAGGTAAGCTCAATAATACGCTGCCAATTACCTAGATATCGTTATCACTATTTTTTATTATTATCGTTGTTGTTGCAGAAATCACTATCTTTTACCGCTCCTGAGATTCAGAATGTGTCAAACGTGTAACGTGTGGTAAATATTAAATCAAATATTCGGTACCTTACTGCGGTAGATTTACTTTAACAGAACCTATAAGAATAACCGCCTAATATATAACAAAAAAGCTAAGTTGCTTTCAAAGATGACAGAATAAGTATTGAAATAGTTTTTATCAAGGCATAGGTATTTACTACAAGAGTGTAAGTAACAAACGTTCGACTCTTACCCGCACTTCCCACTCAGACAATCGATTGCAGAAAACACAACTCGGACACAACAACAATTTCGGACACAACAACTCGGAACAATTTCGGATCAGGAGGTTTTGGAAGCTCAACGTTCTTGGGTGCACATCAACTGTAATTTAAAATGCTCTGACAGCCAAACGTCCTCAATATAAAAATGACTGCTAGTTTTCAGAGCACAAAGTCCTATCAGTCTCCTCAGTTCCCTGGGGAAAATCTACGAGCGACTCCTTCTGAATCGTCTCTGGTCCCACGTTACCGAGCTCAAAATCCTACCCGATGAGCAGTTTGGCTTCAGAGCTAGACACTCTTGTCCCCAGCAAGTGCTCCGCATCACGGAGCACGTGCTCTCTCGATTTCACCATACCTGGCCGGCAGATACTGGTGCAATCTTTCTCGATGTTGCGAAAGCTTTCGACAAGGTCTGGCACAATGGCTTGATTTACAAGCTATCCAAACTCGGAGTGCCAGACAGGCTCGTGCTAATCTTACGAGACTTTTTACTCAATCGAAGCTTTCGCTATCGCGTAGAGGGTACCCTTTCGGACCCTAGACCTATCAGAGCTGGTGTCCCTCAAGGATCCATTCTCTCTCCCCTCCTATATACGCTGTATACCAGCGACGTCCCTCGCACCCATCAGGTGGAAATAGCCCTATTCGCCGATGACACAGCCCTGTACACATCCGATCGGAACGCCGATCGGGTGTGTATAAGGCTGCAGAAGGCTCTCGATGCACTAGGTGTATGGTTCCGTAAATGGCGGATAGAGGTTAACCCGACGAAAAGTGCCGCCGTGTACTTTTCAAAGGGTAACCGTAATCCTTCCAGATCCGTCTCTTCCAGAACTCTCTTTGACGAACCCATTACCTGGGTGAAGTCAGCTAATAACCCTTGATTGTCGTCTATCCTTTGTCAAACAAGTACGCACTGTACGTAACCGCGCCAAATTTATTCTTTCGCGCCTTCAGCCACTCGTATGCAAGAAGAGTAAAATGTCTCTTAGAAATAAGTTGACGCTTTACAAAACTTGCATACGACCTATCATGACTTACGCCTCCGTAGCGTTCGCTCATTCGATCAATTCAAAACCCCTCCAAGTAGTTCAAAATCGATTTTTGCGCACTATTACGGGTGCCCCGTGGTACATGCGTAATATCGATCTTCATCGAGACCTCGAACTCGAATCTATAGCCGAATTCATGAAACGCGCCTCCAGGCGGTTTTATGACTCGGCTCCCCACCATCCGAATCCCTTAATTAACTCGCTACCCGATTATCCAGTAGATCCGCCCGTTAAACGTACCCTCCGTAGACCTAGACACGTTTTAGGTGACCCAGATGACACGATCACCGCCGCGAATGCGGCGGAGGTCGCTTCATCGAGTCCGGACACAGGAAACATTCCACAATCACACCGACCCCGGCGGCGGGGTTGAAGACGTCTCCCCGTTAACGCCCCTTCAGGGCGAAGAGTCTCTCCGTAGCTCCCTTCCCCGGCAACGCTGTCGGAAATCGCAAGGCGATTATACCAGCATTCTAGTCCGTCCACAAAGTCCTATTCCCATCGTGTATTGGTTTAGTTGTACATTTCCAACAAGTATTGGGCGTGTAGAATCATAAATTGTATTTCGTATAAATTTGGCTGCACATGCCTGCCTGCGCTTTCCGTTGCTGTGTTACCGGGTTGTGTATTCCTTGGTCATACACACAGAATACTTTGGTCGTACATTATCTGGGCTCGTATCAGTGGTTTGATTTTTTATTTTGTTTTGTTGCACATTGTTTGTTTTGTTGTGCCGCCGCTGCTGGGCTGCCGGGATTTTTATTTTGTGTACAATATAGTTATCCAACTATGATATTGGACTACATAATCAAGTTTCATTCGCAAGATGTTTTAGATATTTTGTCAGAAAAGGACAATTTGGGTTATTTCAGCATTAAAATCGAGTAGGTGCAAGAAAAATTTTTTACATGTTTATTCATATCAATATCGTGATGGTCCACATAAAGCATTGCATCGCGGGTAGCACTAGTTTGGTACGTGCCCTACGATGTCTTAGATCACTCTGAGGCATAAGCTAAATCGCATGTGCTTATAAATTGACCGGCTCCAACAACCTTCAAACCGAAACACAGCAACGCAGCTTGGCGATAGGAACAAGCTCATTACTGAGAGCCCTACATAATATGTACTGGTGATTGATTTGTAGTCAAGATCTTTCTTTGCAGTTTCTTGAAGCTGTTTGAATCACATCCTGATGTTGGAGATAAAGTCTTGTGTAACCCTGTGGAGACCCTACTAGCATGCAATAGAGACTTACTACAAGCTCAGCAAATTATTGTGGAACTTGATGAACACAAGCCAGTGGTTTCAAAGTTAGACTACTGTTATTTGAAGAGAAATGTACAAGCAAGGTTTTTTGGACTTCCGGTCTGTCCAGAACTACACAGGACTGTATTACCTAAAAATGTAGACTTGGGATGTTTTCTTAAAGTGACAGGTTTGTTTTTGATTATTTTTGTTATTTTTTGATTATTGAAATGAGGAGGGATTCAATTTACCTTTTGTATACTCTGGTTAATTTTAGCTAAAGCTGTAATACCTTACCGCATCTGTCTGTCTGTGTCAGTATAGACATGGACCCTATACTGAATAATAATATAATAATAATAATAATGCTGGACAATCCACACAGCATCATCTAGCCCCAAGCTAAGCAGAGCTTGTGTTATGGGTACTAGATGACTGATATACTTAATACAATACATTACATATATAGATATTTTTTATTATGCTTAGAATGTATTTACTTTGGTTTTGACATTGTAGATAATATATTTAGGTACATAATATAACATGCAAGTAGCTGGATCTGGTCAATTGGTTATTTAAAACTGAAATGTGTTCTATTTGATAATGTTAGATGATGCTACTGGAACCTCTGTAAAAGCGTTCAAAAACAAGCTGGACAACTGTATATACAAACAATTAAATCAATGCCTAAAAAAATTTCAAAACTTTTATATAGACATAACAGTAATACCTAGCTAAGCATATGCTTAGCTATTACTGGTATGTAATAAATAATAAATATTACCAATCAATAAATAAATAACTGGTTAACAGGAAAAGATGAACATAATATTCAAATTGAATAGGTTGATAGAAATATCTGCCACAACAGACACTATAAAACTGTGTTATTTTTTCAGGTACAGTTGTAAGAGTAACACAAGCTAAAATGCTGGAATATCAGAGAGAATATATCTGCTTGAAATGTAAACACAAAAATAGTGTTGAAGCAAAATTTGAAAACAGATACATTTTAAAAGCACCCACAAAATGCCAGAATGACACTCGTATATGCAATAATGGAACATTTACACAAATTAATTTATTGTCTCGGGAACATTGTAAAGATTATCAAGAAATTAAAATACAGGTATATAGATATGCTCTTATTAATTTTCCATAACGCTTTATAGTAACTGTATAAAATATCCTGGTTGCTGCTGTATTCATGTTAATGAATAGTGATGGCAACAGACTTATCAGTCATTTAGCTAGCCCTCAGCTACGAATATGATTAAGACTGCTTTTATTCATATTCCCGGACACTTAACTGCTATTTATATATCCTTGTCACTCAGAAATACAGCAGACTTATCTGCCATTTTTAGCTAGTGGCCAAAAGAAAGGCCATATTTATATTTTTTCTGCTCCCCGTTGTCACAAAATTTAAAAAATCCTAAAATATATCAAGTTCGAGAATCCAGCCGGGCTAGATATGCAACGTGAGATATGTCGCGCTTGACACGAGATAATTATACTATTGAAGGGCATTTTAGAAATTATAAATAAAAGACCTACAGATAAGCTAAACATTAGCACTAAGTCTTTATTTGACAGAACGAGGATAGATTTTTGGCACTGCCATGTTGGCATAGAAAGATATAAAGAGATATCTCTATTTTGCTCGAGATAACGAGTAGACAAAACTTTGACACGCTGCACATCTTAGCCGGGCTGGTACTTTATTTGCGATTATTAATTTCAGGAGCAAGTAAATAAGTTGAGTATTGGCACTATACCAGGTTCCATGTGGGTGGTTTTGGAAAATGACCTTGTTGATTGCTGCAAACCTGGTGATGATGTCATTATCTGGTAAAACCTTTTTCCTTTAGTACTAAATTTTTTTTTTTTAACTTGGTGAACAGAGCCAGTGTTATAATATAACTAAAAACAATAAATATTCTCACGACTTTAATCCTCAGACACTTATTGATCCTCTCAGTTCTAGTTGACGACCGATGTGGCGCGGCGGGCGAATGTCCGCCAGCGACGCAGGAAGTTGCGGGTTCGATTCCCGCCTTGGGATAAATGTTTGTACGATCTGCAAATATTTATTCCGGGTGTTCTGGGTATTTTCTATGTATAATGAAAAATATCTATGTATGTAATATAGTATATCAGTCATCTAGTACCCATAACACAAGCTCAGCTTAGCTTGGGGCTAGATGACGCTGTGTGGATTGTCCAGCATTATTTATTATTTATTTATTTAGTATCAAGTACCCACCCATTAGTCTGAAGATTAGTCAAAGATATTATATTCAAATATTATGTTTGGTGCATACTAACCATTTCATTTATGTGTACCTTACTTAGTGTTGTGTTTTCAGTAAGTACTTATTTAAATTTAACCATTCTCATGCCATTCTTTAAAAGGGCAAAGTAATAATAATAATAATGTTGGACAGTCCACACAGCATCATCTAGCCCCAAGCTAAGCAGAGCTTGTGTTATGGGTACTAGATGACTGATATACTTAATACCATACATTACATACATACATATTTGCAGATTGTACAAACATTTATCCCAAGGCGGGAATCGAACCCGCAACCTCTGCGTCGCAGGCGGACATTCGCCCGCCGCGCCACATCGGTCGTCAAATACTGAATTACAATACACTCCAACATTATGAACTTGTACTTGAATTTTTATATGACTTGATGGAGCAATCAGCCCACTGGATGTGAAGTGGTTACCATCACCTCGCATTGCCTCGCAGGTCATGTTTGCTAGCAACATACTCTACGATGCACTAGTCTACATCTATCAACTTGATGCATGCCCTAAGCCTCATGTGCCTGTATAATTTCACCAGCATCCACAGCCTCCAACGGGAACACAGCAAGCGGCTTGGCTGCAGAAATAGACATGGTGGTAGTACTTCCCCGGACGAGCCTTTCCCTAAGAGCTCTATTACTAACTACTATAGACGTATAGTACTTAAGTAGGTTGATCAAATATACATTTTCAGTAGCACAGTTCGTCGCCGATGGAGGCCGTCCGTCCAAACAAAGAAATCTGAAGTTGAACTAGTGTTACAAGCTAACTATGTGGAAGTATGCAACGCACTACGGTCAGAGGTGGTGTCTTCAGCCCCCGACGTAAAAGAATGTTTCGACGACTTTTGGACCAAGTTTTCTGCTTGTCCCTTAAAAGGCAGGGACCAGATTTTAATGGGAGTGAGTCCACAGGTAAAATAAACTTTAGAAGTCCACTACCATAGGTCTTCCTTATATGTTTGCAGGAAAAACGATTTTGAGCCTTTTTCATCCACGTAACAGTGTCGTTGGTCCATCGAGTGAAAGGGGATACGCTTCGTTTTTAGGTTCGTGGTCGTCATTCGTGAATCTTTATTCCCCAGCGGTTGTCGGTTCTACGAGCTATATGGCCTTCCCATTGTCACTTCAACTTGCTAATTCTGAGAGCAATGTCGGTGGCCTTAGTTCTTCTGTGTGTTTCTTTGTCTCGTAATCTCGTATAAGTATATAAAAATACATTTATATGCAACACAATTGTATTTTTATATAATTTTTACACAACATCATATCCTCTAAAATAAGCATAGCTATGGGAACCAGATGACTGCCAGAATACTTTTACGGATTTTTTTGTAAGTACATAGGTACCTACTTAGAATACAATATAACACACAGACAGAGAATAAACATCTATGTTCGTCACACGACTGTTTGTCCTCGGTGGGGATCGAACCCACAACCTACAGCATAGAAGCAGAAGGTGGAGGAAGTCGGTGGCTAATCGAGCAGACCTTCTACAATTTTGACGAATTTATTTAACTATAATGTTTTATTTATATTTTAATTGTATTTAGAACATCGAACACATTCTATTTATCTTATTATTTGTTTTTTTTTTTTTTTTTTTTAACAATTTAATATATTTATTTACAAAGAAAATTATAGCTAATACAAGTATTTATAATTGGTATGTACAAAATACATTATTTGATTATTTCTATAGACATTGTATTTCGGGCTTATACAATAATTTCCATAACTCAAATGAGGTAGCTGCAGGTGTATCTTCACGTTAGATTTAAATTTTTATTTACATTCCTTGTATAATTTAGTAATAAATAATACTATGGTGTTCTTGACCTGTAAAATTATTTTGTCAATAAATGCTTATGACTTATGAAGGCAGAGCTTACTACTAACGGAGTTGTGACACCATCTAGTCTGTGAGGTTGTGAGTGTGTTCACCTAAATAGATTGAGTAACTAATTATGCATCAAAAAAACTCAATTTAATTCAATGATGTTAGCTCCGAAATTAAAAATTAATTCAGTCAAGTTGCGTATTCACGACTGTAGGGTGTGCTTCAAGTTGGAAGCCTCACAATAGAATCTCGTGTTTCGGAGAATGCTCTAAAACTTTACCCCATCAGCGATTACCAGTGCCCAAAGCACAGAAATAGTGTTTCGATAGTTTCGGAGATATTTAGATCGTTATGTGAGGCTTCCAACTTGACGTCAAGTTAGGAACCACACCAAGAACGGCTTTACGTATCACGATTTATATGCCAAATAACTGTGCGCACGAAGTGCCAAATTTCAACAATTGTGCTTCAGTAGAAGCCGAGATATTTATAATTAAAGGCTGTAAACTAAAAGTTCTCAATGAAATGTATTTACTTAATTCTCCAGGTGTACGGGCTTCAACTAGTAAAGCTAGCAGTACTGCTGACAGTCATAACTGGATCTAATCATATTTTGGAGGATGATAAGAAACCTTCTCAAGATGATAGTCATGCAACAAGGGTGCGAGGCCAGTGTCATTTGCTGTTAGTGGGCGATCCAGGTATTGTTATTAAATTATTGAAGTAATACTTCTTATGCGACTTCCAACAAGGTTGCGTTAAACGTTTAACGCTACCATGGAGGGGGTATGAAAGTACTGTTCTTTCTCTCTTTCTCTCATAGCCAGTTACGTTTCGTATATTAAAGAAGTTTTACTTCAGTCGTGTGGTCTAAAGCACACTCGTTTATAATATTTTATTTTTTTCATTATAATATTTATAACTAGCTGACCCGTGCCCACTTCGTTGGGCGGTAAACTTACAAATCTTAACTGAAGTAGTACTCGATGTCGCCAACAGATGGCGTTAATACGGCATAAAATAGCAGCTATTCGCAGTTTCGCCGCGTGTCAGTTTATTCCCGTTCCCGTTATTTTTTTGGGATAAAAAGTAGCCTAAGTTACTCCTTGTTAAATCAGCTATCTGCCAGTGAAAGTCCCGTCGAAATCGGTCCAGCCGTTTCAGAGATTACCCGGAACAAACAGACAGAAAAAAATTAAAAAAAATGCTATTTTGGCATATGTATCGCATATACATTCATATGCATGTTGTAAAAAGCGGTTATTTTAATACTACAAACAGACACTTCAATTTTATTTATTTGTATAGATATTCTTTTATTTATAGGCACAGGAAAGTCGCAGTTGCTTCGCGCTAGCGCAGACATGACAGCTCGATCTGTGTTCACTTCTGGAACAGGCAGTACCAGAGCAGGACTGACCTGCGCTGCTTTGAGGGTAACATGCATGGTCTTTTTCTCTTCTCTAGGGAGTCCGTCATTCGACAGACAATTTTGCTAATGTCAAGTGTTTTTAATCAAGTCAGTCAAATTTTGTCATTGGTATTGAATGAAAAGATGACGTTTTTATTCAAATCCTCTAGAAATGTTTGTGTTAATTAAATGCCACCGAAACTACACAACAAAACTTAAAATAACACTAGAAAAACAATTCAAATAAAAAACCTTTAAGTTGCTTTTAAAGATGAAAATTAACCTTACTCATGATGTAAATTTTACCAGTGTCAAATAGTTTTTAATCAAGTCACTCATTCAAACAGGACACTGTGCTAAAAACACAAGTAGGTAGGTAGGTACCCATACCACAGTCACCGAGATAAAAATTGTAATGAAAGCAGAATTTATTAATACAACTAGAAAAACAAATGATGTGACTAAGTAAAAAAATAAATGACAGGTACCTATTTTGGTACTAAGATATTTAGCTGTGTGTGGGTTTTACCGTCGTGGTTCTTGATATTTTTCCTTTATTTTTTGTTTATTTTTTACACTGTGATTGGGCTCGAGATGTTTTTGTTTTACTATTAAAAAAAAATGTAAACAGCCTCAAAAGTCGACAACCCTCATTAGCAAAATAAGATTACTTACTTATTGGGTAAGTATCTAATAAGTTCCATTGTTCTGTTTATGTAGAGATAAATCTACTACATACCTCGGGAGGTTGCTTATACCAACGCAGCGTTGGTATAAGCAACCAAATTGATTAAGCGTTGCCAACGCTTTACTTTCTTTAAACTTTCACAAATTATCGGTCTGTTTCATAAAAACTTAAACATGCTATCGGTGGGGTATGGAAAATCATATTGTCACATTCATGCCAGCAAATAGAAATGGAAACAGACTTACGGCCGAATACTCAAACGCAACTTAAATTTAATCACGTCTCATGTGGCTAATTTTTGACAGACATTCATTGCAAACTGCCAAAAAATCGCGATTTGAGACGTCTTTAAATTCGAGTACTCGGGCGATAAAGACTTTAGCTAAAGGAGACTTCCAAAACAAAATAAATGGTAAATCTCTATCAAGTCCACAGTATCGGGTTATAATAGTTTGTAATTCTTAACTAGATGTCGCTGCTAAAAGTGTCCGTTTCTAGATCGCGCTATCGTTGCGTTTTGGAGTTTTCAAGAGTCAAATGAACTGCGTCGATCTGTATGACAAATTCATAATTCAAATTCATTTAGACGATTTTTGGAAGGTGCCATATTTTGGTAACCGTGTTATTGTACTATTTAATAATAATTTTACTTATGTATACGGAATTTTTTAAGATAATATTATAAAATATATCATGATGAAGGAATATAAGATTTAACTTTTAGTGCGGTACTTACTAAATTTGATTGGGAATGGGAGTAGCAAAAATAGAAAAAAAATTATGAAAGAGCTTCACGATCCCCTCAGATTTCGTAGTACGTACTCGAGATTCTTTCGAGGATGATCTAAGGGGTGTAGTCAGAGGTACGTCCAAATTTTACATTTGGCTTGGCACATAATTATACCTACATTTTGCAGTAGCTGGTAGTCCTTACGTGACAGGCTGCAAGCCCATCACCGCTGCTACAATACTAACTATAATAATAATAATAATGTTGGACAATCCACACAGCATCATCTAGCCCCAAGCTAAGCAGAGCTTGTGTTATGGGTACTAGATGACTGATATATTTAATACAATACATTACTTGCATACATATTTTTTATTATGCATAGAAAACACCCAGAACACCCGGAATAAATATTTGCAGATCGTACAAACATTTATCCCAAGGCGGGAATCGAACCCGCAACCTCTGCGTAGCAGGCGGACATTCGCCCGCCGCGCCACATCGGTCGTCACTGACACTGTCACAACTGGTATAACTCATGATGTTTTCCTTCACCGTAACATTATCTGAAATAAATTCATGAACAGAAAGAATCGATAAAACAGACGAATAGGATACTGAATAATTTTAATCGTCACATCATCATCAGCAGTGTGTAGAAGTCCACTGCTGGACTTCTTCCAGGCCTCCCCATACGTTGCCAGGAAGAACGATTTTGAACCCTTTCCATCCATCAACTTCCCGCAGCCTCATCTACTTACAAAACATTATAGAAATTGAAGAAAAAGTAATAACTTTAAGCCCCATGCACTCTACCGTGCCTAAGGATTAACATCGTGAAGCCCCCTCACATCTTGGCCTACCATACTAACTCAACATTATTTAAGGATGTCTAAGGGATAGTAGCATAAATATTACATTAGGCACACACGCACATTTACAGATCTTCTTCTTTCGTGTCAATGGTACACCTATATATTGTCCGAGTAGAATTTAGCCACCTCTATAGCGTTGTGTGTGGCGTTGTTAAGCTCGTCCCTTGTGCAGGTGTTGGGGCACAAGGGACAGATAAGCGTGTGAGCCATAGACTGTATAGGAGCTCCACAGTCACAGGCAGTCATGGAGGGGTTTCTCATGCCCCATTTGCAGAGATTCTCCCTACAACGGCCGGTTTGAGTGCGGAGTCGATTTAAAGACTTCCAAACAGGCCATGGAAGTTCGTAACCTGGGGGCAGGTGTTCGTAAGGTGGTATAAAGTCGGTCGGAGGAGGGTGTTTTTCCTTCCATCGACTAACCCTCAAAGCGGCTGGATGAACGTTGGAGGCTTGAGTAAAATGTATGAAGCTCTTGCGACTTTTCAGTCGGGCTCGTGTGGGTTGATGTTCATACAGCGGGTGTCGACAGTCTGTTTCCTGTTTGGAACAGGAAACATTTACAGATGTGACATGTTACAAGCCCATCGCCGCTTCTAGAAATTGAATACTACGGTAAATTTTTCTTAGACCATGGTGAACTTATTTTGTAGGAGGAAGGCGAATGGCAGCTGGAAGCGGGTGCGCTTGTCCTATCAGATGGCGGCGTATGCTGTATTGACGAGATATCCCAGCTGCGGGAACATGACCGCGCCGCCATTCATGAAGCCATGGAGCAACAAACAATCTCTATCGCCAAGGTATAGTACTAGTCCTAAGTTTGTGGTGGATTCGATTCCAGCCACGCAATAATAATAAATTAGTATTTTTATTAAAACTTTAAAATTATTTAGTATTTTTATTGTTGAGGTTAGAGTTAGAGCACAGATAAAATAATGGTTAGGGTTCTAAACTACAAACTACAGCAAATTTGGACATATTAAGAAGATAACTTACCCTGTCTGAGTCTGCACAGTGAGACAGCCGTCACAGCTCAGTTCGTAGTAACCCTGCTTTCTGTGCTGTAGGTGGTGGATTCGATTCCTACCGAGAACAAACATCTGTGTAATGATAATTGATGTTTGTTCTGTGTCTGGGTGTTATATTGTATTCTAAGTATGTATTTACAAAAAAAAAGTATATAAGAATTATATCAGTCATCTGGTTCCCATAGTACAAGCTATGCTTGGTTTGAGGCTAAATGATGTTGTGTAAAAATGTCCACAAATATTTATTTATTTATTGTTTTTTTACTTGATGTTTATTTCAATAGGCTGGAATAGTCTGCAAGTTGAATACTCGCTGTGCAATCATTGCGGCGTGCAACCCGAAAGGACACTATGAAATAGATCAGCCACTCAGCGTCAATGTATCTCTCGGAACACCCTTGCTAAGTAGGTAATTATACAATAATTTATTTGTCAGACTAGGGCCCAGTCTACCTACACCAAAAAAGTAAATTCGTATAAGCTAAGGGCCAACTCTGACGTCACAGTTTCTAGGCCACCTCAAGGCCTACGCTATGCTTCAACGACCTTTAGAAAGCGAATGATGTACATTTCAGTAGAGATTATTATCATACATATACATTTTTTATTTACATTTTCAGGTTTGATTTGATATTTATCCTATTGGATTCTAAGAACAAAGTATGGGACAAACTTGTTTCTTCGTTTATCCTGTTTGGAGATTCTAATCCCATAAAATCTAGGAAGATATGGAATACTGAGAAATTACAGGTATGGCGAAGTTAAGTAAAGTAAATCAAAAAACTTTTAATCATTTAATAAAAGTTAGTAATAGCGCCATCTCTTTATTTTTTATCTAAACGTACATTTTGTCTATTTACTGCAAGATAACGCTGTATAGGATGATCTAGAGTATTACTTTGCTTCTACCAATAGATGGCACTATTTCAAAAATCTAAGAAACCACTGGTGATCTAATGTTAGTGACCCCATCTTCTGACCCTAAGGTCGTGGGTTCAAATCTAGTCGTGCATCTATGGGTTTTTCTGTTCGAAAAATTTATGTGGGCAGTGCCAGTGCTCTAACGGTGAAAAAAAACATCGTGAGGAAGCCAGTTAGTATTCTAACAACGGCGATGGGCTTGCAACCTGTCACGTATGGAATACTAACTACTGCAAAATGTGGGTACGTACCAAATGTACTATCGGGACGTATCTCTGACTACTCCCCTTAGACATCCTCGAAGAATCTCGAGGTACTTGATACTAAGAGATCAGAGGGGGATATCTAACGGGCTTGGGGATTAAAGTCGTGATGCCATTTATTTATTTTGTACAAATCTAAATTTTACATTTATTTCAGATGTATATCAGTCTAGTAGGGCCAAGGCCTACAAAGATGACCGAAAAGGCCAATATCATTCTACAGTCGTACTACATGTCGCAACGGAAATCTGAACATAGGGATCCTTCACGGACTACGGTTCGAATGCTTGATAGTCTTGTCAGGTAAATAAAATATCTCATCTCGTAGGAATAGAAAAGTTATTTGATATTGGTATAAAATGTAGTTTAGTGAGGAAACCAATCTTATCAAAAAAGGTCTCGCGAGTGATCGCAAGAGGTGCCAGTTCGACTTCCACGGCGGGTTAAATATGTTTACAATATCTAAAAATCGGTTGTTCCTTTTCTATGGTAATAAAGTGAATTGAGAGAGATTTTTATATCCACGTCACTTTATATTTTTTATTGTAATAGATATTTTTCCGAAATCATTCTAAGGGTCCTCCAGCGAAAATAACAAATATCTTAATTAACATAAGACTTGTGTTTACTTTCAGATTATCTCAAGCACACTGTCGTCTTATGTACCGAACTACTATCTTACCGTTAGATGCGGTAGTCGCGGTGTCACTTGTGGATCTATCCATGCAAGATTACACTCTAGACGATACTGTAGACGCTCTGCACTCCACATTCCAGAAGTACCCAGACTTCGACTACCTCTGCACTGCCAAGAAACTCCTCACGCGACTTAACCTACACGAAATCTATCAAAACGAACTTCTATACTACGGAAAACTATTACAAGTTGATCATAAAAGTCTGGAAACTGATATCGAAAACGAAAACACGAGATATTTCGCTAAATATGATGAAGTTACTGATGATAGTATCCCACTATCCGCCTCGCTGGTTACAAGCTCTTATTTCAACAATAAAAACGCAACAGCTAAAACAAATGATAACGAAAACGTACAAAATAAAAATAGTAGAAGCGCTGTAGAAAAACGATTAGCGGCCACATTAAAAAAGCACGCGAATTTAAATAGAGCTGACAAAAAACCACCTGCCACTGAAAGGAAAAGGAAGCGAAAAGAAATCTCCGTTGATTCGAGAAAATTAAAAAATAAAATAAAAGGAACAAAACGAAAACAATCCAAGATAGATGAGAATAGTTATTCTTCCGATACTAGCGATGATTTTAGTAATGCTCAAAATATCCTTAAATCTGTTCCAAGCGTAAATGATGCATTTGCAGGTCTTGATATTGACTTTAATGTTGGAAATATTAAGAACAATGAAGGTACTGATGATACATCATGTGAAAATACAGTTGAAAAAAAAAATCACAATGATAGTGAAAATCAAAAGAATGCAATCAAAGAAGAATCTAATGAAATGTCCTTTAGAACAAAACAGTTGTACAGTCCTCTAGGCACATCAGTACCAAATGCAGACATAAATGAAGCAGGACCATCAAAGGCAACAAGTAAACTACAAAAGTATTTATTTGCCAAGAATTGTGACGTTGAAAAGTATGAAGAAAAACCAATGAAACCTAATGAAACGGTTCATATATTAAAATCAAAAGAAAACAGTACATGTTCTTTAAATCAAAAATCAGCACCAAGTTCTCAAATCTCCATGTTTGAAACATCAGAATGTGATATAGATTTAGACTTATAATCATGGTAATTTTTAAATAAAATTTAAATATTTTGAATAAATAATTTGACACTGTATTTCTCTTACATTGTTAACTAATTAAAACAAATCTACAATTAGGTGTTGGCTTTTGTTTCACAACATCAATGCTCTAGCTAGCCTAATAGGCGCCTATTCTCCATCTGGTTTGAATATAATTAAATCTATACAAAGTTATGGTATCAACTTTCTGAACTTCCTTTATGGGGATCTTCTTCATAATTCTCTATTAGTAAATTCTTGAATCGGCGAGCACTTATACCTATGCTTTCTTCTTTAGGTGATGCATCCAATATTTCTATCCGGGATACATACAGATGATCTGGGTTCTTAGGGCTGACCATTTTAATGACATCAATTTCATCACCTATTCTTACCTGAAAAGAATAGCATGAAATCTAGTTTTAGTACATAATTTTACACAGGGTTTTTCACAATATTTCAACAGTAAATTAACAAATGTAGAACTTACAGAGGCACTTTTCTTTGTAATTTTTCTTCCATTTACTCTAATTTTACTTTCATAAAAAGCTTTCTCTATTTTACTGAAAAATAAAAGGGTTATGAAATCTGGTAAATGTTCCAAGGTAGATTTTCCAGTAATTTTAATGGGTAAGGTTACATACTTTCTAGCAACTCCTAAAGCTGATTTTAATATCATGTCAGTTCTCATGGATGTAGAACTAAATTTAACGATTTTAGAGTCCTTTGATAGTGAAGAGTCATCATCAATAATTGCTTCGTCATCGGAATCATATTTCTGAAATAATAAAAGATGTAGAGTGCTGACAAAAAAGCAACTACAAAGTTAATGCCCAAACTCCTAATAGTACTTGCTAGACTTCCCAATTAGAAGTAATTAATCTTAGACATTACATAACAATAGTAAATAAGTCTGATTCTACAGAATCAGAGTTTAGGTACACTTAGGCACAATCCCTTGTAGCATTAATCAAGCTAATTCTTGATTACGTACATAAATAAGCTCTTTAAATTTGTAGATTCAGACTTGTTTACTACCTACTACTGCAACTTCAGAAACAAAAATATGTGAAACTAGCACTGACCCACAGATAAAAATATATGTAAGTATAGTTTTTAGTCATTGTTAGCAGACCTAACAGCGGGCTCATCCTAGAAGAACGCTTTACAAGTAAGTTTAGAAGTAACAAACCTTAGATTTACAGCGAATGGAGTCATAGTATACTTTTTGAGGAACCAAATGTACTAGCTGTGAGGTTATGTTTACATGGTTAAATTTGAAGCAGTGATAACTTTTTGTTATTTCAACCCTGCGGACATGGTGAGAGATAACTGAAATTAATATTCGTCTGCACGGAAAATTCATCTTTTCAATCTAAGGTAAATAGAGTAGGTAGATAGACCGCGCGTGCGAAACAACTTTTTCTTGATTTGTTTACAAAATTTAATTTATTTAGTATTTCAGCTTTTTTATACTCAACCCTGTAATGGTCAGGTTAAAGTCCATAATAACTTACTATTCTAGTCGGTTTCCAGAAATCCAAACAAGAAAATGTCACTGTCAAAGTGATTAGTTTGACAGTGACATTTCTATAGGAAGAAAACATTTTTCGTGTGATAGGTAGGTACCTTTGCGGCCAATAACTGAGGGCCCGCGATGCGTTAGCATCCTAGTAGTCTGTGGGCCCGCGGGCATAAAGTAACTTTTATACTGGAGATAGAGGCATCATTCAAAGATTTGAGCGTGTAGCGACATCTCGTGCTAATTTGGGCAAACTTTTATCTATAGAAACCTACCTACCCAGTACCCTATCATATACCTATATTATTTTCTAGTCGTGGGGTGGGTTACTACTACATACTTGGGAATGCTATGAAAACATAAATGCACATTGTTCATAATTATGATATTTATTTTAAATTTACACC
The DNA here is from genome assembly GCA_947095575.1 of Electrophaes corylata. NCBI lineage: Eukaryota > Metazoa > Arthropoda > Insecta > Lepidoptera > Geometridae > Electrophaes > Electrophaes corylata. Next base: position 5,208,645 of record OX352706.1, on the reverse strand, counting down.
TTTTCCGTAGCTAATAGGTAATCATAAGATAGTTTTGCACACACAACACGTTTCATCAGCTCTTTTCATCGCTGGAGATCGAAGTATCGCCGGTAACCAAATTACAAGCCAAATCCAAGTCCAGGTGGAAAAGCAGTAGTTTATCAGCAAAGGCCGAATATACGGAGTCCAAGCACAGCACAGTCATCGTACAAATATCACTAATATTACCGGGAAGAGCATGTGAAAGCTTTTTTTAGGAAAATGTAAAACAAACACGGACACAGAGCAAAACGGTAGACATTATTAGTGTTGCCAGCGTGTGTTTTCAAAAAAGACCGAAACCCAATTTGCCAGAGACCGATTTCTGACTGCAAAGGCTGAAATTTCAAATAAATAGTAAAAAATCTTGCATTAAATAGCAAATGATTATCTCACACAATTAGTAGTGTGGGACACTTAAAATGCCAATATTATTAATATAAAAACTTTCTAATTACTTAACTTATTTTTGCGACATCTATTGATAATTTGGACAAACTTTCCTCAAATACGGCACATCACATTTGTATTGAGTGATAACGCCATGCCCGCGGGAGTAAAATAAAAAAAGGGAACTGCTGCGCTCCTAATCTAATAAATTTTACGAGAATCATTCCTTGTGATGATGTGTCCTGGCCGATTTCGGCTACAGCGACTGTGTGAACTGAACAGGCATGATTAACTCTAACTTAAAATTAAGGCTATAATTAAAAACTAATTAGGACTTTATTGACCAGTCCTTTCATGACTTGCGTACCCAATTTTATAAATAAAAGTTCGAGCGCATTTTGGGCAAGTCATATTACTCAATATCCCTCTGACATAATTATAAGCGATGGCTGCTGGTGGTCTAGTCTTCAGCTCATCTCGCTTACTATCAAGCTCATCACGACGCTCGGTTTTAAAAGCGTTCACCTGTGTACTAAAACGGAAAAACAGTTAGGTAGGTAGCTATAATATATTATTTGAGTCAAAGGTAGCAGCGTCAGAAGTATTCTCTCTAATCCCGTCACTTGGTGCACAAACCTAGGAACACTGCCTAACATTTCAAAACCATTGGATACCTACAATAAATAAATATAATAAAAAATATTATACATAAATATGTAATTAAATTATAAGTATCAGTAGGTACTGGATGGTTCATAACTAAACTCATTTGTATCTCAATGTTCTCAAATTTTCAGGCGCATGTATTTAGTCAAGCACTTTACTAAATTCAGTAACCACTAGCTTTTAACTTTATAATGTAATAGCTGTATAGTATTATAATGCCCAGTTCACATTATTCCAGTCCAGCGCCGGAATGCCCCAGGAATACTATGAACGGGCATTACACCACAGAAATAGTGTACCTAAACGGCCAATCCAGTATTTGATTACATGTTGAAATGTAATGAGTTGTAACTAACTATAGCTATCACATCTGCAAATATATATTCCAGGAGTTCTAGGTATTTTCTATGCATAATAAAAAATATGTACATATATTGTGACGACCGATGTGGCGCGGCGGGCGAATGTCCGCCTGCGACGCAAGAGGTTGCGGGTTCAATTCCCGCCTTGGGATAAATGTTTGTACGATCTGCAAATATTTATTCCGGGTATTCTGGGTGTTTTCTATGCATAATAAAAAAATATCTATGTATTGTATTAAGTATTTCAGTCATCTAGTACCCATAACACAAGCTCTGCTTAGCTTGGGACTAGATGATGCTGTGTGGATTGTCCAGCATTATTATTATTATTATTGTAATAAGTATATCATAGTACCTACCCAAAACGCAAGCTCTGCTTAGCTTGGGGCTAGATGATGCTGTGTGGATTGTCCAGCATTATTATTATTGTTATTATCATAGTGTTACCGATTTATCAGCTATTGAATGACTGGAATAACGTGGACAATATGATCCAGCATTGGACTGGATTAACTTGCTGGATTACTGGACTGGAATAATGTGAACCGGGCACTAATCCTTGGAGTTATATAGTACCTACAACGTAACAATTAGGCTCTCCATGATTGCTCTAGCTCAACCTTCTTTAAACCTGTGGTTCAACTTTGCCCGATAGCACAGAGACCCAAGTCGGAGTTTTCGTATTATATAAGGTACACATCTACATTTATTAAAAAATAACTTGAAATAAATGTAAATCTTTATTATCTAGTTGTACTATATTCAACACATCTTGAAGGATCCGTTGGAAAGTACTCCTGGCATTTCGTCATCAATCGTTTTAGTGCTTGGATGTATTTTCGTTGTGTTTCATCGTTCATCACATGAGCCACGTTTTTAGAAAAGATCTTCTCTCGGCCGGTACGTGCGTGAATTCCCACCATAGTTACACCAATAGGCCAGGGGGCGTTTCCGATAGCCATTTGTAGATAAGCGTCACTCGCCTGAAAAAGGAAATAAACTATTAGCAGTGCATAAATTTATTTTGTAGATCTTAGCATATAATACTACAGTACAGTAATACTTATAGTACACTAGCGGCCGCTCGCAGCTTCGCCCGCGTGGCAGTTTTTTCCCGTTCCCGTTATTTTTTCGGCATAAAAAGTAGCCTATATGTTAATCCAAGTTATAATCTATGTTTATTCCAAATTTCATCCAAATCGGTCTACTGGTTAGAGCGTGAGTAGCGAAGAGTAACAAACATCCATCCATCCATCCATACTTACAAACTTTCGCGTTTATAATATAAGTAGGATAGGATGCAAACACGCACTAGGCTGCCCAAAAATTGACCAGCCAGTTTTATCATCCAGTCAACAGTCAGTCGTGCGTGCGTCGATAGCCGTAGTAATGTTTTTGGAACAAAGAAAAATGCGCCGAAACAAGAGAAAGCTACACACATTTGCCTTATCCTACTCTGGCTGCGCGCAGCTAATTGGCTGTCGAGCAATCATGCGCGTTTTAATGGCTGCAGCAGCCAGAAATTCTTGACTGCCTGCCTGATGTGCGGATTTCTATGAGCCCTCATAATTACATTGACTGCCGCAGCCAGGCTGCTTAGTGCGTGGGAACACTTGAAAGATGACGACTTCTCCACAGTATTATCTTTCATTAGGTACTAGTAAAGTGCACTTATCTAATAAAAATAATACATACCATGATATAATTTCTCTCCAGCAAATGTTTCGTTATTTCCATCAAGCTATCGCAAATGTCTTCGGGTAGATTCTTCTTCTTCAGCTTCCTCATCAAAGGTTTGAGGTATACTTGTGTCTGCGTGAATGTGGCTCGCGCCATTTTGTGCTTCACTGATGTCTTTTCGGCCGCTGTTGCAGAGTTCAATTGCTGCCCCCACAATTTTAGAAGAAACTGAAAAAATATTAGTCAGTTTAGCTTATTTTACTACTGAGATCATACACATAAACCATTTTATGTGCGGAAACGGTCGCTTTCAACGTTTCATTGCACAGGCTAATTACGCCATCTATTGGTAAATAGCAGAACTTCAACCCAACAGATAAATCACATAGCGACATCTATTGCAAATCTATTCAATAACGTTTAAATTGTATGTAATATAAGAAATGAATCAAATGAAAGATTATGTACTACAAATTTTGTCGTACATTATCCTATCTCACGTTTGTCAACTTTCAATAGAAATCCCGCTGATGTCAATTGTTTTTAGGTGATCTGACAAAATGATGTTGTACCTACAAGTTTTATACTGGTAGATGTAAAAGTACAATAGAAAACTGGCAGCTTTTTATTTTAAGTTTGACAGCTCACGGAACATTTGGGTTGATTGACACTCACGGCCATCCCAAACTCTACCCAAAATGTACACTCGCCACTCCAGTCGATATCTGGATCTCATGTTTAAAAATATTATACCAACCTGCACAAAAGTCATGATTACATTCATATCATGGATTCTATCTCCAAGACCCATTTTCTTAGCCATTTCTTGAATAAAGTCATACGTGACAGAGTCATCAAGTGCTTCTTCTTTCGGAGTTTTCTCTGTTTCGCTCTGAAAAAAATATTTATATGATGTCAAAAGTGAAATAGATAGAAATAAAAACGATTTGCCTTAACGATACTTAAAAACGTTACTTAAATTTATTCATTGCTTATAATTAGTCTTGTCCTAGTTTGCCATTAGCCTTTTGACTGATTTTTATAGGTAAGGCCATTTATATGACTGAGAACTAACGGTAATTTGCAAATTCATCAGTGTGAACTTTACCTTTTCCGTGGTACACACAAATCTGATCTAAATGCCGTTTTTAGGTGTGTACCTAAGTAGTGCAAGCAACACACTCTCCACCATTGTATTGTATGTAATTTGGTCTGTTAGTCAGCTGTTCAGTTATAACTTCGGTTTCTAATATTATTAGAGAAATTGTATAAGTAATTGTAAAATTAAAAATAGAAAAAAGAAATTGTATTTCATGATTAAATAAACAAATTAGGAATGTTGACATAAATCTGAAAAATCTACTTACATGTGTTCCTAAAGCTAAAATTTCATTCAAGTAGGCTTCATCCACTTTATCCATGGCTTCTTGAAAATCATTTCTAAACCCCTGAAAAATACAAAAAAATTATATTTACTTAGCTTTAAGACCTCAAAGAGATCCTTGTCATATGAATAGTTTCCTTTAGACTATTTTTAAATTTCATTTTTTTATATATTATCCAACTGGAAAAAGCCCTCTTTTTATGTAAATAGTAATCAATAAGTTTATTTTATAGAGTTAAGTATTTGGTAAACTGTACTCATTGAAATAGTTATCAGCTGTCACCTGCTATTAGAATGCCAACTACGACACCAGTATCAAATGCAAGTTTCAACACAGGAGACAACTATTGGGATATTATAGATATCATTGTATTGTCTTGGTATCAGAATAAAACGCACGGTCACAAAGGACAACATCAGGTTGTACCAGCAACTACCACCCATCACACAAAAGATCCACCCCAGTGGCCTAGTTGAAGAGGTTTCCCTTTTTGTACTTGGCTATAGTCTATAGCTTGCTTACCAAGTAACCAGCTATGGAACAAATACATATTTGCATATCATCCAAACATTTTCTTTATAATGCGGATTAAACTCTTTCTGAGATAGAGGTCTTCAAAATAAAGTGAGGTTCTTACTCTGTTAGCTTCTGGCTCCTGAATCTCAATTCTTCTCAGCCTCTTAAAAGACTGCAGTTCATTCTCTCCAAATAGTAAAATGGGATGTGCTCTTTCTCTAAGCCTCTTGATGACCTCCGTTCTAGGCAGTAATGCATTTTCCGTATGGTCTGTTTCAGCACTATCTTGCCTGTTAACTAAAAAATATGTTTATTGTGATATACTTCATAATAATGAAAATTTGTAGATATTTCTACACAACATAATCTAGACCCAAACTAAGCATAGCTTACTATGAGAACCAGATGACTGATATATGTCTTAGTGAAGGGCTTGTCCAGGGAAGAATCATCTCCATGCCTGTTTTTGTTACAGTTTCAAGGTTGTGGCTCAAATCAAAGGGTCATGATATGTGTATGCCTTGTGTTGGTAGATGTAGAGCAGTGCATTTTTGGGTATGTCTCATCCCTTTCTCTTAATATCAAGTGAGCAATCAGCTTGTTACAACAGCAAGTTGAAAAATGTCTGCGTTATTACTTTGTGTTTTCACATAGCTTATTCAAGGTTTCTATTCATTTGGATGTAAGTATCTACGTACCTACCCATTTAATTTTAACTATGCAAGTAGTCCTAGTCCACATACCTTTTTCTGGTATATTCTTGATATCACTTTGTTCATTTTCTTCATATTTAGGTCCATATTTTTGCAAATATTCAGCCTGCTCTTTAGCCAAGAGTTCACCTCTCTTGAAATATTTTTTGTTTGTTGATGGGTCCTGAGGAGGGGATCATAATTTATTAGTAAATAAATGGGTATTGTCTTGGTACCTACAAATTCTATGATTTCTTAGGCATTGTCTGCTTATAAGTAGGCTGTAATCTGCCAGTGGTTCCTTCTTAGTTGTTACGATTTTCAAACATCGCACCTATCTACCAAGTGGATGAAGTACTTAGTAGAAGGCGCAATACGAAATTGATGATAGACGAAAAAACTTACCAAAACTTTCCTATCTTCAAGCAACTTTCTTTTTCTTGCTATTTCTGCTCTTAAAACGTCCATTTCGTTCAGAGTTTTGAGAAAGAATTATTTTTAATATTATTGTTTGCTCGCATGCATTATTATCTAATTTTTGTTTATCTATTTAGTTTTTGTTGTACTTACTTTACGATACGGGTACCGTGATTACACAACCATGGAATGGAAGGAATACACTATCTATACACCAGAATACACAATCATTGAAAACCGTAGACAAACAAACGCAAACAGGAAAATTCCATGGTCGTGTTTTTCATGGTTGTGCTTTACAGGTCGTACAAAATGTTGCTTACCCTTGATTGGTTCGTTTGTACCTACGCGCTCGAGCGGATCCAACTCAGATAGGTAAGGTTAGAACATAAATTTTGCACGATTAGTGTCCAATTATGAAAAATTACAAATAGTCTAAAAATGTCCATTCCATGGCGTACCTATACTTATTTTTTAATAATGCTGGACAATCCACACAGCATCATCTAGCCCTAAGCTAAGCACAGTTTGTGTTATGGGTAGGTACCTACTAGATGACTGATATACTTACTTAATACAATAGATACTTACATTATAATATATTATTTACATATTATATTTTTTTTATTATACCTACATAGAAAACACCCAGAACACCCGGAATAAATGTTTGCAGAGCGTACAAACATTTATCCCAAGGCGGGAATCGAACCTGCAACCTCCTGCGTCACAGGCGGACATTCGCCCTTTGGATGGGTGTTATTGGTGGTTAGTGGTATTTGCATCTGAGGTCTGGGGCACGATAACCTGTCATAGATCCTACCTACTAATATTATAAATGCGAATGTTTGGATGGATGGATGGATGGATGTATGTTCCTCATTCACGCTCTAACCAGTGGACCGATTTGGATGAAATTTGGAATAAATATAGATTGTGATCTGGAATAGGACATAGGCTACTTTTTATCCCGAAAAAATAACGGGAACGGGAAACAACTGCCACGCGGGCGAAGCTGCGAGCGGCCGCTACTTAGAAATATGCTAGATATGTGAAATTCATACGATATTTGTTAGTACACTCTGGGGTCGCCTTCATTAATTTATCAAAATCTGATCAAGCATTGCTAATCACTGATTATTTAATTCATTAGAATGTTGGCAGATTAGATTAAAATGATTATTAGATTAAACGAAAAAAAGATATGATTTAAAGTGTTTACTTCAAATAATTTAATATTCAAAATACATACCGTGGTAAAAAAACAGTAGACAGTACTAAGAATTTCACAAAACACCTTTATTTTGGTGAAAAACAAACATGCTTTTATATAGATTTACTTGTAGAAGTGTTGTTGCGCTTCTTATTGCGTTTATTACGCTGACTAAAGGTAAGTTATCATCAATTATATTTTTAAGCTATTAAAATGCCATACCTACTGCTATTAGTAGGTACTGTTATGTAGGTACCTACCTATTAAAATTATCATATGATTTTTAAATAATGTTTAAGGTCAACAGAGAGTAGTAGGAGGAGAAGCAGCCCCGAAACATTTTGGATTATTTCATGCATCGCTTCAGAACTTGACAGGATATCACATTTGTGGAGGAGCTATAGTTTCAAGATGGCATGTACTGACTGCCGCACATTGTTTGTATGGGTGAGCTATCATTCAAATTTATTTAGCAATAATTATAACACATTACCTACAGAAGAATAGTAGTTAGTAGTAGAGCTCTTTGTGAAAGGGCTCGTCCGGGGGTGTACTAAGTACCACCGTGCTTATTTCTGCCGCCAAGCAGTGATGCTCGCATTGCTGTGTTCCGGTTTGAAGGGTGCCGGTGAAATTACACATGAGGCTTAACACCAGTATGCCTCAGGTTGGTGGACGCAGAGTAGTGCCTTGTAGGGCACGTACCTAACGTGCATGGCCTGCAAGGCAATGCTTTGTTATAGGTGACGGTCATTGTATTATTTTACGTTCTGATTTTGTCTTCAATTCTAGACTGAGTAGGTACCAATTTTGCTGTCAGCTCCGTAGTCTCCGTAGCTAACAACATTTTTATTGTTTGTTACAGTGCTGCCCCTGAGTACATTGAAGTTTTAGTGGGGACAACAAATCTGGATATAGGAGGAATAAAACACAACACTGCAACAGTAAAGATTTTCGAAGGCTTTGATTTTAGCACAAAAGCAAATGACATTGGGTTGTTAAAAGTCCAAACGCCATTTGACTTGAACCGTGTCAGTGTAATAAAACTACACGTAAATGAATTAACTGAAGGTGATATTGTATTTTTAGCTGGATTTGGAGCTCAGATGGTAAGTGTTACAAAGTAAAACGTGTAGCGCCAACGACATGTGTATTCTTCCAGTCCTAACCTATCGAGATAATCTAAGAATATAAGAGAATCGATAAGGTCTGTCATATCGGGCTGCGCTCAATAACCGGTAGGTATCGCTGATGTATGTATCAATTAAAACTGCCAAGTTAAAACGGGACTTTTATCGGAACAACGGGAATCACATCTTCCGGATGCAACCAGAAAATTGGGCCAAGATCAGCACCAAGTGGATCCCCGTTGATGGAACCTGGACCTGGACGTCTTCTATAATGATTGGCTCGGTATCAAAAGAAGTGGAAGGAAGAGGGGATTCCTTTTCACAGCAGTGGCACACAATGGGCTAATAGTATAAAAGAAAAAAAAATGTAGATACTGTGCTTTTGTGGTATGCTTTGATGACTGATCCAAACCAAAGATATTGATTCAAAAGCAAAGGGTCTGCTTAGATTGATTTTAGAGAATCATTCGTGTTTACAGGTTAATGGCGCGTCAAGTAGTCAAATGCACATTCTGACTCTACCAGTATTCAGCCAAGAAACATGCAAATTTGCTATGCGCTACACAAGAGAAGTAACTGACTGCATGTTTTGCACTTTTACCAAACTAGGACAGGGTACATGCAGTGTAAGTCTTGCTAATTCTATATTTAAAAAAAAACGTCCAATGGTTTCCTGGAGGTACCTACTAGGTACATCTGTTTTAGAAAAGGTATCAAATTATACAGTTCCCTGCATCTTCTGATGCTTTGACCTCACAGCTCACTTAGTAGAGTAGCCCTCCATTTTGTACTGTAGGGTATGGGTTCGATCCCCACCGAAGACAAACATTTTTGTGTGATAAACATAGATAGATATTTGTACTAAGTATGTATTTACATAGTGTTATATTACTTAGTCACCTGTCGGGCTAAGATGTGTAACGCGACAAAATTTTGTCTACTCTCTATCTCGTTATAAATAGAGATATATTTTTATATCTTCCTGTGCTAACATGGCAGTGCCAGAAATCCGTTCTGTCAAATGAAGACCTAATACTAATGTTGAGCTAATCTGTGGATATTTTATCTTTTTTTTTTAATAATAAATTAAAAAAATATCTCGTGTCTAGCGCAACATATTTCACGTTGCACATCTTAGCCCGGCTGGTTCCCATAGAAGAGTTTGGTGTAAAAATGTCCACATGCTTACTATTTATTTATTCCTACTATGTACGTACTTCCCCACCTAATTGTTTTACATATTTATTGTAGTATTAATTAATATTACAGGGAGATTCTGGAAGCCCAATTATCAAGGATGATAGACTAGTGGGACTGGTGTCTTGGGGAATCCCCTGTGCCACTGGCTTTCCCGATGTGCATGTGAGATTAACACCATTTATCGAATGGATCCGTAGTGAAATGAATAAAGATTGTCAGTGTTGATTAAAAGCACAAAGAACGCAAGAAATAAAACATGGTCATTTCTGTTCTTCCAGTCATGGCCTTCATCTTTTACTTAATGATAACTTATACATTTTTGAATCGCTTTAGATGTTTGACGTTTATCTGAAATCAAATAATAAAAAAATATTAATATGGAACATAATTTTTTGTGATATTCCCTTTAGCAGGCAGACACTCGAACAGTATCTATGAACCAACTATTTATCTTTTATTTTTACCACCAGTACCATTTTTTTATTACATTGTTCATGTGGTTGGTACCTACACATGAACAATGTAGTGTGTACCTATTTACCTAATAAAAATATGATACTATGCTGGGGTTAATTAAATGCAGAATCCTGTGATTATCAAAACTTGTAACTAATAATCTTTGCTACTACAAAGTCATAAGTACATTTTTCTATACCATTAGATCAGCTAGTTATAAAAAACGTTGAACCTCAGATCAGAATACAGTGGGCTGATTCAGAGTTTTTTTCGTTTTTAGGATACCGATCGGTTTGCGAAACGAAAAAACGAAAAAAACTCTGAATACGCCTGCAGTTTCTCAGTAAGTTTTGAAAAGAAAAGTTTTGAATTTTTTGTTATGTAGGTACTTACCGCATAGTTAGCCTGGTGGCGTTCAATATTCATTATCACAGCCATAGAAGGCCTGCCGTGGGCACATTGAAAGGGTGTCTTGCAATCCGAGAGTCCACGTAGTAGCTCAATGCAACGACCTTTTGAAAGATGATCCCCGAACTTGATGGCGTATCTGCACGCCTGCAAAGTTATTTACAAACATGTATGTTCGACATAAGTCTGAAATGTGTGGAAAATGGTTAGAAAACTTCTTGCTGACGAGGAGTTCGACTCTCACGGGACCTGTTTGACTATGCCTCCCTATAAGCCTCCACTATAAGCCTAACTCATCCACTTAGGTATCTAAAAATAACGATCGCTCACCGACTTCCTGCGATCTTCAAAGTGTCGCCGGACTAAGTTCGATTTATTTACCTACTACAAACCATTATTTAATCTGCAGTAGGTTAGTAGAAGTAGCTGGCACCGTGCCGGTAGATTACTAGTGCCTACCATCTACCTAGGAAACCAAAACAGTTTTCGCAACTTACCTCACTAAATACAAGATTCATTATTGACTTCGGATATTGAGAGACGCACCCTTTTTGCATCTGTATTATATTTATTTCTTCTGTTATCAAATTCTTTACAGCTTTCATAATTTTGTCAACCTGCGAAAGGTTAATTCTAATAATACCATGGTGTTTATATAGTGAACAAGGCAATACATAAATACTAGTGGATTTTACACAGGTCCGTGGTGATACGGTATCACTGACGGCTATCATCTCTTACGGTATTTGATACCGTAAGAGATGACTAAGAAACCGCATCAGGAGATGGCTAGCAGCATCGCCTGAGTGTGTGCATAACATGCTGCAGTCACCAAACCTCCTACCGAACGTAGCATGGTATGGCAAATCTCTCTTCAAATATGGGGGAAACCTATGTCCAAAGGCAAGCTCTGCAGGCTGCTCTCTCTGCTGATTTCTCTTAGAGGATTTACTCAATGTTGGGGGCAAAGATAGACCGTCTGTTTCATAATGGTTTCTAAAGTCTCCTATAGCTAAAACAGTTGATAAGTCTGTTGCTCTATTTTGTTGACATGAAAATGACAGTGATATATGATTGTATAGGCCCGTTATAAAGTGTCAGGGATTATGAAACAGGCTTAGAGTAGGTAGGAGTACATAAAAAAATACTGGCCTGCCGAGGGTTTTTGCCAAGAATTCCTTCAGGAATAGCAGTTATCGATATATTGCTGTAATTTAGAATGTTCCATTGTAAACCAAGCTGCGTGAATTTGTCTCTATAGTTGTGCAAGTAGAGAATTTCGTTTCTAGACATTTTCAAGGAAACTTCATCTATTTTAACCGATTTCCACTGAGAACCGGTCAGGTAGTCTGAAACGAAATTAAAAATAGGAAGTCTAAGCTTACCTTAATAGACTTCGAGCTTAGACACCTAATTGCAAATAAAAGTAAAATATAGACACTAGGTTTGATACCTAGTCGAGACAGTCGAGACCCCATACATAATTAGGTACTCTTGATACGGGTATTTAATTTTCTTTAATTGCTTAACAGCCAATGAGCTTCAACCCCAAGTAAGAGTGTTTATGTTTTTAATTCAATAAACTTTGGGTTGAAACTCAGGGCTGTTAACTCTTTTATTCACTAACTTAAACCTATATTTATTTGTTTAATTTTATTCTTTTGTGAATTTAAATATTATTCAGTTCGTGAAGCAATAGACTTACTTACCCGCTAGATTATTTTCAAGTCTGATTCGTTCATGCACTGCGTGTTGATCAAAAATAACCAGAAACTCTTCAATACCATCATTTTCATGAGATTTGCTTTTCATGATAGCAGCAATAAACTTGGAGTCTACTTGACCCAGTACCTGAAATAACTTCCATTTATTGGGTCTTATGTCTACCGAAAACTATAGTTAAATGTGTAACAGTAGGTTTACTTGCTTTAGCATTTTTAATGCATGATCCATCGAACTTTAATGATGCGTTATCTTTGTTCAGTTTATTGTTGACTTTTCTAATTTCTTTCGAATTAAGATTACTAGAGTCTTGTACTTTTGGTTTGAAAATCTCTGTATCCTTTTCTATTCTACCCACAAAGTCATTATAAATTTTCTGAAAATAAAAAACTTAAGTGGGTACTCGTACCCACATTGAAGATACATAGAGTAATCAAATCTACACTGTTTTCATTTAATAAAATCACAGGATAAAATTTGAATAGACTAACTAGGTGAAACTAGGCGCTACTTCGATTCTGTTTTGGGTAGTTTGGGAGCTTGTGACCAATAATAATCTAGTATTTTGTAGTACGTTAAGAAAGTTTTCAATAAAAACCACACTATCTCTGATTTTTTTTTAATGAATTTATTTTCATGTTATTTCAATGTCTTTTTATAACTTACTAATACTTACGTCTTCATAATAATCTTCGTTTGGATTATATTCGCAGACTTCTTTTGTATTGTATTCATCGAAAATAGGAGACATTCCTGAAAGTAAAAATGAAAGTACTTATTTATAGTAATGCTATTAAAATGGTAGTTTTTTCTATTCTAATTGAATACAAAAAGTCAATCAATACATTTTTTCTTTATGTTACCTTTAGGTACAAAAACCATCCTGTTTCTTATATTAAACACTCTTGTATCATTCTCATCATTATTCTCGTTTGCAATTTGACTTACTACTACAGCAGCATTTTCATTTCGTTCAACAAGATTTAGTTCGTTTGAAGTTTCCTTTCCAGTATAGTGTGCTACTAAATTAAGATCGTGTTCTTGTATTAATGCTGGAACGTTATCTATATCAGTATTTCTTTTGAGTGTTGTGAAATGGTGTGAAGTATTCTCAACCACTTCTTGATTTTGAGGGTTGGTTAGATAATAGTTTTCATTATTTGTATTATCATTTATTTCATTTGGTAGATATCCTACATTGATCACATCAGTGCTGTTCACTTTTAAATAATTGCAAAAATCCTCTTTACAATGAAAACTTGAGTCAAATTCTCTCATTCCGCCCGTTGATAATTCTTGGTCTTGTAAAATGGTTTCGCATACATCGATAGGGTTTGTAATATGTCTTTCATCGCCATTTCCTAGTGTTTTTGATATAAATACTGCATGTGTATGAGTATTGTTATTAATACCCTGGTCTAATTCTATATTTTCTAAATTGCTACATTGATAGTGGTATTTATTAATGCTATCTATTGCATATGTCTCGTTATTTATATCGTCCTTGCTATTGAGAGATAACGGAAAATGGTTGTCTTCAAATGCGTTGGTTATTGTAAAAGTATTGACATTCAAAGGTCCATAGTTCATGTCATTGTTATTCTCCCCGTTACTTTTCTCAATAAGGCAAGGCTTAGAGTTTTTTGGTAATACATATTGGTTTCTAGAATCATTAAAAATGTAGCTCATCGATGGTGTAATTGCTTCAACACTCCTTACATTATTTTGGTTAGATAAAGGCACGTCATTTTTTTTACCATTAAAGGTAGACTGGTACTCGTTGTTTTCAGTAAATTCAATCGTGTAAGACTCGCGGATACCTTTGATGGTATTATTTACCATATCAACCATCTTCATCAATTTATTACTCTTACTTTTATAGTTATTTGATTTTAAAAGCTTGGTGTTAAAGTTTATTTTATTTGTTTTGTGCTTGTTATCTTTTGGAAAAGCTATAAAGTTTTCTCTAGATTGTGTGGTTATGAAGTGTCTCGGTTTTCTATACAAATTATATAATTCAACATTACTTTCGGTATGGAAATCTCGTTCAACATAATTATGACTTTGAAAAGTAACGACTTGTGACGGAGATGTATTATTTAAACACCTCATTAAATATGGCCTAATGTTGCTGTTGATAGTGGCTGTTAGGCACGAAATAATGTGTTCTGGGTCTCTAACAAAAGGTCTACTATGGGTATTATTATCTGGCGTATTTACTTTGAATGGATAATTATGATCGTCCGACCATACTTCCACACTATATCTATGTGGTCTTTTAAATGATTCCCTGCATTCTGCATTAAAATGTATTGCATTGTTATCGGGTATTCTTCCTTGAAACAGAGCTTGATTATTAAATTCTCTAATTAAAGGCAGACGGTTACGCGTAACTGGTGATCCTTGAAGCTGATGCTGGCTTGATTTTGTTTCTTTAGGTATATGGTTAAAATCAGGTTCAGAAAGCTCTGGCATAAAACAATCTTGAACATCTTTTATCAACTGTTCATGCTCATTGCTTTCTTGCTGGCTGTTTATTATGGTTTGCAACAAGTCATAGTTTGATTGAAATTGTTTATTTTTGCCATTGTTTTCAACTTTGTTGCCAAAACCGATACATTCGTGTATCATAACCTCTTTGACTTTTGTTTTAATGACAATTTTTTTATTACTAGTGATGAAGTTACTATGAATATATTGACAGTCCTCGTTAGTGAATGTTTCAGGGTTTCTTTTATTGTTTTTCATTAACTCTTTGGTTTTTCGGGCTAAAAAATCACACCTCTTTTTGACAGAATCAGTTTCCATTGCAAACTTATTGTTCAATGAAATCTTTTTAAAGCAGTGTCTGTCTCTTTGTTTGGATATTTTTTGGTCATTATTTCTACACAGTTGCTTTTGTGTCCTTTTCTTGCTAATTTTTTTTAGCTTTTTCATCTGTTTAGCTTGATTTAGTTTTTCAATAGAAGTTTTGGATGAAGCATTTTCTGATGAATACCCCATTTTATTCGTATAATAAGGTGGCCTGGATTGTATTTTTATATCTGAGTTAGTTTCGTTTATATTTTTCTTGTTATTTAAAATTTTATTTGAAATATTATTTGAAAACTGCTTGGAAATATTTTCTCTGGTATTATATACCTTACCATCGACTAAATTTGATAAATATTTATTGTTATTAGCCTTTCTTTTAATTAGCTTGCCTAAAAATAACGTTTTTATTAATATCATATTTTTCTCATAACTAAATTTAAAAAGAGCTTAAGCTTAGAGATTTGAAAATTTTTGATTACCAGTAAGAGTAAACCTATATTATTATTATGTAATGGTGGAACTTTTAAATTTTATTCTGACTGTATAAGTAGTACTCATTAAGGTGAGTTCTGCCGCTAAACAGAGTTGCTGTTTTAGTTTGAAGGATGTGTAATTACAGGTATATAAAGCTTAAATTCTGTACCAATACCTCAGGGTGATGAACGAAGGGTAGTACATGCTAGGGCATGTTCCTTACGAATGCTTTGTTATAGGTGATGGTTACTACTTAATATCAGGTGGGTCATCTATTCAGCCGGTGGTACAAAAAAAAGCCTCTGATGAAAGAATGCAGCGAGGATTGAAATTAGGAATTAAAAATCGCGAACGATTTCACTAGTATTAAATAAAACGTACTAAGGCAAAATACGAGTATTTTTTTACCTTTAATGCCTTTTTGCATTTGAGATATTTCAGGTTTTTTACAGTGGTTTCCTAAAACTTTATGCATTATTTTCTCAATCTGATTTTTTGTGCTTTCAGTTTCTTGTTTTTCTGCAAATCTAGTGATTTGTTTCTTTGGGACTTCTTGAAGTTGTGTATCGCCAATGTAAAACATAACTACTTTAAAAAGTATTGTATTAACTTGCCCCCAATCCTTAAACTCTAGAACCATGTTTGTCAATTCATAATCCATGTATGGACATGTTATAAAAATAAAGTAGAATGGTATTTTATTTCCAAATAATTTATGATTTTCTTCATCATAATTAACATTCTGGAATTTTAATTGGTAACATTCATAAAAGGCACACAAATAATTATTTTATACATAAACAGTAAAATATTTAGGTTATATTAAAAAAAGAACCTTTTTGATTTTAGTTTTGTCACCTTTCAAATATTTTTTAAAGTTATCAACTACTTTTTTGTAAAGAAGACTTGTATTAGGTATAAACTTTCCATTAAGAAATATGCATTGTCTGTTTATCTCAATATCACGGTTTCCCACAAAAGCTTTTACTTTGTATTCATTCTTTTCAACTTGTAATTCTTGTACATTTTCTTTTTCAATCTCATAGAGAGAAGATAGAGTTTGGTAGATATCTCTGTTTTTGTGTATTTTATACAAGATTTCATTTGTGGAATCATCTCTAAGGCTTAAAGAGATGCCAGTATGTACCAAGGAAATATGTTCTAAGATAGTTTTAATACTTTGTAGCTCGTTGATTAGGTCAACCGATTTCTTTTGGATTATAAGATTATAGAGAAAACCTTTAATCTCTATCTGAAAAAAAAAACGGGAAAAATATACTTTAAAACGAAATTGATTAACTGGGCAGTCAAATAGGATGGTAGTTAATAGTCTATATAAAGTATTTGGTGCCACACCACTCCTGTTACGTGATTATACCTACTGATGATCAAAATTTGATTACTTACTGTGGTTCCCTTTGATGGTCTTGGGCTACATTTGGCTATTGATTTTATCTTGCCATTTCCAAATATTTTCACGCATGTTGTTTCACACTTGTGAAAACGAGATGTAATTTTCAGAGTTTCAGATATTTGTGCTATATTAGCTAGTGATTGACCCTGGAACCCATATTTATTAGGAGCAGACCTCAAAGTTGATATATCTACTAACTTACTCGTCATGTAATTTAGACCGATGCTTTTGAAATCTGCTTGTGAGATGCCGCAGCCATTATCGACAACTTGTATAGAGCCTTCAGAAATGTGAATTCTCACTGCGATTGATGTAGCGTCTGCATCCAATGCATTAAATACCTTCAAAAATACCAAAAAAAACGAACTCTTACCAAAACTATCTTAAACGAAAACTTATAAACTCGGCGTAACCTCGAAATAGTTACAGCGTGATTTCTCTCTGTGTCCCTTTCGATCTAATTTGTAACTTCTTGTCAATGCCACGGAGTACCTAACATTTTCAACATTACATCATGTGTATTAGTACATAGATATATAGGGTATGTTTATTAAATTTACGTGATTAAACATTAGGTGAGTGGAAGCAACACTACCTTCTGGTTCGAAGATCTTGGGTAGGTTTAAATACAGTCCTAACACATGTAGATTTAGTTTTTTCAAGAATGTTCGTGCGTATAATCAGTGGTTCTTAAATCGTGGTGGAAGAAAACATCGCGAGGTAACTATACCAACAAGGCTAGCATATTTCCAAACTTAAGAGCCTAAGCACACGGCGTTTTTTATACGCGCAGGCAACGAGCGTTTCACGAACGCGCGTTATCTGCGGGTAAGGTCTAGGTAGGTAAGGCTCTAATGATGTGGGTAAGGGTAACAATACGTTTGTAATATTTCCTTAGGAACCCGAAATGGATATCTTGAGATCTGAGAGAACATGATGACTATACCTTGTCTGGGAACACGTCATATTTTTTGCACTGCATTTAAAATACTATTATAGAATATACTTTTGTTTAACTAAATAAGTATTACACATACATTTTATTGACATTATAGTGTCATTGAAATAATGCACATTTGTAATTTTACTAATCATCTTTCTAAAGAAGTCCACCGCTGGGCAAAGGCATTTTTAGGAAGAACGGTTTGAGCCGTTTTCGCCCACTGATTTCCCATGAATCGAAGCCAAACAATATCCATCGGGAAGGGTGGTGGGAGGTTCGCCTTTAAAATATCACTATAAAAAATGCTTTGAGACGTTGCGGTGTCTACGACGTACATAATGTAGCTTAAACTTACCAGTTCTTGAACTGCTTTTGTGTAACAATTTATTTGATTTGACGCACAAATTAAAGATTGAACACTTCTGGGAAGTTTTCTAATAGTTGAGTTCATATTTTTGAATAAATTTTAGCATTTTTAGCATCTTACAAATAAACAAAAGTCGTGAAGCTGTTATTATTTTTCACGGACTGGAAACTACTTTTTAATATTTAAATTTCGAACTGTAAAACCGAAAGAGGTTTATCAAGAACTCAAGTAAAAAAATTATATTTACATATTTTAGTTCTCATATTCATGTAGAGTGTATCCGTAACATAAACACTATGATCAAACGTTTACTTATAAACTGTTATGCAATTCAGTACCTACAGTTAAGAGCTTTGAGGTGAGGTACATATCTGCGAATTATTTAAAATATGTGAATAGAAGATTGATTAAAACTTTGCAAAGGTTTTAAAAAAGAGGTTTTAGCTATTGTTTGTTTTGTATATCACTAACCACAATAAAGTACCAACTCACTGTAGAATATCGATTTCAATTTAACCCTGAAACTCCACGTATTTGAATACAGCTCTATAACTTCTAAGTGCTGACCGCCTAGTCGCCATGCGAGCCCCATACTAAACACATGAATACTTAGGTGCTATTTCTGTCTCAAATGAAAAAATATTGAAGTAAATTGTGTAAAAACTTATTCGTGAGTGCCAAAATATTTTATTAAACTATAGTTAAATGATGACCCTAGTTATGAGTAGTTTTTTGGAAGAAGAGATATTACTTTTCTGGGAATATGTGAAACGGTAAGTACTTAGATAAATTAATGGCTGTTACCTATATAGGGTAACCTACAATAAACTAGACTGACGAGTGACAACGAGACGTGTGCTTATTCTGTCAGTTTGTTTGGTATTTTTATCCCTGCG
The DNA here is from genome assembly GCA_947095575.1 of Electrophaes corylata. Lineage (NCBI taxonomy): Eukaryota > Metazoa > Arthropoda > Insecta > Lepidoptera > Geometridae > Electrophaes > Electrophaes corylata. The sequence goes on along the minus strand of OX352706.1, from coordinate 5,189,479 downwards.
TGTTTACAAACCAATTTTTACTTCAACGGACTCTACCTACCTCACTAAAGCAAGATTACTTCTTCTTTTCAAGTCAAGACAAACTCACACCTTAACCAATATATTGTCACATCAATGGCCCTTTTCCTCGCCACATTCAAGTCCTCCAAAGTGCAGGAGGTAGGCGGCAAGTACAAGAGTATATTAAAAAATGCTGTTACCATTTTTGTTAATAGTATTTACTTTTGTGAGCTTAGATCATAACAGAAAAAAACAAACAAATAATTTAAGTATTTAATCAAACAAACAAAACATTTCAAACTTTCACTGACTGTCTAAACCTGCAATTCCCTGTATTTCCTTATCGCTTCCTTCACATAATTAGTTACACTTGTCATCATATCTGGTGTGGCGATCGATCGCAGCTCCCGTTGGATTTCAACGATCGTGAGTTCTGATCCGCACAGTGACGTCATGTTGCACACGCCTAATGCAACGATAGTCCCAGCAATTAATGCTGGTGTGTTGGATATAACAAATGTGATTGCTTTTGTTGCTGCTGATAATGCACACTAAAAAACAAATCAATCATAAGTTTTTATCAAAAGTACATTGGATTCAAGGATCCTGCTTAAAATTTGTTCTGTCACTGTTTGTTATTACCCATTGATAAGAGATGACAAGAGTTTAATCTGTTTTTCTTTTGATAATTTCAAAGTAAAGCCTAGTAATTAAAGTTTTAAAAAGCGATAGCATAGATACTAAAAATACTGATCTTATAGGTTTAATAGGCCGAAAGACCAGTTTAGTTGTACCTAATTTTTTTTAAATAATTAGCACACTTTTACGCATAGAATGTAAAAGATTGAACCATTTGCAATTTTAGAATAGAATTGTGAGTAATAGGAAGAAGAAGCGTTGGACACCTTTCTACCCGATAGACTGACGTCATTGTTAAGGATCATCGCGGGAAGTCGTTTGATGGATAGGGCCTAAAATCATATTCCTTGAAACGTATGGGGGAGGCCTATGGACTTAGTGGACTTCAACAAGCCGTTGATGATGTTGAATAAAATAGTAACGAAATAAATGAGTAATGTACTTACAGAAATAATAGTAGACACCAGTCCAGGAGGTGAGACTTCGACAACCGATGATGGTACAATGTAGTTACTGTGGCTGGTACTATATATTGGTGTTGGCACGGGCTCGATTAAAACATGTGGTTTATTCCGATTATTGTATGGGTATGGTAGTGAAATAGTCTAAAAAATAGAAAAGAAATAAATATTTGTCGACATTTTTACACACCATAAATGTTGAATATATAAAGGTTGATGGTATAATCCCGGAAATATATCTGCGAGTACTCCTTGTCAAAAAATGTGTGAAAATATTTAAACTTACTTGCATGGGCTGGATGTCTTCAAGTTCATATTCTATCAAATTGTTATCAAGGTCGGTAACGTAAGTTGATAGAGCCCCTGCTAAAAGCATGAACCCAACAGTGACTGTATTCATCATCTACAAGAAATCAAAAAGGCACTTTAAATGTAGGCACAGGTTAGTCATAACGTCATAAGCTATAATAAGCTATATCCAAGAAAATATAAATTCTTATCTACTGGTAGGTACCTATTATTTTAAGAAGGTACATAAACATACTCAAAATAATCTTAATTGGGCACTTGACAACCAAAAGATCTGAGTACTAAGTCAAAGATGTTATTTTCTGTTATGTTTTATGTACGCGAGCCCGTTTTGTGTATGATTTTGTATGGATTTCTTTCTACTCCTTTCTATACATCACAGATGAAATGGGCGCATAGCAAAAAACAGTAAACACAAAACTGCTTCTTATAATGTAGAGATGATTTTGTGGCTTTTTATTGAAGTCACAGAAGGTGACAAAAGGAAAACAAAATAAGTACAAAAAAAATATCCTATAATTAGCTATCAATAAAGTTTCTTCATAAAGTTATAAAATTTCTTACCTTTGTAGATTTTGGATAGCCCGAAGCTTAACTGATGAACTCAAAATAAGTTATAGTTCAGTATCGATGTTACGTATCTTTTTATACACCGAAAACTTAATATTAAGGCTATTTACGAATGATTCACAGGTAGTAATTTCTAATCACCCTATTAAATTAACTAATACGATTGCGCATTATAACCTTTTATAAAGCGAATATTTGCAATGAACACTCATTCATAGTCTTGTGTAGAAACGGACGAATATTCGCCTTACTTTACTTTAAAATCAAGATGAAACTTATAATCTTGTACATCGTGTTGTTTTGCTCAACTGTGATTGTGTCTGGAGCACAGAGGCTATCTTTTTTAATACCAGAACAAAGGAGTGAAGTATTAGCTGTAAATCCATCGAGCGCAATTCCTTATGAGTAAGTAAATATTATATTTCAGAAGGTTATTATTCATAACCAGCTACAGTTTTCGCAGTAAGCTTGGCTTAGACTTGAATTGAGATCGTTTATGTAATCCGCTATGTTTAACTGATATATAAACACTAGGAATGTCTAAAACCTTACCTAGAACGAAACACTAGGTTACATTAGAGTGGATAATTCTGACTCTAACCATATCATTCTTAAGTTTATCTATTTCGTAGTATATCGTATTAGTTAGTGTAACGAACTAGGTCTGTTTTGGAAACCTACATTGTGTTTATGTAAAAATGTTAATAATGCTTTACAGATATCAAGTAGTTCCGAGCAATGATTATGCGGTATCTTCGTATGGGCCTGAAGAATCTTCAATTTTGGACTACATACTAAGTCCTGTGGTATGTTGACTAATTTTGCAATATAAATTTTTTAATGCTGATACATTTGAATACTTATGTCAATGCTTGAATGGTTTTTTAACTTGACTTTCTTTGATTTACAGACTGCCCTTTTAAGCGTTGGTTCATCAGCTTTATCAACAGTACAGTGGTTGGTCGTGAAAGGTGGTCTGGTGCTTCTTGGAATGAGTATCGTCATAGGGTTCTGTGGTCTCACGTCCTACTGTACTATGACCATTGATAACCCCTTTGGGAGAGCTTTACCATCTATCCCTTATTTGGATGACATTCAATATTATTTTAGTGAAGCTTATAATAAGTATCATGAGATGCAAAGGTAATAAAATATAGTTTTACCATAGTATGTAAAATAGTTTAAAGTAAAAAATATTTATTAATTCAATAATAGTGCGTTCTAGTGTCAAGATACTTAACATCATTCAAAATACACAATATTATGATCGCAAATGTAAATAAAAACTATTTTCGAAAAATGTTTGGGTTTGATTCTTTTTAAGTATATTAAAATCAGTTGTATTACATTAATTATTTTTATTTAAATATCTTGGTAAGTTCAATCTCTGCAAGAAATTTGGAAAGTCAATATTTATTAGAATTAAATAAGGCACGGCGTCTTCTAGCAGGGTTTACATTAGCAACTTTCTGTTCCTTCTGGTATTTGTCAATGGCGGTCTTCACAATGTTAGCTGCAGTTCCAATCTTTTCCAAGCGCTCAGGAGTCATTAGCGCTCTCATTTCCTCATGAATAGGTCCAATACCGTTGAACGCGATGGTACAAAAGTTGGTGTAAGAACAGACACCAACAGTTATGAGAGAGCCGAGCAGTAGTACAAAGATGCTACTGAACATCCAGGATATGGTCCTTCCTACGTAGCTGACGAGAGTCTGAAAAAAGAGATATTTTTAGTTGGTGGCCCAAGATAGCTTGTTAATTCTTAAATTCTTTATTGTACATAAAAATGTTTACAAAATGGTGAACACAAAAAACCAAATAATAATGTTGAGTACATCAAATTAGTGTTGAGGATATGAGCAAGTTGGCGAAACTTATAGGATAAAGAAGTTGAGTTCTTTGGGAAGGGGTTCGGGAACGTACTACCACTATGTATATTATTAAGCCCTAAGCAGCGTTGCTGTTTTGATTTGAAAAGTCTGTGCAGGTACGTGAGGTGTAACCTATATTATGTCTCAAGTTGATTGACGCAGGTTAGTGCATTATAGGGCACTTTCCAAACGAGCGTAACCTGTGAGCCTTTTAACACGCTTGGCAGGAAGCCTGCCAAGAGTGATGACAATAGCAAACTCCACCCATATAGGGAAGGCAGTAAAACCATTCAGGTTGACGAGGATGATTACTAAATACTAAGTAATTAAAGTTTTACAATACATAAAAGTTTTTACATACCCTTGAATCAGGAACTTGGCTCCACATCAGACCATACATAGACATGTCAGGTTCCATTAAGTAGGAGTTCGGGCTTCCATAAATGTCGTAACTGAAAATAAAAAAATCCGTTAGGCAGAAAATGGTAAACATAACAACATGCTTAGAAAAATTAAAAAACCGTGACATTAGGGGCATGATACAGTATGCCCCTCCAACAAGTAATTGGTACTTACTTTTTGGATGTAGCATATGGTTCGTAGCCGTACCCTGGTGCATAGGGTATGTCTGGATAGCCCAATTCTTGAGGTGTAGCAACGTAAGCGTAGCCAGGGTTAGTAAGTTCATCCTGAAAGGTACACAAAAGTTTGATTTCTAATTTTGAAAAAATATAATTAGTTTTGTATTGTATTAGAGTGCCTCCTTGTATGTATTACTATTTTTGAGCCCTGAAACATTTTATATTGAAATAGAGAAACTCATGAATCGATGAGTTCAGGCCTCAAAACCTTAATTTAGAAGGTAAGGTCGCGACCACAAGCCACACAGTGATATTTAGAGCATATTGTACCAAACCAAGAACAGTTTAAAAATCTTACAACTCTGTTGTCTCTGTGTCCTGTGTCAGCAGTTGGTTCATCAGCAAGCATAGGGTCGTATTTGATCACTGGTCCCTTAGGCCTGACTGGTTCTATATTAGCCCGACCTTGATGGTGTTCTTCTCCTTTATACACTGGATGAGGTTCAGGCATTGACTCTTTTTTGAATACAGCGTGAGTTGCAACGGGTTCTGTTAGTTCTGGTAGTTCTGCATGTTTCTCGAGCAAGGTAAACGCTGTTGGGGTTTCAGCTAATAACGCTGGAATGGCTGCAGCTAGGAGAAGTAGTTTAAACATCTGTAATAGAAAATAAAGTGTTAATAACCTTCATATCGAGGCTGAAACCGGACGGATCTTTAATAAAATCCCTACTATCTAAAAGTACCTATTTTTGTTTTGATACATGCGAAATTTTTGTATAGGTACTAGATGTGAAAAAGCTTATACTACTGTCAAACACCACAAGAGTATTTATCAGACACTTGTCATAGATCTGACGCCAGCTTTTTAGTAAGAGTGCGAAAAAGGAATGAATAACACAGCTTTTATCGGTGTAACCAGGGCTTATGATAGTTTCTGGCTAGATGTACCTAACCAGAAAAATGAACAAATAGTCAAAGTGTCAAGTCCGAGGTTTGTGGTGGTTTTTTTATACTACTTGTTGGTGGAACAAGCAGATGGCCCAACTGATATTAAGTGGTCACCATCACCGGGCAAACAGGTATGAAGCCTCATGTACCTGTAATTTCAACTCATCAAACCAAAACAGCAACACCGCTTTACCATTTGCTTGTTTTATGTTATGTGAGGGATTTTTATACGAACACACGGTTTGTACCATTATCAGTTGCACTAAGAACAAGTTCACTCTCCTAACGGGTTGGTATAACACACAACAGAACTACTTTACTTGACTTTGCCCACAAAATGTTTGGCTTAGGGATCAGGCAACTTGTAAACCAAAGAAAAAACAATCTCAGATACATACCGTAGCGATCCTGCTCTCTGGTACTTCACAACGTAGAATGAAATAACTAACTGATGGTGTTCTGTTCCATTCCTACACTATTTATACACGAGCCCCTGTGTTATCCCGAAAATGTTATCTAAAAGTGATTGTTTCGCAAAAGAGCAGACTGATGATAAGGATTCGTCAAAACTAAGGAATGTAAAGTTCCTAAAGTAGTTTTATCTTTTGCGCTAAACTTTGTTTTAAAGCATTTCTGTTATTAGTCAGTGACAAGAGTAGATTATCATTTCGGCTACCTATCCAATATCCGTTTTCTCTAAGTCTAGTACAATGGTAACTTCGGTGTAATAATTTATTTAGCACCATAAAGAAACATACAAATAGGTTACAAATAGGCTTCTACCGATTATTTATCAATAATGAACGTAAGTTCTCATACTATTAACACTATAATTTCCTAACGATTATCTTACTTTACATCTTCTTTACTAAGTGGCGGCAGAAATAGGCATGATGGTAGTACTTCCTCAGACAAACCCTGAAGGGTTCATCTGAGAAAGTACATTTGTGACACAAGTACCTCACAACTTGTGAGGTACTTGTGTAAAAATAGGCTCACAAATGTCACTTGTGAGTCACAAATGACATTTGTGAGCCTATTTTTAAATAATAAAATTATGCTTAGAACCTACTACTAGTAGATATATATTTTAATACCACAGGTCTAAAATTCAAAGTCAAAAAGAGAAATTTAATAAGTCAGAAAAAAGAATTTATTCAGTAAAATCCACAGGGATCATCTTAGGTGAATTTAAGCGCCGCCAGTTCCTCGCGACCAAGCCTAGAAGAATCGGCAAGAAACTTACGGCTTGGTTCCTATTTTTTTGTATGATCCTGTTACAAAATAATACTTAATAATGAAGCTCCAGTGTGGTGCCAATCTAACTGAATGCAAGACAAAAAAAATAAAAATAGCTTTATAACTTTAGCACGTATAGTACTTTTGTTGCTGCAAGAAAACTGTCCGTCATCTTTAGATCGATATAAATTAATTATTCAAAAGACATTGAGCGATATGTTACTTCATTATAAGGTTGAACTGTCAAAGTTCTATTATAACTGCTGTTATTGATGTTTCTAAAGGACGTTCGGTAGCTCTACTTTTCCAAAGCTGACCGATCGATGTGACGCGGTGGGCGAGTGCCCGCTTGCGACGTAGGAGGTTGCGGGTTCGATTCCCGCCTTGGGATAAATGTTTGTACGATCTGCAAATATTTATTCCGGGTGTTCTGGGTATTTTCTATGCATAATAAAAAATACCTACATAATTATGTAATGTATTGTATATCACTCATCTAGTACCCATAAAACAAACTCATGCTTAGCTTGGGGCTAGATGATGCTGTGTGGGTTGTCCAGCAATGTTATTATTATTTTGCACAAACATAGGTCTAATCACTATCTGTGATGAATTTACTCTATGATAGTCTATGATAATTTAGAGATAACTATCTGTAGGTGTATTGTAATAAAGGACCGGTGGTGTAGTGACAATAATTAGTAGTCCGATCCTAAGGTCGTAGGTTCGAATTCGGACGGTCTACGATTGTTTCTATTTAAAAAGTTATGACTTGCTCAAATACCAGCACTCTCATGGTGTAGGAAACATCAAACGTTTTACTAATTTCTCCGCTCTGCACTTCCTAGGGATGCCAAAAAATATGGTAAAATAAGTAAATATTTATGAAATACAAATGCTCCACTAGTTTAAAAATTCCTTACAATAGTAGTCTGTGTCACAAGTGTTTTTTTGACAATTAGCTAATATTGGTTTTGAGAAAGCTTTTTGGAAAGCATCTCATTAATTTATTAAATGTACATTAATTAATTGTACAACATTACATTGATAGCGATGACTAAGTTTACCTGTACACTTAAATAGAAGGGTCAGTGTTCGAAAACCATCAATTACTTTGGAGCAACCCATAAGTGAAGTTACCAATCCTCATCCAACTCAACTACTGCCAAGGTAAGAAGTTTTCGCTTTTCATCACCATCATCACTTGATAAGGCAGCTTATTTTCGTTTAACCCTCGCTTGAACAAACTTGATCGATTTTCAAACTGAAAACGATGTAGGTATCCGCGATCTTTGATTTCTCAAAACTGCAACGTTTCAAGCCAAGTCATTTTGTAAAACGACACATTTAAATAGAACATGTCACAGTCGTCAAACGTGTTATTATTCAAAATCTATCATGTCATTTTAACCATCATTACTTGAGGTCTTAGCACAAGTGTGAACAATTGAAAAGAAAGTGTGTTATGAGGCGTCCTGATTTGAACGAAAATGTTTCCCTTGATGAAAATGAAACCGATGACGGCTGACTTTACTTTTTTACCGACTCGACTTGACTAAAAATAATTTATTCAACCCACTTGACATAGGCAAAATTGAGCGCAAGACGGACAGATGCCACAAAAAAAAAAAAAAAAAAAAACATTGAGTGAGTCATTGGGGTAGTTTTATCACCCTATGCGACAGCGATAATATCCACCTACCTGGTTCTTGGTCTGTCTCCTAGGCCATTTTCACACACGCCACAGAAAAGAAATGGTGGTGTTTCTAGTATTTTTTTGTTGCTTACTTATTTGTAGGTAAGTATATATATTTTTAGGGATTCCCTATCTAAAAAGTGCCAAACGAGACCAAATATTTAAATTTCCATCATGTAAATTACTGTCCTATTTTTTCCACAATTACAGCATTATTTATCTTTGACAGGTTTGTTTATTGTCTTTGTGAAAGAAGGTATCTAAGTGGCATGAAATCCTGGTTGGTGTTGTTATTACTAACCCGTGCTTTTGTTATGTTCTAGATGATGCCTAAGTCAACTTTTTTCACCATCTGTTTAATTTTGGGAGCGGCAGTGGCTGAGCCTCTACTTGCAGGAAAGAGTGTAAGTTTTGCTACCTCATCTAGAATATTACTACTCTTTATCTTGTATATTGAACGACCGTAGCAGTAGCGTGCCATGCAAGCTGTTTTCAATCTTTATACAAATAGCCGACTAATTTTGTTTATTGTTATCTGTTTCAGAATGTTGAATATCCCGAATCAGCTTCAAGCCTTGAGATGGCTGCTAAAACTGATATACCATCGATTATTGAAATAATCTGCTCGCTGATTGGTTATAAAATTGTAAGTATTATTATAAAGTCATATAACAATTACCTACATTAGTAACTCTATATTAGTATAAATTTTTATGCTTACCTAGTCAAGGAAAATGAATCACTTTTAGGTAGAGAAAACTTAAAACTTGTAATATTAAAAGTATAATAAGTATTTTTCTTGTAAATTGTAAACTTTATGTTCCACTTAATTCTTACAGTTTTCAGGCTTTACGAATGGTGACATCCTGAAATATTTGATTTCATATTTTTATCATTGCAGTCAGCAGTTGGTATCGTGGTCAGCGTGATCCAGTGGGTGGTCTCCAATATCTATGTGGTCGTTCTCGGAGCCGTCTCAGTGCTCGGTTTCTGCAAGCTAACTGGAAAATGCACCATGAACTACGAATCTATCATTCCCATCAGCCAAATCCAAGGCTACGCCACTTCTGAAAACCTCCAGGCTGCTGAAAGACTGTTATTTTCGGCTGTTGAAAAGTACAATGAAGAGAGGAGCTTGGAGTAAAGTTGGGACTTGTTGCTTTTGTGGCTATTTATTTTAGGTTTATTTATAAATAAAATAAAATGTTTTTGACGTAATTACTTTTTATCATAGCTAGCTGTGACTAGCTAAGGCAACACACCACGGGATAGGCAGTACATTTCCTCTGAGTACATACATAGCTAGTACCGATAATGTGGTCACAAATCCTCCTGCCACAATCCAACGCGCAAAGTTCTTGGGGCGGGTAAAAATAAATCTGAAATTCAACTTTACATTGCAATTAAAAAAAAAGCTTAAAGTGACCCTGAACTTTGAACTTGTATCTTTAATCTGTGCTTAGGATAGGAAGGCGTGTGGCTTCTACCGCTAGACCACCAGTGCTCTATTGATTTCACATGAATATTATTTGGTATAGGTAGTATTAAGTATTAAGTAAGTATTAAGGTAGTATTAAGGATTAGCAAATTATCGAAGACCATTATCACTCTTGTGATTTCTTTAAGTTGTAGGCTTGGTAATTTATAAAGTCCACTTGAGTGCAGTGACATATCATTTTAAGAGTGCTTTATGTTACGATAACTGATTTCAACGAATATCGTTATGATCTTAAGTGGCTAAAAGTATTACAAGAGGTGTAAGCGATTCTTGAGTGTATAGATACGCATATTCTCGAGAATTTCCCTGCGTCCCTTAACCTCAGGGGTATGGGTATTAGGACTCATATGCCTGTAGTTTCACCGACACTCACACTCTTCAAACCGAAACGCAAACCGAACACAGCAACGCTGCTTGACGGCAAAAATAGGCATGGTAGTAGTAGTTTGGGAAAAATTCAACAAAATGATAACCGAAATTCCAAAGCGGTTCGTTGTCTTCAAATCCCTAAAATAGTGAAGCTGTAAACTGCTGTAATTAGGTGACATCATCCATTTTATGATAAGCAGCTTTTAAATTGAGCTAATCACAGTGCATAGTAATCTTATCTTTCTTTGCATTGAGATTTGCGCATCAAACGCATAAATTATAGGTACCGATGGGTGATCATCGTATGACGCATAATAACAATCACAATTTTATAAATAAGAGCCTACTTGGATGCTCTGTAATTTACCTAGGTAACACCAAAACCTCATAATAAGGTAAGCAGTAAAAAGACTCATGCCTCTTTAGAGTTGTTTGAACTATTACTAGACTAAACAAATGAACAACCACATTTCTAGAACAAAGGTACAGAATTTGAGCCACCTTTTTAGAACCGCTTAGAATATTCTTTTAGATGAAACAAACAAAGACTTATTTGGCACAAAGAAAAAGCAATTAACAAAGTTTGTTTCATTTGTTTTGCGTTCAGACGACATTCAGGCGCTCGGTCAACGCTTTATTGACGAGGACGATGTGTCATTGTCGCCTTATCTCCTGCCTTGCGTATTTATAACCATTATAATGTTTTCACTGTGACTGTACGAGTCTCCGGCCAACATTGTCAAGTGCAGTTTCGCTTTCACATTGTTTAGAAGCGTATCTCTCTTATCGGCTACTAAAGTTATTAATTGTGAATCGCTTATCTCAAGTACTTTTATCTCTGAAAAGCGGCACTGTACCAAAGTGAACCAGTCAGTGCATTCTCAGACACAAAATGGGTAACTCGAAAAGCAAGAAATTAAAAATCTCGGAGGCGCCTAGCGATGAGAAACACAATGATGAGAGAATAAATACTATTAAAACTGATATATCTGATGCTATACCAAAAAACGCCAAAGATGATGACCACAAAGAAAAAGACCACGACAATGCAAGCAGTGCGTCTACGGTGGAAGTTTTGGATGATAAGTGATCTTTTGTGACCAGTGTACATCAAGGAGAATGAAGTGCCAATCTCTGCCCATAAGTTCTCACAATAGGAAAGTCATAATAAAATATTTATTTTAATTTTGTAATTTGCGTATTTTCTTAAAGTCATTCTAATTAATATACAGTTGTTTTGTTTCGCCGGTAAAATGCGCAGCATTTTTTTTAGTTTTGTGTAATTGTGGCTTGTATTTTTTTTTCATAATTGAAATAGAAACGAGGCTATTTTATTTTCAAACAAAGTGTAGGTACAGTGGTAGTTCTCGTTGTTAGTAATATCAGTAAGATACGAACGAATAATTCAATAAGTTTCACAATTTTTAAAACGGCCAGTAAAATAATTTTTGGAGTTGCAACTTTGGAACCAGGTTGCTAGGAAACACAATCAGTCAATACTTTGTACTTACATATCAGAGGAGGAAAACTACTATCAATACTGATATAAATAGCTCTAAATTGCCATAAACATGGTAGATTTTGATACATTTAGAATGGCTATTACTCATAATATAGGCTATTATTACTCGCTATTTACTCATTATAGGCTTTGAAAACCTTGGTGAAAACAACCTATAATTTCACAGTTGATGTGCATAGGTAAACTCTGCCTGTACCAACATAATAAGAGAAATTATTTAGACGTATAGTAGGTAGATAAACACAGGTTAAACAGACATAATTTGTGCACAATACCTACCTACACGTATGACGTGGTTTGAAGAGTGTTCGTGATGACCATTATGTCCAATGACAAGTTTTCAAGGTCTCGTGCATAATTATTTTGAAAATCGGCCACCCGTTCGTGTTGGATCAATTTCATATGTTAGAATGTCTGGGCTAATAAAATGTAGGTATATTATGTTACTTTTTTTATAATTTAGTCATTCCAGTAGATATCCCGGAAAACATCGCGAGGAAACCAGTTGGTTTTCCTATGATGATGTTTGTGTTGTTTCCTTGTGTAGAATTTCTAGCAGCGGCAATAGGCTTGCAACCTGCCACGCATATAATTAAATATTTGGACGTACGACTACGCCCATTAGACATTAAAACTTTCTTAAAAAGTACTTGGTACTAAGAGATCTGACGGGATAGTTACCGTGCCCCAGGCATGGTAGATATCCCGTCAGATTAAAGTCGTGAAGCTATTTCTTTTCTTTTTTCTATTTTTCCGTAAATAGAATTAAGTGGAATGTGAAGTGGAATTACAGCCCTAACGTGCCAATGCAAAATACTCTATCCTCGTCTAAGTCTATCAATTTCAAGTCTTTTCAAGTCTCAATTTTCAGACCCCGCTGATCGTAGAAACTTATTTATTTTAAGGTGTGTATAATCTCAATCATTAAATCAGGACAAAGATGGATCCCATTGAGATACGCCTGATGATTTTGAGCTTTTTTACTTTACGTATGCACTTGGTCAGACGTTGTACATATAGGGAGTAAAGTAGTATAACTTCATAAACTGTAGGTAAATAGCTGGTAGATAAATCATTGTTTAATACACTAAAATTGCTTTATTATCTTCATAATAATAAACGACTTTCAGAACAACTTATCTTGTTCGACCTGAAACAAACAGATAAAAGTTATTAAAAAAATCAACTTGCTTTAGTACCTATCCTTAAAACTAAGTTACTGAATCATCCGACATATTTTTTTTTTATTGCTATTTCTATTTGCCACACATATTAAAATATTTTTTTTATTCATATAGTTTTGGAGCGTGATCGTTTACACATTGTAGTTGAACATGTGAAAACAAGTCCATTAAAACAATTTGTTTCATAGCGCTAAAATTATAAAGCCATCATGTGATGTGTCACAGTTTTATTTTTGTCCTGTAGTAACGGTTAGTCATACTATTCGCTAGTGGAAACTTAACAATGCATTCTTTTTGCATGATGGTAGCTTACAACAAACTTATTTGAATTTGAAATTCTACGAAGCATTACGTTAATATGGTAATTAATAAAGGAGACAACGTTTACAATGTAGGGCAGGTCGTATTGTCGGTGATTTCAAGCTCACAGACGATTTAGATCCCCTTTGTCTGCGGAGAGATGTAGGATCTCTCTGTGTGCTCTATCGTTTATACAATGACTCCCCATTGTTCTGAGGAGTTGTTAAATTTGGTACCCGCGGCCAAATTCCACAATCGCACTACACGCCGTAAAATCAAATTCCATCCGCACCACCTGAATGGCTGGTTTTCCACAACCACTCGTTTTTACAGTCTTTTTTACCGCGCATTGCTTTTATTCACCGTTTGAAAGAACGTAACAATCAAACCACATACGTAATAGTCACAAACCGGAGGAAAAAGGCTCCAAATTATTCTTCATGGGGGCGTATGGAGGAGGCCTACGTCCAGTAGTGGACTTCTACAGGCTGTTGATGAACAATCAAACCAATAGTAGTGAAGATAACCCCACTACTGGACATAGCCGTCACAGCTCTGCCTTCTGCGCTGTAGGTGGTGGATTCGATCCCCACCGAGAAAACACGTTTGTGTGATGATCATAGGTGTTTGTTCTTTGTCTGGGTGTTATATGTGTATTCTATGCATGTATTTACAAAAAAAAGTATCTACGTATTTTATCACTTATCTGGTTCTCATAGGTCAAGCTTTGCTTAGTTTGGGGTTAGAAGGCCGGTGTGAATGTGTGTCAATATTTATTTCTTTATATAGTTTATTACTCACGATATCCTGATGCCTATGTCCTAAGCGCGTTCCCCTTGTTGCCTCTACAACACCCATAGGAGGTAAAGGACGGGTACTATTCTAAGCCGGGACCACCACGGAGATAGTAAGCCTCAGTGTCAAGGACAAAATAAATCAATAGTAACTGATATTAACTTGATAGTAGATACTCTGATTTTTACGTTGCGTGAGCTCGCATCGACCATCATACAATAAAATTTTCCATTTAGCATGCTACAGAACATAGAATAGATAGCGGTTTTACCTAGAAACGCAACTATTTATACAACACAAAATACACTATGCAGTATTCATAGGAATTTTGATGTCAACTAAACACAATGTTGGTTGACGTTGGAATTTGTATGAAAGAACTGTCTTAGTTACCATAAAATATTAGTAGGTACTGTGCAAGGCGAAGGTAAATATCATCAACTCATAAAATGCAAATGTGTCAAGTACCTAGCAGCAAAACTCTTTGTAAAGGGGTTAGTCAGGGTACAAACTCACGCAATTCTGCAACGCAAAACACAACAATTTTTGCTGAAAGGCAGTAATACCTTATAAGGCATTACTGCCCTTGGTACTGCCTTGGTGCCTTGCATTATTGGTAGGTAGTACCTTATAAGGCATTTTGTATGTCGTTATTATTCGTTATCGGTTAAAAAGCTATTTAATCATCGCTAGAATAATTCGGTTAAGTTGAATCTAGGTTCCTGCCAATCCAATCCCACAGCGACACTATTCTGTGAAATAATATAATTATAACCACGCAACATCAAGTGGGCCATTTGCCTAAAAATATACAGCATCAAGTAAATCACTTTAAACATTGGTAGACACCCAGATAAAATCTGTTCGTAGATTATTTTGAGATATTTATTTTGAAAAAACTTATTTACTTGGTAATTTATTATCTTTAGCTGTAGGTATTCTATGGTAGCCTGTATGATCAAGCGATATTAAGCGGTAAAGTACCAATGGTTTCTATGGTGCCCATAGCCATAACAGATATATACGCGAACATAATCAGCCCTGCTTTCAGTAGTCTAGCATAGCAGTCGCGTCACGGTAAACATAAGCTATCATTCAGTCAATCTTTGGATCAATAAAAAGTAACGAAATTCTTTTGTCATTGTGCTGTTTTAGAGTAGTTTTTAAGTCTTTGTTATAGTATTGGGTATTTTTGTGGGTAAAAAATCAAACTGGGCCAATGTATGGACAAATCTGTTGCGGAAAAAATACAATCGACAGTGTGAGTGAGAGCCGAGACAAATATAATGGCTTGAAGAAAAATATGTTTGAGATTCTGCCAAAGCACAAAAATTATTTAGATAGTTGTAAGCTTAGTTTTTTTGTACGTTATTGTGTTTGCTCTATATAAAGTAATCGTATGTTATTTATTTTAAGGTTCACTCTCAGGTTAGCTTCATCCAGCTTCAAAATGAAAGTTTTTGAGTTTGCATTTACTTTGTTTCTCTTGTCGACCTGCGGGTAAGTTTGTGTTTAGACAACTTGGGATGGATGTTCCTATTGACTCAGTATACTAACCCTTGTTGTAACCTTACAGTTGGTTTGTCAAATTCGTGGTTTTTGTGTTTTTTGCACCAGTAGAAAATCAAATATTATTACTTTGCTGCGTTAATGGGTAAATATGTATAAGTACACTTTATTTAACTTCTTGTGGTTGTGGCTGATCCCTTACTTTGTTGGCCATTACTTGATTACTTATTAAGCACAATATCAAGGGTTTTATTTGAAAAAAACCATTTAATATGAGTTACAAGTCTGTTTTACTAGACAGACAGGTCAGACTAGACAGGTGTCGAATCTACTGTTGCAGGTTTGCAAATGTTGGTAATATTTATTTAGGTATCTATTTAGTTGAGGATGTAAGCAGACAGCGCCTTGTTCAAATATGGCTGCAATACTTATGAACAAACGGTATCATGATGGTAGGCTGGGAATGACAAGGCACTTAAGTAATTGCATGTCACTAGTTGTAAGGTTATGGGTATAATTTTTAAATGGACTGATGTTCACCTACACATAATAAGTCAATACTTAGGTTCTGCTCTGTTGTTACCAATGAAAACTACTGCTAAACCGGTTCCTATATTCTAAAACAAATGTCAATGAGATGAGGAACTGGCGCCTAGATTCACTTAGAGCTTAGAAATATCTTTTGACTTTAAGATAATTTATGACAGATCCGTTGGTCAATAGACCAGCAGATCTTGATGAAAAGACAAAAAACACAATGATGTGAAAGGGCTTATACTTAAGCCTGGTCATTTCTCCACAGCAACGCGGTAGCTCGTTCAAAAAACAGCAAGATGCCGACTCAGCCAATCAAGCTTTACTACCTGCCACCTTCACCACCGTGCCGAGCTGTGATGATGACGGCCAGGGTTCTTGGTTTAGAGTTGGACCTCATTGTCACTAATATCATGAAAGGAGAACATATGACGCCTGAGTTCTTGAAGGTAATAAAAAATACTATTCTAAAAACTTACCTAGCCCATTATAAACTGAATAATTTTACCTGGACCATAAGTAACCTAACGGTTTAACACATAAGAAATAAAATATTCTTTGTACCTAATATGAAGCAAATCCCCTAGACCGAAGGCCAGTATCGGTTCATATAGATAATGATATACATCGGTCCTATTACTGACGTTGTTTGGTACGGCGGTTGCCGTGGATGCGCAATTATATAGCCTTACCCTACTAGATACTTATAAACTCTGTGCAACCTCGTAATAGTTATACCGTGTTTTGTCTTTTCGATTTGAATGCAAAAGACAAGACACAGTGTAACTATTTCACGATTCGCCAAGTTGATTAGCACCAGGGTAAGAATAAAAACTTCAGTATACTGAGGGTAGAGTTCTTTGTTTAAACTAAAACCATGTCAAAAAAGTGTTGTTGGCCTAAAGCTTATTTTTAGGAAAAAAGAATTGGCCACTTAAAAGTTTTTTTTTTGTGTTTCAGATGAATCCTCAGCACACTATTCCAACAATGGATGATAGTGGATTTATCTTATGGGAGAGGTAAAGAGTTTATCAAATAAATATGTTGTATAGGTACCCAAAATACATAATTAGTCATGACCCTATGTTTCCTATAAAAATATCCAAGACAGTCGATACGGGTCCACGTGGGTCTTGGCTTGTTTTCTGTCCTTTAATGAAAAGCGGCTTTCCGAGGCGCTTCACAAAACTTTGCTTGTCGTTTTTCGAGTAGACACCCAAGTCGAAGATTATAAAGTGGTGGAAGCTTCGAATACCATCATGCAATCATTTGCGTCACCACCTGAAATTGATCTCACAACTCAGGCATCTCAACCGGCCTGTTGTCACATTATAGAGGTTATTTTCAAGCAAAAAGTGAGTTCGTATGAGCTAGTGGCCAACTTTAGAGTTGAAACTGACAGAGAGAATGAAAATTTAAGGATGGCATGCATTTATTAGTCTCGCTTATCGACGAGTTCAAGTCGGCGATAAGTGCCGCCTTAACAATACTGTTGAGATGCCACTAAGGTGCAACAAGTGCCACTCTATCGCACACACGATAAAGTGGTTCTTCTCACCGAAAAGCCTAAAGCCCTCCAAGGTAGGAAGTTCATTTTTTTCTTACTAATAATTAATTGTAAGTACATTTCCTGCTTTTAGTCGGGCAATCATGATGTATCTGGTGAACGCATATGGACGTGATGACTCCTTGTACCCTAAAAACCCTCGCCAACGGGCAGTCGTGGACTCTCGCCTTGACTTTGACCTTGGGACATTATACGCCAGATACTTAAATCTATATGTAAGTGATACAACATTTAATAACGTCAGACACAATTCAAGACGATGCATTGCTCTGCGTCCATCGACCTGAGGCATTTAGATGTTAAGCCTGAAGTTACAGGCACATGTGGCTTACAGCACAATGATTCTTTTAAAACCAACAATTCTAAAATAAGTTTATTGCTTTACTAAGTAATGCTGATATATTTTCTACAAAAGTTTCACTGAATTATGCAGGTCTACTCTTAGAAATGATAAACGAAGTTTCATATTATCGTTTTGAGTTACACTACGCGGCATGCCAGGCAGTGTCAACTTGACTTTTGACGGCTACCGAGTTGTCCCGCAGCTTATAACAAAACGACAAAACGAAACTTCGTTTATCGTTTCTAAGAGTAGACCTGCTGGTTTCTAGGTACCAATAATATTCCGGGGCGAGGAATACAATGATGAAGCAGCTGTAAAGTTGAATGATGCCCTCGGTTGGCTGGACTCCTCTCTAGATGGCCGCGCGTTTGTTGCTGGCGATAACCTTACCATCGCGGATATCACCATCATAGTGACCATTACCAACCTGGATGTAAGTATATACTGTTATAAATCTCGTAAACCGTTTGGTTTTTTTATACAATTGAACAAGCCCATCTCATTTTAAATGGTTCATCTCCTATAACAAAGCATTGACTCGATGGTTGATACGATCGAGACGATATGAGGAGATTATAGTATAAGTAAAGCTCTTAGTGAAGGGCTTGACCGGGGAAGAACTACCACCATGCCTATTTCTGCCGCCAAGCAGCTTGCTATGTTCCAGTTTGAAGGATGTGGGTACCGGTAAAATTACAGGCACATGAGGCTTGACACCTGTATGGCTCAGATTGATGGACGCATTAGGAACGTGCCTTATAAGATGTTTTATTTAAGGTGATGGTAACCATTTATCATCAGGTGGGGTGGGATGGTAACCATTTCTATCAGTAACTTGTATAAAAGAAAGCCACGTCCATACAAACACCAGATAAGGCAACGAAAAATATATGAAGAAATTTTTAAACCGAAGCGTGAATTTTTGTGTAAAAAACTACACTTTATTTCTTCTAATACGACACGTATTAGACTGACTACTGACATATATAATTTGAAGTGTCAACCTTACCCATCAAACCTATATTCTTAACAGTATTGAAAATCTACCTGTTTTCTATTTCAGACATTTGGTTTTGACTACAGCGCCTACGAAAACGTAAAGAAGTGGTTTGAGAGAACCAAAAAGGTCTTGGAACCGTATGGTTACAATGAGATCGATGTAGCTGGAGCAGAAATTTTAAACTCCTTTATTAAAAAAGAGTAGGGCACAAGTCTTGAAGGTTCTATATAAACTTGGACTAGAGTTGCACCTAAACAAAACACCATTATTCTGTGAAATGTTTTATTTATTTACGCAAATTTTATTTTATTTATTTACTTTAGGTAATTAAACCATGGTTAAATATATTATAGATACAGGGTGTAAAAGGCTACTCCTGATAACTGAAGGTGCACGCAGAGAATATTGTTAAACATAGTAGCATCATGTACCTACTCATATTTATGTTATTAATAATAAATTATCATATTATATTTCAAAGTAGCAAAGCGTTCGTGGTTTAGCTTGTTTTATTATTAACTCTATCTACACAAACACCATCTGGATGCTGGTAGCAATTCCATTTGAGCCATTTCGTGCTACAGTTGCAATATTCGTTGCACTTGTAGTGATGTATAAATATAAGTGAAGAATTCATTTGTCACTATTTATCGGTGTGATTTGAAAACGTTCCCTTCAATCGTTAGCCATTTGCAGTATTGGGTATACTGTTGAACTGCATGTGGTTGAACTGCAAAATGTTCGTATGTAACCAAGGTTCGTATTGACATTTTGCATTGCACTGCGTGGTATATATGACGACTCTACTTATGGAGAGGTTGTTGCGTTGTCAAGCAGTGGTATTCAAAATGTCAATACTAACCTTTGTCTATCATTTCGCAGAGTAGACCTCTTTGTAGTTTTGATTCGATGGCAATAACACGTTGCGTAATAAAATATTTTCTGAATATCGAGGTTTATTATTCCGCTTATCGCAAAACCTACTTTACTGTGTTTACAAATTGAAATATGAGACTGTTCTCTACAATCGGTCAAAAGAGCATTTCTACAATAGAAATGTTAGTTCTGACAAGCTCTTAGATACTTTATAATTATTGCACAAAATAAACAAATAAAATATAAAAAGGTATTTTAATATTTTATATTGAACATTAAGGTTCTTATAATTGGTATATGAAAAGGACAGTCATCATCACATAAAATTATTATGATTCTAACCCAACAATGCCAGGATGTCAATAATAGCACATCCTAATTCTAGTCACATGAGACAACACCGTAGAAGCATCACCAAGTGTTACTACCGAGGTATTACTAACTACTGATTGGGATACAGCAAAGATGAAACAGTAGTTACTAGTGCAGTAACAATTCTCACATGCATACAGCCGGACTGGCGCGACGTACCCACCAGGTTTTCAAAACAAACCGCTCGACCGATTGTTCCCTTTAAAATTCCACCACAAAACGAGTAAACACTTCACAGTATTCACAAACAACATGCCAAGAACGAAAGTGTGAAACCGTATATTCAGTACAGTCAAGTTGTGAAGTGCAGTCTGAAAATGTGTTGGGTTCAGTGTTGTGGTGCTCTGGATTGACACAGCTGGATTGAGCGACGACATTATGAGACAGGTAGGTGAATTTTATTTTAAAACTATGTATATTATATTACACTATCTTGTTTGTCGTATTAAAGTTATATTTTACATAGTAAATACCGCTTCCTATAATATATAAAAATATCAATTATATTTGTACAGGCCTAGCGCCTGTACAAATATAATTGATATTATATAGGAAACTTTTATTTATACACTTACTACTTTTTTACATCGTTTCAAAATTTTGCTGAGTTGGTTTTCACGGTCATTGTTTCAATGGTTTTTTATTTACCTTTTAAATGTGATACGGTGTGTTTTCTAAACTTTTTTATAAGTTAAAATATACATAATTACAATTACTTTAATCAATAAAAGTAAGTTTACTTGACACCTGAACAATGTGCTCGTATATACCTACCTAACTAAGCTACCTCAATTATCGTTGAATATATTAATTTAAACATTTTTATTATAAATTGTAAGTAATTTGTAATATTCCTTGTATTTTCAAAAATAATTTACTGACTATATATACTTACACATCTACTTATATGGGCAGTCGTATATTGTCTACCTATCTATTATGACCTGATGATACGTTTCAAGGTTACATGCATGATGATACCTAAATGATAGTGGATAGTGCGATGGGTAAGACTAGAGGATGTAATCATTATCCAACTAGCCACACCGATGCGCTGGACCATTGTTGAATTGTTCTCACGATAGATACGGGAGTTACATTCTGACATATATTATAGTACTCTACTTACAAGTACCTTACCTACTAGCGTGGTATTAAATTATTTTGACTCGTGGTTTTTCTTTCAAGTTTTATAAATGTTAATTACTAAAGGTATCCTCGACGGTGATAAAGTAACGAGCGTGTTTGTTTATCTGTTAAATTTTAATGACTTCACTAATAAAATATAATCAATAATAATATGTAACAAGTGTTCAAACATTGAATTTTCAGCTTAATGCCGTATATGTTACGGCATTCGTCTCAGTTGTAACTGTACAGTGTATAGCCGTACAGTACAACCCAAACCCGACATCAGAAATGTCAGCAGATGATAAGAATACAACAAATAAAACCATAGAACAGTCTGAAGAAAGTGGCCACGAAATAGAAATAGATGACGATGTTAAAGAAAAAAAGTTTCTTGACGATGCAATGAAAACATTACTTGATCCTACTACAACGCTTGTTGCAAACACAAATAATATACTACAAGGCTTCAAGTATAAATTAAATGCGTTCGATAATGCTAGCATTTCGTTTGACGTGTTTATGGAAGAGATGGATAAACTTAGCTTAGATATATGCAAAACCTCACAAGATGCATTATGGTCTTATGTAACTGATATCAACAATGATAATAAAAAGAATACTATGGTAACATACTGTTGATTGATATCTATGTAAAAATAACAGCAATCGTGGATGAATATTATAACAAACATTTAATTTTTAGGTACGAATAGCAGCAGAAGAAGATGAAATAAAGAAACAGTATTGGAACATTTTGAAAAAAAATTATCTTCATACGTATTTACTAGCAAATGACTCAAAATACATGAGAAAATTAAGAATTATCAAGGAAAGAGGTACCAACGTCCAGATGCCTCAGAGTAAGGTAAACGTATTGTAAAATAAAAACAGGCTGAAATCTCACTGAAACCTTGGTGAATTCTTGCTCAAAGTAAGACAAAATATTATGCTTAGACGTACCTATTCACTTCCTTCGTTCATTTCGTTCACAACGGAGATGGATATACATAGGGTAGTCACCCTAGATGTCCATCTCCGTTGTACCGACGTTTGTTTTGAAAAAACATGGCCCAGTCAATAAAATAAATTCAAATACTTTCAGCAAAGAGAAGAAATTGACACTATGCAGAAAATTTGGAGTCGTGTAACGGTTTGTGCATATAACTCAACGTGTGACGAAGATTCGGTACGGACGATGAGTGGTTAGTCAGTAATTTATTACTAAAGTTAAAATGCAAAATAACTTTTCCACTAACTAGGTAGACACATACACGTTCGCGTATCGAATGTTTCAAAACAGAATGTAGGTTGTAGGTGCTTACCATATCGCACTTAAAAATAAATGTGTCCTTGTCTTCAATACTGAAAAATTTTTCAGATGTGATATCCATTTTCAAAACAAGCAATGATTCAAGACAGCTAAAATACTACTGGGCCGCATATCGTGACGCCACTGGTAAAAAAGTAAGGCCCATTTTCAAAGACTACGTCGAACGGATGAATGTAGTGGCTAAATCTGAAAATTTCACTGATGCTGGTGAGATGTGGCGCTATGCATTCGAAGACGATAACTTTATGAGTAATGTGGATCGTATATGGCACGAAATAAAGCCTTTTTATGACCTTTTGCATGATTATGTAAGGTTAAAATTGAAAGTTCATTATGGCGAAGATTTAAAGAGCAAGGATAAATTGATTCCAGCTCATATTTTAGGTGAGTTTTAATAACCTAAAATTCAATTTAGATCAAAAGTTGTTACGTATAAATAGTATTTGTGATTTTATAACTTTCCTGTTTTTATAATAATCTTTTAGGAAACCTGTGGGCACAAGAATGGCAGTCCATCTTCTCAAAGGTAGTTCCGTACCCATCCCATATAAGACCAGTACTACATGCAGAAAGCCTCCGGTCCGTAGACCTGTTTGATGCGGTGGATGACTTTCATCAATCTCTTGGATTTGAAAGTGCTAAGGATTCTTATCAAGATATAAGTGAAACAGTGATGACTGCCAACTGCCTACCTTCTAGTCATGATATGTGTGACGGAATCAATTACAAGTAAGAACATACCTACTTCATATATCGTACACAATTCATTAGTTTGATAGCCTGAATTTGAGGAAATCATGAAGATTTAATCCCAAATGGTAAAATTTGATATTATCAATAATACGAAATTGGAACTGAATGAAATTACGGCTATGGATTATCGATGTAAACCGGTGGTAAGCCCCATGTGCCTGTAAGTTCACCCAAACCTTGTCTAATAATCCTGCTAGGCAGAGTATCATGCCAAACAAGAATGTTATGTATACATATTTATGTTACTGTAATGTTTGTAATATAAAGGAGGCCGGTATTTTTAGCTTGCAGTTTAATAAAAAATAAAATAAATTATAAAGGCGCCTAATGAAATATTTAAACAAAGTTAATTGTGATTGAATAATCTTATTTAGATGTTTTGTTAATACTGTCAGTTTTATAATAATATTCTGTTCACTAAATATTTGACAAAAATGTATGATAATATTTAAATTCGTTTATATTATAGATGGTACATAGCAGTTAGTTAGGTAGGTATTTACTTTAGGAATATTATCGAGGAAGGTGTGTATGTTTTTAAAATCTTTTAACCTGACATTTAAACATCATATTTTCAGGATAAAATGGTGCGGTGAGAAAGTTACTGATCCTGTAATAGGATTATCAAGAGCAGCAAGGCTTTTGGGGCATGTTCAGTACTTTAAACACTATAAGAATCTTTCACCTCTTTTTAGAGATGGCCCAAATCCAGGTTAGCTTGCATTTATGAATCTTATTATTAGCGCTACCCGTTATCAATGGCATAGTCTGTAGATAGCTGAACAATTTTATATGTATTTTGTACATACCTATTATAAATACTACAGGTATTTAGTTACTTACTGTAGCTTTTTTGTAAATAAAAATAAAAAAGGTTCCGATGCATTGTGTTCACTAAAACCTGTACACAGAGGCAAGAAGATATTCAAAATTCCAGACGCAGTAGATTTTTTATTATTTTCGAAGCCTTGACAAAAAAAGATTCATCATCATCTTCCTGCCCTCATCCCATGCTAACGTGTTTTGGCGCAATAAGTTTTTTTCTTCCATTATCTTCTATCATTAGTTATCGCGGTGTTTATTCCTTCCTTACTCATATCATCTTTCACACAATCCATTCATCTTTTCTTTGGTGTACCTTTTCTTTTGTAACCATCCATATTCATACCTAACACTCTTTTCGTTCTTCCTCTGCTAGAATGAAGAAGCCATCGAGAACGATTGTCAAATAAAAAAGCCCTGATCGTAATATCCAGGGATGGGATACGCAGGGTGGTAAAACATGTACGTAATTGTCTATCACGAGTAATAACTTTCAATAGGCGCGTTTAGTTGAGCATGTTACAACCCCAGTCAATGTTTCTTTTGTAATTTTCAGCATTCCACGATGCTATCTCGGATATAGTAGCCATCCAGTTGATTTCACCTGAGCATTTGAAAAGTTTGAATCTCATAAACGTCGCGGTTGGTCCGCAAGTGACTCTGAACCATCTTCTGTGGGTTGCTTTGGAGAAATTTCCTCTGATGGCATACGCGTTTGTGCTGGACCAGTGGAGATGGAACGTTTTTGGAAACAGCAGTCTAGAAAATTGGAACGAGTATTGGTGGAAGCTAAGGTAATCAATGTAATGTTAATCATTATTTTGGATTGATGATTATATAGATTTACCTATATAGTTTGTTGGCATTACTTAATAAAATTTTCATACTTATGGCCATTTCGTTAGAAAAAATAAGTAAAAAAAAAAGATTACGGTATGTGATATCAACTCATTCAAATGCGTTATCAAAAAAAAAAATATTTTTTCCAGGATTAAAGAAACTGGTGTCTCTCCCCCGGTGCCCAGAAATGAGAGTGACCTCGACCCAGCCGCGAAGTATCATGTCGTGTCTCATGTCCAGTACATCACGTAAGAATTTTAATTAACTTTCAAGGAAAAAGCTGAACTTAAAGGCGATATTTCTAAGTTATCATCATTAGCAGCCTGAAGCGGTCCATTGCTGGACATAGGACATAGGAAGTTTTCAGCAATTTTCCTAGGAATGTCGCGGGTTCTCTTCTATATAATATTCTTCAGTGATTGTCGGTACTACCAAATATATGGCCAACCCATTACCACTTCAACTTGCTGATTCTGAGAGCTACATCAGTGATTCTTCGGACATTTATATTCCTTAATAATTTCAAGAGTATAGTCGATTTAACCGTCAATTTATTGAAATAAGAGATTAAATTTAGATTATGATTGGCAAAATTGGGCCTGTCTGAAATGTCAGTTTTGAAGAATACCATTTTGAGATTGACACGATTGAAACTTAAATTTGATGATATTTCGTTTTGAGGATTGGGCTTCAGATCTCTGCAGTAAAGCTAGTGTATTTTCTTTTTTATTTATCAAGGTTTTATATTCCTCCTTGGTTTGAACTCCAATTCAGTTTAATACTTTAGAAATATAGTGAACATTGCGATACGCTCATTTATTTTTTTTATTTATTTCGCTTTTTTTATTTTTTTTTACGATGGAAAAATGCATTACGCGTTCTCTTCAGCTCAGGGAGAGGTGAAGGGGTATGTTAGACTCTCCGCTAGTTTTTAATGCTAATGAGACATTAGCAACCAACGGCCTACCGACTAAAAAACCATCGCTATACTCTCGATCACCTCCGTGCTAATGCGTCGTCAAACCACGCATCATCAGACGAAATGTATAATCAACTTTTCAGATATTTGATCTCGCACATCCTCGAGTTTCAAATCCTTCTGTCGCTGTGCAACCGTGCAAACTACACCGGACCTCTACACGAATGTAATATTTACGGTGTGAGGGAAGCAGGAAAATTACTCAGGTACTACTTTGAATACTAATTATAATTCACCTCATTCGTTTTGCAAGGACCATTGGTCAATTCACTTGTGGGTACTGTATCTTGTCAACCTTGGAGATTTGTATCCTGGTTGTGGTGTCACTGAAAAGTAATTGTAAGACGAGTTAGCCAACTTTTTACTACAAAAGGCACATAAACGGCCATCATAAACATAAACCATAAACCAAAAACAACATGCCATAAACGGCTTCCAATTTTTAGAACTACCTATCTGTATCATATACGGATTATTTATTTACCAAGTTCAAATTCAGATATTTTATGTCAAAAAGAAAATACAGCGTTATGTCTTTTTTAATCCCCAGACACGTTATTTTATTTACTTGTTTTATTTATTTATATCATCCATCTCTTTCACCTTTTAGTACCAAGTACTTAAATAAGCTTGAGTGGGTACTTGCTATATTATTGTAGGTCTAAAATCTTTACGATTACATTTCAGTGATGGAATGTCCCTGGGTGCAAGCAAAGATTGGAGAACAGTTCTCCAGACGATGACTGGAGAGACCGAACTTTCAACACGAGGAATCCTGAGCTACTTTGCGCCGCTTCAAGACTTCCTCCAAACCGAAACCGCTCGGCTGGCAACAATAGACGCAGACATGGACAAAAGTGCTCCCATGATCGTAGGAGCAATAGCGCTATTCTTGTTCATCCTGATAATCGTGTTGTACTGTGTGAAAAAAAGAGATAGTGCTAGGAAAATGTTTTCCGCTTGCGGATTGAGTAAGAATGGATCGTTGGATATAGTTACCAATGAAATGACCCCAAAGAAGAGCATTGTGGTTGAAGGGGTTAGTGAAGATAAAGTTTAAAATGGTTAGCTAAATAAAAAATAAGCATGACAGGTGACATGCTGTGATCATGCCTATTGAACACTTATATTACACGGGTACGCAGATCATTCTGAGTCTGCCCGCAACCACGACTATTGCAACATAGCCGAAACGGGAATATAAGTGTACCTACCCGTGTAATATGAGTGTTCAATATGTTACCCGATCGCAAAAGATCTTGGCTAGTTTTATCGTAGAATATAATGCAATTGTTTTATAGGTAGATATCTACACAATTATTATGAGTCGCCTTTTTTTTAAAGTTAAAACTGTTTACAACATACATTAGTTATAAATTGGCTAGAATAGCTATTTGGTTTAAACTGTTCATACGTTGTAAAATTACCAGTTTTTGTACTCAGTCTTAAAGTAGATCTAGGTCCAATTAAATAATAACAACTACTCACATTAATCGTTTATCAGTTACTTGTTCTATTTAGACAGCTTGTAGCAGTGTGCCGAAATTGTTAAGATACTTTTAAAAGAATTCGATAAGAATACTACAGTTATGTTCTGTTTGAGATGGTAAAAGAAAATAAAAGAATCAGTTTTATATAATGACAGTAGTTTACTTAGTTTAGTAATATAGATTACCGTGCATTATTTACCGTTTTCATCTAAGTAGGTACCTTGTGTTGTTTGCGTTTATTTTAAAGAATTTGCAAATTAATTTATTGATATTTTACATAGCACCATCAAACAAGTAGGTAAGGTAATCTCAATAATCATAATGTCCTTACAACGGCATTTGATATGGAGGGCGGTAAATTTTATGAACTGGGAAGCTGAATGTCAAAACTAAAAAGTAAGTCTAAAGTTGGTCGAACGTACACATACGAAGACCAAGTAAAAGGTTTTTAGAGTAAAATGTAACGATAAGTTTTTATTAAAATAAATACATAATATACTTACTTATACAACTTTTAATCAAGGTGTCAAATATTTTTAAACATATAGTAAATAAACAGGGTTTTCACACTTATTTTACTGGACTATTTTATAGGAAGCTCAAAATTATTCTCCCTGGTATGTTGAATGCTGTGTCGAGCAGTAGACTGCTTCAGATTTGTGATGATGATTCTTTACGAAGAGACCTGTAGCAAAAAAATGACAAAATATTGAACGTTAGACTTAAATCCACGAGTAAGTTAAAGGTAAGTTCTATTAACCATATGCCACAGGTATATAACAAATAAACAATGCACACTTATAATTAAAGATAAATACTGTGGTAAAAAATAAAGTGCATATAAACTAAAACAGGGTACGCATATTCGAGTACAATAACCAAAGTTGAAAAAGTTAGTCCAATTAGCAAGCCATAATAGCTTGCAAAACGGGGAAAAACATTCTTACTAATGTCATTTAAACTAATTTAACATTTTTATGACACACATAATGCAAACACATAACATGAGAGGATAAAAAAGAGGCTTTTGAATGGTTATATCGAATCTGATTTTTAGTACTAGTAGAAGGTAAGTGAAGGGCTCGTCCAGGGCAAGTACTATCACCGTTTCTATTCCTGCCGCCAAGCAGCTAGCTGTGTTCCGGTTTGAAGGGTATGGATGCCGGTGTAATTACAGGCACACGAGGTTTAACACCTGTAAACCTCAGGATTATGGACGCAGAGTAGTGCATCAAGGGCACGTTTATAATGAGCGTGACCTGCGAGGCGATGCTCTGATAAAGGTAATGGTAACCACTTAACATCAGGTGGGCCATCCGCTTGTTTCAGCAACAAATCACTTAAAAAAACCTGAGGGCAAAGCATAGGACGGCCCCTCATCCGATGAACTGACGATATTGAAAAAGATGGTAGCGTGTGAATCGAGAGAGCTCAAATGATTCAAATTAAAAAGGTAAATCTAGCGAGGACTATTCCAATTGATGATGATGATCCAATAGTGGAAGTAAAATGAAAGCTACAAATAAGCATATATATTTGAAACTAAATGTATATGCTTATTTGTAACCTTGATCTACAGCTTTGTTAACAGTGCAAAATTAGTAGGTGGTGCTACGAGATAGGTAGGTAGAGATTATCTATTTAATCTCACAAAAACATATAACACTCAGCAAGTATTTATTAAACAGCAAGGTTTTTATATACGCAAGGTAAGACTGACCCTTAAAATTATTATGGTTATCGAATGTTTTGCAAGAGACCAATTGATATATATCTAGAATTAGTGTAGAAAATTAATTTGTGGTAC
This sequence comes from Electrophaes corylata, assembly GCA_947095575.1. Classification (NCBI taxonomy): domain Eukaryota; kingdom Metazoa; phylum Arthropoda; class Insecta; order Lepidoptera; family Geometridae; genus Electrophaes; species Electrophaes corylata. The sequence goes on along the minus strand of OX352706.1, from coordinate 5,160,144 downwards.
AGTCAGCCAGAGTTTCGATTTGCGGCTTAGGGGCACTTTATGTCAATACAATATAAGGCTTACCATCTTATCTAAAACTATTGTTTATGTTCTTTACCTAGAAGTTTTATTTTTGTGTGGTTTTGCGTGATGTGTGTTCAAAGAAGCAAACAAACTTTTTTTTCAAAGATTTCAGAAAATTTTCTTTATTGTACAGACTTTTCAACCTCTGATCATCATCATCAACAGCCTGTAAAAGTCCCGACAGGAAAGTTTTCAGGAGGAACGATTCTCAGCCTTTTCCATCCATCGACTTCCGCGGTCCTAACAATGTCGTCAATCCATCGTGTAGGAGGACGGCCTACGCTTCGTCTTCCGATCCAGTTCGTGGTAGCATAGATGTCTCGAAAAATGCTACTGCCCATTTTCCGGTTTTTCTCTTAGTTTTATTATGGTATAGATAAAATAAAAAGGGATTATATTATTCTCCAAAACATCTATAGTGGCTTACATAATATTCTTGTCATTTCTATTATGCGAGGTATTTGCAATTGAGTCATCGTGCGAAAAGTCATTGAAACTCGAAGGTCGTACAGTTGTTTACAAAATTTTACTATTTTATTTTATCTCGGAAACTATATAACTTAGAATCAAAATAATAAAAAAGAATGTATGAATTAAACCCTTTTATTTGTCAATCCATTTTATACATAATGTTAGTTGTTGAATAAGCTTTCATCTTGTCTTCCCAGAGACTTGCACATAAAAAACTTTCTCTTTACTAGTTTTACTGGTTTATCTTTCCCTAAAATACCGGCAGCGCATCAGCACAGCCACTGGTGTTGCAGGTGTCTATGGGCGACGGCGACTACTTCCCATCAGGTGGACCGTCTACTTGTCTGCCTGCTATGGCATAAAAACATACGTAAAAAAGATTATAGAAGCATTTAATATTGACATGTGAAAAATAAACGAAAAATTATGTCGACTGAAAATGCTAAATAACTTTTTAACGACATAGGTTCGACATATTTTTCACAACAATTTACAAAAAGGTTTACCTAATCCTCACTTTTTATCACATTTTGGATAAAAAGTGGTCGTAAAGCGAGAGTAATATTGCTTAAACTATATTTCGTGGATGCAACGTGTGTAATTTCCTGCTTCGAGATTCAAGTCTCAAGCAGCAACAACTGCATTATTATAACAAATTCTACATTATATCGCCTTTGATAATATCCATTCTTAAATATGCACGGTAGCTTACGGTAACAGTAGCCACTCAGCTGTTTTATAAACATTCAACTGTTAAATCAAACATTCAATTGTTACAATGACATCGGTTACTATTGACATGGTCGTCGGCTGCGGCATCCGTAGCGAGCTTCGGTTAAGAGTGTGAGCCATTGCAATCTGACTGCAATCTACCAACTGTAGCCGCGCAGAACGCGCGTTGTACATAATCGCGAAACTTTTCCAATTCCGGATATCAAACGAACACCGCAACGCAAAAAGCGCTAAAGTTTATGTAACTCCGACTCATGTTTAAAAATCGAACTTTAGAATAAATTATAGAATTTTAAAATCGAACTTTGGATAAACTAAAAAATATAAAATTTAAAAATCGAACGCGAGAATAATATAAAAATAATAAAATTTAAAGCATAAAATAATTACTGAATACTCGGTCACAAAACCTGAAAAAAAATAAACTTACATAAATCATTACTTACAGTTATAGTACCGTGATTTGAATTAGTATGACTAACTTAAGGGTAAAAAAACTATGTGATAAATGGTTGTGAATAATCCTAGCGGAATTAAAGGTAAGTGTTTGGTGCAGCCAAAAATATATAAACATGACTATTGTTACCAGAGTATAACTCATTTAGATAATATATATTATATGCAATGTACATATTATAGCTCGTATAAGCATACAAGTAAGTAGGTTCTAGAGAACACAAACATTCAAATAAATACACATCTCGTAATTTTTATTCTCGATGCATGATTTTGTTGTATGATGATAAAGTTAGTTAACAAGCTAAAAAATATTTTTTTTTTATAAATTTATGTTCTTCACACAGTTTCACTAGTAATAATTATTAATTGAAAAAAATTAAGAATATACCTTGTTAACTTAATAGACACAACATTGACTAACATTCATTATTAGTACAACCAACCTACTTAGTAAAGAACGAAGTAGGTATACACATACAACCGAAATGCGCGTTGAAGTGGTTTTCAATTACAACCTCTACTGTATCTCTTTAGCGATTGAATTTTGAAAATTTCATTTTTAGTACATCTTTGCGTACCAAGACATAGCTTGAAAATTTCAAGTCTCTACGAACAGTGGTTTAGGCTGTGCGTTGCTATATGTCAGCCAGTCAGTCAGGACAAAGATTCTTATGGTTGGTATAGATTGAATAGTTTTTTCATAAGACAATTCAAAACTGTTATACATAATATTCACTCAAATTTTAGTAGTTATAAGCGTTTTTATGTTCCTAAAACACACAGTTTCTAACATTTTCATTACTGTAGAGACAAAAGTTCTTTAGTCCATAAGTCGCTACTTACCAAACAGAATATTTCAACTCTATTCATATATAAACAGAAACAGTTTCACAACTTTAATCCTCTGGCACGGTAGATACCCCCGTAGGTCTCTTATAGTATCAGGCACCAACTAGAGATTCTTTGAGGATGTTTAAGGGGGGTAGTCAGAGGTACGTCCAAAATATTATATTGGGCAGATACCCAGATTTTGCAGTAGTTGGTATTCCACACGATGTTTTCCTTCACCGTTTGAAAGCACTGGCATTGCGCACATAATTTTTCGATTGATAAATCCAAGGGTTCACGATTGGATTCGAACCCACAAACTTAAAATCAAAAGGCGGGGTCATTCCTACTGAACCACCGGTGCTCTCCCGTGGTTAATATCCAGAGTAGTAGTAAAATAGTATCAAATGAATAATAAAATAAATAATAATTACATAGTAAATATTTCATCATCGTGAATGTGTTTCGTCACCTTCACCGATATATTCTAAGCTATATAAACAATTAACAGATCAAAAATAACTGCTTGTATCCACGCTAGGTAATAGTGACTATGATTTTATGCCCTCACTTACGTAAAAAAATTAACCTTGGTTTTCCGTAAAGCGGCTGTCACACAACTGATTTGAAGTTCAGTTTGTCAATGGTAACGTTTGGATTGAGCCTAAAAATTGGGCTTTATTTTTATGTAGTTCAGTTATAATATAATGTTCATTCAAAATTTCATCCAAATCGGTCGACTGGTTACAACTTGAAAAAGTAATCCATCCATCCATCATACTTACAAACTTTAGCGTTTATAATATTAGTAGGATTTATAATGGTACCGCATACATATTACATTTTGTTATATTGTAGGTATACTTTTTTTTTGACCACGAACTGTAAATACAGTCGTCGCTTTATTGACTTCCTACTTGATATTTTATGATGTGTTTAATTTAAACTGACATTTAAGCATTGATTTTATAGATAGTTCATAGCTAATCAGCTATGAATTTTAAGTAATACAATGAATATTAGCAAAACACGCAACTTTATCCAAATGAAGTTTATTTTCATAGAGGCTTTAAAGCCGCTGCCCCCCTGTTAACCCCTGCTGAACCCATTTAGGGGTTCATTTTAAAAATTCCTTTCTATTAAGTACACCTCTACGCACCAATACAAATATACTCTGAAAATGTCAAGTCTCTTTGACCAGTAGTTTATGCTGTGCGTTGGCTATTGTCAGTAAGTCAGTCAGAACAAAGATAGATAGATAGATAGAAAACTCTTTAATGTACACCACAAGGCCATAACAAATTAAAAACTAAATTTAAAACTAAATTAACTAAATTAAAGTAGCTACAGCGATGCACAATGGGCGGTCTTATCGCTATAAGCGATCTCTTCCAGACAACCTTTGGATGGACTGGATTTTTAATGATAACAGAGCGCTGCCAAAAAAAACAGGATATGAGACTATTATTATTACTTACATAATTAAAACATAATACATAGTACTAAAAAAATAAAAAAAAATAATAAAAAAAATTCAAAGATTCTTATTTACAACGAATAAAATATTTAAAATCTATGTACAAAATACAATTAACGAGTTGAGCTATCTGTAGACCATTGCAAATGATCTAGTGATAGCCTAAATGATAACAACAGTAATAATACTGACAATAACTGTACAATAACGCCTTAGGAGAAATGAAACAGGCTTGTTCTGAATAATTTTGACATAGCCTTACTTCTATCAAAATATAAACAATGGTTAAACGATTACCATCTCTTATCATACGTAATGACAAACAGTGACAGAACTAATTTTAAGTAATATTTAATTACAATAGCGTTTTTAAGTATGACGGTAAGAATTTATGACTGCATAAATATTATTTATATGCAAACTATTTTCCATACAAACATTTACACCCCATTTTAAACGCTTGAGATATGATTTTTAGGAGAGGGTAAAACGGGACTGTATTACTATAACTCCGCTGTCTGTCCGTCTGTTACTAGCCTGTATCTAATATTAATATTAATATATAATTTATATTATAATATTATTATAATGACTTCAAAAACATTATAATTATGTAGCATAAAATATTCACACGCTCGACTCTAACAGGTAAATTCTTTAATTATTTTATTGTTTATTTAGATAACTATACATTTTAAATAAAACTGCTATATTTTTCTTCAAAAATTCTGACTACTTAGGTAATCATTAATAATAGCATGTAACTCTTGCACACGTTTTTTTAAAATCATACAAAACTAGGTACCTACTTATCCCACATACCTACTCGTGGACAGAACAGACTTGTAGGTGGAACTTAGAGTTAAATATCCTATCAAATAAAAAAGAATCATCAAATAACTACCACACATATACCTCAGTAAACAGTTATGCGTAGTCATGCAAAAAATATAAGCTTCAACATCAAACGCTCTCCTTTTTTTAACTACATAATGATGAATAGGTGCTACGCAGAATATTAAGCTTTGTCGAAGACGTAGAAGCATTCGTTTTTTTTATAAAGACATTTGCATTTTAATAGGCTTCACTCACAGCTCAGAGGATTCTTGCATTTTTTTTAGGTTGAGATTGACACTTTAATTTGATTGTCAAAATAGGGCCTTTTTGATATGTCAGTTTCAAAGAATACCATTTGGAGATTGACACGATCGAAACTTGATCTTGACCATATTTTGTTAGAAGAATTGAGCCTCAAGCAATCACCGCGCTAGGTTGTGGGTTCAAGAATAAACATTATTGTGATGACACATGTTTGTTCTGAGTCTGGGTGCTACATTGTTACAAAAAAACCGGCCAAACCCGAGTCAGACAAGCGCACGAAGGGTTCTTTACCATTGTTTACAATAACAACCGGCCAAATGCGAGTCGGACTCGCGCACGAAGGGTTCCATACCATTATCTATAGTAAAAACGGCAAAAAAACCACGATTGTTGTATGAGATCCCCCTTAATAATAATCTCTTAAATATATATTAACTAACTTGTTGGTACCATTTGGGTACCTACAGAACCCTAAAAACACATAAGTGTTCTATCAGTTATCTGGTTTTCATAATACAAGTTTGCTTATTTATTTTATTTTATTTTATTTTACCTACACCCTTCAAACTGGAACACAACAAGCTGCTTAGCGGCAGCAATAGGCATGGTGGTAGTACTTCCCCGGACGAGCCCTTCACAAAGAGCTCTACTACTAACTAATTTTACTATTGAACTTTTACTATATACGTGATTTTATGTCTATTCGTAGTTATTATGGTTTATACAATTACAAATGCTTCATTACGTTGATATCTACAATGGCGATCGTCCTTGTGCCATCGTTCCATTCATTCTATTGTTACTCAAGTTAGCATACATCGAGTAATTGCATTTTAATTGTATGTAGTAGCGATCACGTTTGATCTTATATAAAGCACTAGCTGGTACCCGCGACTTCGTCTGCGTACTTTTAATTTGAATATTATGGATTATATTAAAAGAACGGTATAGATTTGGGTATAGCATTTGGTTAAAAGAGAGAAGGTATATTTAAAAAAATTAAAAAATATCTGTTAGTAGGTATAAGGTACCTATGTATTCCATTGAGTGGCAGAAAGTACCTAGGAAAATGTATTGGTCCCTTTTGTCCAAGAGACACTTACAGGGGCCAGCGTCACGTTGCGTACAAAAATATTTTAAAATGACCTAATTTAAAACATTTTTGTACACAACGTTTGCTGTTTTGTTATTATTTGTTAAAATGTGGAGATTGTTTGGACTCGACACTTGCGAGCAGGCCACGTACATAACAGTTTTTTTCAAATGGACACCTGCTACTTTAAGTGTTTGCCCTTGCGCTTTGTTAATGGTCATTGCGAAGGCTGGTTTGAGGGGAAACTGGATTCTTTTAAACTGAAAAGGTAAATCTGTAGGGATCATGGGTAGCGGGGAAACAAAACTTCTTCAACTTTAGCTATTCCTGTCATTATAATTGCTCTAATAATATTGCGTCCTAGCTGCGTAATTTGCAATCGAGTCCCGTTGCATAGTCTCGGCGCTTCGAGATTTCTCATTAACAAAACTGTAACCCCAACTTTCAGTCTCAGCTTATGAGACGGCACTCCTGACAGCTCTAAGATGTCTGCCCTCACGTGTCTGCCCGTTCGGGTAGGCATAGTTAGATTCGTGCGCTCCCCCACCACACGACAGCGCCGTTGCCTGCCGCCACACTTCGGCGAATGCGCGCGACGACGACCGACGGCAGCGGCGGCGATGCAGAGTATTCGTTAAAAGGAACTTTAACTTCAAAAGCCAAATTTTTTTTAACTTGATACACCTAAAACTTCTAAATATCATGTTCCTAGTTTCAGTGGTTAAGATTTTGTATACAAAAAGTTTGGCTTCGTAATTCCCGTTCCGAATCCGTTCCGTTCCGTTCGAATTTCGGGAATTCCGTTTGTAGAAAAACTCTGCACATCCTAAGAGACCTACGTACCAAGTTTCATGGTTTTATCTTCAAAAATGACGAACGCCCATACAAACTTTCAACCCCTATTTCACCCCCACACTGGTAAAAATTTCAAAATGCTAGAACTTTTTTTGAATGATTTTTTGTTTCTTATTAGCCTAAATACAAAATGTAATGTTTTTATCTTCAAAAATGACGAACTTCATACAAACTTTCAACCCCTATTTCATCCCCTCACAGGTCGAAATTTCAAAAACGCTAGAACAAATGTTTAATTATTTCTTATCAAGTGCTTAAATATAAAGTTTCATGGTTTTATCTTTTAAAATTAAGAAATCCCATACAAACTTTCAACCCCCATTTCAACCTCTTCATCCCTTTTTTTCGCAATAAAAGGTAGCCTATGTTCTTTCTCAGGGTCTAAAGATTGTCTGTGCCAAATTTCATCAAAATCGGTTGAGAGGTTTAAGCGGGAAAGCGTAACAGACAGACAGACAGACAGACAGACAGACAGACAGACAGACAGACAGACAGAGTTACTTTCGCATTTATAATATTAGTAAGGATTTAAAACAGGTGCAAGAATGGTTTTACTCTTTAAGAGTAAACAAAAAAAATCTCTCACGGCATAGGAGTGCGTTGATATTTGAACCACAGTTTAATACTTTTGAAAATTTTATTGTCTGACTTTTGGTAACTGTGTTTTTTTTTAACTTTAAAATTAAGCTTCACAACTTTTATTCCCAGATAGACATCCCCTCTTTTAGTATTAAGTACCTACTTGAGTCTCTTTGTGGATATCTAAGAGGTGTAGTCAGAGGTACGTCCAAACGTTTGTACTCTAACTTTGCATAAAGATACATCTATGGGGTGGTATATAAGCAGTAAGCTTTTACAGACTGAGGTTAACCCGGTTACGCTGTCAGAAATTGCTAGGCGATTATACTTACAAGCCTTTTAGTCCATCCAAAAAAAAACTGATAATGATGATGCAAGTCAGAAACCACCAGCATTACCGACCGACGACCGATGTGGCGCGGCGGGCAAATGTCCGCCTGCGACACAGGAGGTTGCGGGTTCGATTCCCGCCTTGGGATAAATGTTTGTACGATCTGCAAATGTTTATTCCGGGTGTTCTGGGTATTTTCTATGTATAATAAAAAATATCTATGTATGTAATGTATTGTATTAAGTATATCAGTCATCTAGTACCCATAACACAAGCTCTGCTTAGCTTGGGGCTAGATGATGCTGTGTGGATTGTCCAGCAATATTATTATTATTATAATTTTAAGATTTCTCTAAAGAAAAAAAAAGGACTAATTAAAAAGAAAATAAATATTATAAAGAACTAATTCTATATCTACTACATATATTATAAAGAGGTGAAGTTTGTGAGGTTGTAGAGGTTAATCTCTGGATCTACTGAACCATTTTGAAAATTGTTTTGCCAATAAAATCCACGTTATTTGTGAGTGCCATAGGCATTATATTATTACGACGAAAAATGAAAAGTAAAAATGAAAAATTATTTGACAAAGAATTACAAATTACTCATAATTTTCACCTTGGATATCTTTTTAAATATAGCTTACTTGTGTGGCCTCTGTTTAATTATGGTAGCCATGTTGTATGACATTTTCAACTATCCGATATAAGAAAAAACAAATGTACAGCTGTGTACACAAAAGTGCTTGGTATCGATTTGCGGATAAAAATATTTTGGTTTGAGTCTTTAAAAAAAGATATAAAATAAATAGCACCATTTATAAAACTGTACCTAACGACGAACGTTCAACTTAATATATTTTGTTTGGACATTAATGGTCTATGTAATCCTGTAGTCCTGTGTCCTGTAGTCTACCAGAAATAATCATAATGCCTGCGTGGCTGTTACAAAATATTAGAAACATGCAATGCAATGTAAGTCATCAATCCAAAGTATGATTAAAACTAAAATGAAATGCTTCAAATTTTGAAAATTCCTAAGTAAAATAAGAAGTTAAAACCTTCAAGACAGTCCAGGACAAAGAAGACCAGGGGCAACTTTTCACTCTTACCCCGTTACAACACGCGTTTGGATGCAATGAGGCTTGCTCAGCTTAGCAGGTTTACTGCATAAGAAAGATTAAATGCCGGTTCTTCTAGGCTTGGTCGCGAGGAACTGGTGCTTAGATTATACATATATTGAGATGTCTAGTTTGATAAACTATGGGCACGGAGTATGGAGGAGTTTATTGAGGTTTTAGTTGTAAGTTAGAGACCAATTGCATTCTCTGTGTCGGATTCAGACCTGCCTGCTGAGCGAAATCATTGCTGAAGGCTTGATTGCCTCCATCGTGGTGTTCATACTGAGTAAACGCCTATAATACGACAGCGAGCGAGCATGCGGGTTCCAACAGAGCCTAGCTAAACTAGCCTTCGTTTGTTATTGTTTGGTAGGTCTGTACTTCCATAACAACTGATGAATTAGCTATGGTCATCGGCAATCGGACAAGGCCTTGGTCGAAACTACGGAATCAGTTAGATAAGGTTTAATGACACAGCGTTTACGTTTTGTCAGATTTTAGCACACAGCATTATCAGCATACATTATTGCTCTTTGTAAAAGAGTTCACCTGGGGAAGTACTATTACCGTACCTTTTTCTACCGTCAAGAAACCGTCAGAAATACTCGTAATTTAGGTTTAAACAAATACAAACGAAGAAGTGAAAATAAAAGCGTCAGTGATTTTGCGGATACATATTTTTGTGATCTGGTTGCTAGTTCAATCTGAGGTCACTTTCAAGTTGTTCTCCAAATGATATTTTTTAAAACTGACATTTTAGACAAGCCTAATTTTGACAATCAAATTCAATCTCGAATTAGCTCCAAAAATACGAGAGTTGAGCGTCTGATATACAAACACAGCATAGCTACGTTATAATGATATAAGATAAGGTTGGTCTTTGTAAACACATCTGCTCAGACAAACTGAGGTCTACTCAGAGAGAGGTATGTCCAGGCATTATAATTATACACACACAGAACAGTAGCTATTATTTCATACTGATTACGAGCCCATCATCAACTGGGCTTGCAACTGGTTTCACTACAATGTTTTCCTTCACCGTTAGAGAGCTCTGATACAAAATATTTTTAAATTCTTTAAAACTAATATTTGAGTATACTGTTTGCGCGTTTATTTACTGGTAATAGTTTTAATTTAGGGAACAAATTACATACAAATAAGTTTATGTTGTAAGCATTTTGTATTGATATTTAGGTAGACAGTGGGTTGGATTGACAGTTGATTCGATTGTCAGTACTGCGATTATTTTTACAAAACCCACTCGGAAAACGGAGCTACACAAAAAGTAGTAGTGGAATCGCAGTTTATATACCTTGTAATAATTAGGTATTCGTTTTTATGCTATGTCCTGGTTTTTACTGTCCATTGTGTTAACGTTCTCACTATAAAAAACTGACACGCGTTGATTTCAACTGACGTGATTTGGTTGTATAGATGTACATAATTCGAAAAGTCAGTATTACCCTTCTTACTTCTATTTGTATGTAATTCTCATATGCTTACTTTCTTTTATATATTTTTATTGACGACCGATGTGGCACGGCGGGCGAATGTCTGCCTGCGACGCAGGCGGTTGCGGGTTCGATTCCCGCCTTGGGATAAATGTTTGTATATGCAAATATTTATTCCGTGTGCTTTGGGTATTTTCTATGTATATTAAAAAATATCGATGCATGTAATGTATTGTGTTAAGTATTATCAGTCATCTAGTACCCATAACGCAAGTTCTGCTTAGCTTGGGGCTAGATGATGCTGCGTGGATTGTCCAGCATTATTGTTATTATTTATAATATTCTTCTCCAGCTTTTGAAAATCTTGGCATTATACCTAACCGCATTTGATACTTATTTTATTTTCGGTTAAAGGTTCCAAGGCAGAGCTACTACGAACTGAGCTGTGATGGCTGTCATAATAATAATGTCAATAATTTATTATATATTAAAATAATTAAGCAATTCCTAATTTAATTATTTAACTAATTAAATATATTTGTTAGAAACTCCGAACTTATAACTTGTCCGATTTTAACTGCTCTTTGTTTTAGGTGGGGTTTAGGTGTCTATGTTGTCCACCGTTAATTCGTTAATTTTATTAAGTAGGTAGATTGTCACGTATATATATATTACTTATTAGTGGAAACTTTGCTGGATTATACATTAGCTATAGTTTATACATTTAAAAGTACCATTGTTTTGTTTGATTTTCCAAATAAAATAAAACAATAGTTTCCAAATAAAAAAAAACATTTTTACTTATTTGATTTAGACGATAAAATAAGTGCTAGTTTACAAAGACCTTTATAGGACCTTGACTGATCAACAGAGGCCTTATCCACGTATTTTAATTTGTTTAGGTCATTAGCAAGCTGTGGAAGCTTACTACTGCATATAAACGTCTACGTTTCCAGGAAGCATAATTTTGAACTATTTCCACCCACCCAATTCCCGTGATCCTAAAAATGTCGTTGGTCCATCAGGTAGAAAGGTGTCTTGCTCTTTGTTTTCAGTTTCGTGGTTGCTATCCGAGAATTGATTTCCAGCAGTGGTCAGTTCTATGAGCTATATGGCCTGTCCATTGTCACATTAACTTGCTAATTCTGAGAGCTGTGTCGGTGACCTTGGTTTTTCTACCAAATTCAAGCCCAAAGTCGCACTTGACAACGAGCTATGGAGAGAACTATGCTAGGAGTTTCTCTACGTGAAAGAATCAAAATTAAAAAAATCCGTAGAAGAACCAAGGTATGCCTACATACTTCATTCGTATTTTGAAAACAGTGTATTTATCTAAACAGCTGAAACTACGTAGTTTATTATTAAATATTATTATACATTTACTGTATTGTAAATAATTAGCTACTATGTTGGAAACACCTGTTTAAAATCAAATAGCTTGTTTACTTTATTATTACAAAAACACTTTACTCATCAAGGTACCTATTTTTATTAGAGAACCTGCTTTCTAGGCACGCATAAAACACCACTAAAAACTCAAAAATTATTTGGTGAGCTATGATAGTAAAGAATGATTTAGGTTTTTAGAAAAATTAATATGAAACCTAATTAAAATTTAATAAGTACGATGGTTGGATCATAAGGGTAGTAGTGGGTGTCACACTATTGCCTTTGCTATGGCCATTGGCAATGCCTGCCTTGGTCGAAAGTGGCTCTATACCACTTATGAGAACCTTTGTCCTAATTTACTGACTTATAAATAAGGCACAGCCTAAAAAACAAAGGTCTTTTTAGAAAAAAAACAAGAACGCATTTGGAGATGCGCAAAAACATCTCTTGAGTACTATTTAGCATCACCAAATCACCTGCCACGCGAGAGGACTATGGTAAAACCTCCCTAATATGGGGGAGACCTATTTACTTATTTAAGCTAATGATCTGAGCTAACATCCAAAAGATTACATCATCTTTAAACGTTGACATAGTTTTGTTTTGTGATCATTTATTAGTTGGATTTATAATAATAATAATAATGCTGGACAATCCACACAGCATCATCTAGCCCCAAGCTAAGCTAAGCTTGTGTTATGGGTACTAGATGACTGATATACTTAATACAATACATTACATGCATACATATTTTTTTATTATAAGTAGGTACATAGAAATTACTACTACTACTACTACTATTTACTTTTTAATATTTTTTACTCAGTGCGTTGTAGTTACAATGATTACTTATTCTACTACATGCAGCGTCTGGTAGCTAAATGATTATTTTAATGCTAGAATCCTCGACCTCTCCTCTCACTTCGCATTAAAGTTGCGCAAAGCAAAGGTTACATAAGGATTGTGGTGTTTAAGACTTATGCAGGTCACTTTACAAGTAAACATACATATTCTCGTAGAAGCTTAAAATGACTAATAATCTCTAGGTTGTTTGCAACAGTCTGCAAATGGCTCCAATATTTAATTATAAGTAAGTATTCATTTTAATTTTCGCAATGGCGTTTTAATGCGAAAGAAATTGAAAGAACTACTATTTAATTTATAATCAGTGATTCTACGAATATTTTAGATTATAAGTGAGTATTGTGGCAAACTTTGACTCTGACTGTATCCTTGGCAAATGCCTAGGCTCTCTTGTATGTACATTATTGAGAGATTTTAGGGGATGTATACCGCGGATTTATCATAATAGACTACACTTGTATATAAATAAGTATTCCATATAATTTCTACAAAATATACTAAAATTACAAAGCACAATAATACTAATTTTCATACTTCTCTTTTGACAGTCGAGTAAAAAATGATTCAATGAAATATAAGCGAACTAATCAATTACATAAAAGGCCAAACTGATATGATTGTAATAAGTCTAACCTCTAACCTAACAATAGTAATTAAATGTCTGGTTGGTTAGTTTAAAATCTATACCAAATCTATACCTGTCTATTCAAACTATTTCCTGTGTATAGCCAAATGGTATTGAACCGTTAAATTAAACATTATGTTGAGTGCACATGTACCTAGTACTACCTATAGTTGTGATTTTTTCTTTGTTAAAATTCGATGATATCAGGTTTTAGGAATTAGTTAACAATTTTCATGATAATGTTATATTTTTTAGCCAGGAACAAAAATTAAATAATAGTTTGAGTATTCAAATCATTTCTGATTTCATCTGATCATGAGGTTATGGGTTCTGAAGCAATAGAGCTATTGATAGATAGAAGCGATTGTTTATGACATTCCTTTCCTGACTGTACGTGTCACTTTTTGCATGATTAACTATTAGGTGCTAATAAAAATGATGTAACTTTTTTTTATCTGACTTTTTATTGGAACAAGCTGATGGCTCACCCGTTGTTTAGTGGTTACTATTACCTATAATAGAGCGAGGCAATCACAGATCACGCTCATTATAAAAGTGCCCTTAGGATGCACTACTCTGCGTCCAACTTAAGGCATACAGGTGATAATCCTCGTGTGCCTGTAATTTCACCGGTACTCACACCCTTCAAACCGGAACACAGTAAGCTGCTTGGCGGTAAAAATAGGCATAGTGGTAGTACTTCCCCAGACGAACCCTTCACTAAGAGCTCTACTACTACTATTATAGGTATTTACTAAAATAAAGATACTGGCATCCGTATACTTTACGAATAAACTAAACACGAAATCCAATTGGTTGTCTGTGTTACGTTGTTGTGTCTTTCAAGTAAAAAGAAATATTTAAGCTTTAAAAATATACTAACTTATAGGTACCCTGAAACAATGGTGCCGAAGACCATCGCGTATAGGCAATGTGATACTTGAGTCAACTACGATTACGTTAAATACAGAGACAATCATGAGATGATTAGTGCGTCCGGTCTAATGTCATTTACCAATTTACTTCTACTAGCACAAAACAGATCTTTTCCTAACAAAAAACTTTTACATGATTTGATGTATCTAATGTTTTGTTTCAGTTAACTAGCAAATCGAGACCATGGCTGTCGACAGCAAAACCCAAGATGATAACAAAACTGAAGATAAATCTCTTCAAATAGCTGATAGTGAATCAAATGGAATGAATGTTGTCCGAAATAGTTTTACAGAAATGAAGAAAGAGAAAAAAAAATATGAAAAAAGTAAAAAGACAGAAGAAGGCAGTTGGGATGGGTTAGGATTTTTTCAGAAGGCTAAACGAATGTTGTCTCTTATAACAGTAGAACCAATAATAGCCTGCTACGTTATGCCTTCGGTACTGTCTGCACTAGCAACTCAAAATCTGTATTTGGAAAAAGCTTGCCGAGTAAACCTTGGATTTGAGCATCATGTTTGTGATGCCTTGACTCGTAGGGAAACAGCAAATTACACACTAGAAGAAGAAGCTGTACAAACTCTTGTGGCGTCCGTAGCTGGCTGGAAAACCGTTTTACAATCTTTTCTACCGTGTGGAATCCTTATTTTTGTAGGCGCTTACAGTGATAGGGTTGGCCAGAGAAAGTTTTGTATGCTATTACCTATTATTGGAGAGTTCTTAACAAGTATGGGGCTCATTATAAATACGTACTTTTTCTATGAGCTACCTGTTGAGGTTGCTGCGGTTACAGAAGCAATATTTCCAGCTTTGACAGGAGGCTGGTTTACGATGTTCATGGGGGTGTTCAGTTATATCGGGGATGTTACTACGGAAGAGCAAAGGACGTTACGAATAGGTATTGTGAACTTGTTCTATTCTGTTGGAGTGCCTGTAGGAGCAGCTCTCAGTGGAATACTGGTGCGCAAGATTGGACTATATGGCGTGTTCTCGGTCAGTGCTACACTGTACATACTGAGCTTTATGTATGGGTACTTGAGAATCAAAGAAGTCAAGAAAATTGACTCAACTTTCGTGAGTATTCTTTCCATTATTGATAAAATTAAGATAACCGTGAGATTACCTACTATTTGTTTATAAAATACATTTATTTGCATGATCTTATTATAATAACGATGATTCTATTCTGTATTTACATGAATAGATACCTTGAAGTGAAGATTAAACGGTTCATTGAACGAAACAAGACTCTTTACAAATCGATAATACAAGTTGAAGGAATGGTTTGTCCAATTAGTTTGATATATTTATACATCATTGAGCATTATACGTTATCTTACATTATTTGCATATTCAATGGCCTTTTATCTTTTATAAACAAAGAAACAAGGTTATTTTAAAAACTGAGGATTACAACACAATTTGTCATTAGATCAGATAAGAAGATGGTCTAGTTTATAAAATAGCTTGCCATATTAAGACATTGTAAGGTAAGAACCTTGTCTAGTGGTATATAAATAAACCGGAGAAATTCTACGAGTTTGTCATCACCATTTCATGATGACACTACATGGCAGTTATCTGTGCTATGACATAAAGGCTGCGGCTGCAACCGTATTAAATGCAAATGACACGATTGAAACAGATCTTTTTGGCTGTAAATGTTTATTTTCGGCCTGCAGTCTCAAAATAATGATAAATCCATGGTTCTACGCATAGAATAAGAAACTTTGGTTCTACGTAACTAAGTCTAGTGCTACTTCCATCCCGTTCTAAAACCTAGACTTTGATTAATAAATACCACAGAGAATTCTCACAAGCATAATATTGAAACAATGTTAGCTAAAGGTCACAGTTGCGCCTAAATTTTAAATAACATCATATACTTATATAAAGTTAGGTATTTGTAAGTTTAAAAAAAAGTTTTTGCGTATATTGAAGTCATTGTCGATAACGTAGGTATGCGTCAGAGGCGACATTTAATAATCATGCCTCTATTTATCAGACGCCTGGAATATAATTCGGAAAGCTTATTCTGCTAAGTTTTATAATATTATTTTGTATTGTAATTTTTTTTATTAAAATCAATGCGAAATATTTGCTTTGTAACATTTAAAGTCTTCCGCCTCATGGTTAATTCATATTATTTTATAGCAAAAAATGAGTAGTATAGCAATAGTTTCTTAGATGGTTATAATGACCATGAAATTTTAATCGCAATAATTATATAACAGGTTCAATGACTAGGTAAATTGGACTATTCGTGCGTAACCGCACAAAAAGTCCGTCAACTTGACCCAAATTGGTGTCACACTCTGCTGCAAGATAGGGCCTTCCTTTTGTTGTTTTACAGACGCTTTCCTTATTTTCCATATAAATTAGCAAGGTTTACTGTGATACGGCACAGAAGACATCATCATAATTTTCAAAAAAAATAAACTATTTATAAAAACCACTCTTTGATTTTTTCTATACATTTTTTTTCATGACATATGTCTTGTACAGGTATCTGTTATTTAAAATCTTCCTTCATTATTATCTGTTCTTTATCAAAACTGTTGAACATAACAGGTATTTTCATCCGCACTTTTCCTTAAACTTTACTTACATACAAAAAATCATTCAAGTTTTATACCTAAGCTATGTTTTTTCCTTTTCTTGGCTTATAATGTCAGCATAGTAATTATAAACAAGACTTTTCTCATCACCATTAGCATCACCTGAACTGTGCTTTACCCACTTGAATGAAGTTAATAATATTTTTTTATTATGCCTTTCAGAAGCCGGCAACTAATTGCTGTGAGTGGCTTGTAAACTTCTTTGACATTCGCTATGTGAAAGAAACCTTGACTGTGGCATTCAAAAAAGGACCTTACAACCGGAGGCTCAGGGTTGTTATGCTTATTATTGTTCTATGTGTCATCACTGGACCTATTTACGGTATGTAACCTTTCTATAAATAACTTTGATTTGTTACTTAAAAATATTAATTATCTAAAGTCTGTTATAACTATTATCGGCTGTATAAAATCGTCAATATGATCAAATATGACCCTGCAAACCGTATTACCTACACTGTGATACAAATGATTATTATCTGATATTAGCGAACTTACCTATTAGTTTTTATAGTGCTTACATCAAAGGTTTTTTAACTATCAAAAAATATTTTTTGATAGTTCGAATCAAATTCCAACCATCAAACGGTTCAAATTCCACTCAAAAGTATTACTTTTGGGATTATATAAAAATCTATAAGGGTTTTTTATAAAAGTTAAAAACATGTAGGTAGCCGTTAAAAACAACAATAGTAGAAAACTTTGGTACCTCACCCCATTGCCTTCTAAAAAGAAAGTAGAAAGAATGAACAATCCTATAAGATCCAAAGATCAAAACACCTTGAATATTAATGTGAGCAATACCGCGGCAGAAGCTACAGGCGACAAATCTAAAGGCAAAAAGCATTTATTCAGTAACATCCAGGAATCATATTAGATCGATCTTAATTTTGAAAAGTTGTTCGCGATCTATCTTAGATGAAAAGATAAAATTCCTATGGCTTAGTTCCGATTTTTTGCTGGCTCAATTGTTTTTTGATTTCAGGAGAGATTTCTGTAATGTACCTCTTCACAAGGATCCGTTTCAACTGGAATGAAGTCGACTACAGCATGTTTTCAACATATTCAATGTGTACATCATTAGTAGGCAAGTAATTCTGCAAGCACTATTTTATTTTTTCTGTTTTAATTGCTTCAATTCTCACGACAAGAGTTTCTTTAGCAAGAGAGATCTTTAGCTCTAGTCGATATCACCACACAAAAACACCGCATGTTTTTTTGAAAGCCGTTTTCAGTAGGTATGTCAAAACACGCTAAAGGTATGTTATGACAATGATGAAAACTATTTTATAACTCTGACTGAATTCTATTCACCTTGTTCCTATTAACGATATTTTAACTTTTATCATGGGGATATTTAGAGGTTCAAAAGTTTCAAAGACATTGACAAAAATAACTTTATGTCGTTGTCTTTTTCCGGAATAGTTTGCCAATAATTTTGATAATTCCTTGAGCAGAGTAAATAAAAGTATTATGGGTAGGCTATCAACCACATAATCAAATCAGATTGTGAAAATGCATTTTGTGATAAATAATAAATAAATATTGACAAACATTCACATTGGACGAATAAACTACAATCCAACGGTTGGTTTGTTCGTCTAAGACACAACACCTTTTAGCCCCAATCTTAGTTCTACTATTAAATAATAGTAGTATTATCATTGTTAGATAAGATATTATAAGGCATTTATTTATAAACCAGTGTTACAGTGCAGATGCAGATGAATTGCCATATTTCTAAAAATCTGTCAAAAGATAAACAGTTATTGCCATCTTTTACCAATGGGTGATGACAAACAGTGGTAGGAACAATTTAGCATAGCAGTATTAACATTTTAATAAGGTTTTTAGGTATGGGGGGAAGTCTTGACCCCTAAATTAAGGCTACCTGTATGTCACGAGTCAGATCTTTCTCAATAATATATTATAGATAGTATATTATTTTTCAGGAACGTTATTCTCCGTTGGCGTGTTCAGCCATGTGCTAAAGTTTGATGATGCACTTATTGGTGTTATATCTTGTACTAGTAAGATTCTATCTGGATTCATGTATGCTTTTTCTACAAAAACCTGGCACATTTACATAGGTGAGACTTTAAAACAATTTCTTAATATTCAACTAGATTAACATAAAATGTGTTTACTATTTATATATACACTTTTAAAACAGAAAAAAAACTACGCTTAAATTACAGTATTTTTTCAGCTCCATTGATTGAAATATTCAATGGTACATCATTTATTGCGATGAGGTCAATGGTGTCCAAACTAGTGGATAAAACCGAATTGGGTAAGTGTCTTAAAATGTATAATCATGATCAGCAGCCAAGCATAAAATAAAGCCTGGCCATATACGAAAACAGCAAATTCCTAGTACTTATCTATTTTTTTTTTTTTTTTAATTATCCTGGACCATCCACACAGCGTCATCTAGCCCCAAGCTAAGCTGAGCTTGTGTTATGGGTACTAGATGACTGATATACTTAATACAATACTATATTACATACATAGATATTTTTTATTATATATAGAAAATACCCAGAACACCCGGAATAAATATTTGCAGATCGTACAAACATTTATCCCAAGGCGGGAATCGAACCCGCAACCTCCTGCGTCGCAGGCGGACATTCGCCCGCCGCGCCACATCGGTCGTCAAATAATATTATTGATTTTACATAGTAACAACAACAAAGTACCCACTCCTGATTCTTCAAGGATATCTAAGGGGGGTGGTCAAAGGTATGTCTAGATATTACATTTGTTACAAATTCCAATATAATATAGAACATAAACACACATATATACATTGTTATAGGCTATGGTAAACACTTAACATCAGGTGGGCCATATGCTTGTTCCATCAGCAAATTGTATAAAAAAATATAGGTATAGTTATCTACAATTTTGAATGTTACAGGGAAAGTGAACTCGTTCTTTGGTGTAGCGGAAGCAATGATGCCTCTAATCTATGCGCCGATGTACACAACGTTATATACGTCAACAATAAAGACGTTCCCTGGTGCCTTCTTCCTTCTAGGTGGAGGACTTACTATGCCAGCCGTCGGTATATTTTTGTACGTATTTTATTTGTATACAAATTTGTTATTCTAAAAGAGCTTGGCTATTGGTTACACTTTCACGACTAAAATTGCTTTGTCCCTAGTTATAACTATTTGCCTTGACATTTTTGTAATATGAGCTTAAGTTTTGGCAGTAGTAGGTACATAATCCATGCATAGCCATTAAACTATTGTTAAAAATGTGCAAAAAACTGTTAAGGCAGCAATATTTTTACTGAAGTAAAAGGCATCAACTATTGGTATTTAACCTTGAGTTTTTAATTTCAGGTGGCTCTACCTAGCTAGCAAGAAACAAAGCCGTGAAATGGATATTAAAAATAAAACAGAAGCAAAAATTACAGAAAACAAAGGAGTCGAAAATAAAGCTTACGAAGCAGATGAAAAAGAAAAGAAAGATGTTCTAAATTCACTTAGCTCGAAAGAAAATAATAGTGACGAAAAAATTATCCAATCGCAAATTGAAATGGGATTCACTGAAAGTATTCTGTTCAATAGTAAATTACAACAGTGAGATTAATTTATTCTAATTGACACATCATGCCATTGTTCCCTTCACGCATTCTGATAAATTACAACGCACGTTGAGCGAGTCAAAGATTTTATTCTTAATAGTATTTTTTAGATTGATCATTTAGATATCAAACAGATAATATACAAAGACGACATATCATTTTGATTTTTTTTTTTGGAAGAATAGCCTGACTGAACTTGGTCCCACTGAAGGTTTCTGGAACAGAATACTATGTAAAATTCAATCGTAAGTAATTGGTTACCAGTAAATATGCAAATATCCCAGAACAGTGGTTGTAGGTAAGTACTACTAAAATAAAGCTATCAAAGGCACCAGAAACGTTTATTTTATAAAAACTCGAAAATGTGGAATTATGATACGTTTTTGTATGAAAGTAGCTACCCTAGAAAAATTTGTAGTCCCTTAGATTTTTGAAGAAAAACTTCTAATGCGACTTTCAACAAGGTTGCGTTAAACGTTTAACGCTACCATGGAGGGATAGTTAATTTTCTATTTCTCGCATAGCCAGTTACGTTTCGTATATTAAAGAAGTTTTACTTCAGTCGTGTGGTCTAAAGCACACTCGTTTTTTATAATACCAAAAGAGTTCAATGAATAGGATTGAAACACACGATTTTCCTCTAGTACGGGGCAACTGCGCTACTGTCTCTGTGTTTGGGGGATACTCTTGAGGATAGAATAGACCTTTGCTATGTTAACAATATAGCCCTAGAAACAATAATATTATGAAGATTGTTTTACCCATAGCAATTTCGTCTTATTACTATGGTGCGGTGCTTAGAAATGTATGTGATCATAGCGGAACAATGATTTTAGATTATAGAGGAAGTTTTGAGTAAAATGAACGTAGCTTAGCTACATTTATATGAACTGTGAAATTGTGATATTTATATATCTAGATGCCTATATTAACGAATACAGTCTTACCACAAACGTTTTTGCTCAAAATTAGCCCTGTCACAGTTCGCATTACCAATTGGTAAGAGATGGTTGGCAATAAATTAGGAATTGTTTATTTTTTGACAAATTTGTGGTAAGACGATTCAACTAAGATAAAATTATATTATGCTAGAATTTATTAAGTGTAGTATTTCAGATGTTATGTTTTCAATCTTACTAACCAATTTTCGGTAAACTATTTTTAAGGTCAAATATTTACTTAAAGTTGTGTGTGTACTTATTTTATTAAATAAAAACCATTCATGTTATGTTTGTTATTAATTTTAACATGTTTTAGAATGCTAAATTACTTTTACAAACATTAGTAGCAGTATTAGTAGTAGTAGAGCTTTTAGTGAAGGGCTCGTCCGGGAAAGTACTACTGCCGCCAAGCAGCTTGCTATGTTCCAGTTTGAAGGGTGTGGGTGCCGATGAAATTACAGGTAGGTACATGAGGTACATTACATGAGCCTAATAATAAATCTCTGTCGTAGTTTTGTGCCTACAACAACTATTACATACCTATAGGTCATGGTCTTTCGAAGTTCACGTATTATTGTTGTAAAGGAGTAATTTTGGAAAGTATAAGGAAACATTGATTTATAGGCAAATAATGGTACTTTAATGTAAATGCATAAAACTAATTACATATTATAATTCATTCTTTGGCGTTACTGTGGCGATGTTGGTAATAGAGACCTATTAGCCTATGTTCTATTTCTCCATGATTTTTCATAAGTTTATTTTAGCTACACTGGATACAAACAATACTATGTGTGACCTACAAGGCGATACTTTGACCACTTAACCTCTAGTGGGCCATATGCTTCTTCCACCAGCAGTACCATAAAAACATACACGATAAGCGCCCCTTACAGGCGTATGTAGAACTGATTTTGCTAGTCAAAATTACACATGAATCGCTTACATCTAAAAAAATCTCAGACTTGGGGCTCAGAGCTCAAATATTGTCTGAGACTGGGAAGTTGTAGGAAACGGCATGATTATTCATACCCTCTTGCTCAAAACTAGCTAATAAGACTTATGAACCATATTTCGTGTGAATCATTCAATGCAAAGAACTTCATAAGACTTGTAGGAATAAACCTTAAAGTCATAAGTAATATACAGCACACCATGGCTCGGCTGAATCTGAAAATAAAACAATAACTTTTATTTGTTGTTTTTTTTAATAAAAAAATAATTAAAGATAATAAAAAAATTATGCAACGAAAAAAAATCGACAGTTTTAGATCAATTTTGCCGTCGTGAGGAAACCAGGTGGTATTCTAGCAGCGGCGATGGGCTTGCAACCTGTCACGTATAGAACATCAACTACTGCAAAATATGGGCTTGTACAAAATGTAATATCTAGACATACCTCTGACTACCCTCCCTGGATATCCTCGAAGAATCACGAATGGGTACTTTGTACTAAAAGATCTGAAGGGATATCTACCGTGCCTAGGATTATAGTCGTGGTGCTGTATTTATAAATATATTTATAAGAATTTATAATTACCAATCCTGGACAAAGACTGTGCAAATGTTCACGATTTTCATCCTTCTGAATATGCCTTCCAATGTATAGGGTTTCAACTTTTTCCCCAGAACATTTTCTACCTCCAGGAACGGCATGCTTCGGCACATTTCCATCGCTGCTTTCAACCCACCTTATTCTGTGAGAGAGATGTGGAGCAATGCAGCAAACCTGAAATAAGCATAACAATATTTGATGCATAATAAATAAATAAATAATACTGGACAATCCACATAGCATCATCTAGCCCCAAGCTAAGCAGAACTTTGTGTTATGGGTACTAGATGACTGATATACTTAATACAATACATTACATACATAGATATTTGCATATCGTACAAACATTTATCCCAAGGCGGGAATCGAACCCGCAACCTCCAGCGTCGCAGGCGGACATACGCCCGCCGCGCCACATCGGTCGTCAAATAAAAATATTACCTACTGAGATAGTGCTTTCAGGGTTAGGATTCAACGGCAAGACTTAATAACTTGGTAGCTCATGCTGCATGCTCTTTGCTTGCCCATGGTCCCAAATCCGAGTTGTTTGGCTATATGTATAGGGCGTCACTAAAAACCAGCGCCATTATGGGCCATTTGACGACCGAAATGGCGCGGCAGGCGAATGTCCGCCTACGACGCAGGAGGTTGCGGGTTCGATTCTCATCTTGAGATAAATGTTTGTACGATTTGCAAATATTTATTCCGGGTGTTCTAGTAAGTGCTGCCTTTTTCGACCCTTTTATTTTTATTTTATGTCTACTGCGCGTTTTTTTATTGTTTTGTGTGTTGTAAGTAAATATGTTTCTGTTTAATAATCTTCTTCATTCATTTTCTTCAGCTCCTATTCATATTTCTAGTATTTCTTAGCAGATATATCTGCGAATAATAACTAAAATAAAGCGTTATAACTTCATACTATTCCTACTTATTATTATTATTTACTATTGTTTAATATCGCTATCGCTATAAATTGACAATCTTTAAATCGAATACATACTGAATACATAGTATACTTCTCATTGTCGCTTTCATGGCAACGAAAAGAGATGGCAACAGACTTTTCAACTATTGTAGCTACTGGAGGCCCCACTAATCAATATGGTGAATACTCTACACTACTATAAGTTATAACGAAAGTATAGCATTTTCTATCATTTGTACCTACTCTAAAGTATGAATTTTGAAAATGATAACTTACCTCAAAATTCTCGACATTCTTCTCAACATAAGTATCTTTTTTTTTTGTCACAACAAACGCTAGACCAAACTCTTGGTTCAATTTTCCCGGGATCAGATCATCCAAAATTCTTACTCTAATGATCCACAAGTCAGATTCGTCTATATCATAGCCACCAACAACCGCTCTATTAGCCAGATATCCCGCTGTTGTAAGGGAAGACGGAACCCATTCCACAATACCTAAAAAAATTTGCAACAAATAACAAAACCAAAACCGGTATCAAAAGATTCGTCAGATACTGATCAGTTTGTTGGTTTTATATGCTAATTCCAAGAGTCATACTAGATGGCGTTACGGTACTAGGTTTTTCGTATGTAGGTATTCAATTTAGTTATTATGCTATTTTGTATGCGATGCGATAACTTCGACGCGCACCTTTGCCCTTGTTAAATGTATTCTGATTATAAACGAACATCACATGACTTCTTATACTTCTAAGACAAAACCAAGTCTCATCTTCATTTCTTTATTGCACTGTGATTTTATACAGAGTTTCGCCACTGACTATGGTCTTTACATAATCTAATAGGGCCCGCAGTTATGATGTAATTCTTGTAAAACATTACTCATTACTTTAATCATATTTATTAGAACAACTAACCAATAAGGCATATTAAAAACTAAACAGTAAAAAGAGTAAAAGAAGTAGGTACAGTCAGCTGCATTAGAATGTTTACAATTAGTAACTTTCACAACGGTAGGTATTACAGCAAAATAATGAACTCTTACATACACCTCAAAAACTAAAAAGTTATGAAATTAGTTGAAGACCTCACTTATTTTTTGAATAATTGTCGTGTTCATATTTTTAAGCACCGCTGTGAAACCATTTTGAAAGTTACAAATTGTATACATTGTAGTGCAGCTGACTGTACCTACGGACGTGAGTATATTTACTTAAAAAAACACTCTTTGCTCTTAAATACATATTATTTTAATTATCTTATTATAACGTAGTTATTATTAGCGAGTGTATTTTTTTAAATTAAGTAGGTACTTGTTTTAAATAAAAATGTAAAAACAATAGCAATCAAATACATTAACTTGTTTCCTATAAATATACTATTTATTTAAATAGTACATGGTATTTAAGTTTTGAACATAGTTTACAATAGCAATTTTTTAAAGGGAATGTAGAGGTACTAGAGGTACCTATATACTTAATTTAGCATATAAAAAAATACCTAAAACATTATGTTATTCGTTTTCTGCAAATAGCAAATTTTATAACAATATCTTCTATTATTTTATTATAATTATTGACATGACCTACTTGGTTCAGGGGTAGCTCCAGAAGCAGCCTGCTCTGCCTGGACGGCAGGAAGATTGGGCTGAGCAGATGAATATGGCGAATTAATAATAGTGAATACTGGATTGAAATGGTTTTGAAAAGTGGGTTGGGCTTGCGGCTGAGTTGTTGTAGGCTCTGCCTGCTTTACAGCTGAAATGAGAAAAAATACGAGTGTTAAACATTACTTTCTTTAGATACAACTTAGAGGTTGAATTTCGAGAATTCTTTTCTTAGTACCTACACTTTTACGCACCAAGACGAATATACTCTAAAAATTTCAAGTCTCTACGACCAGTGGTTTAGGCTGTGCGTTCTCTCTATCCCGTCAGTCAGGACAAAGATTCTTATAATTTGTATAGATTGGTATAGACTAAAATAAAGCAATTGAACGTGGCGACGATTATAAAAGATGTTACAGACAGATTGATGGCAAAACTAAAAGTCAAGTCACCAAAAACTAAAGTTACCACCTTTGTACTGCAACGTTCACTGTTAGAGTAACAAGTGGCGTAATGAATGCGAGATGATCTTGCGCAAACAAATGAACGGATGACAGATGAAAATGTCATGCAGCTTCTGTACTATAAGGTTTGCTCGGACAATCTTCTTGAAGTGAAAACTTCTTTAAGGCGAGTTGGGCACTTTTTGGGTATTTACCCAAAAAGTGCCCAACTCGCTTTTATTTAAAAGCGTCATCGTCACCGAACGCTTTCCATGAGCCATATGCATGCTGTGTACTTTTGGCCTAGTTTTCACTTTTATGGGCAGTCCCTAAAAACTGCCGATAGCTCAAATCGAGCCTGGGTTCAGATTCAGACTACAGCACAGGATTTTCTTTTTATCAGTACCTATTCTTAAAGTTTCATGGACGCCTGGATCTTAAGGTAAGTTCCTAATCAACGTGACCTACCAAACAATGCTTTGTTAAAGGTGAAGGTAACCACAGTAGGCCATCTGCTTTATTCTTACCTGAATAAACCTTATTTTTCTTCTTCCTAGTTTTAGTAGTCTTAGGTTTTTCCGTAGATTTTGTTTTTGCTTTTTCCGAATCCGACCCTTCCGTTTCAGACTCTTTTGCTTCCGCTTTGTCTTCACTCTTTTCCTCTTCTTCTTCTTCGGCCTCTTCGTCTTCTTTGTCTTTTTTGTTCTCCTTGCAGCATTTGTTACAAACTCTCAGTACATTAACAACCGCTTCATAAATAACTGCAACTAAAAGAAAAGAAAACGATGAATACCTAAAAATCTAAATATGCAAGAGAAGTCTAGCAATGGCTGATGAGAATTATGAGTGTCTGTGTAATCATCATTACCATCAGTTAGTCCGTAAAGCTTACATATTCAATAGGAAATAATTGACCAAGCGAGCGAAGAGTTACAGTTTCGAGATTGGCCAAAAATGCTTTCGTCCGTCCGTCTGTTTGTTTTCACCTACAGGTAGCAATTTTTAACCAATTTTGACGAAAGTTGGCACATAAAGTCTCTTCATTTATAAATTTTTTTTAGTCTATCGCGATTTTTAACTGGGGGAAAAAAAGGGTAAGGAAGCGGTTTTTTTTCTAGTTCTCTGTAGCGTTATTTATAGATGGATATCAATCAAGTTTAACCTCTTAAACTTGATTGAAATCCAGGTCTGCAGGTCACGTTCGTTAGGAATGTGCCCGAAAATGCACTGGTTTGCGTCCATCAACCTGAGGCATGCAGGTGTTGAGCCTCATGTGCTTGTAATTTCACTGGTACCTACACCCCTTAAACCAGAACACAGCAAGTTGATTGGCAGCAGAAATACTTGAATGGTTTAGTCATAAAATTGTAACAAACAGAAAAACATATTTTAATTTTCATATATTTGCATAGTTTTGTTTTATCCTCTATATATTAAACGGCCGAGTCATTATAACTAGCTAATACATAAATATTACTTTTATTGAGTTGAGTACTTATCAGCTTCAACAATTAAAAATAGCTTCCTTTACCACAGCCTACGCATATGTGTGTGCATTTTGCTTGTAACCTTTAATAAATATTCAACCGACGTTTAGTTTATGATCAGGCGTCCTATGCTTCTCCGTCCAGTTCGCAGTCGCTATTTGAGAACCTTTATTAACTAGCTAGCGGTGGTTGGTTCTACTAGCTTTACTACTTTCTATTGTACGAGGTGGCACCTAGATTAATCTAGTAACAAAACTAATGATCACTTTAATTCCGTGGAATAAATGCCTTTTGACTTTGACCATAGCTGCTTTAACTTGCTGATCCTGAGAGTTATGTCAATGTTGTTGGTTCTTCTATGAATTTACTAACTTCTGATTCTACATACCACATAATTATAACGGAACTATCAAAAAATTACAATTAATAAATTTGACAGTTGTGGCGTATCGTATTGATATCATAACTGCACATTAACTTTCTGCAGTTGAGTTATCGATCCATAATACGAAAATTTCAAATATATTAATGCTATACCTTTGCTATAGACCTTGCTTCTTGATCACTAGATAGGCAACACCAAAAATAAAAAAGTTGGGAGATTTAAAGTTTCTGACTGAACCCATATATTTTTCAGTTCATGTTTATTTGTTTAGTACAAATCACTAAAAAATTTACAGCTGTACCATAGCTCCATGATATTTCAGACAGCTGTATTCATATTGAAACTTTCATAACCGACGTCTTACGAAATTTATTTTGTCTCGTTATAGCTGTGTATGTAAAAACTAAAGGCATGCACCTAAAGCTTTTGACATTTGTATTTTTACGTCATGTATATGATTTATATAATTACAACTATGTAAGTAAAATAATTAATAATTTGTTTTTTATTTAGTATAATTAATTCAAGAATTTAACGACAGAACTGTAAGTAAACTGGTATAGTGGTTTGCTTCGAAAAGCCTAACATCTTAGATAGTTTATTGAATACTACTACCTACTAGTGACAAAGTTATAGGAACCACACTCAAAACTGTTTTGGAGTGTATAACAATACAATCGTTATAATTAAGACACCCAATTTCATATCATATGTAGGTATGCTGTGATGCTACGTACTATTAGTCTATTGTACGTAAGTGGAATGTAGATAAACTGTTTCTGTCTACATTCCATTGACGTCATCCGTGAGAAAGTGACGTAGTTGTACACACCCATCAAGTCAACACAAAATAGTCTGAGACAAAAAATGTGATGATGAAGTCAATCACATAATTTTTTTATATTGTAAGTATCTAATTTTAGATAACATTTAAAATACTTTTTCTTCTCATAAACTATAGAGAGCGGTTTTGTCGCGTAAAAACAGCGAAGAAACCTTTTTATGAATTTAGAATGCGGCAAGCAATAAGAATCGAATAGCATTACATAGTGGCGGCTGTGGTGTTGTGGATTTGGCCTTAGCCTGCAGGGGCAGGGGCCCCTTGTGGGGCAAAAGTTGCGCTACTGCGCGACTGGGCAGTATAAAACCTAATAAACATGTTCTCTAATTCTCTATCGGATGACGTAGCAGGCGACGATGTGCCGCCGCGTCTCCGCCCCTCCGCACCGCTGCCGTTACCGCACCGCCGCCGGCGAGTTCGCCGAACATTATCACCGCCTAGATATCTAAATATACATAAGTACCCAAAACACACGTTACCCACTGACTGACAATCTGCACGTAGCCTAAGAAATCCAAGAAGAATGAAAAGAGGGTGGTTTTCTGTTATAGAGTAGTACGATGCACTAAGAAAGGAAACCCCGAAACTCAACTTAACCAGTAAGTTTGTATGAAAATAAGAGTTAATAGGTGTCTACTAAACTATCCTGAGGGGTAACTGTGATCTCGATAGCCTGTTTGCATAATTATCTCAGTCCGAACAGACCCCAACAATAGATACGAGGCTTATACGAGAGCATCTTTGTACAAATGAGAAATCCGTTACTTTGTACAAAGTTGGCAACCGTGCTATGACAGTAAGATGAACGATGAAACCATTATCAGCTTCATCGTCATTTACCACCAGGAGAGATTGAAGCCAAAGGATATATTATATATCAATTATGAAAAAAGCTTCAAGTGATCGATGCTGCGGGGCATTGATATCCCATATAGTCATATATATTGGCATCTCGATAAAGATGGATTGAATGTGGTACCTATATATAAGATGTTACAAATAGTGACATCTAAGCAAAGTAAAGGAATCTATATAGTATTATTATGCAGACTGGCGCCTACTCGGAAAAATGATAAGAGAAGTTTGGTATTATTGTTTTGATTTACACTGCGCGATAATACGAGACTTAATTTTTCAAGTAGACGACAAACAACCCTTTTCTCACAAATAAACACATTTCAACACTAACGTACCCGAAGGTCATCAAGTCGCCTGCCAAGCGTAGTAACTTTGACAAACACTTAAACATTGGGGAGGCCTATATTCAGCTTTGAATCAAGTCGATGATATGACACATTGTACATACTCAGCTAGGTATATACTTATATGTAATAACTTCAGTTGGTAGCACAATCCTGATAAGAGCGATAGTACGCGATAGAAAGTAAAGAGCGTTGTCCTTTCGAAATCTTATAGATATAAAATAAAGAGAAATAAATACATGAATTTGAAATCCTGCCAACTGATATTTAATTAATATTTACACACAGTATTGCGGAGCGAATAAGGAAAATTGCGAAATAAAACGTTTATCTAGAGTTGTCTGACATCTACTCGTATTCAAACTACTCTAGTGAGTCACTAGAGTACAATTACGGTACAATTAAGTTCTTCATTAATATTTATCAACAGCATGTAGAAGTCCACTTCTGGGCATATGCCTCTTCTATTCGTTTCCAGGAAGAACGATTTTAAACCTTTTCTATTTACCGACTTCCCGCAATCCTAACAATGTCGTTGGTTCAGGTAGGAGGGCGTGCTACCTCTTCCTGTTCGTGGTCGCTATTCAAGAACCTTTATTTTCCAGCGAGGTTTTACGAGACATAGGGTCTACCCATTGCCAATTCAATTGGCTGATTCTGAGAGCTATGTGGGTGACTGAGAGCTATGTAATTTTGTTTCAATGTTAGCTATTCTATGTTATAAATCCATCGATATTGTGTAGGTATATTATTTTGAATCCCGAAACAGTACCTACGTGGAATTCGAACGTTCTGCATGCAAATAAACTGTTCTAAACAATGAGGCGTGCTTGTAGGTTTTTGCCTAAAAATAGAACGAACGTTTAAATATTTTTGCAGTGGATGAGTACTCATAGTTAGGAATTGGTGGTTACAAGTGGTAAAAGTTGAAACCAAGACTTTTCTCCCGATTGTTAAATATTTTGTTGTTTCTTTAAAATGCTTCTGCTGGTCAAGCATATGGCCCAGCTAATGTTAAGCGGTAACCATCACCTATAATCATACATTGTCTTGTAGGGCAGGTTAGGTAAGTGCCCTACGAATTACGATGCACTACCCTACGTCCACCAACATGAGGCACACTCTGATGTTAAGCCTCATGTGCCTGTAATTTCACCCACACCCTTCAAAATATTGTTGATACTTTTTTAAAATTCAATAAGGTTTATAATTGTATGTATTGTATAATTATAAGTTTATAATTGGTGACGACGATGTCTAAACAAATGATGCTGTAAATTAATATGTTTGGTTTTGACTTATTTTGTTTTATGTTATAAGTTGTTTTGAACGAAATATAATTATATAGAGTCAATTTAGTCGCGATTTTGTTCACTATGTTGTGTGATTAACACAGATGTTTTTTCTGTGTATATTTGTATTCTTTATGTAAGTATTGTAGCAGTAGCATAGCAGATAGTTTAATCTAGGCTTGGTCGCGGGAAACTGGCGCTTAGATTCACCTAGATTTAAAACGTTTCAAGATGATCCCTGCGGATATTACTGAATAAATGATTTTTGACTTTGACTTTGACTTTGATTGTTGGTCAACGCATAAGTTTACTATTGGTACACTTACATTTTAAATGATTGAGTATTATGCATCTGTTATTATGCTGTTGTAGCTTAACACCCCTCTATTAATTACCTCTCAAGGATAACGTGAAAGGTGACTACGGCAAATTTTAGGGGACGGTATCTTTTTTGTAAATATATACTTAGAACATATATAATAATATGGGGAATGTCTATATCTACGTCTCTCATAGTTTTATTTTATGTAGGCTGATAACTATGTAAAAAAATGTTATTCTGAGAAATTCTTGATATTATCTCTCACTTTATCTCTCCTAATTAGCCTCTTGTTCGTCATTATCTACCAAAATCTTACTGTCCTAAAGAGCTATCTATAAGCTGAGTGAGTTGAGTCATATCAAAAACTAGTATGTACTTACTTGAAGACATCTTAAAGTTTTTCAAGTTTTAAATTCTGATTTATTCTAGGGACACAGTCAACACCAACACAGTTTTATGGCTGAACTTGTTTTTGTTAATTAACTATAAATGTTAAACCTATTTGTTATTTTAACGAAATTTATTAAAATTACAAAATGTCACGCTTCCAAGAGCGGCCCGGCGCCAGCGCGTACTTTAACACAATAAAAAATGTCTGACATACCAGATGTGTCTGACGAATCATTGACGAGTATGCAATGACGTTATTGAAATGAGCGAATCCGCAATCACTTACTGGGACGATATTGGACATTATGTAGCTTTAAAATACGTCAGAGCTTCGTTCGGATATAGAGTATTGAAACGTCAAAAAGTGTTATTATTAATCTGTAGTAGAATGTAGGTACTGCATTTTTAATAAAAAGGAAATTGCTGAGTTTTCATATTTTGCCTCACTGTACTCCAATTCAAATTACAATTTTATATTTTGCTATGGTAGATTAGCCAGATATAGAATCTTTCTGTAACTATTCCTGTAAGTAATTCTCTTTTTATACTCCAATTTGAACACACATATGTTGAAAATAAAAAATAAGTAGGTACTTATTCAGTTGTCAGTATAACATATACCTAAATGCATTCTATTTTTTTTTCTCGTACAATATATTTAATAGCCCCTTTTTTATCTCTTTTTAGAGGAGGAAGAGTACACTTTTATCTAAAACCCCCGACGATATAAATTTAAAGACGTTAAACCTGTATACCACATAGGCCTGTAGAGGGGTACCAACCAGCAACTGATTTTGCCTTGAAGCAGAGACGCTTTGCTTGCTTGGCCAATTAAAAGTAGAATAAAAAACTTTGGAAATGACTAATTATTTTTTTATGTATGGCAAAAAAATATTATACTTAATTTAGCATACCATTGTTTTGCAATCGCCGTCTAGTTACTTTTAGGATTCGTTACTGGAAAAAAACAGAACCTTCGGTAATCCCTTTGTTTGTTGTTCAACTAATAAGTTATTTTTTTTGCAAGAACGGCTAAATGTATCAACTTGAGTAAACATTTTTTTAAATAATTTGGACAATCCACTCAGCATCATCTAGCTCCAAGCTGAGCAGAGCTTGTGTTATGGGTACTAGACGACTGATATACTTAATACAAACCAATATTACATACATAGATATTTTTTATTATACATAGAAAATACCCAGAACACCCGGAATAAATATTTGCAGATCGTACAAACATTTATTCCAAGGCGGGAATCGAACCTGCAACCTCCTGCGTCACAGGCAGACATTCGCCCGCCGCGCCACATCAGTCGTCAAGTTAGTCATAAAGACATAAGTCACGTTAGTCGTTTTCAGCACGATCTACCTAATTCCCGCGTTTTTTACAATGTTATCGGTCTTAGGGCTAGACGCTTCGCTCACTTGGTCACTTCCATATTCAACCAAATTACTATGAGTACTTATATAAGAAAAAAATATAATTTTACCCTAAATATCAATACATTTGGACTAAATTTCATACGTCGTTTTGTTCTCGAGTTTATTTATGAAAATGGTGGTAGTGTTAGGTTGGTTTATATTATACTTGTTGGAAAACCATCGAAAGAACCTCAAAAGAACGACGCAGACAATGATTCGAACACTGTTTGCTATAGAAAAACCAGTAAATAAAACGTATAGAAACGTGGCCAAAAACATTTAATTAATAAGAATATCACTTGTATTGTATTTGATAAGAAATATTATTATAATAAGACTAAATAACATTTATTTATAAAGAAAATTAGAGATTAACTATAAAAACTCAATAAAGACTCAATTAAATCGACAAATTGGTGTGCACGGCTTTTTTTAGACAATACACATAACTTCGTACAATTGGTGAGGGCATGCCTTACCGCCGAAAGAGACGTACATCACTTTATGGCTTGGTTGTATCTGAAACAATTATGAGAATGTCTAGTAAACCACATGCAACGAGTTATTGATACTGTAACGTTTACTTATCAATCGATTTCATCGCTAGTAGACACCTAAGTGCAACGAAAAATTGAACCACGAGGACGAAGTTCTGGGCAACAGCTACACTAAAGGATTATTCATATCTAGATTCGTAGATACTAGTAACTAGGTACTTGTGCTTGTTTATCTCACCCAGAAACATTTTTTTAAATCAAATATTATTTGCAAGTAATTACCTTCCCAGGACTCAAACATTTTGACTCATAAGCTCTGCCGACGTAAAGTTTTTCTCCAAAACTCGTTTTGCCTCCAACTACGGCGTT
Source organism: Electrophaes corylata (assembly GCA_947095575.1). NCBI lineage: Eukaryota > Metazoa > Arthropoda > Insecta > Lepidoptera > Geometridae > Electrophaes > Electrophaes corylata. The sequence continues at coordinate 5,125,872 of OX352706.1, read as the reverse complement.
CGGAGGAACTTTTCCACTGTTATCCTCTATCCATTGAACCCGATTCGCTGGAGCACAAGCAACCTGAAAAGATTTTACATATGAGCATCAGTAAAACAGTAACAGTTAAGTGATAGGACTCAACCGTAATCTACCGAGATCATTTTAGTAGGCTGTCATAGCAATTCCAGATTGGTGGTGCCTACAGCCTTTTTCATCATAGCAAATAAAGCTCCTGTTCGATACTGGAACTGCCAACTAAATTCATCTTATGCATATATAAGAAACTAAAACGATTTTAATAAATATTAAATACTTTGGCTCTGACATTATATCATAATAATCCACCGTCATGAAAACTACGTTGGAGCGGAATCAAATTCAGACTTTAATTCAATGATAGGTCAGTAATAAAAAATTATGTTTTTTTAAATTAACAAATTAAGCTCTTAACAAAATTTGTTATCGTAAAATCTATACTAGCTAAATTAACTTAAAACTAACTGTAAAAAAATATTAGTTTGTTTGTTTGTACGATTGTTTGTACACGTATCACGCAAAAACTACAAAATGACTGTTAATGCGATTTGCAAAATTCGGCAGCTTATACATAACACTAAACCAACGTAAAACTTAGTAAGGTTAAATATTAACCCTTTTATGTATATGAACAAAAAATCGAATCGAGCAGTATTTTGTATATTCATAGCTCACCTCAAACACATCAACCTGTATCTCGACGTTTCCATATGCCACAAACCCATCCTTTGTCCTTATGTTAAGCGCGCCTGGTAACAAATTTCCTTCGTAAACAGACCTGATTACCCAAAGGTCATCTCCATAGATACTGTAACCACCAACTACGGCTCTATCTTTGAGTTCACTGCAATTCTTTGACGATGAACGCACCCATTGGACTATTGCTGCAATAACAAATCTATATATTACTACAATAAAACGAGAGGTCAAAAACTCTGTATATTAAAAATATTTTTCGGAAATCTTGTTAATAGTACGTTAAAAAAGGCAAAACTTTAAACTAAGTTTAAAAAAAAGTGTTTGCGATGTTTAACACGCTTCACGCAAAAACGACTGAAATAATGGTGATGCGATTTGCAGAATTACTTAGCTTATAGTCCAACTAACAATTAAGTATGGGTTTCATTGATAAATCAAAAAATCAAAAATAAATGCAAAACAAATTACAGACGTATGAGGCTTAACACCTGTATGCCTTAGGTTGACAGACGCAGAGCAGTGCATCGGGGACCCGTTTCTAATGAACGTGACCTGCAAGGCAATTCTTTGTTAGAGGCGATGTTAACCACTAAACATTAAGTGCCATCTACTTGTTTCATCAGCAGTTACATTAAAAAAAACATAGACCGCATGATGATTGCAGTCAAACGTTTGAGTTATAAAATTATTAAAAAGGTTCTTACATGTTGGGTCTCCAGGTGGGCTTAGCACTGGCGGCGCAGATGCAGCACATGGTAAAGCTGCAATAGAGCCACTTTATTTTTAGTCTCACAATAAGCATATTGTTTTTTTTAATTATTCCATAAAATATTATTATGTTATAGGATTGGAAGGTTCGTGCTGAATTGAGTTTAAATGATCTCAGTAGGGCATTGATAAGTTTTGTTTTATTTATGCGTTAGGTATGTTCAAACTATATCTTTAATTAAGTAGGTACTAAAAAAGCTGTAGAATTTTTACCAGGCCAGACAAACATCATCATCATCATCATCGTTGACCTGTAGAAGCCCACTGCCGGATATGTCCAGCGGTAACCTACGGGAGGCCATAGATTGTAGAGGGGATGGTTTATCCGTTTCCAGGAAGAACAATCTTGATCCATCCATCGACATCCTAGTAGCCTTTGGTCCATCAGGTAGAAGGACAGAGAATCAAAAACAAAAAAAAATAAAGTGTTGACCATTGATTTGAAAACGATGGCAGAGGGGTACCTCTATTGGTAATGGAAGGGGGAAGGGTATCTATGAGTGAGATTAAGGTTGAGTACAATGTTTTACAAATGATACAATTACCAAGATTTGCCGAAGGCTGAATGCTGGAGGCTGGATTTCCTGGCAGCCCGTACTGCGCAGGATCGTTCATTACTAGATAACCAGGTCCAGGTGCTACTCCATGTTGAGCTATGTTGTTGGGCTGGTAATAATAAGTATTGAACTGAGGATTCGCTTGATTCAGATTATCTTGATGAGAAACTGAAATTGAGAAGTAAAGAAAATATATAAAAAAATTATAAAAAGAAAAACATTTAGTTATTTCAATGGACACAAATTGGATGTAACAAAATAAAGCCCGCTTGTACAAGCACCTTACAAATAGATAAAGATAAATAAATAGTAACAGGGCTAACTTTAAGCAATGTTTAAAATCGTAACGAAATATCAAACTTCGGAACTGACATTTTAGACAAGCCCCATTTTGTTTCAATCTTGTTTTTTTATCTCAGCTCCAAAAAATACGTATGAATTGGGTCTTTATAATAAATAAATTGAAATAAAATCCTATCTGATATTCCCGCTATAAAAAACAGCGCTTCCCAGCAATGCCCCGACAGATTTTGAAAAATATTTTTAATAGGTTATATAAATATCATCGAATTGGTTTATGATATTATGTTATCGTTTCGTTTATAATAATGTTAATTATATTTACATTTAATTGTATTAAAACATAAGTAATAACATGCCTGGATTGTTCATTGATGCTGATTGTGATTTCTCGTCCGATCCTCCAATCAACTTAAAAATTCCTCGTACAACTGAAAATATAGTAATGTAGTGATGTAGTAACCAACCATAGTACGCACAACCGAAATACTGTTGTCAAACGTCATTTTACAGTTTTGCATCTAAAGGCGGAATCACATTAGACTTGACCCGCGTGGTCCCGCGTTGACTGTCTCAGACATTTCATATCGGACAGACAGAGACAAAGCCAGACTGGAACAGACCGTATGCTGTATACACTTCTATACAAAATACTTAGGGCCAATAACCTTATGACGCGTCATGACACGCGGGCGCGTCTAATGTGATTCTGTCTTAAGATTCATGCAATTACCAACATTTTAAGAAAAGGTTAAAATTATCGGAATTTTTAATAATCAATTAGTTAGACAGCTATTTGTACTCACATTCCATATTTAATATTTAGATAGGTCTGCTTGAGTTCCTGACGCTATTCGAAATAAATCGCGAACAAAAAAGTTTTAATTGATAAAGAACTGTATACCTTTAGATAAGATAACTTTATCTATAACTGCATGCATATGTAAAAGTAAAAAGTTCTATAGACAAAGAAATGCACAAACACTTACACACACCCCATGTATGTGTTAGTTTTAGGGTTTCTGTACCAAGTTTGGAAAACGGAACCTTTCTATTAGTGCTCTTGTAAATACATATTATGTATGACAAATTATAAAGTAGAATAAGTATATACATAATATGATACTAGTTGCTCGTCTCGGCTTAGTACTAGTTTTAGTAAGGATACCTAATTTTTTTTAATATAATCCTATGTCACCCGAGGATAGTGTAGCATCCTAACGGTGAAAGAATTTTTTAAATCAGTTCAGTAGTTTCTGAGCATATTTAATGCAAACAAACAAACAATCAAATGTTTTTTCTTTGTACCTATAGAGTATGGATTTAATAAACCTCTATAGATCCTATAGGCAAAAAAAAATTTAACGTATGTCTTAGACTTTCTACATCATCTAGAAATTAAATATCCCAATTAGAAACTGCAAGCGTAATTACGTAAAAGCACAATCATCATCTCTTAGTGAAAGGCTCGTCTGACGAAGTATGTACTACCACCATGCATATTTATGCCGCCAAGTAGCTTGTTGGGTCGGTTTGAAGGGTGCGGGTGCCAGTGAAATCACAAGGTGAATGAATCGGGTCGGTGAACGCAGAGCAGTGCATCGTAGGGTACATTCTTAAAGAACGTGGCCCGCAAGGTAAAACTTGGTAAAAGGTGGTGGTAACCACTTCAGATCAGGTAGGACATTTGCTTGTTCCATCAACAAGTCGTATAAAAAAAATTACCTATGCTTCGCTATATACATAATTATCTTTATTTGGGCCTAGTGGCCCTCTAAGGTCAATGGCACTTATTTTAAACAACTTGCCGCAGTGTTAAAATTCTTAAAAACAATAGATAAATATTTCTTGTTCACCACACAAAACCCTAATACAGGATATATACACAACTTCGTTTAAAAATCGGCAACCTTATTGCTGAAAGTGATCTCTTCCAGGTAACCTTTGTATGGAAAGAATACAACTAAAGGGAATTGACAGCGGTGTAGTTACAAATAGAAAGAAGATCAATCACAAACTTAGAACTATACAAGCCTACTCTAATTAACTACCTGTTAGATTGATAATGGCAATATAAAAATGTAATCAATTCAAAAACGAAATACTAACTAAACAATATACCATCTGTTATACGATACCATACGGACGACCGATGTGGCGCGGCGGGCGAATGTCCGCTTGCGACGCAAGAGATAGCGGGTTCGATTCCCGCCTTGGGATAAATGTTTGTACGATCTGCAAATATTTGTTCCAAGTGTTCTGGGTGTTTTCTATGTATAATAAAAAATATCTATGTATGTAATGTATTAAATATATCTGTCATCTAGTACCCATAACACAAGCTCTGCTTAGCTTGGGGCTAGATGATGCTGTGTGGATTGTCCAGCATTATTATTATTGTTATAACAAGAAGTTTCTTCAAATCCCTACACTGGTTCTCTCTCACGGAACACTACTACCGTGGACTACTACTAACATTACTTGTGGGTAAAACTTGAAGGTTCACCGATTTTTTACATGTGTGCTAGTAGTACCTACTAATTTCAACAGAGTCATGTGACAATCGAAAGGTCTAGAAGGGTGATGAATAACAGGTTCTGATATATTTTTGAATCATCGTATCCAAATTTTTCATTACACCGGGTGTACCAAAACCACTTCCAAATACTCCAGAAACGTGTAAAGTTACCTCCAACAAGGTATTATAGAATAACACTTTGTAACGAGTCAGGACGAAGCTAGACTCGTCACTATTCACAATTATTACAAAAAAACATTTAATTAATTTTATGAGAACTTTAAAGAGACTAATCTCTAAAAATCATTTGCACCACTTTAGAAATATAGTCGAGTTTTAGAGTTTACTGATATAACTTTAATTTATGACTTCCACTGCGATACGGTAATTTATTGTTTTTGTCGTTGAAGTGCAACTAATAAAGAATCCTTGATTGCACGTCGTCACGATCAGGGATATGAAACTGAATATTGTAATGGGTCGGTTACAAGATCTTAGTTGTGTTGAAGGGATTTATTTCATAAAATTATGCGCTTTCTCATTTTACCTGGAAAGTCTTAATTCATTATTAACCATGGATTTTAGCACATAATACTTTGCAACGAGAGAAGTCTTTATACGACAAACACATTGAATGTGGGTTTAAAATATTTGGAAGCGAGCGGGCCGGGAGTTTTATATGACTGCTTTAGACCACTTAGGCGAATCGACGACAGATTTTAGCTAGTCCGTGAGAAACCATTTTTGGAAATCCCCGATACATATGAGTATTATGTTTAGAAACTGTAAAATTAAATGTTCGTTTAGATGGGACAAGTTCTCGTCTAAATAATGCAAGTATCGTAAGAATACCTGATGAGAAAGCAGTATTTGAAATACACATTAATTAGGATAGATACTATCAAATCTAAATATTAGGATAAACTTAATTAATGGCACTCGTAGTAGGTTTCACTTTCCAAACTATTCCAACTAAATTATGTGATACTCGTATGAAACTGAAAATATCATACAAGAACATGTTTCCAAAGTCAAGTAACTGTAAATAAGTATTGACTTACTCCGTAGCATGTATTGTCAAAAATATGATAATATTGACAACTATTAGTATGGCATGAGATTATAATCATGAATTACAATTTATTATTTCATATTTAGTTAACATCTACGGTAAATACACGTACATTCTCGTCACACAACGAGCGAGAAGCTCTTTGCGTGTAAATGCGCCTTAAAACACGCGGGACTAGCTAGTAAAGAAGAAATTCAGGGACTTCCCTGAATTTACACTTGAAATCTGAAAGCATAAAGGACAGTTGGGCCGGGGGTCGGGATCAGTTTTGTTTGGGTTCGCGCGTGAGACGCTGAGGGAGCGTTTGTAACTTCGTTTTATTTTCGTTGAATAAAGTAGTTTTTGTGTTAAAGATATATTATAATTTAAAGTAAGTACTAAGTGTTAAATTCAAATTTAAATTACTAATTTTGTTTCATTATTAGGAGTGTTGTTTAAATTGTTAGATTCAGTTTTGCTAAGGTAGTTATTATTCTAAAAAACAGTGTTTTATAGATTTAGTATATTATAATAAAGAATTTAGTGTAAACTTTAAAGTAGAGCACATAGTTTAACTTCAGTTTTAGTGAAACAGGTAAGTAGGAAGCAGATAAAGTAGCAGTTTAGGGTGAGTGCTATTTATAGTTACATAGCAGTCTAGGACAGGCTTGATGATGATGTTTAAGAATCGAATTATACTCAATCGAACTTATTTAGTTTAGAATTATAGAACAGATTGAATTGAGTAAATTGATTAAGCGGCAAACTAAAGGATTATTATTTCTGCTTACAAAGCGGTCTTGGACAGACTTGATGATGGAGTTTAAGAGTTTGAATCGAACTCATTCGAACCTATTTAGTTCTTAGATTTTATTGAACACATAGAATTAAGTAAATTAATTAAGCAATGGGCTAAGGGGTTGTCATCCCTATTTACAATGCAGTCTTGGACAGACTTGATGATGGAGTTTAAGAGTTTGAATCGAACTCAATCGAACCTATTTAGTTCTTAAATTTTATTAAATCAATTAAATTGATTAAGTGGCGGACTAAAGGATTGTTATTCCTATTTACAAAGCAGTCTTGGACAGACTTGGTGATGTTTTAGAGTTGTATCAAAACTCAATCAAACGTATTTCGTTCTTAGATTTTATACAATATACTGTATCAAGTAAATTGATTAAACAATGGACTAAAGGATAGTTATTCCCAATTAAATTACAGTCTTGGACAGACTTTACATTATTTTAGAGTTTATTAAACTCTTTAGAACTTATTTAGTTCTTGGCTTTTAGGCCTGACTACTGATTGAATCAACCTATGTTCTTGAAAGAATGTATTGAAGCAAAGCCTATCTACAGATTCTATTTGCCGTGTGGATACTAATGTTCATACTCTAGAGCGTGTGTCTCGTAATTGTACTAAACCTTAAGTAAGGGGATGTGCATTACATTAGAGTATTATGATATATTATATTCATACAGATGTTTATTATTTACCAAGAGGTACATTCGGTCAAAACTATTGACACAGTAGTTGTCGAGCTTATCCCAAGTTTATGGAAAAATGAGGGAGGTTCATTTCTTAGTTTATTGACCAATATACTTCAATTACGTTTACTAAATGAGAATGTTCTCAAGGTTTTGATTTTGATCATCTGGAAAGACAGAGTTTGACTAAATCAGATAGATTAAGGCAATTACTCATTGCACTTATTGCAAGTAACTAATAGGGGCTGCCTTCACTCTTATAGTGAATGTAGTTCCGCAGATAACAGGTGGTGATGGATGGAGGAGACTGACCAGTCCTGAGTTGACAGTCACTGTTTGGTGCGGGGTGGGGTGCCGATCCTAATACAGTATATACAGTATTAGCCATTTCATGACCTTATATAATTTTAATAGTTTTATTATTTCATGATTAATTATATCTATTCAGAAAATAAAAGTAATAATATTGTAACGTAACTAATCCAAATGTGTTACCAATCTATGTCCAGAATTTAATCATATTTATTAGGTACGTATACATTTTCCTAGGATGTATTTATTTACAGGTGCTTTATCTAGGAACATTCTGATTACTACGAGTATCATTTCTATTTCTATAAAACAAATTGAATAGCTATTGGTAGGTAAAGTAATCATACGTCGTAAAGTTAGGTTAGTGTAAATTATAGGCTTTTCTATTAAAACAAAAATAGGGTTGTTTTAAATATAAATAATTAAATCTCAACATAATTCCTTCAAAGGTTCTGAGTTACTATGACGATCATAACGTAGGTTCCTAATCAACCGCTAGACATCACAAGGCCAAACGTACATTGTAGATTTATTTATTTATTCTAGATTTATATATTATATTTAGGAGGGTTTTATTGTAGGGGGGGGCGGTTACAATTTAGTGCCGAAATGACCAGGATATGAATTTGTATTACTACGGTTTATTAATTCTTAGATTTATTTAAGTAAATTATTTTAATTAAATTATTTAGTGCGATTAAATTCGCACAATTTGTTGCCGTATAAAAAGGATAAGGTTTTATGTTGAGATTTCTGTAAAAAAAAAAAAAAAAAATCTTTATCTAAAAATAAAACTTTAATTTTATTAGTTAATTAATTTTAGTTAATAATTCAGTGCAATATAAATTTTATTATATGTTAGTTAAGTTCTGATAGTATTCAAATTATTTTAATGAAGTTTCTAATTGTATTTTAAACATAATTTGTGTTTTTGCGAATAATAACCCAATTGAGTATAAAAATCGGTTGCGTAGGATAGGATTACAAGTATGGTATTTTTAGTTGTACAATTCGAGGGTCGCGAAATTTTCATATAATTAAAGTAGAGGTATTTTAGCTGTATTAACTGGGGGTCGCATATGACTTTACTGAAAGTTGTATAATTTTGCGAAGTAATTAGGTAGAAGTCTTATAGTTATATAAATAGAGGGTCGCAAGTGACACGATTTATATAAAATATATATCCCGACATACATATATTTATATATATACATAGTATGTGCATGTGTGTTCCTTTTGTATATAGGTATCCGTTGAACTACATTGTAGATTATTATTAGTCCAGAATAACCTGGATGCTCTTCGAGGTTGGTCGCAATTCAAGGTATGTCTACATGTTTATTTACTTAGAATTTGAACAAATTATTTTTACAGAAATAAGTTTTGGAGTCGGGAGTCTCTTTCAGAGTAGTTTAGTCTGCTAAATACGTATTCTTCATACGTGCGTACAGGTACAATGTGTAGGCATATCGGTCATCGTAAAGCCGTTACAATTACTTAGGAAGATGGAGGACGAATAGCAGGGGTTGTATTCTATAACCACTAGTGCAGCTGACTGTACTTAACTAGTAATTTTTGACGATCGATGTGGCGTGGTGTGCGGGTGTCAGTCTGCGACGCGGGGGGTTGCGGGTTCGATTCCCGCCTTCGGATGAATGTTTGCGCGATCTGCAAGTGGTTGTTCCTGGTGTTCTGGGTGTTTACTATGTTTAATGGAAGGGGATGTCTATGTATGTAATGTATTGTGATTTGGTGCCCATGGCACGGGCTCTGCTCGGCTTGGGGTTGATGGTGCAGTGTGGATTGTCCAGCATTATTATTATTATTATTTTAATAAGTAATTAGAAAATGTAATACTATTAAAATATATAGAGCTCGTATTGGTAGGTATAATCTATTATAATTATGGTAAAGAGAAGTCGGTGTCCAGTAGGTAGAGTTGGACTGTGGATGATGATGATTAACGAAGTTATGTTATTACAATTAGTAACCATGATATAAACGGATTGAGGCTAGCTTAGGCAAATATTAAAATCTTACATGGAAAACATCGTTAGTTTAAATCTTTTAGTCTATTTTTATTCTAAAATAAATTAGGTATAGTGAAATAAACTAAAATAATAACCAAAAGTTATCACTTAGGATAAACATCGCTGCATAACTTATAACATTTTTGAGTACAAGGACTTGAGAACCCTTGAGTGACACATACTCAAAACACAAGTTTAGGCAATAAATTAGTCGATAATTCTTTTAACGTAAAAATTCTTTCAGAATTTATGGGGCACTTGAGAAACACTTAAAGGTTGAGTAGACAACGTCAACAACAACTCCAAACACTTAATTAGTTAACTATGATAACGGTTTCATTTTTTGTTAGTTTGACATCGTGAGAAATGTATTCTTAAAACAAAAACAATATTAGGTATACTTTTTTTAATGGAGGGTCGGTCAATAAAAATAAATAGTTGTTCAAGTCAGGGTAACTTTATATTATGAGAACCACTGATTTATCAGTTAAGTCAGCAATTACTTTGCATTGGGTTCGATTCCCTTTCAAAAACGGGGCGGTTGCTCTATGTAATAGTGATGTATTGTAAGTAGGTATGTATTTGCAAGAAGGAAAGTGGTTCCGATATTCTTTTTGATATACAACACTGATTGGCATTAGGTCAAAATATAAAAATATTTTTTTAACTATTACAGCTTTTGGCAGTGGGGTCAATTTAAAGTCTATAAATTAGTCTGTGAGTTATTGTAACGCGATTACGTAATTAAACAATTTAATGACAAAAAAATTAACGGTTAAGAAAGTTTGTGGAATTCAAAAGTAATAATAGTTTCCTTATTTTGAGTTTTATCAAAATGGTGATTTCCTTTTGTACCTATTGGGAATTATAATACTTATAAGGGCATAAACGAATAGTTATCATTTAAATATAATTGTGTTAATTACATTAAATATGGTACAAATATTTCTTAGTCTTACTTCTAAAATGATCTGATGGGTTTGCGAGTATAATGTTTCGCTGCGTAATAGTATAATGATAGTAGCATGTGCAAGCGATGGATGAATTTTTTAAAGTAGTGATTGGTGAAAGGAATGAATGATAGATGGGATGAAATAATTATGAAATTAATAACAGAATAAGGGGCTCGAGGATTCAACAGAACTTTGGAATAAGACATTTTTGTTGGTTTTAAAGATCAGATAAACATACACTTACAAATAATTCGTACGAAGGAGATTTGATGCTAGGCTAAGTCAGAAGACATCATCAGTATAAGCTGATTTCGTATGAATTATTACTACACAAAAACCCAGAACTGAGCACACTGTACACTCTCCGATTTATAGATCAGTTATTAATTTGAGTAAGATTTCAAGTTGGATGACGTAGACATGAAAGATTCAAGCCCGGACGCCATCTGAGAAATCTAGACTGTGAAGGATGATGATTGATTTCAAATCCAAATTGCGGTAGTTAATATTGGTTGAAATGAATCATTGTACCACTAGGGTTGACTTGCCTCACAAACAAGTTTCCTTACTCAGGTTAGATTATTTCTGCGAAAGGAGTCTGGTCTTTAATGTTTACTCGTTTATAGCAAGAAGTTAAACTCAGAGCAATTGCGGTTTATAACATTGGTTTAAATACACATCACATTATTATTTATATATGTATTGATGTACACTGCATATTGAAAAATGTGCATATCACACAATTAACTACTATTTGAAATTAAAGATCAACAAAAAAAAAATGTACCTTGTGTTAAAGGGGTTATTTAATTTTCATTATAATAATTGTGAATTTTATTGAGAGTAAAAATTTACTACGGTTTCAAAGGTTAATCACCTGCGTAAATTTTGAGGGTCGACTGTAACGAGTCAGGACGAAGCTAGACTCGTCACTATTCACAATTATTACAAAAAAACATTTAATTAATTTTATGAGAACTTTAAAGAGACTAATCTCTAAAAATCATTTGCACCACTTTAGAAATATAGTCGAGTTTTAGAGTTTACTGATATAACTTTAATTTATGACTTCCACTGCGATACGGTAATTTATTGTTTTTGTCGTTGAAGTGCAACTAATAAAGAATCCTTGATTGCACGTCGTCACGATCAGGGATATGAAACTGAATATTGTAATGGGTCGGTTACAAGATCTTAGTTGTGTTGAAGGGATTTATTTCATAAAATTATGCGCTTTCTCATTTTACCTGGAAAGTCTTAATTCATTATTAACCATGGATTTTAGCACATAATACTTTGCAACGAGAGAAGTCTTTATACGACAAACACATTGAATGTGGGTTTAAAATATTTGGAAGCGAGCGGGCCGGGAGTTTTATATGACTGCTTTAGACCACTTAGGCGAATCGACGACAGATTTTAGCTAGTCCGTGAGAAACCATTTTTGGAAATCCCCGATACATATGAGTATTATGTTTAGAAACTGTAAAATTAAATGTTCGTTTAGATGGGACAAGTTCTCGTCTAAATAATGCAAGTATCGTAAGAATACCTGATGAGAAAGCAGTATTTGAAATACACATTAATTAGGATAGATACTATCAAATCTAAATATTAGGATAAACTTAATTAATGGCACTCGTAGTAGGTTTCACTTTCCAAACTATTCCAACTAAATTATGTGATACTCGTATGAAACTGAAAATATCATACAAGAACATGTTTCCAAAGTCAAGTAACTGTAAATAAGTATTGACTTACTCCGTAGCATGTATTGTCAAAAATATGATAATATTGACAACTATTAGTATGGCATGAGATTATAATCATGAATTACAATTTATTATTTCATATTTAGTTAACATCTACGGTAAATACACGTACATTCTCGTCACACAACGAGCGAGAAGCTCTTTGCGTGTAAATGCGCCTTAAAACACGCGGGACTAGCTAGTAAAGAAGAAATTCAGGGACTTCCCTGAATTTACACTTGAAATCTGAAAGCATAAAGGACAGTTGGGCCGGGGGTCGGGATCAGTTTTGTTTGGGTTCGCGCGTGAGACGCTGAGGGAGCGTTTGTAACTTCGTTTTATTTTCGTTGAATAAAGTAGTTTTTGTGTTAAAGATATATTATAATTTAAAGTAAGTACTAAGTGTTAAATTCAAATTTAAATTACTAATTTTGTTTCATTATTAGGAGTGTTGTTTAAATTGTTAGATTCAGTTTTGCTAAGGTAGTTATTATTCTAAAAAACAGTGTTTTATAGATTTAGTATATTATAATAAAGAATTTAGTGTAAACTTTAAAGTAGAGCACATAGTTTAACTTCAGTTTTAGTGAAACAGGTAAGTAGGAAGCAGATAAAGTAGCAGTTTAGGGTGAGTGCTATTTATAGTTACATAGCAGTCTAGGACAGGCTTGATGATGATGTTTAAGAATCGAATTATACTCAATCGAACTTATTTAGTTTAGAATTATAGAACAGATTGAATTGAGTAAATTGATTAAGCGGCAAACTAAAGGATTATTATTTCTGCTTACAAAGCGGTCTTGGACAGACTTGATGATGGAGTTTAAGAGTTTGAATCGAACTCATTCGAACCTATTTAGTTCTTAGATTTTATTGAACACATAGAATTAAGTAAATTAATTAAGCAATGGGCTAAGGGGTTGTCATCCCTATTTACAATGCAGTCTTGGACAGACTTGATGATGGAGTTTAAGAGTTTGAATCGAACTCAATCGAACCTATTTAGTTCTTAAATTTTATTAAATCAATTAAATTGATTAAGTGGCGGACTAAAGGATTGTTATTCCTATTTACAAAGCAGTCTTGGACAGACTTGGTGATGTTTTAGAGTTGTATCAAAACTCAATCAAACGTATTTCGTTCTTAGATTTTATACAATATACTGTATCAAGTAAATTGATTAAACAATGGACTAAAGGATAGTTATTCCCAATTAAATTACAGTCTTGGACAGACTTTACATTATTTTAGAGTTTATTAAACTCTTTAGAACTTATTTAGTTCTTGGCTTTTAGGCCTGACTACTGATTGAATCAACCTATGTTCTTGAAAGAATGTATTGAAGCAAAGCCTATCTACAGATTCTATTTGCCGTGTGGATACTAATGTTCATACTCTAGAGCGTGTGTCTCGTAATTGTACTAAACCTTAAGTAAGGGGATGTGCATTACATTAGAGTATTATGATATATTATATTCATACAGATGTTTATTATTTACCAAGAGGTACATTCGGTCAAAACTATTGACACAGTAGTTGTCGAGCTTATCCCAAGTTTATGGAAAAATGAGGGAGGTTCATTTCTTAGTTTATTGACCAATATACTTCAATTACGTTTACTAAATGAGAATGTTCTCAAGGTTTTGATTTTGATCATCTGGAAAGACAGAGTTTGACTAAATCAGATAGATTAAGGCAATTACTCATTGCACTTATTGCAAGTAACTAATAGGGGCTGCCTTCACTCTTATAGTGAATGTAGTTCCGCAGATAACAGGTGGTGATGGATGGAGGAGACTGACCAGTCCTGAGTTGACAGTCACTGTTTGGTGCGGGGTGGGGTGCCGATCCTAATACAGTATATACAGTATTAGCCATTTCATGACCTTATATAATTTTAATAGTTTTATTATTTCATGATTAATTATATCTATTCAGAAAATAAAAGTAATAATATTGTAACGTAACTAATCCAAATGTGTTACCAATCTATGTCCAGAATTTAATCATATTTATTAGGTACGTATACATTTTCCTAGGATGTATTTATTTACAGGTGCTTTATCTAGGAACATTCTGATTACTACGAGTATCATTTCTATTTCTATAAAACAAATTGAATAGCTATTGGTAGGTAAAGTAATCATACGTCGTAAAGTTAGGTTAGTGTAAATTATAGGCTTTTCTATTAAAACAAAAATAGGGTTGTTTTAAATATAAATAATTAAATCTCAACATAATTCCTTCAAAGGTTCTGAGTTACTATGACGATCATAACGTAGGTTCCTAATCAACCGCTAGACATCACAAGGCCAAACGTACATTGTAGATTTATTTATTTATTCTAGATTTTTATATATTATTATTATTATTGTAGGGGGGGGGGCGGTTACAACTTGGCTGACAATAAAAAAGATTTCGAGTAATACGATTATTTTGTTGAAAAAAATCAACTTAGCCTAAATTTACCAACCAGCGATGTACGACGTTTTTACGCGTTTTAAATAAGATAATTAGGTACTTACTTATGTTTATTTTATGTGTTGTTGATATTTATGCTGGCAGTACGGACAAGTGTCGATTTTTTTCGCGTTTTTTTGATTTTTATTCTAATCAGAATCATGGTCTGAATGCTTAGTTTCAGTTTTCAGAAGTAGTCTTATTACACCCAGTATGGAATGATTCATTACCTATGGTAGGTATTAATAAACATGGCAACAAAAAGTCCAGTGCTGGGCTTAAGCTTTCCATTGGTATTTTTCTTTTTCATCATATCCATATACTAAATTATTGGGAATAATTCATACCTAACAGAGAGTAAATGATCTAAGACCTAACATAACTTGGTAATGTAATATAAAAAAAATATCTTCCTCATTAACAACCTGTAGAAGTCTACTGCTGGACATACACCTTAAGGGAGGTTTCCGGGAACAAAAATATCGAGTCTTTTGTGTATCGTCGGTGCATCGGGCGGGCAGGCGTTTTAACCGATGTCTGCTCAGGTTTTTGTATTTCTTTTGTTTATAAAACTCATCCTCATCTATATCTATACCAATTATAAGAATCTTTGTCATGACTGACTGGTTGCCTTACTGAATGCACAGCCTAATCGGCTAGTCGTAGTAACTTTAGTTTCATGGTAAAGTTTGTTTGGAGCATTGGGGTTGACTAAGAAATAAATTCTCACAGTTCAACGATACAGGGAGGGTTGAAGTTTGTTTGAAAATATAGCATCACGCGGAAAAAGTCAGGCGCGTCCGATTGTTTTCATATTTTTGTAATGTTAATTATCAAAACAAGTTTATCTTTATCATTATCGATGAATTCGTAGAAAGGCAACATAAATAAATTAAACTAAATTCTACCAGACACTTACACGCGTATGTACCTTACCTATGCTAATCAACTCCAAAGTATATACCTTCTTCATATCTATTATATCAATATTGGATGTGAAATGTTTACTAACAAAGTGTTACTAGGGGAAGACAGCATGGATAAAAAATATTTATAGGAATCAAAAAAAAACACCGGATCACCCACCGGAGTGATGATCTAGATGGAGTGACCCCGCCTTCCGATTCTATAATCGTGGGTTCGAATCCGGTCGTGCACCAACAGATTTTTGTATCGAAACCAGTTAGCATTTTACTAGTTGTTTTAGAATACATACACATAGACAAATAACATACATTTATTTTCAACTTTAACGCACACATTACAAAGTTACAAAACCAAAAAACAATAAACATAAAAAGATTGATAGATGTTTAGACTTTAGATACCATGCTTGTTTGATAAAAAATGGATGCTTCAGATGAGAAGAGAAGAATGTGCGAGTAGAGGTAGGCCAAAGAAAAGATGGATGGATTGTGTGAGAGATGATATGAGTAAGAAAGGAGTGACTACAGAGATGACGGATGATAGAGGTAAATGGAGGGAAAAAACCTGTTGTGCCGACCCCACGTAAGTGGGATAAGGGCAGGAAAAATGATGATGCTTCAATTCAACAAAACAGTGATCAAATGCCTAATTTAGACAATGCACATGACTTCGTAAAACTGGTGGGCGTATGCCTTATAGCCGAAAGAGAGGTACAACACACCATGGCTTGGTTGAATCTGGAACAATACAATCTGGGGCCGTATCACGAGCTTATGTATTCGGTCGGTCGATGCTGTAACTTACATACGTATCACCAGCTCATAGAATGTCAGTTCCTCGGTAATTTTCGTAAATTAGCTAACACGGATATTCTTTCTCTATCTAACTTGTGTAACGTTCCAAAACTAGTTATCATTATTTGAGTATTTATCGGTAATTCACGGTTTTTATGTTTCGTTTTTCTATTCCCTCGTAAATCTTTAAAAATACGAACACCTTGTTCTATGATTTTACAAACTATTAAAGATGCCGTGTAATAAGATGAATTTGACCAAATACCAATATATAGCATAAAAAAAATCTAATGGAATTTCAAAATTTTACGAGGTTGATACCAAAAACAGATTTTGAACGCACATTTTGCAAGTAATTATCAATGTTACCATCTCACACAAGCAACGCTTATACAAGCGTTGCCTACAGTTAGTGTACATTGTACTTAGTACATGTGCATGTGCTTTTTACTATGGAAACGTAATGTACGTTATAATAGTAATAGAATATGACACCCAGACATAGAACAAACATCTGTGTTCATCTCATAAATGTTTGTTCTTAGAGGGGATCGAGTCCACAACCTACAGTGCAGAAGGCAGAGTTACTGCCAACCTAGCTGTGTTAGTTGCATCTATGTAATTATATTTGTTCTATCTGGCTGTTGTATCGTATTTACCAAAAATACATTACAAATAATCCATTATCAGAGCGATCACCTCACAGAAGTTGTGTGGGGAATCAAAACGTTGATATAATTTTTTTTTAATATAAGTAATATCTAGAACATTTTAAAATTACTAAGTTAAACCTAATTAATGCAAACTTTGCTCGAGTCCAGTTTTTAGGGATTAAGATACTGTAAACTTCATTTCCATTTCGATTTCAGTTTTGCAGTCACTCTGTACATTCCTATTTGATTCCACTGTATGCGTTGTTTTGTTTAGAGCAAGATTAATTTTTAATTAATATTTTTCTATTTATTATTTGTTTGTTTCGGAATTTTATTGTGAAAATAATTTGACTCTTCTATTTTTAGCGTCAGAGTGGACAAAGTCACTAGAACAACGGCAACACTTATAGTTCAGTTCTTTCAGATTTCAAATTACTAAAGAAACGCAACTACTCGATACTAGAGGGCGTGCTTTTAAATTTCAGTGGTAGTAAATGTCACGGGAATCTTAGTCAAACTTTGCTTGTTTTGATACTAGATGGTGCTATATACAATTTTATCAATTCTGAACATAGACAAGAATGAACTAGATAGGTTCCGCAAGTTACTCCATTTGCTTGTTCTATTTACTTTTCAAGTAAATTATGTGAGATGATAAATGAGTAATAATATGCGTTCAGTGGTATGCTAATAAATTCAATCGTGATGTTAAAAAATACCAATCGTGATTCAAAAAAATATGGCAAACGTGTTTTTATATTAATATAGTAATAATAAATTATGACACACTAATTTATGAACGTGAAAGCTTATGAATGAGTATGTATGTCTATTCTTACTCATCTATATAACGAGTAAACGGATTTGAATGAAACTTTGAACATATTATACTGTAGTGCGTGACTTAAAATTACATAATACGTAGCCTACTTTTAATCTATCACTTATTTAAGATGAAAACTAAGACGAAGAGTGCACATTTATGATATGTTTATTATATATAAATCATTTTATATAATAAACATATTTTAAGCCCGATAAAAAATTACACTCCCTTGCCGTATTTAGTCGACTGTGCCGTATCTAAGTCTGTGTTTATTAGCTAACATTGTGAGTTTTGAATTTTGCTGACATTTTAGTCACGTGGTCATGTAATTGACGTTCAGAAACTAGGAAACAATAAAATCCGTATATTTTTCGGAAAGTTGCTGTTTTTTTATGTTTCTGAATAAAATGTCTGTAAAAGTATTAAAATCAGTAAAATATATTGTAATTTACTGAATTTTTCAGTATTTATTAAAATATATTTCTAACATTTAGTTCTGGCTTTAAAACTTGAATTTAATTGACATGAAAACTATACGAAATTCTTTAGACGAAAAGAGGATTTGAACGCATGGTTTTGTAAATTATTAACACTGCAATAATGAGATGGGGCCCTACTGACCATTGCAATAAGACAAAAATAGTTGAATAATAAATAATCCTCAGGAGCGCGAATTACTCCATTATTGGAGTGGAGTGGAGTTATTATACATCACATATCACATTTTTTTTGCAACAATGCATATGAGATACCTATATGTAAAGTTATAAATAGAGAAATGCCAATACGCGAAACTACTATGATTTGATTCCTCTATTCATTTCGCAAAATGATTTAAGAGCCTATAAAATGTGAGGTACGCATTACAAAGATGCGTACATCCAAGAGGACCAAAATATTGAAAACATTGTACCAGTCGTTATTCCGTAGTATCTTGAAACCTTATAAAATTCCATTACGTTGCCGCTCCGTGGTTTGTAAATAAGTGAAACAATAATCTCTGGTCTTATTATGTAAGGAATATAAAGGGGGTCATTTTATCCAATTTGAATTTTTCTTGACTCCTTTTTGTATCAAATTCTTGCAGTGTTGATGTCAATAATGTCATTGAATTGTGTCAATGAACAGAGTTGCCATGTAAATTTTTATCGTTAAATCTATCAAATTTAGCAAAGCATGCTAATGCTTTGCTAAATTGCATTTTGCATTTAACAGTCAGATTTTAAGTAGCTTTCTTCTTAAGATTCAATATGGTTTCTCAATTTATGTTTTAGAATCTTAATGGTAATTAAATTTGTTGCCAAGAACTTAAATAATATATTAGCACGAACTAACATCCCTGTACATACTATAATGCCACAGCGTTTACCTTAAAAACATACTCCGAACATCATAAAAACGTACATCATTTCTTAAAAAGTTATTTTCTGAGATTTTCCAACCAAAATTGAAACATGTGACAAAACTGTAGCAAAAACCATAACTTACAGTTCATAAAAACACCTCGTGATACCAAATTACGGTGTCAGCTAATTTGAAACGGGTGAGCCGTTTCAATGCATTCGTAATTCAAAATGAGACCCGAACAGGCTCGAACAGACAGAGACACACAGAGATTGCTGTAAGTTCGTATAGGTTCGTGTTACAAAATTATTGACTTTTAGCATAGAATTAGTCCTAATTCTATGGACTTCTAGTACAAATAAAATACGAAGACAGCCGAACACCAACCAAACAGCCATGAATGTTTGCTGGAACTGTTAGTCGTCGGTTTGACATTTTGCAGCCGAGATATTAGAGCTCGCGATCTACGAGAAGAAAGGATTTCCTAAACTTCAACTCCTACACACACAATCAATTAATCAATTAATTAATTTAAGTACACATTTAATTTTTGCATGCTGGGCTTCCTAGCAAAATGTGTGGGTCTAATAAGCTAGATATTTAAGTTCTCCGTGTACCACATTTCAAGCAAATAAATAAATTTCATTTCATTTCATTTCCTACAGAGGTGCTTCAGGGTGTGTAGAGCGAAGTGTTTCCGTTTCAAGATAAGCTATAAATGCTCTCGTCCGTCTGTCAGTCTATCTGCCTGTTCACGCTTATAGGTCACTCACATTTTTCAACCGATTTTGACAAAAATTGGCACATAAGTAAGTTCCTTGATTTATTACATTTTATTTGGTCGATCGATGATTGGGGGGGGGGGGGGGAAATAGGAAGGAAAGAGGGAAACTTCGCTGTAGCGTTATTTAACGAAAGATTTCAATCAAATTTGAGTGGAATACTTCGTTTTACACAAGATGTTGCGAAAAAAAATCCTAAAGAGAGAAGTTGAGGGGGATAAAGGGGTGACGTTTGCTATAGCGTTGTATAATAGAGAAATGGGAATGGGTTTCCAGGGTTTTTTAAACACCCTGTTTTTATTAACGTGTATTGTCCACCATTTACAACTCTTAACTATGTGTAACTATCCCATAACCCTTTAGTATAACTGAGCTTTAAGTTCACTAATATCCGGATCCGGATACTGTACGTCTAAGAGAAAAGCATTATTTTATGAAATTATATTATGTAACTAGAGGCCACTCGCAGCTTCGCCCGCTTGGCAGTTTTTTCCCGTTCCCGTTATTTTTTTGGGATAAAAAGTAGCCTTCCAGATTACAATTTATATTTATTCCAAATTTCATCTAAATCGGTCCACTAGTTAGAGCGTGAAAGAGGAACAAACATCCATCCATCCAAACATTCGCATTTATAATATTAGTAGGATTACCTTCCCTGGACATAAAGATTTTGATTGGTAAGCTCTGCCAACGTAGAGCTTTTCTCCAGTTTTCGTTTTACCTCCAACGACGGCGTTTGGAGGTACTTTTCCATCACTGCTTTCTATCCATCGAACCCTATTCGCTGGAACACAAGCAACCTGAAAAGACTTTACATATTACTGTCTGTAAAATAACACAACGAACACGCACAGCCTAAAAAAGAAGCCAAAAAAGCCTAAATCCACATCTTTGTTAGACTTGAATTTTTATTTATGTGACTTGCTTATGGAATAGGCAGATGGCCAACCTGATGTTAAGTGGTTACATAACAAAGCATTGCCTCGTAGGTCACGCTCGTTAACGTGCCCTACGATGCACTACTCTGCGTCCATCAACCTGAGGCATACAGGTGTTAAGCCTTGTGTACCTGTAATTACACCGGCACCCACACCCTTTCAAACCGGAACACAGCAAGCTGCTTGGCGGCAGAAATCGGCATGGTGGTAGTACTTTCCCGGACGAGCCCTTCACTAAGAGCTCTACTACTACTGAAATTCAGGAATTTTCAGGGTATATTTGTCTGGGTGCCTAGTTTAATAAGGAATTCTTGAAATTCATTGCACCCTTAAACAAATGCAGCGGAGGACCAATTCCTGCGCGTTTTACTAGTACGTACATACATAATTATTATACTTGTATATGCTCGTATTTACTCGTAGTTGCATAGTACAGCACAGCCTTTTCGTGTTTATAGCATAGCGTATTGGAAATTTTCTGTAATATTGAACTGATAAATCATAGACATTGAGGATATTTTGTACCCAATATCATCTAGTCCTGAACTAAGCATAGCTTGTTCTATGGAAACCAAATGACTGATAGAGTACTCATATAACTTTTTTTGTAAATATTTACTTAGTATACAATATAAATACCCAGACAGAGAACAAAAATTTATGTTCATCACTCAAATGATTGTCAAACGCAGAGCTCTCTCTAAGCTGTTGGTGTGTCAATAAAGTTAAATTATAAATTGAATCGAGTTTAAATACATTGAGTGGTCTGAAATATTCAAGGCTGATTATTTTACTCATGTGCGCAAAATCTGATTATGTAAATAAATGAAACGATTTAATTTTAGCCTTGATTTATCTAAATGCAAAAAGATATACATATAAAGTGCGTTTTATATACTATTTTGAGCTCACCTCAAACACATAAATTTGCACTTCGATTTGGCCATATGCAACAAACGCATCCTTTGACCCATAGTTAAGCGCGGCTGGTAGCAGTTCTCCTTCGTAAGCAGTCCTGATTACCCAAAGGTCATCTATATAGACACTGTAACCTCCAACCACTGCTCTACCTTCTAGCTCACTGCATTTTTTCGGTGATGAACGCACCCATTGGACTATTGCTGCAATACATGTTTAGGGTCCTAGCAGGGTTTTTTGAAGGGGTCCGGGAGAAGTTCTATTACCATGCTTGTATTTGTCGCATAGCAGTGTTATTGTGCTCCGGTTCGAATGGGTCCCGGTGAAACTGCAGGCACATAAGGCTTAACACAATACATCAGGCCGATGGACGCAAGGCAATGTACCGTAAAGCACGTTCTTAACCTACGAGGCAATGCTTTGTTATAGGTGATGGTAACCAATAAACATCAGGTGGGCCGTCTGCTTGTTCCTTAAACAAGTCGTATAAAAAAACATATTCAACACCTAATTATCCAACCCCATAGTTTCGTGTTGTCGTTTTGAGTTACACTACGCGGCATGTCAGGTAGCGTCAACTTGACTTTTGACGGCTACCAAGTTGCCCCGAAGTTTATTACAAAACGACAATACAAAACTTCGATTATCGTTTCTAAGAGTAGACCTGCTGATATAAAACAAAATTGATATCAAACTTTTGAATTAAAAAACGATTAATAAATCTTACATGTTGGGTTTTGAGGTGGGCTTGGTGCTGGCGTAGATGGAGCACATGGTGAACCTGAAATAAAGCCACTTTATTTTAGGACTGACAATAAATTATTTATCTATCTATCTGTCTATCTATCTAAATTGATGTTCAATTTTGAAGAATATTCCATAAAATGCTATTGCCCAAAAATAACTTCCACTACAGTACCGATGGTCTAGTAAAAACGACTTAGCCTTCTGATCCTAAGGTCCAGGGTTTGAATCTGAAGTGCACCTATAGGTTTTTCTGTTGCAAAAACTTATGTGTGCAATGCAATGCCGTGCTCTCAAACAAACGGTGAAAACCAGATGAGATATGAAAACCAGTATTCTAGCAGTTGCGATGGGCTTGCCACCTGTCCCGTATGGTATACCAACTACTTCAAAAGTACTATGTATGAAAGTTGTTGCACGACCGAATTTGAACCCACGACCTTAGGATCAGAAGGCGGGGTCACTCCCACTAGACCACCGGTGCTTATGCCACTTTATTATTTCATAGCTCATTTATTGATCATAGTGCCATTGAGAATAGGTACGTATAAGGGTTTTAGAATTTCACAAACCATGATACGCATTTCCTGGAGAGTACTGCGTAGGAGCATTCATTCCTTGGTAACCATGTTCAAGAACACCATGTTGCGCTATGTTATTAGGTTGGTAGTAATAGGTATTGAATTGAGGGTTAGCCTGATTTAGGTTATCTTGATGGGAAACTGAAATTGAAAAAAATATTTAACAATATTTCATTGTCCGCCAGGTCAAGAAGAAAAACACACGTCAAATATACCCTGTTGAAGCAGATATTCGTATTAAGTTGCGAGTTCTATGCCTTTTTCATATCTGGGTAGGTATTGTTTTTTTTAGTCTTTAAGTGTATGATTTTTTTTGTGTCTAATTTACGTTTATTTTCTTTTTTCTCTTCTTTTTACATTTCAAATAATATTTTAAGGTACTTATACTACTTAAATAATTATTAAATTTCATACAATATATTTTATAATTTGAATCGTGTACCCGGGGGTATCATTAACTCAGTTTTTTTTTTTTAAATACGACGTGCTGATGAAACAAGCTGATGGCCCACCTGATGTTAAGTGGTTACCATCACCTATAACAAAGCATTGCCTCGTAGGTCACGTTCGTTAGGAACGTCACCTAAAATACACTGCTCTGCGTCCATCAACCTGAGGCATACAGGTGTTAAGCCTCATGTGCCTGTAATTACACCGGCACCCACACCCTTCAAACCAGAACACGGCAAGCTGCTTGGCGGCAGAAATAGGCATGGTGGTAGTACGGCCCCGGACGAGCCCTTCGCTAAGAGCTCTACTACTACTAATTAGACATAAACATTGGACATACAGTACATTGGACATAAACATCAGGGTTTCTAATCTCTATCAATATCTAACCTGGATTATTCATAGATGCTGAACATGATTGCTTTTCCCCTCCCGAGCCCGTGAACAAGTCTAAAACACCTTTCAAAACTGAAAATAAGAAACAATACACATAAATATCTAATATAGAAACAACATTTATTTTCATAGAAAATTATAGCTAATACAAGTATTTATAATTGGTATGTACAAAATACATGTGTCACAGTTTAGCTATCTACAGACTATTGCAAACGATCTAATATAATATTAACAAACTTATACTATTACTAAATTTATGAAATTAATTGGCCCATGTGCAGCAGTGGACTTCTACAGACTTTTGGTAATTATTGATCAATTATAGGTGTGGATGCGTTCATAGGGAATGTTTGAAAGAATTATTATCACTGTGGCGGTACTGTGTCGCACTGATATGTGTAGACCGGCCTTAATACTGGCCTCGCGCAGCCAAACAACACTTTAAAACCCAGTCAGTATAGATATAACGATGCCACTCAATCTAATGCTAAACACCACTAATATTAAAAAAATACCAATGTGTTCTAGGTCCCTGATAACGAGTAAGACGTTCATCATCAAAGCATCAACAACCGGTAGAAATTTTATGCTGTACACAGCGGCGGCCTTACCCATTTCGAGGCTCCGGGCGGCGGCAGGTCTTTGTGAGGCCCTTTATTCTTCTTGAAAAGTATGTGATCAAAATTAAAAGTTTTAAATAAAGAAAATATAGCAAAAAAATTTAATTTGCTTGGGTTGTTGCGCGTGGCCCTTGCAAGAGCGAGGCCCCGGGCGATTGCCCTGTTCGCCACCCCCTAAGGCCGCCGCTGGTGTAGGTACTTAGGCCTCCCCATACGTTTCCAGGAAGAAAAATTTTATGCCTTTTCCTCACCTATTTCCCCCAATCCTAACAATATCGCCGGTCAATTGGAAGGGCGACCTACACTTAGCTGAGCCGCTGCTATCTAGTTATTTTTAACTATTTTTTAACTTTTCACTTTGTTTGTTAAACTATTTAATAAAAAATTATACGTACAATAAAATATTGATGAAGGAGACATGGTGCCAAGGAAATAACTAGCGTTAAAAATCCGATGATTACCGACGAATCTACCGAAAAGAGGTTTGTCTACTGAAACACCGTTTGAATAAAAAAAAAACTGTAGAACAATTATATTGATATCCAAATGAAATAAAGACTTTAAACCATAAGTTATCGGATTGAGAAACGCGTGAAGATGATGAAATAAAATGTGCCAATTTACGTACGATTAAATTTTTATTTGTCATTTGAGAAGAAAAGTAGAGCATGATCTAAGCATTATTTAAGGGGCTGCCCTAACTCATAAATCCGTAAAACGTCCGGTTTATTGTAGCGCAGTTGGGCAAATCAAATCAGTTACTGATACAAACTTGAAAAAAATACAGCGCATAGGAAAGAGACTACACAAAAGACTTATCTAATAATATTTTACTCAAACTATCTAAAATGTTGCAAAAAAAAATTGCAAATAATTACATCAGATAAAAACTTCTCCTGCTATTATTGACGACCGATGTGGACCGGCGGGCTAATGTCCGCCTGCGACGCAAGTGGTTGCAGGTTCGATTCTCGCCTTGGGATAAATGTTTTACGAACTGCAGATATTTATTCCGGGTGTTCTGAGTCATTTTATGTACAGTAAAAATATCGATGTATGTAATTTATTGTATTATATGTAACTGTCATCTAGTACCCATAACACAAGCTCTGGTTAACTTGGGGCTAGATGATGCTGTGTAAATTGTCCAGCGTTATTATTATTATTATTAGTTACCTACTTGACTCTAGTCATAGTAACTATGCTTAATTTTGGGCTACGTGGAGCTTGAATACAATGCCCACAGCACTCTGTGCCAACACCATGTTAGAAGATAAATAAATAAAAAAAACGAGTGTGCTTTACACCACACGACTGAAGTAAAACTTAACGAAACTGGTTATGAAAGAAAGAGAGAAAGAACAGTGCTTTCATACCCTCTCCATGGTAGTGTTAGAAGTCGCAATCTAAGCACAGCTTGTACCTACTATGGGAACCAGATAACTGATAGAATACTCAAATACTTTTTTTTTTGCAAATACATACTTAGAATACATAAATATTAATAACACCACGCGGACGAAGTCATGAGCGTTTCGCCAGTCTAAGTCTATTATTATTTATTATAATAATATTAATTTATAAATTTGCTATTTATTTATTATTATTTGACAGAAAATATCTTAGTATCGGATGATCACAGACGGCACCCAGACAAAGAACAAACATCTATGATCATCACACAAATGTTTGTTCTCGGTGGGGATCGAACCCACAACCTACAGCGCAGAAGGTAGGGCTACTACAAACTGAGCTGTGTAGTGTAGAGAGCCGAGTAGAGAAATAAACGGTTTTTACTTACATGCCATGTATTCAATAGATACTACAACTTAGATCAACTGAACTGAAGCAATGAAATTGCAATCAGAAACATAAAAAATATGTAGATTTATTTGGACTTTATATCTTTAGATATGAAATTATCTTTACTTCGAGATAATTATGAGTATATTCATCTGTAGGTATACATACTAAGGTATAATGCCCCAAAAATATCAAACTTATCTTTTCGATGCTGCATACGCTATACCTACTATACGTAGGTACGACACAGACGAGCGAGACAGTATCGATCATCATAATAGCTAGGCAGGGTAGGCAGTTTGATAATATGAATAGAATAAAATCTTTTACCCTCATTTTGCAGTAAGTATTCTGTTCGTGACAGATTGCAAGTCCATCGCCGCTGCTAGAATATACTAACTGTTTTTCTTCACCATTTGAGAGCATTGCGCTGACATTTTTCGATACTAGCTGACCCGTGCCCACTTCGTTGGGCGGTAAACCTCTTTACTTACAAATCTTAACTGAAGTAGTACTCGACGTCGCCAATAGATGGCGTTAATACGGCATAAAATAGCGGCCGTCCGCAGTTTCGCCCGCGTGGCAGTTTTTTCCCGTTCCCGTTATTTTTTCGGGATAAAAAGTAGCCTAAGTTACTCCTTGTTACATTAGCTATCTGCCAGTGAAAGTCCCGTCGAAATCGGTCCAGCCGTTCCAGAGATCCCGGAACAAACAGACAGACAGACAGACAGACAAAAATTTAAAAAAATGCTATTTTGGTATATGTATCGCATATACATTCATATGCATGTAGTAAAAAGCAGTTATTTTAATATTACAAACAGACACTTCAATTTTATTTATTTGTATAGATGTAGGTACAATACACTAATGGTACCTACCACTTTTAACATTTGTAATCTTATCGCTGTAGAGTTTTCTATTTTTATAAGACTTTAACATCCACCACATTGAAATTCTGTGTCATGCAATCATACCAGGAGTAAGTATAATACTTTTGGTATGTACTTACCTTCTGCGGGGTGCCTTACTGTGCGCTGACACTAATCGCTTTGAAGCAAAGTAGATTCCTGACTATTTTTCAAGGTTTAGGTGGTTTTGGGTTGCAAGCTGGCGCGGGCGTCTAGATTCACTTGGTTTACACTTGCGTGGTAGCGGTTATTGCTTATTTTTTGAGGAAAAATAACAACCGACTGGCTACTCCCCATAGAGTAGGTACTTGCTACTAAGATATCTGAAGGGATATCTACCGTGCCCGGGTGTGGAAGCTATATTTTTCCTAATAACCTAATGCTGTGGTCCAGGTTACGAATTATATTAGGTACCTACTAACTTTATAGTATTACTAGCTGACCCGTGTCCACTTCGTTGGGCGATAAACATTTTTACTTACAAATCTTAACTGAAGTAGTACTCGATGTCGCCAACAGATGGCGTTAATACGGCATAAAATAGCGGTCGTTCGCAGTTTCGCCCGCGTGGCAGTTTTTTCCCGTTCCCGTTATTTTTTCGGGATAAAAAGTAGCCTAAGTTACTCCTTGTTACATCAGCTATCTGCCAGTGAAAGTCCCGTCGAAATCGGTCCAGCCGTTCCAGAGATTACCCGGAACAAACAGACAGACAAAAATTTTAAAAAATGCTATTTTGGTATATGTATCGTATATACATTCCTATGCATGTAGTAAAAAGCAGTTATTTTAATATTACAAACAGACACTTCAATTTTATTTATTTGTATAGATTAAAATCCGTTCAAACATAAATGTTTCATTAAACCACGAACAGCCAGACATCCAAATATGCAAACATCAAAATTTTACATCTGACATAAGTAATATTAGTGGGACAATAAAAACGAATTTGAATTAAAAAAAAAAATATACAGTTTATTTATTAAAATACCATACAATTACATCATAATTTTACATTAGCATGAAGCCCGGGTATTCACTAAAGCGTAATGGAATAATATTTTGTAATAATCAAATTAAACAACTTGGGTAATACTGGACTTCATCTGAGATTTCACAGAAATTGAAATTTCCCAGCAATTTTCCATTGTTTCACTACGTTTGAGCACCTTCTGCTATTTTATAATAGTAAACTATTTCCATCTTAGTTTTGGCGACCCTAAAGTAGAGACGGAAAGATTTTATCCAACGGATAGCGTAATCCACGTGGATTGATGGTATCTATACTAAAACGGGAGGTTATAACAATTGGGTCATGATGACCGATAGCGTACGAATATGTTTCTGACAGAAGATTACCGTTGGTAGCAATTCAACCAACCTAAATAGTCACTTTTCTCTCTTGGCGTTAACAATTTATATATTGTAGGTACCGTAACATTTGTTGCAACAAAATTGTTATTTTTTTCTTCTTTCTATTCCCTCGAAAGGTATGTCCACATTTGTATCTTCGTCTTGGTTCTTCATCATGTTTCGTCAATATAAGTCTTCGTGTGATTCTATTGAAGACTGAAACTTGTGTTAGTTGAAGAGATTCAATAACTTCTATTACATTTTGATAAGGTCTATGTTATTTTGGTCCATTATTATCTAATTACATTAGAGTTTAATAAATCCCAAGATGAACGTGAAAGTTGAGGAGTGTGGACATACAGATACAGATAATTGATCCGGTAAAGTTTTATAAGCGTGTTGGCGAAGACTAGTCTAAACATAACATAATGTTTCATATATCTTATGTGCCACTTCTTTGCCCGCAAATGATAAGTACATTCCCTTGTGACTTGGCTGCACCTGAAAAATAAAAACAAAAATCTGTAAAAAAGTGCCAGAAAACTACAGATAAATCCACACCCAACAAGTACTGCTTGTCAATGAATAAATGAATTTAAATGATCAATCATATTTTTTTAAATAACAATAAAAAAATCATTCAATTTTGTAATACAAAAGCATTGTCATTGACACACAATCTATACTATTGTCTTGGTCACCTATGCGCACCATACTAGGAGAGTATACTTTATATAAGCTGTCATAAACTTTACCTTTCCTGGTGTCAAGGAACCTTGTTCTCTAGCTCTGCCGACATACAGAGGCTCTCCAGACGAAGTGTTTCCGGCCACGATAGCATTGCCCGGTATCACACCGTCCCTGCTCTCTACCCATCTGACCTTATCAGACCTAGCACAGCAAACCTGGAATTTACAAAAGGTTTTTTTTATTCGATTTTCTAATGGAAAAGCAGAAGGCCCGTCTGATCTTAAGTAGTTACCAACGCTATAGCAAAACATTGCCGTGCATGTCACGTTTGTTTAGGAACGTGCCTTACGATGATCTGCTCTGCGATCATCGTAATCTGCTTCTTATAATAATAATAATAATGCTGGACAATTCACACAGCATCATCTAGCCCCAAGCTAAGCAGAGTTTGTGTTATGGGTACCTACTAGATGACTGATATATTTAATACAACACATGACATACATATTTTTTATTATGCATAGAAAATACCCAGAACACCCGGAATAAAAATTTGCAGATCGTACAAACATTTATACCAAGGCGAGAATCGAACCCTGAGGCATACAGGTGTTAAGCCTCATGTGCCTATAATTTCACCGGCACACCCTTAAAACCGGAAGACAGCTGGTTGACGGCAGAAATATTCGTGGAGGTAGTACTTCCCGGTCGAGCTCTTCAAGAGCTCTACTACTTGTAATATTATAAAAATACATGCGAATCTAAAAATACTGAAGTATTTCTGTCTGCCTGATCGTTGTTTTCGAGCCACACTGAGTTAATCAAGCTGAATGGCTAGTTTTTTCTCGGCCTTTAATTCCCAAGCGCGGTAGATATCCCTTCAGATCTTAAGCGATCGAGGATGTCTAAGGAGGTAGTCAGAAGCACGTCCAGATATTACATTTGGTAAAGACCCATTCTGCAGTAGTTCGTATTCCATACGTGACAGGTTGCAAGCCTCTGCTAGAATACTAACTGGACTTCCTCCCAATGTTTTCCTTCACCGTTTGAGAGCACTTAATTTTTGATTGGCATTGTTACATATATTTTTTTCGAATAGAAAAATCCATTGGGGCACGACCGGATTTGAACCCACGACCTTAGGATCAGAAGGCAGATCAATCCCCCTAGGCCGCCGGTGCTCTTAAAAAACCGTTATGAAACTAACCTCAATCTGTTGTGCAGCATTTTCTTTCCCTCCCCACGGTACATAAGCGGCGTTGTGTTTGATGGCAAGCTTGCCAGGAATCAAGTCTCCTTCATGTCTTGCCCTGATAACCCAGAGCGGACTACCGTCGTAGCCTTCAAACCCACCGACCACGGCTCTGTCGCTCAGCCCTATAGCTTGCTGTGGTGTGGTTGGAATCCATTCGATTTCTGCGGAAATAAGAAATAAGAATTGTGTAACCAAACTGAATGCTTTCCTTTCTTTGTTAGGTTTTCAGAATTTATTTAGCACTTGTTTTTCTGTCCATTACGCACTTTATGGTTATAATCATCATCATTAAGCTAAAAAGGCCACTGGCTGGACATAGGTCTCCCACATACATTTCCAAGAAAAACTATTCTGAGCCTTATCTATCACCACCTTCTTACTATTCTTATGCCGTCGATTCATCGGATGAGGGGTGTACGCTTCATTTCACCTGTGCTTGGCTTGGGGTAGCAGAAAGTTGATAGGACTGTCAGATTGGTCTAAAAACATCAGCCAGTCTTGATACGAAATAAATAATAAAAACTGGCCAAGTGCGAGTCGGACTAGCGCACGAAGGGTTCCGTACCATTATCTATATTAAAAACGGCAAAAAAAACCCATTTGTTGTATGAGAGCCCCCTTAAATATTTATTTTAGTCTGTTTTTTAGTATTTATTGTTATAGCGGCAATAGAAATACATCATAGTCTGGTGACAGACGGACAGACAGACAGACAGCCAGCGGAGTTTTAGTAATAGGGTCCCGTTTTAGCCTTTGGGTATGATAAGTCAACAAATAATATTTAGTATTAGTACCATTTTGCAAAGTGTGGTATAAAACAGAGCTCAGGAAATAATCTTGGGCACCATGAGATTATATCCTGTAAATAAAACTTTCCTAACAGGACCAGCAAAAATACTTACGAGCATGAGCTGGCTGCGGTGTGACTGCTGGATATCCAGGGTAGGAGTAAGAAGGAGCTGTCGGAGTGGGGACTATAGCAGGCTGGTTTGCCGCAAATGGGTAAGAGAACCCAGCTGGTGGCGGGTACCCCTGTCCCGGTGCGTATTGCCCAGGCGCAGACGGCGCGTATTGCTGCGAAGGTGGAGCATACTGTCCAGGTTGAGCATACTGTTGTCCAGGTGGTGCGTACTGTTGTCCAGGTGGAGCATACTGCTGGCCAAGAGGGGGATATTGCTGGCTGGGTGGTGAAGCATATTGCTGGCCGGCCGAAACACTATGCCAAGCTTGCGGTGGTTGGTTTGGATCTGAAAAGTATTTTTTTTATCATTAATTTTATGAGTTTCATAAAATTCGTTTCAAGTTATTCGATTACCTAATTGCATTAACTTTTCATGGTTTTGATTTTGTTTAGGTAGGTAGGTAGGTAGGTACTTATTAATAAGTATTTTTTCCTTATCTTTGGTAATTTCCACAGTTAGGTTTGGACTGGTAACAGGATAGTTAGTGAAATGAATGAATGAAACGAACGCCTATTGCTATTATTATTATAAATGCCCTTATTCTTTGAAATGGTACCTACATGTAATTTTTTTTTTATGACCTAGGTATGTAATTTGCTTGTTCTTTTTATACCTATATCGGTCCGCTCTACTCTACTGTAACACCCTTACTGGGTATATTATGTGTATTGGCACCAAAAATTGTATATAGTCACAATCTGACAATGTTAAACCTATTACATAATAAGGCAATAAACATACTGAATACTGAATACAGAAACCTAAATAAAAGTAGGTAGGTATCTACCTGGGGGAGGCCTTTGCCCAGCAGTGGGACGGGATAGGCTAGGAAAGAAGGTATCTACCTACCAACCTACATTAATACTTTTTGAGTTTCATCGAATATCCTGATGAAAGATCATAGGTAGGTACTGCCAAACCAATCTAGATTAAATTTGGTAGTTTGCATTCCGCAGAAGGTAATTAGGTACGTAAGACTCCACCGTCTGTCTGTCTGTCTGACCGTCTACGTCTGTCACCAGGCTGTATCTCATGAACCGTTATAGGTAGTTAGAGAGTTCAAATTGTGACGACCGATGTGGCGCGGCGGGCGAAGAACCGCCTGCGACGCAGAGGTTGCGGGTTCGATTCCCGC
Organism: Electrophaes corylata; assembly: GCA_947095575.1. Lineage (NCBI taxonomy): Eukaryota > Metazoa > Arthropoda > Insecta > Lepidoptera > Geometridae > Electrophaes > Electrophaes corylata. The sequence goes on along the minus strand of OX352706.1, from coordinate 5,092,880 downwards.
CTTCGGATAAATGTTTGTATGATCTGCAAATATTTATTCCGGGTGTTCTGGGTATTTTCTATGTATAATAAAAAATATCTATGTAGGTATGTAATATTGTATTGTATTAAGTATATCAGTCATCTAGTACCCATAACACAAGCTCTGCTTAGCTTGGGGCTAGATGATGCTGTGTGGATCGTCCAGCATTATTTATTTATTTATTTTATTTATTTATTTCACAGATGATGTAGGTAGGTAGGTAGGTACCTACCTATTTCTGTTGCAGCTATAACAACAAATACTAATAAACAGAATAAAATAAATATTTAAGGGGCTCTCATACAACAAACATGATTTTTTTGCCGTTTTTATTATACCTACCTAGATATGCTACGGAACCCTTCGTGCGCGAGTCTAACCCGCACTTGGCTGGTTTTTATTTTGATTGATTTATTCGAAGGCCACACCCGCATCACTATATTATTTATTTGGAAAATTATTGACGATGTCGCAAAAAAGAACATGCCAGATTATCTGTATCCGTTCAGATATTCATTTACCTATAGATATAGGTAGGTCTACCTACCTAGGTAGGTACATTCCTATCAAGATTATAAAGTTTGTAGGTTTGGTATAAAAGAAAATAAGTACCTAGGTAAGTAGGTACCAAAGTACCTACCTACCTACTTACCTACTAACTTACTTAGAAAAAAATAGATATCAGGCTAAGGTTCATTATTAAATCTAACAAGAATTCACAAAACAAAATCTAATAAGTAGGTAGGTAGGTACCTATAGGTACTTATTGTACTTTACAGTACCTACCTACTTAGGTAGGTATTGTATTATAGTGGTGTGAAACCGGTAATTGTGCCGTTGGTTGGCCGGTAATGAGAAGCAAACAAAGTCTACTTTACCTACAGATAGTCTACAAGCCTAACAATAATAATGGTTGGAAACATCAGTGTAAATAATACTATTATGCAACACATATTGGGCGGTATAAAAATGGTAATACTCACATCCAGACATTGTTATCCTATGTAGGTACTGAGATCTCTTGAGCGAAAAGCGCGAACAAGCGTCTGCCCGGCGGCGACGCGACTGTATTCCAAACGTATTTTGTATACGATGTGCAATATAAGTTGTCTACCATGCTAGAACGAGGTGGGAGATAAAAACATGCGTAGAAATGAGCGAGACGCAAGCGAGAAGTGAAATCGTGTTGTAATAATATAGGATGACGCATTCACTGGGGGCCATGCTACAAAGCACTTCGAGTGGCTGCTGGCCGGTGCAGAATACCGTGACGTAGTTGCTTCACCACAGATTATACTAAAACCATACATTCTACCTCGTTACGTTACTACTTCAATGTTTTTTTTTAAATAAAAAAAACGTTGATTTTAAAACACAGGTACCACCATCATTATTATGCGAACCGCTATAGAGTGAAACCAGCGTTTGATTTTCCTGACAATTAGGTATAATTTGAATTTCTTAGGTGTCCTTTTTTGTCTTGATGAAGCAGGAGCTTCATCGTGGATACTGCCGTGGATGTTGCCACATACTGGTCAAAGTGTACTGGCTTTAAAATTTAAGAGGTTGTAACAACAACACGAAAGAAGAATAACCAGGGTGAAAATCAAATATCAACAATAAAACTAACTTTTATATTGGTGAAACTGAAAAAAACAAACAAAACCAAGAAGTTCTTTACACGTTAGGACCCGTTATACCTAAGTCGATAACAATTTTTTTACCACCGCTTAATTCACCCATATCTACTATTCATCGACTTTTTTTAGGCTAATGCTGGTAGATCATGCTAATGGCCCACCTGATGTGAAGTGGTGACCATCACCTATACATACAAAATATTGCCTTCCCGCGATCTAAACAATATCGTTAATCCATCGGGTTTCCTTTCCGGATCGTGGTCGCCATTCGAAAATCTTTATTTCCCAGCGGTTGTCAGTTCGAGCTATGGCCTGCTCATTGCCACTTCAACTTCCTGATTCAGAGCTACGCCGGTGACCAGTGGTGTAGCTAAGTGGACAATGGCCCTGGTGCATAGAGAGCGTCCACGTAGCTTGAACTTGTATTGGCTTTCAAAAAGTAAAAAGTTTATTGGTTTTTTTTCTTTTTCTTTTATGCTCCTCTTTTCAAAGCTTAGGTTAGAGGGCCCCCTGAGCTCCAGGCCCTGGTGCACTGCACCACCTGGCACTACGATAACTACGCCACTGTGGGTGACCTTGATTCACTTCCCAGCAAAGTTTTCTCCATACCCTGGCACCTTTGGGCTTATGTGCTCGGCAGCATCCAATAGCTAACGATCACGTCTCAGTTTCATTAGTCATCAATGATAACACGCACTATACATGCATGGATTCTTACTATATTGTTATGAAATTGTTTTTACTACATACCTACCTACCTAAGCATTAAATTGCATGTATCGTAATAATACTTATAAGTTCTTAGTTACCTATATATCTATGCATGTAGGTACCGAGTATTTCAAAAAATGCTGGTTAGGTGGGTAAATCCAGTCGTGACCTCTACTCATAGACTTCGTTCGTAGTAGGTTTCGGTCTTCGGTCTCTATATAACATATTAGGTAATAATATGATATTATACTGTACCTAGGTACTATACTATAACTACTATATACTATATATACTATAACTACTATATATTACTATATACTATTATACTGTGTCATTTTGTATTCTAAGAATACGGTATAACTCAGAAACAGAACAAACATCTACCTATGTTCTTCTCACAAAATGTTTGTTCTTGGTGGGAAGCAAACCCATGTGCCATAACATAGCCTACTACGTACCTACAACGAAGAAGAGCTACTAAATACCTAGATACCTACTTACCTAGGTATCTAGGTATTAACTTCAATTTCAGCTACTAATCTGACGCTGAAGAATGATAGGTAGTTAAAATCGTTAGCGTCAAAACCCCTGGACCAAGTGCGATATTTTATGATTGGAAACTATAAAACTTTAGTACCTACCTTTTTGCTACTAATAATCGTCTCCCTTACCGTAATAGTAGTTATTATTTTAAGAACCTGCCATCTAGTAACAGAAAGGCGAACTATGTTGTCTATGAAACGAACGTTCAAAACATTACAGAAAACGCACTCTACATTTGAAAACAGACATTTAGTTACACGGCTACACTCTAGATGGCAGTACAAACACTACACAAGGTTAACGATCTACTCCTTTAGTTATCTAGTTATTTTCACAAACAATCACAATTTCATTATGATAACATTTAATTCGAATAAAATTAATATTACATGTCTCATTCATAGTACCAAGCTACTAAGCATATTTACATTATTATTAGGTTCCGGACCAATACTAGACGATTTTAATAAATAAATGTACTAAGTACCTACTGTCTCATAATCTAATCTAAATATTCCCTAGCTCACCTTTGTTTGTAGGTAAGTTATACCTAACCTTCCACTTATTCAAACTATCGTACCTACTTAATGGAGATCCATACTTATTTGACTTTATTTAAAAAAAAAGGCTTTATTTCTTACAATATTTGATAAAAAATAATTGAAATTACATTGATTTTGGATCCGAGGGCCTAGCACCAATAAATTAATCGATCTGTCAAATTTATTCGTACCGTACCCTTTGATCTTCGACTTGCACCTACCTTCCTTGTAATTGGTAATTCACCTCGATATCATTATTCTCAAGAATTATCATTAGAATATTACTCCTACTGCCCATAATAAAACGAGTACTAAGCCCACGAGTATTAAAAGTCCCGACCCCGCTACGAGTGCGTAGCATATTAGGTTGCAAATACAGCTGAAATAAAACAAGACATAGTTTAGTAGTTGTAGTGTAGTAGTAGTAGTTCGCTAGTTTTTAACAAGTTTGAAACTTACCACATTTTGTGTTCTAATAGCCTTCAAGGGTTTAAAACAAGGATAATGAAATGGTATTTAAGTTAAAGGAACTGAATAATGTATATTACAATATTTTATCTACCACCTTTGCTTAAAATACTAACAGTGCCAAAGAAACGTAGCTATTTGCTTTAGTCTTCTTCTTTCTTTGTTTAATGGTCTGTCCGCTATTCGACAGATAATTTCAGCAGTGTCAAGTGAATTCATTGAAATAGTTTTTACTTCTTAATCTGAGTTTGTCTGATGTAATTATGTAGGTAGGTATTCTACTTAAATAAAATAAATATTTGTGAAAATTTTACACAACATCATCTAGTACCAAACGAGATCAGATAGCCGATAGAATACTTATCTACTTTCTTTATTTTGTAAACATTAATATTAGAATACAGTATAACACAGACACAGAACTGTAAGTATTTACTTGCACTACTGTACTACTGTACGTCAATTTTACTTAAACTTTTTTTACTTGGTATACAACGTAAATACTTAAACAAAGCAAAATTAAGCTGAAAATATATTAGATACAAATATTTAAAAAAACCATGTAATAATTTACAAAGATACCTACTCACCAATGTATTTTTTATTGCTGATGGAACAAGCATATGACCCACCTGATGTTGGTGGTGAGTCACCAACATCAGGTGGTGGTCACCACTGGTGACCATCACCTATAACATTGCATTGCCTTACTGGTCACCCACGCTAGGTACGTACCCTGTGATGCACTACTACTACATTTATTTTAGTAGTAGTAGAGGTTTTGTGTAAATGGCTCATTTTCTAGCAGTCTTTAATTTCGTCGGCTTATTGTGAGAAGTCATTAACTACAAAAAGTCACTACGTTTATTAGATCGGCGCATTTGTCTGGATGGGCTCTACAATAATCAAAAACCCATTTATTTGTAGCTCTTCTAGTTTCGACGCTATGACACCTGCATGAAGTCATTATTCAATATTAATAATGTAAATAATGAAACTCAAAAAACTTCAAATCCGTTTTCCCACACTTTTAGATTTGTCGCTTAATTACTTCTAGCAATAAGCCGACGATTTTGTAATTTTTTGAGAGTACCTACCAGTGGCCTAGTGGAAGTAACTCCAACTTCTGACGCTAAGGTCGTAGGTTAGAACTCGGTCGTGCAGTGATGGGTTTTTCTGTTCGAAAAATGTATAAGTAATTCCAGTGCTCTCAAACGGTGAAACGGTGTAAACCTGTTACGTAAGTACCTACCTACTTCAAGGAAGTGTCCGACTGGGGTTCGCCCCAATCGCAATCAATTGGGCATCGGCCAATTTAGTCAAATTTAACGCTTCTAAAACGTAAGCTTCTCAGCAAATAAAAGTCAGTTTCTCCAAGTTCCTGCTTTCCGAGATGTACCTTTACCTATACAAAATCGTCTAAAACTTCTTGGGGCTTCACTTACCCCTGCTCTTAATTTTGGTTCATATATCGAGTCTAGGGCACTAAAGCACTAAGAGTCTAAAGCACAAGTCCGGTCTAGTATAATAATAATAATAATAATAATGCTATAATAATAATAATAATAAAGTAATAGTTATTATTTAGAGGACCTGCCATCTAGTAACAGAAAGGCGAACTATGTTGTCAATAAAACGAACGTTCAAACATTACAGAAATCGCACTCTACATTTGAAAACATAAGATATAGTTACACGGCTTCACTCTAGATGGCAGTGCAAACACTACACAAGAATTACTATCTGCTTTTGTAGTTAATTATCTAGAGTTATTTTTACAATTAATCACAATTTCATCATGATAACATTTAATTCGAAAAAAAAAAATATTACATATCACATTCACAATGCTATATTTACATTATAATTAGGTTAGACGATTTCAATAAATAAATGTACTATATTATCTCATAATCTAATCTAAATATAACTTAACTCGCCTTTATTTACAGGTAAGTTATTCCGAAGGTTATGCCTAACCTTCCACTTATTAAAACCATCGTGCTTACTGTGCTCAATACCTACCTACCTTTTTCACTGTAATTCAGCAAAAGGCTTGGTTTCTAACAATATTTGTAGGTAAACTAAAAATAAAATTACATTTATCCGGAGGCCTAGCGCGAATAAATTTGACATTTGTGGTTCTCTGACCACAAATCAAAAATTTGACTAATAGTCAAAGAGCCAGCTCGCGACTAAGCAAGAAGAAGCAACTAGAAGAACAGGGAAGAAATTACAGCTTGGTTCTTACCGTTTTTTTTGTGTGATCTTTTTGCAAGATAATATCTACCAATTGTTCAATCTTTGACATACAGACAACGCACAGCCTGAACCACTGGTCGTAGAGACTTGAAATTTTCAGGGATATTTTTTTTATACGTAAAGTAATAGAGGTAAGTGCCGCGCAGTGTTGGTAACTTGATTCAGGTAAAGGTAAGTCACTTTTACGCCACAAATGTCAAATATATTGATTCGTACCCTTTCATCTTCAACTTGAACTTGCACCTTCCTATCTTCGTCGCAATTAGTTACCTCATTATTCTCAAGAATTATTTTTTGAATATTATTCCAACTTTCCATAATATAACGAGTACTATAACCACCGTTAGTATAATTCCCGCCAATGATGCAACCGTGATTACTTTGCAAAGGCAGCTGAAATAAAACAAGACATTTTGTAACTTACTGTGACTAATGTTACTACACACGGTACTTGATGCAGCAGGTCTGCTTATATCGGCTGTAATAAGATTACTTCCGAATACTTAAGGGACGTGTAAATTTACCTACAAACAAGCTCTTAAAGAATACCACTTGGCTGACTGTCAAAAAGATTTAGAGTTACGATTATTCTGCTAAAATTCTTATTTATCAACCAACCATATATTTCGTAGAGCAGCCACGAGGTGGCGGCAGCCGCGAGGGCAACGCACCGATCAGATGATCGCGATTTCCTTTAGATTGCTGATTTTGAAGTTTTGTCGTTTTAACGCGTTTTTAAAAAAGAGAATTAGGTACTTTTTCGATAAATTAACTTTCAAATATAATAACACAATTTTTCGCGTTTTTAATTTTTTTTTGTAATCAGAATCATGATTTCAATGCGCAGTTTCAGTTTTTAGCAGTAGTCTTATTACTTCCGGTATAAATTTAGACTCTATTATCTAAGGATCCTTATAATAAAAAGTAAGTTGATTAATTGAGTACATGGGCTAGATGTGGTGGTCCCAGCTAAAGTAGGACCTCTCCATTACCCCCATGTTATTACTCCCGCCAAGCAGCTTGCTAAATACCGGTTTGAAAGGTGTGGGTGCCGGTGAAGTTACAGGCACACGAGGCTTAACACCTGTATGCCTCAGGTTGATTGACACAAGGCAGTGCATCGTGGGCATGTTCCTATCGAACATGACCTACGTGGGACTTTGCTATGGGCAATGGTAACCACTTACATCTGGTAGGCCATCTGCTTGTTACAGCAAGTTGTATAAAAAAAACCTTCCACGGATGTCGTAGAAGGTGACTTAGGGAACGCACTAAGAGATGGATTGGAAAGCAATATCTTCTGAGTACATAACACCAATACTGCAGTTAATCCATCTGCCAAGAATCCCTTTCCTCGGGTTTGCTGTAGATACCAACTATGATAAACGAGGTAGGCCTAGATCTGGAGTGATCCGGGAAGATGTCTATCAAACCTGGGAACTACAGTCATACGCCTATTTCAATCATTGGGTGTTTTGTTTAAATTTGAGATTTGTTTAAATAAACCATTCTTCATGGCTGTATTCTGAACCTACGTTCCGAACGTACTTATTCCTTCATTTTTAGGTACTATTCCTTCATCATCATCATTATCAGCCTGTAGAAGTCCCCCATACGTTTCCAAGAAAAACTATTCTGAGCCTTTTTCATCCATCGACTTCCCGCGGTTCTAACAATGTTCGTTAGTCCATCGAGTAGGAGGATGTCCTACGCTTCGTCTTTCGGTTTATTACTTACTATTCCTTAATCTATACAATTGTATAATTTTTTATCCTGACTGACTGACAACGCACAGCCTAAACCACTGGTCTCACTGAAATTTTCGGGGTATATTAGCTATAGTATGTAGAGGTATACTAAGAAAGGAAATCCAACCCCTAAACAGGTACAGCAGGGGTTGAAGTTTGTATAAAAATAAATTCATTGTTTCTGTAGTTTTTAATGTTTGAAACTTACCACATCTTGTGTTCTAATAGCCTTCAAGGGTTTAAAACAAGGATACTGAAATTGTATCTAAGTTGAAGGAACTGTATAATGTATATTAGGTACAATATTTTGTCGACCACCTTTGCTTATAAATAAACAAAGCAATAGTTACATACAAAGTCACATAGCTATTTGCTTTAGTCTTCTTCTTATTTTGTTTTATGCGTCTGTCCGCTATTCAACAGATAATTTCATCAAGTGTCAAGTGAATTAATTAAAGTAGTCTACTTATTAGTCTGGGTGTCATGTGCATTATTGGTATGTATTTAAAAAATATATATACATATAAGTATTTTATTAGCTGTTTGGCGCTAAACAATACCAAATATTGTCAAAAGTAAAGGCTTTGTTCATTCAATTACCCATCAATGGATATTATCCACGAACAAAAATTTAACAGATAACACAATACGAATTTGACAGAAAAGGTCCATTCATGGCGATTATCTGTAAAAAAAAAGCCGATACCCAGTCCTACTACAGTTAGACAATAAGGCCCATACTACAAGTTTTGCTTAGTATGGGGCTAGAAGGCGTTGTGTGAATGTGTGCCAATATTTTTTTATCAGAACCATTTATTTATTCATCAGTTAGATTCTGTCAAAGTCAGCCCGCTATTCAAATTGACAAATACTATGGCGTTTGTCTTCAAAGCCTCAGAGAAATAATTTTGTTCAAATCAAGATGCTACGTCATCATCTTCCTGCTCTTATCCTACTTTATGTGGGGACGGCACAACACGTTCTTTTCTTCAACTACCGTCTATCAGCCGAAGTATCAGTCATAGCTATGCTCACTCTTTTCTTTTTCTGGTATTTGGATAAAAATGCTATCTTTTAATTCAATACCGATGACGAAATGAATGAGCCCGGCTTGACAGAATTTTACAGTCTTGACTAAAAACTATTTGGCATTGACACTTGACATTGGCAAAATTGTCTGTCGAATGACAGACAAATGTCATAGAGAAGAAAAAAAGAGGTAAAAAGAAGAAAATATTATTTAATTTGGCTTATTAGAGGTAAGGTTGTAAAGTTAAGGTGTTGAATCTTAATCAAAAATTACTAAGGCGAGTAACTTTGTAAAGACTAAACACCATCAAAAGATATGTTCAAAAATATTTTGCATGAAACAAAATGAATTCAAAATCATAGAGCTAGATAGGAAATAAAAGAGAAAGATTTTGGATAGTATAGTTTTATAAGTGAAAAAATTCAGTAAAACATAAAGCTAGAAAAGTTTTATCACCTAATCAAATAGTAATAGCCACATAGAATATACAAAATACATTCTGGAACTTACATAAAGTTGTACCAGCATGAATAAACCTAAATAAAGTGTAAAAGTTATACATGACAGACAAATACATAAATGTTTTTTTAAGAAAAGTTATTGGCGCATAATTAACATGAATTGTTGATAATATTATACTCGGATAGTATAGTTCATATAAGCATATAGTTTATCTATAAGAGGTAATAAGTTTACTGGTGTGTCCGTAGGCACTTGTTGCTTGGGTGGTAGCATCGTCTGACCCTGCAAATAAATAGGATTTTAGAAACACGGTTTTTTATATTTACTTCTGCACAAAGGAAATCCCTAATAGAGAGGTAATACCAGCCATCCAAACATCCGAAACTGATCCACAATCTGTCACTACTGAAATCGTGCGTCTTTTTCTTACCAATATGCAAACCCCCTTTAAATCATCTCATTTTATTCTCAATTCATTGGGTCAGCATATCGGTGAGATTGGGTCATTTGGATGCATATTGGGCACATGCTCGATGACTGACAGTAGTTTTAAGCAGCAAATAAAATAAGTTTTTATCTCAGAATGGTATCTAAAGTCGAAATCAGAAGGTCGAAATCAAAAGCGGAGACTCGAAATATTTGTAATTGCAGATAATGCCAAACTTGATTATTCCAATAGTTCTTAGTGATTATACTATTTTATCAGAATAAATTAAAATATAACAAGGTATTTCATATCAGGTCAATCCTTTTTTCTAGGTATATTTTTAGCTCTAAAACACATACCCTCATACTTACTTATAAACGTAATTTAAATTTAAGTTTGGCTTAAAATCTCTCTTGTTACTGTTTGGCAAGAGATGGCAACAGTTTGAGCATTGCTTAAAAAATTGTTTAAGCCTTTGGACTCTATTTTATAAATAAGCCCCATAGAGCCGATGTAAGGAGAGAGAGAGACGTGCACACCATATTTAGTTCGTAGCAAGTGCCTAAAACTAATGTATGTGCATTACGTTAAGATGCAGGACTTCCATTCTATCGATTCACCATGAATCGCCAATATTTATATGAGAAATAGTCCGATTTTACGTCAGTATCGTACTTTTGGACTAAACTTTATACATCGTTTTGATGTTCTTGAGTTTCGTCTAGCTGGTACGTGCTTGCGCATAAAATTTTGTATTCATGGCGGCGCATGCGCTGTTATTTTGTATTTTATAAGTCAACGACGCGTGTAGCATGCATGGTGCATGTTTCGCAAAGTCCGGGTTATTGAATAACATTTTTTTATTAAATGATTTGATATCTTAATATCATAGATCGTAACTCACAAGATTGCTTATCGAGCATGTTTTACAATAGCATTAGTGGTAAATACCTACAACGTTACTTTGAAATCGTAAATGGATTTTTTCTAACAGTTTTGACATTCCAACGGAACATGTTATTTTGGTTACTAGCGTTGATATTGACGGACGAAATTGCATCTAATCTGGCACTGATTTTTAAATATTTATAATATACCTAGATAATAAGTTTACCTCTTGTTGAGAGAAAACAAATAAACATTTGATTTGATGATGTATAGTAGTATTTTTTTATATATTATATAGTATAGTTTAAAGTAGTATTTTTTTATTTTTTATTATTTATATTTTTTACTAATTTAAAGGGCAATCGCTTATTTATTTTTTTTTAATTTGATTAGCTTAGCAACTATATCGATCTGGTTTGATGAAAATTTTCTATCTATCGATTTCCCTCGGTCCTAACAATGCCGTCAGTCCATCGGGTAGGAGGACGTTGTACGCATCGAATTTTAGTCATACCGTAAATTATTTAAAAACTACAATTGGCACTTTGACTTGATTTTTCTCTTTTTTTCTAGTCAATGACCAATAACTTTATTTATAAGACCTATAGATAGGCCCGCATCCACGGCGTGTGAGTTGATAAATTCTGTGTATTTGGCGACACCTTGTAATTTCAAAGTCAAAGTCAAAAATCATTTATTCAGTAATATCCGCAGGGATCATCTTGAAACGTCTTAAATCTAGGTGAATCTAAGCGCCAGTTCCTCGCGACCAAGCCTAGAAGAACCGGCAAGAAACTTACGGATTGGTTCCTACCGTTTTTTTGTATGATCCTTTTACAAAGTAATAATAATGTAAATAATGAAACTCCAGTGTGGGGTGCCAATCTAACTTAATAAGGTGATAATAATAATACTTACATAATACTCCTACTGCCCATAACACGAGCAGTACCACCGCAACGATGAATATCAAAGATACTAGTGCACTTAAAAGTTTGCACAAAAGATTGCAGACGCAACTGTAACAAATAATAAACATGTATGGACCATTTTAGACAACATCGTCCGATCTCAAACTAAGCATAGCTTGTACCATGGGGACCAATGACTGATAGAATAAGAACATAGAACATAGAACAAACATCGATATGTTCATCACACAAATGTTTGTCCTCGGTGGGAATCGAACCCACAACCTATACGCAGAAAGTCGAGCTACTATTAACTAAGCTGTGAGGTCAATCAAACATAATATAACATTTCAATCACATACCTACCAAACTTAAATTACACTAATTTATGAATGCAAACTATGCTTGTTCCTACTTATCTCCGGCTTAACGGATTGGAACGAAACTTGAAACGAACTAGTGCGAACAATGAAGCTAGTTATAACAATTTTTCTAATCAGACAGAGTAGTTTTAGAGCTCTTTGTAAAAGAGTTCATCCGAGGATGTAGTATACTACCGTAACTATCTTTATCACTAAGCAGTAACTGGTACATGCATTTGATTGCTGAGGGTATGAGTGCAATTGCAAGTACAGGTGTAAATGGACATAATAAGATAAGATAAGATAAAGATAATTTATTAGGATCAAAAAAGTGCATAGTAAATATGTTTTATGCTAAACGTACATCTTAGATCTGTAGCTTATTATTATAAGAAGCTACGCCTTAAGCTGAGGCTACAGTAGGCAGCGATTTGCGATGCGACTGGAAAAGCGAAATGATTTTGAAGCCAAATATTTGATATGTATGGTGTAGCCATATACGTGAGCATTCATTTATTTGTTTTCATCGCTCATGTGTCGCAGATCGCGTCGCGGCCTAATGTAGCCTAAGCCATACTCTAGCAATTTTGTATCTATGCAGGTATGTATTTCCATGCATACCTACGTTAACTATATTGAAACAACTTACTATTCTATAAGCAGGGGTGCGCTAGAAACCGGACTAGAATTATCTGTGTCCCGGCTTCCAGCGCCCTCCAACGGGCAAAATGTTTTGTTTAACTACAATATCTTTACGTCTCGAAGTTATGGATGCAGTGCAGTGCCATACAGGGCATATCCTCGGCGGACGTGTTCTGTGTGGTAATGCAATTGTTATAGTCAGAGGTAACCGTTAACCTCATCTGCTTGTTCCATAACCTTTTTTGTAAAAACTTTACTTTCTGTACAATGCAATGGTATTAATGATATTAGTAAACTAAGTAGATTGAAGAATTTATTGGCTAAAACATATCTTAGTCGTCACCACGCTCATCAGAAGAAGCCTCATTGAACATAGGCCATACTCCAGGAAGAACGATTTTGACCCGTATCCATCCACTGACTTTTCGCAATCTTTTCAATGTCATCGTTTCATCGGCATGCTTCGATTTCCGTGCGTGGACACACCTAATTCCGATATAACATACTTTTGGTTCTATAGTAGTGTAATTCATTTTACTAGTCTCACTCATTATGTTCCAACCACACTGACGACTGTAGGTAATTCTTCAACCGAGCGAAGGTTTATAAACAACGATTTGGGTTTGTTTGTTCGATTATAAAAACCGATTAATCAATCTGCATTAAATTTGCTTGGCAAACCAGTTGTTAGTATGATTACTTTTAAAATTTCCTGGTTAGATTATAAGTTAAATCGACCTAGGTAGAGATTGTTGAGATATCGGTGTCCGAAAAATAATTAAAAAAGTTGCACAAATGTTTGTAGAGGATTGTCATAAGATAGCGCTTTGTTTGTATTCCACACATTGTTTTATTTCTATTCGAAGCATCGGTCTACTAATACATGGATTTCGGGTCTGCACTCAAAAGTATCCAGTCAACAAAGGCGACAAAAGGCGTATTAGCCAGTATCCTGTCTCTGCCTTAACCGCACATTTGAACAATCGTCTTTAATGCCGTGCGTACTGTAGGTATTGTACAAAGATGAAAAAAATACTTGTCATAAGTAAGAAAAAGGATAGAACATAACATTTCCGGCGAATATGTTAACTCTTATTACAGTATGGTATTTATTTTGTCTCAAACATGATATTTCAGCAATTAATAAATATACTAATATTAATAAATCTACATTTATTTACAAAGAAAATTATAGCTAATACAAGTATTTATAATTGGTATGTACAAAATACATGTGAAACAGTTGAGCTATCTACAGACCGTTGCAAACGATCTAAAGGTAGCTCAACTGATCCAGATTAGTGCCAATCGGAAGCGTTCCCAAAACACTGGCTGCATTGCCACGCTGAATGGCAATGCTGATTCGTTGTGCCAGATACTTAAATAAATAAATATAATAAATCTTGGTTACAGTGCACAGTAATAAAAAATATGTGCTAATATTTGTTCTACACGCGCGTACTAAGTAGAAAAAAAGAGATAGAGAGAGCATGGTAGTCATGCTTTCTCCGAATAGTCTTAAGCCACCAAGTATGGTGGGACAATAGTTTCTCAAACGTAGCTTACTAAACATTTTAATTTATGTCTTGTTTCTAATACCCATAATGGAGACATAAACTCAATAGATGTATTAATGTTGGTATACTTTCTGTTACGTTTGTATTAGACCCGAGATCCATTTGTTTGAAGGTCAATGATTCTAAGCTATATTATTTTCGGGATAAATATAGACAAAATAGACATGAGCTCCCACTTGCAAACACTTACAAAAATTTAATGGCCTAGGTATAAAACTGCGATTTGACTGCGGACATTGCGAGATCAGGTCGGAGTGAACTACTAGTGTAGTTTTTTGCATAAGTAAAACATAAACTCAACTTTCACCATTACTTTCGAATTTCTAAACGATAAGTTGATTGTTTACTTGTTCTGATGACGTCTTTTATTATATTTTTGAAAAAAACTACGCTTCCAACATTGATAAAGTAGAACCTTGAAATTTTCTACGTAAAATAGATAAACTATTGCAATCAAACCAGCCGTAACGGGGTCATCGGTGCAATGCTAGCACAGGTATATCCTTAGTTCATTCTAACACTACGAGGTCGGTTAAAAAGGTATTGATTTTGCTTACCACATATTGAACTAATTGAGTTACACAGTACGTAAACAAACACGAGCCTTTCACTAAGACTAGCTTGCGACTGAGTCAGCATGGCAGTCGTGATAATTTAAGCGAACATTACTTTATCGTCGGTTATCTACCGTATCTTCGATCGATAAATTTTAGGCTATTTGTACTGACTCATGATCCAAATAATTATTATATCACGCGAAAGTACTAAAAAAGTACTTAGAAAGTACTTATGAAGTAGATTAGGTATGCTTTGACACTAGAATGCTCATTTGTGTTATTTTCATACAAACTTTCAATCCTTGCTGTACCTACCCGTTTAGGGGTTGAACTTCGTGGATTTCTTTCTTAGTACACTTTTACGCACCAAAATGAATATACCCTGTAAACTTCAAGTCACCAGTGGTTTAGGCTGTGCGTTCTCTATAATGTCAGTCAGTCAGGGCAAAGATTTTTATAATTGGTAAGTATAGATAAAAAAATTGGATGAAACTTCAAAAAGTAATTAATAACCTTACAATAGTATGAAATAGTACATGATACTTTTTATTTAAAAAATTGAAACAGGATAAAAAGAATGTAAAAGTTGAAAAGGAAAAACACCTTTTATATTGATATTAGCAATAACCATTACCACGCGAGTAAAGCAGCGGTTAACAGCTTATGCTTATTCAAACCAAAGCTTATCACTGTGTTTGTTGCAAAAAAAAAAAAGAAAAACGCATCAAAACTAGTTCTATATTATACAACTTTTCTACTCGATAATGAGGCGGCCATACCTTATAATAGTGAATTTTATGTATTGAAAATTAAAACTTTTAACAAGCGGAAACTAAATCTCATCTGAAAAGAACTATCATCTTTTGGAGGAATGTGAGCGAAGCCAGGCTCTGAGATCTCACATGCATAGTTACTATGATTTAAATTTTTTGGATGTTGGTGTATTTCAAAGTGTACTTTCTGCTCCGCTGTGCGAGGCCGCTAAGTCACTTTTTAGATTTGTTTATAATATTATTAGTTCGTAAGTAGTTTTAATTGCAAGCGTTTACAGGGCTGACATAGTCGCTCAGCGACTCAAAGTCCTTAAATTTTGAGAATAAAAAAAAAAAAAAAAACCACTTCCAAAGACGTCTGACATCTCTAAAAAGTCGGCATTTATATTTATATACTATTTAAGCTTAGTTAGTTAGCTCGTTGAACCAACCACTTCTGGGAAAAAAAATCTCTGAAATTTTCAATTGTACCTAATTCCCTGCATATCAAAACGATAATGGTGCTCTAAAAAAGCAGCCTAATTAAAAAGGTGCATAAGTGTAGGTATACGCTTTCATAGAGTCAGATTTTGTCTGAAATGACTTCAGTAAGACCGTAGTACATTTTTCAAATCGAAAGCCCACCTGATGCTAAGTGGTTACCACCACCTGCAGGTCATAATTGTTAGGAACCTGCCCTACAGTGTAATGCTCTGTGTCCATCGACTTAAGGCATACAGGTGTTAAGCCTCATGTGCCTGTAATTCCACCACACTACTGCCTGTAATACAGAACACTATAATGTAGGTACAGAACACTAATGCTGTATCATCAAACAAACAACGGGTAGGTACTTACTGCATTTTTTATTCAAGAACTGCATGTATTCTATCACGGCTATTCTGAGCCTCTAGAGGTTTCTGTAATAAAAAAGTTTTGTATATTTTTTTAACTTTTTCCATTAGAGCGGATTCCCCGGAGTGAAGCGGCGCGGTCGGTCGCGTGAGAATGAGCAATTTCCTCCTCCCTGCCACGATTTCGATCTGACTTCCTGTCTGTGCAGCGATTTTAAAATTTATAGAATCGCTTTACATGGAATTGAAAATAAGAACAACAAGTAATGGGCGTCCGGGAACGTCTTCACGGTAGTTTTCAATCTCTGTGAAATCGCTAAGGAATATTAAAGAAATCGTTAGTTTTGTATTGTTGTATTTTAAGCTGTTACTCATACAGTTGGCGTTTCTGCTTTTGTTTGGTGTTTTTCTTATTTATAATGGTCACTAGAGAATCCACTAGTGATATAAATATCTTATTTAGCTATTAGTCATACATTTTTTGTCACAAAATAGTTCCGCTATAATGACAAGAAATATGAATAAAAGTTAGTTAGTGTTCACAAAAATAAGCATTGGTAACCAAATTGGTATGTAAAATCATAACACAATTTGTGTCATATGTGTCACCTATCTACCTATTGATATTGTTTTTATTTTTGTGTGTATTATAAAGTATTTTCATTCAGTCATCCATTATCTGTGAATTGATTTATTTGTAACAATTTAAAGTAAAGTAATATAGTTTAAAAGTAGTACTCTCCAATCATTCTAAAGTCTACAACGCCGGTGATTGTGGATAGGCGCCACAGTTCTATTACCGAACAATAGGCCGTTGGGATAACGAACTCAATTGTATTAAGCCCCTTGCACCTGAAGGTTCTTTTGATTCAATCCACATTGGTTCATTCTCATCTCAGAAAAGTAAACTTTATTAATATATAACTAGCAAAATGCGCGCAGTTTTGTTCGCGTGAAGTTATTTTTATACAAACTTCAAGCCCCGTTGTACCCGTTTAGGAGTTGAATTTCGGGAATTCCATTCTTACTACACTTCTATGCACCAAGACGAATATTACCCTGAATTTTTTTAAATCTCTACGACAAGTGGTGTTAGTCAGTCAGTCAGTCAAGACAAAGATCTTATAAGCGGTATTGATTTGATGGCAGAATGAGCAAGATGGTCAATCTGGTATTTTCTTGTAGGTATGCCGTATTATTGGACTCCTGTATCCGCATTTAGATTCTAAGTCTAAAATTCAATCCAATAGCTGAAGATAAGATGTTGCTAGTAAACCGGGTAACTATGTCAGCATGTCTTAAGTGCTTAAAATCCTCTTCCATGTCGGTTAATAAAAGCTCTAGAAATCCGTTCAATTGTTCGCTAAAAAGAATTTCATCTTAGTAAAGGAGTACTCGTAGTTCCTATCGAAAAGTTCTGAACTTAAATACCTACGACGTATAAAGAAGTTTCAAAATAAGTCTTCAGAAAACTTCGAATTTCATCGCGATTTTGAAATGAAGAAAGACTTCGCGGATCACAAGTTGGATGGAGAAAGTTGAAACTTGCTGAGATCGAACATCGTCTGATTGCAATGCTTCTAAAACATTTTGCAGCTATATTCTTAGGCAGAAAATTGCATTTTTTAGCACTGAGTAATGGAACTGTTTCTCTGATTAGATCTACTATACATTTTCTAATTGAATGTTTTTTAGAACAATTATTAAATGCAGTGTAGTATTATTATTTCATGTAATGGACATTCATGTTTCTGTGTTCTGCATTATAATCTGCCTTCGATTTTATACAGAAAACTAAAAAGTAAAAGTTTAAAAAGAATCAAATAATTGATCCGGGTCTGCATTTCCTATTTGAATCTCTCACTGCACCTTCTTGACGCCATCTCACGGAAACAATTATATTATTATAACCGCCAACAGTATGCATTTTTCATACTTGAATTAAAATACTAAAAATATTCTTAGAAAATTTTAATTGCATTTATTCAAAATATTCGTGGTTACCTATTGTGTGATACATTCTGAGACAGACTAAAGACTGTCTGTAGTTACGTGCAAGACTGTGCGATTATGTGCTGCAGGTACACAAGAAGTTCACGAAACTTAGATGTAGTTCCGTCTAGTTTCCTGTGGCAACTAGGGTTCTAACCGTTTACAGAAGTTGCTATCAAAGTAGTTTTGTTATTACTTCTGTGTTGTAAAATTAGCCGTCCAACACAGTACTACAAAAACGTAATGCGATTGCGATTCGAGGCAAATTTAGTAATCATGCAAAAACGCACGTAGATTACTAATGTGAACCTCATCATCATCATTATCCTATCCATCCATTGTCTTTCTGTGGCCTTAACAACATAGCTGATTCATCAGGGAGGAGAGGGGGCGAGCTATGCTTCGTGTACAATTTCGCGGTTTCTAATTGTGTACCGATACTAAGTAACCAATTCCAATAAATCCACAGACAGACTGGTTCTTGTGGTTTTACGGTATCTTTAACGAGTAGAGTTAGCGTAACTTTCTGAACACTGCCTTCAACGAGTTAGATTCGTCGATTCACATATTTGTTGATAATGCAAATATCTAATAGCAAATTTTGAAATAGCTGAGGCTTGCAATATTGAAAAAAGTTCAAAATCCGATTCGTTTCACGTTCATTGACATTTATGTCTGTGAACGCGCTATATTTTTTGCACTTTTAATTTGTTTACAAATAAATGAAGCCATGCTGGTGAAATGTATAGATATGTCTTTAATTTAATAAATTACGTTTTTTCAGACATGAAAAATATTGTAGTTGTCTCTCAAAATCTTGAGAAGTGGGCAACGAAATTTTATTTCTGAAGTAATTTTTGCAAATTTTTTTTCAGGATGTTTTTCAAGTTTGTCTAAAATATTATTAGATAAGTCTTCTGTGTAAACTCTTTTACACAGAACTGTGTTAACTCTTCTTTGTATCAGTATCTTGTTTGCCTATACGTAACGAAATACTGGACGTTTTACGGATTGGCTTTGGACTGCGCTTTATGAAGTAAAACTCAGAAATATCTACCATTTGTTGGCATGACTAATTATACCAACTTTGAAACATAAAACTTTTCTGATACCTCATTAAGATAACTGTTTTCACGTTTTACTGATATAACTAATTCTCACTTCTACTTTCTTTGAGAACTCTTTCACGGTGCAAGCCATTCGTCTCTGGAATTCTCTTCCTACTAATGTCAGAACTGCTAAATCCCTCCCTGGTTTCAAAAATCTCTTGCTCGATCACCTCTTGATAGCCTAGTATTCATGTTTATATTTCACTAAGTGTAGGTATATGTATTAATATATATTTATACTATACATGATATTGTATATATGTATTAGTTGTATAAGTAATTAATGTATGTAGTTATATAGGTAATATAAATTAGAGTAGGTTGATATTATTGTATGCATTATACTTATTGTTTATACTACACTACCGTCCTTTCTCGTTCTTGGCAAGTCCTGTCCATCCCAAGGTTGTCTGGAAGAGATCGCTTTTAGCGATAAGACCGCCCATTGTATTCCACTTAATGATTTTTTTCTATAAATGTGTATTAGTTTTGTAGTGTTTATCGTATTGTGGTGTACAATAAAGTGTTTTCTATCTTCTATCTCTATCTAATTTATTATTCGCTTTAATCTGATATCGTATCAACTAAAATGAATTTACAATACTTTGAAATAATGATTCATAAAGCGAGTTATCTTATTTTACATACAATGATTCATCAACATTATCCTGATTACGTCAACTGGTGGGTTCGTCCAGCTCTGTACTCACTCAGGTTTATTATACAACCAATATGAACCTGTCAAACGGTGAAGTAAAACATCGTAAGAAAGCCCGCGGCTTATAGCTCCGTATTGACTGTGTTATGTTAGCTGTGGGATTAGGCTGTCTAAGCTGTGAGGATGGTATAGGTGCTAGCAAGTGTCATCACCGAAGTGTTCTTTTAAGAGATCTCGGAGCCCCTTGACATGCATCGAGGCCGGCCACCGGGGTGGTTTTAGTGAATCGACGAGTCCGTCATCCTCACACTACCTTATCTCATTCCTCGTGCGGTAAGGTGTCAGGTTGCAGATTTTCTCCCGACAATAAAAAAAAGGTGCTGGACAAGCCTACTCCATCTAAAACCTGTTCCTGGTACTTACTACAATGTCTCGTGAATAGTGTGTGTGAAAGTTGTCCCTGACGGTCTCACAAAAACTCGAGGGCGACTGAACCGATTTGCCTAATTTTGGTTTTGAAATATATGTAGAAGTCTAAAGAAGGTTTAAAAGGTGAGAAAATATATATTTTATTGGTAGTACGAAGTTCACCGAGTTAGCTAGACTACAATAGAAGCAAATGCCTGATTCACTGTATCCCCTATATTTGGTGTGTTGATTGGTTATCGCGGTATTGATTATATGTATGCACTCAGAAGATACTGTAGCACATTTCTAGGTGCATTTTTTTGTCATCTTTTAACTCCTGTTAAGAGACTCTTCTGAATTTCTTCATAGCCCCCATGGGTTGAAGGAGTTTAATTCTTTGTCAAAAACAACACGGAACTACAATGAATAATAAATAGTCTTGCGTACGTCAGTATCTGATAATTACGAAAATCTAGATACTAACGATAAGAGTAGTAAAAAACGTTGGCTATTTAGCTTTCTATTCCAGTAGAACAAGTTATTCTATTTGTAAAGTTGCAAACGACCTAATTTAAACTACGACAGAAGATGCGTATACTGTCATTTTGAGTTACACTGCGGGTGACTAAGTAAGCGTTCTACAGATGAGTTATAGCTACCTTACATGCCATGCAGTGTAACTTCTGATGACAATATGAATCGTTCGTCGTTTATTGGTAGTCCTATGGTGTACGAAAAAAATATTTCTGAAATTCAAACTCTAAATTATTGTATCGAGGGTTGAACTTTTTATGAAAATAACTTCAAACGAACGAAATCACGCGCCATTTCACTAATCAAAAATGACAAGTTATTAACAAGAAGTTATTTGGTTTGCTTCAGTATTTGTTCGGTATAATTAACTACCTTGCCCATCAGACTTTAAGGAAGGTTTTAAAATGTGCACATTCTAATGCATAAAAAGTAACATCAATGCTAAAGACAATTAGTTTACCTAAATTGAGAAGAAACACGCTAATTTAAAGGTTTTGTATGTTGTAATGACAAATCACTTGTTTCTATTACCAACATATCTACGTAAATATCTGTACATATTTTTACACCACTATCTGGACCCGAATTTAGAAAATGTAACTAAGTAAAGTTATGGAAACCAGATAACTAATAGAATAAATAATTTTTGTGATGACGTGCTAATGTTATATAATAGCACCCACACATTAAACAAATTTCTATGTTCATCATACAAGTGTTGGTTGTTCGCGGGAATTGAACCCACAAGCTACAGCGCTATAGCGACTACTAACTGAAGTCTGAGACATGACTTCAATATTTTCCGTAAAATCTCTTCATAGTAATTATTTTTAGTGCTACATAAACAACAATATCGAATTAACATAACTATAGCTCTATACAAGGCGATGTTCCATAACGATCTGTTTGCAATCCGCTTAGTCCCCCTTTCAGCGTCCGGTATCCGCCGGAAACCGTCCTTGGGCGTTGGCGACGGAAGCCTTCGTAAGCTGCTTCTGATAGCAACTCCGTTGGTAAACAGTTCGCAATTATCGCTTAAGGTGGCAGATGCGGTATTAGCATCTCGATGCGTGCAATCTTAAATTACAAATATAAATGTCACCGTAATGAAACCACACCACTATAAAATCAAATGTCTCCTTCACAAATCTTTTCAAGACTTTTACCACATTCTAAATAATAAAGTACGTACAGTTTTCCTGCAACTTATTCAAAGACAAATATCAATGAATACCAAAGTATTGTATTCAAAGTTATTAATATTTATCCCTCGATAAGGTTAAAACATCTCTGAAGTTGAACTTGACCGTTTGGAATCAACTACGGCCTTAAGGGAGTTTATGGTCGACTTCTCGTAATCTACAAAATAACAAGAACCGTAGCTTAAGTGCTACGAGTGCTACAGCGTAGTGCTTTCTTTGTTACGTAATTGAATGTAAAATGAAATGAAGGGTTTATGCAACTACTCATGCCATCACTCGACACATGAACTAATTTAAAAAAAAAAATACTGGGAAACATTTACATAATGCTCCAAACTGTAAGTTTGTTTTAGCAGTTTTTTTGCCAATTTTATTTGACATTCTCCATCTTTATTCGACCTAAGTCGAATTCGACCTAATCTCTAAAGAGCGAGGATAGGCCCCCAGAAGGTTGGGCAACTACCAACTGAGCTTTAATAGCTATCAGATTATTCAATGTCACTATCATCATCATCATCATCAGCCTGTAGAAGTCCACTGCTGGACATAGGCCTCCCCCACACGTTTCCAGGAAGAACGATTCTGAGCCCTTTCCATCCATCAACTTCCCGCGGTCCTAACAATGTCGTCAATCCATCGGGTAGGAGGACGTCCTACGCTTCGTCTTCCGGTTCGTGATCGCCATTCGAGAACCTTTATTCCCCAACGGTTATCGGTTCTACGAGCTATATGTCACAATATATCACGATAAATATAATATCTCAAATCTCTATCAGTTACTATTAAGTTACTATAGTAACATAATAGTTTTATCGGTAATTCAACCGCGATAGTTAATCTCCCACTAAAGTGTTGGCAGTAATGACGCATTATGCGTAACACGAATGGTGGCTGTTGACCGCTGATAATTTCGTGCATTGTTTGATATTCGCAACAAAATTTAATTTATGCAAACAACATGCAAGCTTGCTTCAACCAGGGGTTTGTTTTTATGAGAATACTTACTTTCAAAACGCATCCATGATGGGCAATCCACACAGCACCATCTAGCCCCAAGCTAAGCAGAGCTTGTGTTATGGGTACTAGATGACTGATATTCTTAATACAATGCATTACATTTTTTTTATTGTAAATAGAAAATACCCAGAATACCCGGAATAAATATTTACAGGTCGTACAAACATTTATCCTAAGGCGGGAATCGAACCCGCAACTTCCTGCGTCGCAGGCAGACATGCGCTCGCTGCGCCACGTCGGTCGTCAATACATAATTAATGCTATCGACACAAAGAAGATTGGCTTTCAATTAAACTATCTAAGCTTATACCAAAGTGTATTATTTTGTACAGGTATCATAGTTCCAGGAATAACAAGCTCCCACAAGTTTATACAAATTCGTCACCAACTTTCAAGCCAAAGCCTTAATTAAGATAACGTCTCGACGTTGAAGACGTAACGCCAAGGGAACTTCAAGTTTTGCAGTTTCGTGTTTGCCTGACAACTTGGACACAAGTAACTAGTCAAACAAACTGAACCCTCGGCCGAACGCCGATTTAAGCTGAGCTTAACATCCAAATTAAATGCTGGAACACGTCTCGTTTTACGAACACAGAACAGAGTACATCCGTTTATTAAAAGTAAGTTTGTATGAACTCTAGCTGAGCTGGCCACCTAAATAAAGAACTTCTAATTTATAACTTTTTAAACTATCATGATTTTGATCAATATTTTGGATAGAAACGGGATATTTACCATGATTTTTTGATTGTTGTGGTCTGATGGTAGTTTATGCCAAAACATGGGGAATGTTTTGGCATAAACTCCCATCAGACCACCGGTGCCATAGAAACAAATATCTAAACATAACAAACATCAAAAACAGTAGGATACTTTTTTTTATTACCATTCAAGTAAACATTGCCATGGTTAGCTCTATGTAAGTAATTTGAGAAATAAATTCCACTGAAAGTACAGAGCGTATTTTATGTGGTTTTAATCTGCAACAGCAAAGGATTTCGGTTGTTTTTGGTATATTTGAGTACACCGTAGTTGTTTTGAGGTTTCTCTACATAATTAAAAACACCCTTAGCACCAGTTCAGACCTTCTTGGGTTCCTCATAACTACTTTAAATATAGTAGCACATTAGCATTACCTTTCAGCGTGGTAATGCAGCTCGTGTTTTGGGAACGCTTCCGATTGGCACTGATTTGGATCAGTTGAGCTATCTCTAGATAGTTTGCAACTGTTGAAGATAGCTCAACTGTTTCATGTATTTTGTACATATCAATCTATACCAGTTTTATGAATCTTTGTCCTGATTGATTGACTGACATATAGACAACAAACAGCCTAAACGACTAGTCGTAAAAACTTGAAATTATCAGGGTATATTCATCTTGGTGCGTAGAGGATATGAAAGGTATTTCTGAAATTCAACCCCTGAACGTGTATAGTGGGGTTTGAAGTTTGAATGAAAATAACTTCACGCGGATAAAGTCGCAAAGTCACGAAGCATAAATAGGTACTTTCTTGTATTACCTATCTATTAATGTTTGTTGTAAATTTGATAAACCATAATTGATAATTATATCAGAAAACTTGCGAGCGACTCATCATCAATACTACATGAGTTAGTAAACTCAAACAGACTAAGCAATCAAGAAACAAAACTAGTTAGAGTACCTCACCCAGAACTCGCAAAGTTAGAACAAAAGATGCACAGACCGAATTCCCTGATAGATATTCGATTGATCCGCAGGTACTGAGCCAGCAACATTCAAATGGGGCTCTCATCGGAAATATTGCCCCGTAGCCTATAATGTAAATTCTATTTGAAATGCGAAAGTTTTCGAACCTTCAATCGTGAAGGCAAACAGTTTCTATAAGATTATGTACGAGATGCTCCTTCTGCTGTCAATATTGACTCAAGTCGGTCGGGGAGCGCTCCCAGAAATGTGTGCGTTTTGTTCCTGGAAGACTTATTGTCCCGGACGTTCGAGTGTGCGGATATTACGTTTTGCCATGGTTTTATTATTAAAAATAGTTTTAATTTCGTTAGGATATCATCTAAGCTTAAAACACATTCAAACCCTGAAAGTTTTCACGTTTTCTCAGTGTTTAAGATAACATTGGTGGTCTAGTGAGAGTAACCCCGTGTTCTATTCTTAAGGTCGCGGGCTTAAATCCAGTAGTGCACCACTGGAGCTACGATAGTCTTGCAACCTTTTGCAAGACTATCGCCGCTTTTCGTACTGTCGTTTTGATTTGAGGTACACTGCGGGGCCTCGGTAACCCATTCCACGGTCACGTTGAAGCTGCTTGACATACCTACCGCGTAGTGTAACTCAAAAGACAATACGAAACTTCGTTTATCGTTTCTAGGAGTAGACCTGCTGAAGGGACATCTACCTGGGGCTTAAAAGTCGTAAGGCTGTTTCCTTAACATCGTTGTATCTTTGGAGTATGACTTTGGATTGGTTTCCACATGACTTCCAATTGCCAAAACTTACGTCTCAGTTATAAAGTTACAAGTAATAACGCTATACAGAAGTTATTTATACCGGCAAGTATACAATTAGCATCGTCCTACCGCAGTCGGATAACGAAGCTTGACTCCACTCATCACATGCATCTTGACTTTGAAAGTTTATTAAAAAAACAGCTGTATTTACCATCCACAGTTTCTTAAAACCGACTCTATACCAACGATTTAGAGTGTAAATTGAGATATCTGAATACTTTTTTGAGGTCAGTTTCGTTTGTGGGTAGTTCTGTGGATGTTGCACTTACCTACCTCACTATAGTGGATATAGTTAAGGGCTCTTGTCTGAAGTAGGTATGCATACCGCAGAGGAAGACTTGCGTTGCCAAGTTAGTCTCGATTTGATATATAAAGATGCTTTTATCGTTACTCTGCGGGAAACATTTTGAATTTCAAGATACAGATTTCATACTTAGATTAACATTTTTGATGTAGGCTACTAAAAAAAATACAAATAGGTTAAAGTTAATCTACACTTAACTATTCAGCCACTTTAAGAATAAGTTAAGTATTTTTTATGCTAGTTACTGATAGAACTGGACCCACCTGATGTTAAGTTACCATTAGTTATAAATTAACGGCTAAATGCGAGGGAATCCGTACATATAAAAGAATTACATTTGTTGTCTTCTTTAATTAATTTAATTATAGTGTGCTATATTAGTCTGGTCAGGAGCTTAAGATCAAATACGGCAGAAATATAAACTAAATAATCGATGTTGTGTAGTAGGTAGGTTTTAATTTCAGTGTATTATAAAATATTAAGTTGATAGATGAAATTACAAATCACTCCTAAGTTTTAAACCACTTCAGCAATCCCTCTTTTTTCTAGGTGCTGGAGGCCTAGAGGGGCCCCTTACCGCCCCCTCTAGGCTTCCAGCACCCACAAGGGGATGTTACCGTCTACTTTGAATAAGACTGTTTAAGAGGTACCTACTGAGAAAATGAACGTATTATAATAATGAAACGAATATTCAAACTGTAAATGAAAACAACGAATCTCGTTTCATAGTGAAGCTCTATTCAAACAAAAACAGCGTTCGTTGGAAAACCTTTTCAGAATTCAAAACATTGGTGCTCTGCAACGTAAAAAATCACAGAGAAATATTTTTATATGAACTACGCATCAACACTGCGCATTTTTTTAACCTAAAAACTTTATAGTACCTATATAATATCATTGCCTAAAGCGACACTTATCGACCATGTCTTGTCTGTGGATTAAGTTGACTAAGCTAAGTGAATGGAATAGGCACTGGGCAAGCCTAAGAATATGGACGTTTCTTATTCTATGGGGCAAGCCCACTCATGGCCCACTCCATCTAAATCATGTGTCAAGCACCACAGAGTATATAGTACATTCTCTCGTAAGTTTACGGCGCTTGACTCTGTATAACTGATTTAAAATATCTATTTACTACCATAGTTTTGGGTCAAGTTATATAAGAGCAGTATAATAATATGAACTGAACTAAAAACTTAAAGTAAGTAGAATTTATACTAAATATTGCTTGAAGTAGTTTTATACAGACTTCAATCTCCAGTATACCCGTTTTGGGGTTGAGTTTCGGAAATTCCTTTCTTAACATATCTACGCACCAAGACAAATATATCCTGATAATTTCAAGTCTCTAGTGGTTTAGGCTGTGCGTTGTCTATATGTCAGTCAGGTTGGGAAATGACCACAGCTCAACAAAATGCCACAGTATTACAAATTTGGTAGATATTACTAATCCTTAGTATAATTTTTTAAGCAGTAAAAATCCAAAACTGGATTTAAATCGTTGTCAGTTCTAGTACGTTTCCTGCTGATGGCCATCCTATCCTATCACAAAGACTCCGCTGCACTCCACGCATTCTAATGTAAATTCCATTGAAATGCCTTGCCATTGTTATCACTTCCAGTTTTCCGAGAAGAGCTTCGTATTCATACATTACCACAGTGGTAAACTACAGTATAACAGCTTTTTTAATTTTTATTAGATTAAACTACTAAACTGAATTTATAGGAGAATATGCTTCTTTTTTTCTTTTTTTCTCTATGGCAACTGTCCGTCATTTGACTGACGATTATGTCAATGTCAAGTATTTTTTATAAATAGTTTTGTCTAGTCAGTCAATTTGTATCTTGTAAACACAACAGAACTTAAAATAACACTAGACAAACGATTAAAATAAGAAAAAAAGATAATATGTTGCTTCCATACATGAAATAAAACCTTTCAATATGCTTCTTCTTAGTTCTGCTGGCAATCTAATAAGACTTCATCTCATTATAAAAAGTAACAGTAATATTTACCCTGGCCAATGCGAGTTCAGCCTATGTTCTATCTATCTATCTGTACAGTACAATGTATTATGTGTCCCAAGTAATTTGAGACCACGTGTGTTGCATAGTATACATAATTATACACAGTCTGTATAGATATAACTTTACTAGACACTGGCACGAGTGCACTTGTTCGTACGATGTACGAGTGCCTGAACATGTGCATGCAATTTTCATCATGAATATCAGCAAAGTCAAAGTCAAAAACCATTTATTCAGTAATATCCGCAATGATCATCTTGAAACGTCTTAAATCTAGGTGAATCTAAGCGCCAGTTCTAAGCGCCAGCTTACAATCTATCTATCTATCTTCGTACTTAGTTTCTTGTAAGTTGAAATTTACAGGATACTGAATCAAATTTTTGATTGTTCATCTCCTGATGCGTTCAAAGTCAAAGTCAAAAAGCATTTATTCTGTAATATCCGCAGGGATCATTTTGAAACGTCTTAAATCTAGGTGAATCTCCTCGCGACCAAGCCTAGAAGAACCGGCCAGAAACTTACGGCTTGGTTCCTACCATTTTTTTGAATGATGTTCCTCTAGTCAGTAGCTTCTATGACATCCACGACTTCCATTAGGAAGGGTCCTATTTCAAACCGGAACCACCCCGACTAGAATAGGAGTCTCGCAACTCATTGCCGATTTAATCAACACTCATGATTATTCTCATAATACCTATAGGCGGCGATGGGCTCACAACCTGTCACGTATGGAATATTTACTACTGCAAAATGTGGGTACGTACCAAATGTACTATCTGGAGGTATCTCTGACTGCGCTTAGACAGCCACGAAGAATCTCGAGTAGGTGTTACTAAGAGATACGGAGGATCCCCTCCGTGGTTGGGGATTAAAGTCGTGATGCTATTTATTTGACGATCGATGTGGTGCGGCGGGCGAATGTCCGCCTGCGACGCAGGAGGTTGCGGGTTCGATTCCCGCCTTGGGATAAATGTTTGTACGATTTGCAAATATTTATTCCAGGTGTTCTGGGTATTTTCTATGCATAATAAAATATGAATAATGAATATGAATAATGAATAATGCTGGGGCTTAGCTTGGGGCTAGATGATGTTGTGCGGATTGTCCAGCATTATTATTATTTATTTTACCTATATGTTTGGATCATAGCAAGATACTTATACTCAGGTCAGTGATTACTGTAGAAATGTAAGTTACGCTAAGGCATGTATGCAGTTATCCTACTGAATTTTATTTATTCGGTGTCTGAATCCCTTAAGGCAAAATTTTTTTCTTCGCTTTGCATAATAATGATTTGCTTTAGATAATTCACTGTATGAATTGTTGTCTTTTTCAAGCAATACTTTGCTATTTAATAAATATAGAACGTCAAAAAAGAAAACCCTTGTTTACTTGTAAAAGATGTCAATATAAAAACAGGTTGTTTTTTCTTAACTTTGGAACTCAGGGAAAATAAATGTTCGAAGTTGGAAACATCGTAATAAATGTCTGTAGCTAAGTTAAATTTATTTTCTTTTAAGACGTAGGCACCTACATAGGTCATAGTTATAATACGCTAAGGTATCATGTAGGTAGGTATGGTACGAGTATGTACGTGAAGAAAATATAATTATCTTATTTATTCAGTAGTGTGGAAGCCAATGTAGTAGTAAATAGTTCTTTGTGGGGCTCATTACTTAAAACAGGGCGTTTAGGTGTTCATAAAATGCGAACATTTTAGGATTCCGTACCCAAAGGGTAAAACGGGAACCTATTACTAAGACTCCGCTATCTGTCGGTCACCAGGCTGTATCTCATGAACCGTGATAGTTAGAGAGTTGGAATATTTACGACGATGTATTTCTGTTGCTGCTATAACAACAAGTACAAAAAAATAGAATAAAATCAATATTTAAGGGGGGCTCTCATAGAACAAACATTGATTTTTTGCCGCTTTTATTATAGATAATGGTGCGGAACCCTTCGTGCTCGAGTTCGATTCGCATTTGGCCGGTTTTTTTAAATACTGATATACATTTTACACGAAGCCATCTAAACCCAAACTTAGCAAAGCATGTAGGTACCACGGTAGCGCTACGCTAATTGAATTCATACTAAGGTATTTTAGTCCTATTTAGTTGTTTGGTCATATTTACACACATACGTATTTCAATATGATTATAAATATAGTATACCTACTGATAGCGTCATAAGTGAGTTAGTTTCTCTGAGTCGGTCCTGAAATTTAATAAGATTTCCAATGCGGTACGATTCCCACTTCCGCACTGTCGACGCTTTTACTATTTGTTTCTCGTTAATGTTTTTCATTAAAATGAATTTAAAGTTTAAATTGCTCCCGTTTAAGTTGTTTGCAAAGTTACCCAGCTACGTATGTAGGCAACTTACCCGTGTACAATGAGAAACAAACAAAGTTGGCGTCGGGAAGTTTGCAAGGAATGCTCGTATCGTATTATTATTTGGATTCCACAAAGTTTGCTTATCGCAACATATCATATACAGAGTTTATCATACTTATGGAGTTGGTATAGGTATCTACTTATTGTCTTTACTTTGCGCCGTAACTGACTGTAACGTAAAACAGTATCTATTCTTACCACGCTCGTGTGGTATTCTTCGATGCTACACAATTCTTCTTTTTCTATGGCATCGTAAGTCTATTAAGAATTTGACCAGTGTTTAGTAAAATAATAGAAATTCCCTGCCATTCAATGTGTAGTTTGGAGATAAATTACATAGATTTTCTTTCTTTGTTTCTATTCAGAATGATTCCTATATATTATTGAATGGCGTTTGCAGTGTTGCCCGCAATTTCGCCAATGTCACGTTTGTTAGACCTTAGCACGAAGGAGAACGACCGGTTGAGATAAGTAATGGTCGGTGAAATATTTAATCCAAGCAAAATTATTTATTACTAGCGGCCGCTCGCAGCTTCGCCCGCGTGGCAGTTTTTTCTCGTTCCCGTTATTTTTTCGGGATAAAAAGTAGCCTATATGTTAATCCAGGTTGCAATCTATAATTATTCTAAATTTCATCCAAATCGGTCCACTGGTTAGAGCGTGAAAGAGTAACAAATATTCATCCATCCATACTTACAAACTTTCGCCTTTATAATGTTAGTAGGATTTTAACTGAGCTATGTGGTCAGTCATTCAAAAAATATGTGTATAAATATGTGTTAAGTAGGTACGTAAGTTTTGTTGTAGGAAACTATTAGCTGAAGACCGTAGTAATTTATATGAAGCCTAACATATCATAGCATAACCATCGACGCGTAATTCATTGAATCGGATTGGTACCGCAGATAGCTAGGCGTAATCGCAGCGTAAGGGAATAGAGACAGATGCCGTATTGGTTGCAGATTTACAGCGAGAGCAGCGCCATCTGGCGTGTCAATTTATGAGTTTAATCAGGCGCCAAGCCGCCGCGCCGGTGTTGCCATGCCACCCACCGGTAGTTACAGCTACAAGTTTGTCCACAGGCAGCATAATAACATTACTCTCACCAAATGAGCCGTATAATATACAAATAAATATATATTATATAGAAATAGCATCACGAATTTAATCTTCAGGTACGGTAGACATCCCCTCCGATATCTTAATACCGAGTACCTAATCGAGATTCTTTAAAGATGTCTAATGAGGGTTTATCTATTGTGATTTAAAAAAAATTAGCAAAAGCATTATTATTTCTCAAAATACATAGATAGCTAAGAGAAAGCTAAGAGTCACACTCTATTTTATTTACACAACAAAAATTACTTACACGAACAGTATTAAAAAAAAGCGAGTGGTCTTATCGCTAAGAGTGATCGCTTTCAGAAAATCTTTGGATGAAAAGGAGTAACAGAATCCAAAGACGATGGTGTAAAACAAGTTACCTAATAACTTTATGTATACTTATATGTATGTATTATAAGTAAAAACGGAATACAATTTTGCTATGTTCATCCAGACTAATGAGTTATTTCATAAAATGTTGGCAAAACTCTAAGTATCAGTAAAATCAATGTTGCCTAGCAATGGTAATCTGTGGAGAGATATTAAAAATCTACACACAAATATGACGTATAATTACAACGCAATTGCGATATGACTTATGTAATCAGTAACGTTATTTAGATGTGATTTGGTGGTATTGGTATCCGGTGATTCATTACCATATCTATACCAATTATAAGAGCCTTTGTCCTGATTGACTGACTGAAATGTTTGTTTCAGAGAATACCATTTGGAAATTGACACAATTGAAACTTGAATTATAATAATAATAATGCTGGACAATCCACACAGCATCATCTAGCCCCAAGCTAAGCAGAGCTTGTGTTATGGGTACTAGATGACTGATATACTTAATATAATACATTACATGCATAGATATTTTGTTTATTATACATAGAACATACCCAGAGCGCCCGGAATAAATATTTGTAGATCGTTCAAATATTTATCCTAAGGCGGGAATCGAACCCGCAACCTTCTGCGTCACAGGCGGACATTCGCCCCGCGCGCCACATCAGTCGTCTGATTTGATGATATTTTGTTGCGAGAATTGGATCTCTAGTGCTGTGTTGTGTACCTGAGTCTGATACCTACTTAAAACATTTTAATGTGCAAACTTCGACAAGAAAACTCATCAAAAAACTCGTTTTCGTCGGTTTTTTCCGATTTACATGCAACATTTCACATTATAGTCGACAATGTTACCAGTAAATAGAATTCTTCCCAAAGTTCACGCATAAAAACTGGTAATAACTGTCAGGAGAGCTATTCCACCACAGACAAGTAATAGTTTTCATCTAAAGAATTTTCACTCTGCAAATACCATGATAATTATATAATTATATTAGTTTTAGTTTCAGAACATTATAAAACTACAAAGTGGTACGCAACTGTGTTTACGTGATGCTATAATTAACAAATTTCCCTCTTATTTGGGGGGTTACCATAGTCACCACACTTGATTGATGGTGACAGGCAGATTGGTGACCACAGTATTGGTGTACTGTACTCAGCGTTACTGTATTCCCTGAAGCGTTTTCTTAGGTCAGGTGCTAAGCTTCATTCATAATTTCACCAGTACCTCACCCTACAAACCGGAACAGAGCAAGGTGCTTGGCGGCAGAAATAGGCATGGTGGTAATACTTTTCCGGACGAGCCCTTCACAAAGAGCTCTACTACTACTGCCCAGCAGTGGACTTATTAAGGCTAATGACGTGATGACTATTTTGCTAGAAAATACAAAAATAGCTTTTCAGATTAAACATCTCATGTGACGTAGGCCTGAACCCTTATTTCCTGCTATAGATCTTAAAGGCGATAACCTGAGCAATATTTATGCCTAACAGCCTTTGTATCTATATCGTATATTCAATAAACGGAAATAGAATAAAAATTCTTATTTTGTTGCCAACTTTGATATCTTAGCATAATTTTTGTTTTACTTTGTACTATATAATGTTTGTCCTCGGTGGGGATTGAATCTACGACCTACAGCAGAAAAGGTACAAGCCCGTCAAATTAAAGTATATACTACTACTTACATCTTAACGACTAATGTGGCGCGGTGGGGGAATGTCCGCCTGCGACGCAGGAGGTTGCGGGTTCGACTCCCGCTTTGGGATAAATGTTTGCACAATCTGCAAATATTTATCCCGGGTGTTCTGGGTGTTTTCTATGTATAATAAAAAATATTATGTATGTAATGTATTGTATTAAGTATATCAGTCATGTAGCACCCATAACACAAGCTCTGCTTAGCTTGGAGCTAGATGGATGCAGTGTGAATTATTATTATTACATCTAAAAGTTTTGTCTTAACAATGCCTTGGACGAGAGTTAAAGTTTTGTTTTTAAACATTGAAATGTACTCTATTTCAATTAGATAATGTAATTTTGTTTTTTAATATATTAGCATATAATATCTTCTAACAATTTACTTTAATATCATTACAATCTAGCCACAATGTAGGCTAATGAGTAATTTTACGTTGACTTAAGTTGTTAGAATAAATTATTATTCTAAGAATGTGTCCAAAAACATGTTTTTTACGATGTTCCTAAACGTAGCACTTAGATAATGTAAATGATATAATGATAATGTTACAGCACTTTACAGCGCTTTGCACCAGTTTGCGCTTAAATTGGTATACTTTGTATGTCATTGTTCGAATTAATTCAAAAACACTTCGATCAAACGACCAAATAGTTTAAAAATAGTGCAATTGTAGTCCAAACTTTACAATAGGTCTGCAACCTCTTATTCCGAGTGTTTACTTCAGAAAATGAGAAACAAAGTTTCTCTTTGTCGTTTTCGGCTACAATTTAGGGTAAATGTAACTGTTCTACACTCAAGTTGCAGATGTCAAACATGCAACGAAGCATAACTCAAGACGATACTTTATTTATAGTTTTGCGCAGTAAACTTGAATTTAGAACTACCGAAAAACTGGCTCATTTAAACATACCACCAGTCGCAAGTTGTTATTACTTGCACACGTCAAATTTTAAATTTAGAACGTCAATATTTTGTATGTTCAATTGTTTTGACGTTTTGACCAGTGTTTTGAGCGCATGAATAATACCGAAATAAATGCATGTAACGTGATCTTCTTTGCTTAGTAGCTCTTATCTGTAGTTTTTAAACTATAAAAAAACACAAGAATATATAATTTTTTTTTCTTTTAAAGGTGACAGAAATAGAATCAAGTTTCAAACCAACTCATAAAGTTTATTAATAGGTACCAAAAAGGAAAATTTATACCAGACGCTGCATGTAATTCTGGCAGTCTAATGTGGGTTCGTAAGTACTATTTATCTTTATTTCCCATACGTAATTTTGACCAGCCATTAAATTGAAAATACAGGCCATTCAAATACGACCCAAAACCATAAACAATATTTTGGCCACGACCTTACCGATATTAATTTTGAGAAGCAACATACCCATTCCTCACGTTAAATAGGGCATCAGTCTAAAATATGAGCTTAAGCGAGGTTAAAATTAATACCAATGTTGGTCTTATAATTTTGTTGTTAAGCATACATTTTTTAGGGTTAGGGTAAAACGGGACCTTATTACTAAGACTCCGCTGTCTGTCTGTCCGTCTGTCACCATGAACCGTAATAGCTAGAGATGAAATTTTCACAGATGATGTATTTCTGTTGCCGCTATAACAACAAATACTAAAAACAGAATAAAATAAATATTTAGGGAGGTTCTCGTACAACAAACATGATTTCTTTGTCGTTTTTACTATAGATAATGGTACGGAACCTTTCATGCGCGAGTCCAACTCGCACTGGGCCGGTTTTTTATAACACTTTTGTGGGATGAACATTGTTATGTTTTGTCAAGTTCTATCGTTTTGTTGTTATTTCTTGACCGTTGTAGTATGAGATGTATTTACAAAAAATCTACTACCTTAGCTATCATAGTTCAAGCATTGTTTAGTGTTAGTGGCTAATTGGTGTTGTGTTAGTTAATCTTTTAGCATCAGTGCAATATTTAAATTGGCCTCAGTCAGGCAGTCAGTCAGTCAGGATAAAGATTCTTATAATTGGTATAGATTTATTTATCTACCTATTAATTTATCTACTATGGCATTAAGATAGAATACAAATAAGTATATCAAATTGGATTTTACTTATTTATTTATAAGCTAAAAAAAAAGAACAGCTTAGTGCCTGTTTATAAAACTTTGTATATCCAGTATAGTCTGAGAATTTGATTAGTTAGTGAAATTCGCTACGGCGATGCCTGTGTGACTAGGTTTACAGTCAACTTATTTGCTAGTTGCAGTACTATACTTACTATTGTATGTACCAATAACACATGACCCTTGTTACAAGTTAGGACCAAAATTCTAATTTGAAACAACATAACTTTGACTACCTGTCAACATTATGTTTACATGGAAACTATTATTAGACCATAGCGCAGTGTTTTCACAGAATGTTTATCACGATAACAACAAAGGCTCAAACTGCTTACTAAATAATAATAACTTAACTCAGGCTTATTCAATTCAAACTTCCGGTTTAGTTCCATCAAAACCTGCAGGTCTACTTTTAGAAATGATATACGAAATTTCGTACTATCGTTTTATGATACACTTACTGGGTAAATTGGTAGCCATTTAAAGGTTAAGTTGCCGCTGCCTGACAGGCCGCGTAGTATGTATAACTCAAAACGCTAATATGGAACTTCGTTTATAATCCAAAAGCACGGTAGTTATTCCATCCGATCTCTTAGTAATAAGTACCTGCCCGAGATTCATCAACGATGCCTAAGGGGGGTAGTCAGAGGTACGAACGAGGTTTAGACCTAAAATCTATACCAGTCTTATATACTTATAACAATAAATATTTTTTTTATTTAAAACGAAAGAAAGAACCTGACCTGACTAACCCACTGACTGACTGACTACCACCATGAAAGTACTACCTCCATGTCTGTGTTTAGCGGTTTGAAGGATCTGGGTGCCAGTGTAATTACAGGCACACGAGGCTTAACACCTGTATGCCTCAGGTTAATGGGCGCAGAGTAGTGCATTGAAGGGCACGTTAGCGAGCGTGACCTGCAAGGCAATGCTTTGTTATAGGTAATGGTGACCATTTAACATTAGTTGGGCTATCTGTTTTTTCCATCAGCAAGTCACACAAAAAAAAAATAGACGGCCTTATAAAATACCTCTTTTTTCTAGAAATATTTTTTCTCTCAATGCATACCAGTCTTCGTTACGTTTCAAGTCAAATTGTCGCCAGTATCATGAGATTAGCTTCTACGTCGCTCAATTTCCGTTGATTACCCACCGGCCGGCTTATTACGTGACACAATTTGAACCGGGAAATTCCCTTAAATTTGTAAATCAAATTTATTTTCTATTAAATGTTTGCTAATTCTTCAACATTTAATTGAAATATGGGGGAAAAGCCTATGAAAATTACCAGAATATTGTATGTTAATCTGTGTTGACTGAATACCCAAAAGCTATCCCCTTTTTTATATTTTAAACTGGCTTCAAAAAAGCAGGATGTTCGACTGTATGTTTTTTTTTTCTTGCTCGCATTATAATATAATATCTCATCATTAGATGCAAAACGGTAATCTATAATACTAATCCTTGATAAAAACTCAGAAAGTGCAGGTTCGATAAAAGAGTGCTTCGTGGTGCCCTAGAGGGGTTAACCTTTTTACCATGTAGGTATTACCACAAACATGCGAATGGTTTTTTGTTAAAAACGGGATATTTACCTTAATTTTGGAGTTTAATCTCTTTCCAAAAAAAAAAGATTTAAAAGTATATATCACGACACATGCAACTATGTGTGATATATATATTTTTATGTGACAAACGAACAGACAAACAGACAGCGAAGTCTTAATAATAAGGTCCAGTTTTACCGTTTGGGTAACGAATCCTAAAAACACTACCTACAACTAACCTAAAGACCTAATCTACCTAATATACTACTTAGCAGTAATGTTTGTGTCGTTTGGGGTCATATAGGTCCCTATCTCAGCTGCATTCAGCAATAAGCTATGCAATTGAAAAAAATATAGGAAGTACTTGTATAATATTGTATGTGACTGCTTGGCTACAATATTAATTTAAATAAATAATGCCGGACGATCCACACAGCATCATCTAGCCCCAAGCTAAGCAGAGCTTGTGTTATGGGTACTAGATGACTGATATACTTAATACAATATTATATTACATACATAGATATTTTTTATTATACATAGAAAATACCCAGAACACCCAGAATAAATATTTGCAGATCGTACAAACATTTATCCCAAGGCGGGAATCGAACCCGCAACCTCTGCGTCGTAGGCGGACATTAGCCCGCCGCGCCACATCGGTCGTCAATTTGCTTATCAAAATCTTGTATTTAATACAGCAATTCAAAAAAAGGTCCATCAATGGAAATTAAAATAACAAAAGGTCGGACTAATGATAAAGCCACAAAAGAATTATAAAAGTGTAATTATGAGAAATTATTTTTCACTTTTCTTTTATTCCAAACGACTGCTTTTGTAAACCAAAGTGAGATATTTTTTTCATTGTGGTTACTCCAAAATGTTGGTTAAGTGATATCATTTGTTTCCATTTTGTTACTCTTACCACTATTAATTTACCAGTTGTTTCACTGGAGTTAGGACAAGGAAAAGACGGCATCGAATAAGGAGCAAATTGAAATGGAAATGTCTGCTGGTAGCCATTTTTATTCTCTACGTAGCGGCAGATCTACTTGGTAATATCACCTCCAGCCATTCGCTTGCAGATGAAAAAGTTTGCGGTATCAATTTCAATTCCATTCTCTCTGCAGCCTTTAATTTTTCTCGGCGTTTTCATTATTAAAGCAAGATGCTTGTTACCTTCATTTAGTTGGAATAAAAATGCGAAGAAAGCACTAGAAGTCTTAATGAAATGCATAAATCACCCGGTAGTTGGATCACAGACGGCGCCATTTGGTCTATTTCATGGAAGTGAAATATCATACAGTGCACTTTTTATACATGTAATAATAAGTCTTTTCTTAATTTCCATGACATTAAAAATAATATGTATAAAAATTATGCTTAGCAAGTAGATATTTCAGATTGGTATATATGTCATGGCCCTTTTCGGGTATAGGCCTTCTCCAGTTGCCACCATTTTTTCCAGTCGTTAGCTATTTTAATCCAGCCTCTTCCTGCCAATTGAAGTATATCGTCTATCCAGCGAGCTTTTTTTTTATACTTAGTTATACGCCATTTCTTCCAAAATATTACAAAGCTTTTTATACTTATGGCAGGCAAATTATGTTTATTCAATGAGACAAAACACCCAAAACGAGCAAGGATCTAGCATTCTTATTACAAACGAAAGTTTTTTAAGAACTTCACTATCTAAAACCATGCCACCGAATCGGTTCATACTTGCACTGTTCTTACTTAAGACGCAGTGTTTTATTTTTCCCCTCGAGTCTATTTCACGCTGTCTGCATTATTATATCTCAAAATGCAAAATGATTTATGAGCATTATTGTTTCAAACATTTCTGAAGATGTACTGTTATTCCGGTCTGTGAAAATATTATTATGAACTGTAGTTATATTTTTCTATATAAATACTACAGTACCGCGAACTCCATATGCGTGAATTTTTTTTCTTCACTCTTCACTGCATCCTTTTAGAGATTTAATTTCTTTTACAAACGACCAACAGCTATGTTTTGTCTACATGTCAGTCAAGACAAATTTATTGATATAGATAAACCTAAGCTTACAGTTCTTAGTGACAGACTCGTCTGGGAAAGAACAACCACCATGCCTATTTCTGCCACTGAGTAGCTTGCTGTGTTCCGGTTTGAAAGGTATTGTGAAACTACTGGCACATTTTAACACCTTTACCATCTCAGGTTGATGGATGCAGAGTAGCGCATCGTAGGGCATGTTCCTAAGAAAGCGAGTCCTAATACATTTTGCGTGACCGGCAAGGCAATGATTTATAGGTGATGTTAACCACTTAAGATCAGGTAGGCCATGCTGGTTCTGTCAGCGAGTCATCTAAAAAAACCGGCCGAGTGCGAGTCGGACTCGCGCACAAAGGGTTCCGTCTATAGTAAAAACGGCAAAAATATCACGTTTGTATTAAAAAAGCCCCCTTAATTATTTATTTTGTTCTATTTTTTGCCACTTTTGTTTTTATTGTTATAGCGACAACAGAAATACATCATCTGTGAAATTTCAACTTCACGGTTCATGAGATAGAGCCTGGTGACAGACGGACAGACAGCGGAGTCTTATTAATGCCCGTTTTATC
The DNA here is from genome assembly GCA_947095575.1 of Electrophaes corylata. Taxonomy (NCBI): domain Eukaryota; kingdom Metazoa; phylum Arthropoda; class Insecta; order Lepidoptera; family Geometridae; genus Electrophaes; species Electrophaes corylata. Next base: position 5,052,912 of record OX352706.1, on the reverse strand, counting down.
CTTTGGGTACGGAACCCTAAAAAACACTACAGGACAATGTCAATGAAAAAACTATAATGGTTCCAAAGATAAAAGAAAACGAATCCTGTATAATTATACTCATAATGGGAGGCAAAGATTGACATGCCAGGGGCACAACATGCCTTAGAAATTTTCGCTCAAATTTGACAGCAAAAAGACGGAAGCTTGTTTCACTTTTCCAAATAAATTTTCAGTGAACTCACAAATTGTTTACTGAATAAATCAGCATGTAATTTTATTCTAATGCCTGAAGTAAAATGTTGTCGTGTTTGACTATATAATTGACTTTTAGGAAATAAATGGTGACAAATTGTTTGTAAGTTCAGTGTGAAATGCTATCAGAATCTACATTCAACATTCGTGTTTTTAGTGCAAGTGGAACTTAAATCCTTTTTGAGCAAAATCCTACCATTCCTTACTCTCATATAAACTTACACAAAGGGCTCAGGAAACGTCATGATACGTCATAATTGAGGACACAATACCGTGACGTCATACAAACCGCTGGGGCACAATGCCTTGATTTATAGCTTCTGTACACTATTGTAGGCTTAATGAGATTGTTCTGTCAACACAGATAGGTACAATGGAACCGGGTTGCTTTGGTTTAAGGTGCGGTTTTCGATCGAAACCTGGGACATGATGCCCCATGTGACTGATTTTAGTATTTAAAAAAACTGTAATAATGTCACATCATAATATTGTGTTGAAAAAAATACCTTTACCACAGTCTAGTATAATTCTGACCTTATTAAAAAAAATCACACACACTCAGCTCTTGTGGATTCTCGTATGAAGTTAAAGATAAAGAGGAGAAAAATAATGGGGATAGTGGACGACCAATAAGAGATTTAATAGAAAATACAAGCTTAAAGCTATATAAAATAAAAAAAATATTTGTAGACATTTTACACAACATCTTCTAGCCCCAAACTCAACATAGCTTTTACTATGGGAACCAGATAACTAATAGAATACTTATATGTTTTTTTTGTAAAGACATGCTTAGAATACAATATAACACCCAGACAGAGAATAAACATTTATGTTCATCACACAATTGTTTATCCTCGGTGGGGTTGAACCCAAGACCACAGAAAACAGAGCTACTACTAACTGAGCTGTGGCCAGTAAATAAACTGGTAACAAAAAGAATGTTTCAATTTACAAAAGCAAAGCAATAAAGAACTTCCAGCTAATTATATATTAAAAACTATGTTCCCTTAAGGCACATTGTAAGGCTTTATCAAAGCACCTACTAAGATATATGAGTAGAAAGCCCTCCTACTCGACTGCGCAATGAACTTAAATCCTTTACACCTGAGAACCGCCCACCAAATACAGTTGTTGTAGAAATAGTCAGTTTTTAAAAAAGCGGTTAATGTTATATGACGACCGTAAACCTCTACAGCGCCGCATGATGGTAAACTATCTATATTTTCTATCTACACCAATTATAACAACCCAAACACTACCAACAACCAGTAGAAGAATACTTATAATTGATATATAGATTCTAGTATTTTATAAATGTTAGAAAAGTTTCTAGTAGCGACAAGGCCACAAAACCATATTGTTATATATACCTTTAAATACTTTGTGATTGTCTTTTATAAATGATGTCGGATGGTGATGATTCTTATAGTTTTCTGTAAAAATGCTTATCACCAAAATGTACTACAACAAAGTATTTTTGAATTCACTAATCACTTTGATTTAAAACCCGTACAAAGCCAACCAGATAAAATGAATGATTGAAACCACTGATGTTTTGTTTTATAAAGTTATATTTTATCGTACAAGAATCGTACAAGATTTAATAGCATTGTGTAAACGCCACGTGCTTATTTATTTAATACGGTTACATAACCAACGCCGCTATTTCAGAAACGAAAGCTAAAACGCGATAAAATCGTACTTTATACGACATGCGAACGGGAACTTAGTTTTCACAAGTGTAAATTATTTAAACGGTACGATAATTTAAGTTACAAGTCTCTGTGGATTGCAGCTTTAGCAATTTGTGATAAGATAATAACTTGGATAGGTAAACCTTACAGAGGAATCCTATGGGACTAGCAGTAGTTAGGGCGTAAGTATAGATAGTTACAATTTGAAATGTTGAGATTATTAATTGGTGATAATTACACACTATAATAACGTTTGCAATTTGTGTTTTGGAAAATAGTATACTGTTCCTCATGTGGTCTGACCTTCGATCAATGATATTCCTAGATATAGGGACGGTGCAAAATATCCGCCTTGGTAAATAAGAGCTCACTTGTTTTGACAATTAGTGACATTATTTACTACGTGACATGGTTGTAATTAGATTGAACTTAAAACTGTTTATCTTTTTTTTCTCAATCCGTTACTAAATGTAGTTGTCTAAGTATACATAGTGTATATACACGCGGGCAGCTTTTAGCTATGATTTTGTTGCATGTTGACTGTGGCCAAATGTATATGTAACTAGCTGACCCGTGCCCACTTCGTTGGGCGGTAAACATTTTTACTTACAAATCTTAACTGAAGTAGTACTCGATGTCGCCAACAGATGGCGTTAATACAGCATAAAATAGCGGCCGTTAGCAGTTTCGCCCGCGTGGCAGTTTTTTCCCGTTCCCGTTATTTTTTCGGGATAAAAAGTAAGTTACCTAAGTTACTCCTTGTTACATCAGCTCTCTGCCAGTGAAAGTCCCGTTGAAATCGGTCCAGCCGTTCCAGAGATTACCCGGAACAAACGGACAGACAGACAGACAAAAATTAAAAAAAATGCTATTTTGGTATATGTATCGCATATACATTCATATGCATGTAGTAAAAAGCGGTTATTTTAATATTACAAACAGACACTTCAATTTTATTTATTTGTATAGATATAGTGTTTAGCTGTGTATTTGTATAGATATAATATGAGTTATGAAAAAAAATGAATCTCAATATCAAAAGATTACCTAGGTTTAACTACCTTGTATTTATTGCCCACAAGCTTTCTCATGATAAGCTGCCAAGTGCAGTACCACGTTTACCTGTGATATAAAGAAACTTATTCACTTTCAAACGCAGAAAACTCTATTAAGTCCCGGCTATTGAAAGAGAAATAAAAATTACATCTGGTCAATTTTTGAAGGAAATTTACATTATATTTTCATTTTTTACAGTTTAATATATTACAGGTTTAGTATGAAAATATCTGACATAATTACACATATTAGTAGTAGAAGTAGTAGTAGAGCTTTAAGTGAAGGGCTCGTCCGGGAAATTAGTTACCACTATACCTGTTTTTTACCACCAAGCCGCTTTCTGTGTTCTGGTTTGAAGGGGTCGTAGATAAAGTAACAGGCACATGAGGCTTAATATCTGTGCGTCTTAGGTACGCAGAGCAGAGTATCGTAATACACGTTTATAAAAAACTTGACCATTAAGGCAACGCTTTGTTATACGCGACGGTTACCGCTTAACATCAGATGGGTAGATGTTGCACTATCTTACTCCATCAACAAGTAGTGTAAAAAATAATAAATGCCTAAAAAATCTAATATCCTTTTGTCTTAGAAAGTGCTTTTAAATTCATACCAGTGTGTTCTTAAACGTTGAAGGAAAATGTCGTGATGAAACCTTCCTGGAATAAAAAATTCAGTGGTATGTGTAATTTCCCGTATTCTACCAACGTAAGGCTTGCAACCATCACGCGTTGAATACTAACTACTGTACCAAAACTGGGCGTGTGTAAAATAAAATAATGATCGAACTAGCACCTACTGCCTACTAACTTACCTACCGTGACTTGTACCTAGTACTAACCCTAATGGAAATAAAATAAAACCGGCCAAGTGCGAGTTGGACTCGCTCACGGAGGGTTTCGTACCATTATCTATAATAAAAACGGCAATGTTGTTATAGCGGCATCATAGGGGTACATCATCTGTGAAAATTTCAACTCTAACTATCACGATTCTTGAGATACAGCCTGGTGACAGTCGGACAGATAGACAGTTTACCCAACAAACTTTCGTTTCGCTTAACCGTTCGTACTTAACCGATCATCATGAAACTTTGTACACGTATTTTTGAAGGTATTAGAAGTAACAAAGGATACTTTTTATGAAAAAATTTTTTTTTACGAAAGATTCAATGCAAGCGAAGCCGTAGGAAAAGCTAGTTGATGATAAAATTTTAACGGGATGTCTATCGCAGGGATTACAAACTGCCATTATTGTCATGGTGCTTGTAATGTACGTGGGAGTGAAAAGAACGCTAAGTGTTAAGTAACCTGGCGGGAAGCGTATTAACATTCTTGTCAGATAACAGCTGTGAGTGAAGTCAAACATGGCTGACGCGACGCGAACGCTTCCTGTACATTCGAAAGCCGGAACCGTACCGGAACAACACTTTCCGCACCACAAATCACTCTGTCACTTCTGCTTTACATTATTTTACTTGATTTTTATTTCACAGGTCTTTACCACAGTGAATTAAATAATGGAGAACGGAAACAGACTTTTCAAACGCAACGCAACGGGGTGTTACCTCTATACCAATTATATGAATCTTTGTCCTGACTGACAGACATATAGACAACGCACAACTTAAGCCAGTAGTCGTAGAGACTTGAAATTTTCAGGGTATATTGGTTTTAGAGGTGGTGGTTTTATTTAGATAAAGAATTACCGAAATTGAACTACAGTGGGGACTATACCCGTTGAAGCTCGAATGAAAACGACTTCACGCGGACAAAGTCACGCGCTTTTTGCTAGTTGTTTTTGAGACTTACCTCCATACTAATAAACGTAAACTAAATTATAATATTGCTTAAAAATTAATCTTGTCTCTGTTAGTTATTACCAATCGATAAGAAATGGCAATAGCAATATTGTTTATCTTTCGACAGATTTTTATAAGTAGGTATTCTATACCACTTATAAGAAGTTTTCTCCTGACTGACTGACATAATATACAACGCACAGCCTTAACTACTGGTCGTAGAGACTTGATATTTTACTTGATACTAAGAGATTGGAGGGTATATCTACCGTGATTGGGGATTAAAATCGTGATGCTATTACTTTATATTTGTGTTACTTCGTAAAGCTGTACTAAAACAGGAGTTCCTGAATTTCAACCCTTAAAAGGGTACGATTACTAAGGTTTGTATGTCGATAGCATCATGGATAAAGGCGCACGCGTTTTCACTTGTAACCAAATAAAAATATGCCTTATACTAACGTTAGTAAGTCTTCATTATAAAAAGCAGAGTGATAACGTTCTTGGCACTTTGTTTGGGAGTGTTGCCAAATGAAAAGAATCAACGTTGCATTTGTTCAAACTGGTTTACCAATATTAGTTTGAGTACATTACAGATATTACAAAAAAATGTTGGCTTGTTCAACTATAATTTTTGTAAAGTCAGAAAGACACTCTTTTGGATTGATAACTTGGAACTTTATATTATTTTGAATGGTTTATTTTAACCAGATTATTAATATAAGTAAATATCAAAGGATGAAATAAATAGTTTATTTTATCAGAAAATGTCAAAGCAATGTGTGTCCTGAGGATTGGTAAGTATTTGGCTTAGTGCATCAGTATTGCTATTAAATGTGGTAATGCATAGTTTTTGCGTCAATTCTGATTGGATAGCTCAATCTCTAGATTATTGGTTACAGTTTTTATATAGCTCAACTGTTTCACAATATGTATTTTGTACATATCTATTATAATCTATTATATTACTTCTAATTTTCTTTGAAACTATTGAAAGATCACGGTAAATATCCCGTTTCTATCCAAAATATAGATTTTGAGTAAGTTGAAAACGGAAACTTTTACTTGAAAATGCATTAACATTTCCTGAACAAGGCTCCTCGAAGGCAGGCGGTAAGCCGCAAGTCAAATAGACGTTGAGTTAAGTTGAAACAAATGCGCTGGTCCATACCGAAACCGAGGATCTTTCGCAAGATTGAATATAACGAGGAATAGCGAAGAGAATATAAGACGAGACTTAAACGTGACGCAGGAGGTTGCGGGTTCAATTTCCGCCTTGGAATAAATGTTTGTATGATCTGCAAATACTTATTCCAGATGTTCTGGGTATGATATTAATTCTATGCATTATAAAAAATATCTACCTAAGTAATGTATTGTTCTAAGTATATCAGTTATTTAGTACCCATAACACAAGCTCTGCGTGCGGCTAGATGATGCTGTGTGGATTATCCAGCATTATTATTACTATTGTTATTTTTCAATTATTAGAAAATTTTTACCTTTACTTTTTTGGACGCAAACAGTGCTTCGCAGGTCATTGGTTTGGTTTGTTTAATGTAATGGAAACCACTTAACATTAGGTGGGCCATCTACTTTTTCTATCACCAAGTCGTATAAAAAAGTGTAGGTACCCATAACCATCTAATTAGAACAGAAATGCAAGTATCGCTGCTTGGTTACAGAAAAAGGCACCTACAATAGTACTTTCCCGGGCATCGTTTTAACAAAGGACTACAAAATACTCTTTACACTATATTATAATATAGCCTACGCTTGTCATGTTAATAGAATTTGCGTGGGCGTTTATTGACCTCGATTTGTAACCTCGCACGGCTAGATCCTGAATACATGCATACCTATATACGTTCACTGATTAATATCGTGTACCTGGAAACCGCAACAGATGTTTGCGCTGAGTCGAGAAAATTAATACCCTTGGGCTACCTTAAGTCAGTTCGAGAAAGCCTGGTGTAGGATATCAATTCGAGGAATGTTTGTTTACCTCAACGCAGTTCGAGAAAGCATGGTGTCAAATATACATTGTATTGTTTTCAATTGTTTTTCGTAGCTGCTACAACGTAGCAGTGCTGTAGCATAAAGTTACGGGCGTAGCAAACGTAATAACACCCAGTTTTATTCATCAGTTGTAAACCAAGGTTTTTCTGTGTTACTGGCATAACTAGGTGAATTACCATAGTTTATCCATTACAGCAAAAAATCGAATACATCTTTTTATTTAGTTAAAAAAATAACTAAATACAAGTGCTGTTATCGAATAAAAATGTGTAAATAAAAATCTCGGTCGTGTATGAGAGTTAAAAAACTTTTGAATGTAATTTTTCAATACGAAAATTACAAGCCCGTGAGGATTGGTGTAAGTGGCATACAAATGTTAATCCTCAGGTTGATGGACGTACAGCAGTGCGTCGTAGGCCACAATCCTAACGAGTGACCTACGAGGCAATGCTTTGTGATAGTAACAACTTTGTTCAGTCTTCTTGTTTTTGCGTGTTCGCCACTTTCACGGCAATGTCCGTGGCTTGGTTAATTCATCCCTTGTGCAGATAGCAAGGTACAAGGTGCACAGTTTGTTCAGTTAGCGAGTATAAAAAATACCTATTTTTGTTCGTAATAAATTCACTCGGCAGAATCTATCGAAATTATATTTTGCTGGAAATGGTGGGAACTAGATGAATAGAGCTGTACGGTATTATTGATGTAATTATGTAAACTCATTACACATTAATTAATAATACATGGAATATGTAGGTAGGGTATGAAATTAGATCACGTACCAACCACGCCAGTCTTTGAGTATCAATATGTGCCTGGAAATTAATTACACGCTTACTGTTCAAACAATTTCGTCTGCCATTATAGGTTTAATTAGGTTGTATTAGTGAAGTCAAAGTGCTGTAGCTGGTAATTACCGCATCGATTGTATTCCACTTCAATCAATGACATCCCTAGATGACGTCACAGCTAGTTAAATTTCTTGCGTCTCTTTTTCAGTGAACTGTATCTGACAACCGATATGGCGCGGCGGGCTAATGTCCGCCTGCGACGCAGGAGGTTGCGTGTTCGATTCTCGCCTTGGAATAAATGTTTGTACGATCTGCAAATATTTATTCCAGGTGTTTTGGGTATTTTCCATGCATAATAAAAAATATGTATGTACGTAATACATATATTGTATTAAGTTATCAGTCTTCTAGTCTCATAACACTAGTTCTGCTTAGTTTGGGGCTAGATGATGTTGTGTGGGTTGTCCAGCATTATTCATTTATTTTTTTATCTTTTTGTTTTTTATAAGGATAAATTCTTTATACCGATATACATGATAAGTTGCAAGGCCAAAGTAAGTAGCCAAATATATCAAACTCGTAATTCGTCCTTTACAATTGCGGACATTCAGTTATCGCCGATCTGGATGCTGGAATTTGGTCTCGAAGGAGCCGAGTAATAAAGCCTTACCCCTGGTTCGATTAAGCCAGTAAATCAGACTGTCGAGTCGCGTAGATATAGCGGGTTAGCTTGTGATTTCACGTGTCCCTGCCTCTCGGTTCTTCTATCTCAGTCGACGGAAATTGCTAAGAAAAGATGGCGAAGACCTGCGTCGCCTTTATTTATTGTTATTTCGTCGGACGTCGTTTTTGGTAAATAAATTGTGGTTTTAGGCACTTGTATATAGTTATTGGATTGTTTTACTCATATTGTAACTAGATTTTATAAATAACTTCATGTTAACTGCGAGTGTGAATGAGACTGTTGGAAGGAGAAGGCCTTGGCGTACGTATCTCAACCAGATACAAGAAGATTTAAAAAAATACCAGGTCAAGAGTACCTACCCTAAACCGCCGAGCATGTATGAAGAATTTTATGATAGTGACTGAAGCAAAAGAGGTATGTCAGGACGTAGTAAGTGAAAATCCGTGGTCTCTGCCTACCCCCATGGGCAACAAGCGTGATTTTATATATGTATGTATGCATGTATGCTAACTGCATGGTATAAGTATCTTGAAGTAGTAATGAAAGCACCGATGGTCTGGTGGAAGCGGCCTTGCCTTCTGATACTAAGATTGTGGGTTCGAATTCGGTCTTGTACCAATGGATTTTTCTATTCAAAAAATATATATGCGCAATGCTAGTGCACTTGCACTCAAACGCTTGTTTCTGCCATCAACAAGTCAAATAAAAAAAACTGCTGAACATTTACCTCCACCATATCTGGGGGGGTTTGACAAAGTAACTAAACTTGGCAGGCAAATTGGTGATCGCACTACAGTATCGGTGTATAGTATCTATAAAATATGCTGATACCGATGAGAAGGTGGTTCTCGAAGTCGTCTCTTACGACAGTCATAAGAGATAAAGAAGAGTCCTATTCTTAGCCGCAACCAAAACGGGTAACTTAATAACGGTCATGTGTTGTCAAAACATCAATAATGGTAGTATTCTACACTAAAACGACCATTAAGGGCGTATTTTGTTTACAAAACCAATAGTAAATCAGAAAAACGTCTTCGAACCCGATTATCTGGCACAAATAAGAACATTGTTATCGTGTCGATTTCAGGTCGTTATCTTACAGCAAGCGAGCCTTGTCGGAACAGTTCCAACTATCAGTCTGTATCAATATCTTGTTAGCAAAATTGCTACAAAAACAAATAAAAATCTTATAAGTTAGTTGTGGACTCTGGGTTTTTGGCTTGGTTTTTAGGTCACCACTAGGCCTCCAACTAGGCTACAACAACAATTTACCATGCCAAGTTTACTCAGGTATTAATGCTAATTGCGGTCACCCATCCAAGTTTTGAACACATTAAACGTTACTTGATAAATCAGATAGAAACAACCAAGCCAGCTAAATCATGAGCGCTTCGTTGATGTTTGTATGAAAATAATGTCACAAAGACGAAGACATGCGTTTTTTATTGAATTAGTTGCATTTCTGAATACAAGTGTAGCCGGACGTGTGGTTGCAATAGTTTATAGAAACAAAACTAGATGGCGCTGCTAAAAGTGTCCGTTTCTAGAACGCGCTATCGTTGCGTTTGACAGAATTTATATAGAGGTCTAGTTATTTACTAAATGAAATTACCCAAAAGTGCACTATTTTTAGTGCTAGAATAAAATATTGCTATCTCAAGAAGGTACTTTTGAAAATACCGCTTCATAACCTAAATCTGTTACAAGAACTTGTTATTGGTCTATATGGATGGATAGACCAACATCTTTATTATTCATTTGTCAGGATGTATAAAATAATTAACTATGGGAACACTAGACCCATTTTAGTATGACTTGTGGGTGGATTATACTTTCAAGGACCTGCCTATATTTAGGTTATGCAAATACTTTATGAATAAAGATATCAAAAGTCTTTGGTACTTAGTAATTTATTAATTACCCACTAACACATTAACACTATTAAATAAGCAGCAGTTCAAACACAATAAGTCAGTACTAGGTATTAGATAAGCAACCAGAAATAACATCATACCTTGTCTCTCGTTAGCACATAGCTTACTCGATCTCAAAGATAATTATACTGAACTTCACTTGTACAAAACACTATTACGATATTACCTACTGTATAAGTCTATTCTTCTAACAAACAAGGTAAGGTAGCCATTTTTATACTCAAATATCTTATATCGCATAATGAACCTTAATGTTATTTGCATGAGCCATTATAAACTAAACCGTTATTTATAATTTACACTGTTACCACAAATATGTATTATTTACTTATTTTGATGTTTATAGTTCTTTCATTCTAAAACATGCTCTTGGGTTGCCATGATAATATAGGTATGTAATGTATTGTATTATGTATATCAGTCATCTAGTACCCATAACTCAAGCTCTGCTTAGCTTGGGCTAGATGATGCTGTGTGGATTGTCCAGCATTATTATTATTATTATTTTATTGTTTGTCTGCATATTTGTTAAGATGCTACCTAAGCAACAACCAGACAAGATTAAAGAGATATATTGCAAACTTGTCAGTATCCGTGCTGAGTAGTATGTAGAAGTTTATTGCGATTGCAAAAATGACAGTTCCACCAAGGCGAAGTGGGAGGTAAGGAAGTTACTGCGTGCTCAGGTTACCACAACTTACCTCTAGGTCTTTAATGTATACATCTTCAATGTATAATTTTCTACGATGGAGGCGATCGTAGAGAATCTACCTGAAAACCCAGCTCACCATGTCGGTTTTGTGTACTTATTTACGTATAGACGATTTTTTCAAAAACATAAATGTATAGAACTGTAATGGTTAGCTGGAAAAAACTTAATTTAGAGTTAAACTCGCCTTTGTACATGTCTTTTGTGTTCACCATTTTGTAAATCTTTTTGTGTTTAATAAAGAGTTTTAAAAAGAACCCTCCAGGACACAAGTGTTGCTTGCACTTATTTTTTTTTAAGTCTGTATAATTACGTCCACGCACGTCAGCTTGGGTGTTAAAACGTGTGTAGGTGGCGACCACTTATGTCACGTTATGTTACTTTTGTATTTGATCGATCGTTTAGTATTCTATTTATTTTTAGAACGTTCTTTGTTTTAACAATATCAGCTTATCAAATAGTGAAGGCGTGAAAGCGTGAAGCACGCGAAGTAAAACTTAACTGACTAAAGCTTAATTTAAAATTACACTATCACGTGATTTTTATTCCTTTTTTTAGTACTTGCCTGCACTTGAGGAAGTGTTAATGTAATTTTCTTTATTATGAATCTGGAGTTTATGCACAAAGTAGGATATGAACCCACAGGAACCTATAAAATAACTGCGTCATTGGAGCCTGGCCCCACTTTACCAAAAACACTTTACCAAAATCGATCTTGATCTTATCTACAGGTATGGTTATATTATAATGCATATTTATTTATCTTTACATTTTGATACACGTTTAAATAAATACAAAGTCCAAGTTTCTCTTGTTTAACATAAAAAAAATCTCAAAAGATGTTTTATGACGCATCAAATGAAGTAAGTTAGTAAAGTAAAATTTATTTTTTACTCATATTTACACAACTAACAGGGCTTTACCATGATTTGTGTGATGGTGGTGCATGCAACTGTGCCAAAATATCGAACAATTGAACTCACAAATCATGGTAAATGACGTACCCCGTCAATAATTTGTGCGATTTTAAATTTTTAACTAAAGTTATGAACGGATGTTTATCTGTTTCAAAAATAAAAATAAATTGTAAATGTTTAACACATATTTACTGTATTTGGTTGAAAAACAGTAGAACTTTCCTGAATGTGATATAAAACATACCTGAATCTAAGTTCCTAATTAATGTATATCGATCTAGTTTGAACTTACGTAATTAACAGAAACGTGGTCTCCAAAACTTAGATAACCCTTTGAGTAAGTTCACGTATTAATCCAGAGACAATGGAAAACTTTAGTAGGAAAGTTCGATAGTCTAGTTGTCTATGAAGAGAGGATGAACAAACTTATTTGAAAGTCGTCTACTCATATGCAGTTTTAACCAAATCGGAAATTGAAGTACATATGGTACAGCAGCGCTTGTTCTAAACTTTTGTTTGTTTTTCTCTTCCATTTTGCAAACTTAAAAATAAATAAAATACAAAACGTTATTTTTAAACCCAGTACCGAAAGATAAATAGACACTAACTGTGCGTTACTCAGTCAAACACAAAATCAAACAGTGACATATGTAGGGGTTATCTTAAAACGTCTTAAAGCTAAGCAAATCTAAGCACCAGTTCCTTGCAATCAAGCCTAGAAGAACTGGCAAGGCATTAGGTCTATGTGTGAAGTTATTTTATTCAAAAACTAATGGCACCACAGCTTTTGGGTGGATTTAAGTTAGTGAGATGTCAATAGTTCAAAATCGGATATAACTTTTAGATAAAAAAATCAAATGTTTTTTTGATAAAGAAGATGAAAAAAAAGGTAATAAAGGGATTTATTAGTATTAAAACTGATTAGGCCGGTATTAAGCTTCGTAAAGTGTGTTTGTACTCGCTCGGTAAGCTCTAGAAGACATCAAGCAGCCTAAAAGTTTACCTAGCCTCGCTCATACAAACTTACTCCAGCTCTCTGCTTAGCGAATTTTCCCACACAGTTGTGTCCACCTCATCCATGTAATTCCAATCTCCTAGCTTAACGAAGCAATGTGAAACTTTTTCGTCTTTGTGTCCGTAAACAAGTCCAGCAATTTTGCTAACCCAAAATGTATTTTAATGCAATGGGTTAGGTTTCATTCCTGTTTGGCAGAGTGATTAGCATCCTGTTTGCGGAGTCTAATACACTTTTTGGCCCTCGTTAGTACCTTCAGTCCGGCTTTCCACCTAGGTTTTCATTTTATCTCCTAAGGGTCCTAGTTAAAATTCCATTTCAAAAAACATATTTTCCAGTGTTGTGTTGCAAGGTAACAGGTTATTGAATATATATTTTTTATGATGTGTGCATGTAAAACTTTTACACTCTCCCAAAACTGGTTTTTTTATACGATATATTTAGCTGTACCTATTTAGGTTTGCAGGGTATGGGTGCCTGTAATATATGTGTACCTGTATAGGCACGTAAGGCTTAAATGTAGGGCACATTCCTAAAGAACGTAACCTGTAAAACAATGCTTAGTCACAGGTGATGGTAACCACTTAACATTGGTCATTTGCTTGTTCCATCAGTAAGACAAAAAATAACAAAACGATGCTGTTTGCAATGGTAACGTTAGTTTCTATAAGTTGAAATATGTTTATCAAAACGCGTTAAAAAAAAATTACGTAGCCGTTATGAAATAGTGCTGAGTTAAATTTCAAAACGGTTTTAATTTATAGACTTATATAAAATTCTTTAATTCATCATTTCATTTTATTTTTATTCATCAATTACTCCATAAATATTCATGATACACTTTGAACTATCAAATTTCAACTCTTAAATTCAATTTTTTTTGTTGAAGTTTGAAATTTTCTTGTTCTAATTTTCTTTTAAAAATAACCGATCACGTTATTTATTAAATAAATATCAATGTATATAAAGTAACCGTTTATCTAAAATGCCTATGTAGAGTATTATGAAGGAAGCGAAGCCGATTTACGCGACTTTTCCTGTAATTAAGTAAACGGAATTTCTATTTGAATATGCTTCAGTATGAATAATTTGGAGATTAATTAAAGCGTTATTAATATTAGCTCCACCAATAATAATTTAATTTAACAATATTGACGCCGTTGATGCGCAGTACTCAAGTGCTTAGTATATTTACACAAATCGTTTGGAGTGAAATCATTTTGAAATGCTGTTGCTTTTAAAGTTATTACTATTTTAAAAATATGAACTTCTGAGCACTGGTGGTCTAGTGGGAGTGACCCCGCCTCTTTATCCTAAGATCGTGGGTTCAAATCCGTTCGTGCACCAATGGATTTTTCCTTTCCAAAAATGTATGTATGCAATGCCAGTGCGCAAACGGTAAAGAAAAACATCGTGAGGATCTAGTTAGTATTCTAACAGCGGCGATGGGCTTGCAACCTGTCACGTATGGAATAATAACTATTGCGAAATGTGGGTATGTACCAAGTGTACTATTTGGACATACCTCTGACTACCCCCTTAGACATCCTCGAAGAATCTACAGTAGGTACTAAGAGATCGGAGGAGACATCTATCGTGTGATAAACGAAGCATTGTAATATCGTTTTGATTTACACTACGTAGCATGACAGGCAGCGATAGCTTGATTGCGGAATGGCTACCAAGTAACCCCGCAGTGTATTACAAAACGACAAAACAAATCGTTGTTTATCGTTTCTAAGAGTAGACTGTATTCTTTGTGATATTTAAAGTGTCAAGAAATTAATCAATAGTGTTAAAGCAATGACTATGGTTTGAATCTCGTTTTTTCTAAAAAAACAGTAATTAAAACTTTGTCGTGTATACTTCGTTATTTTAACAAGATAATGAGTATGTCCGTAAATAAAATAACGGGAGGTCAAACAATAAAGAGAGGCATAAACAACATTAGCGCGCTTGTGAAAAAACCTTCGTTTAGAATAATGAAGAGTTACGATGCTTCTCCCTTTGTTTATAACGCTGTTTATTTGGAAATAAATCTTCTTCGCCGAAGTTTCAAGTCATGTTCCACCGAAGTTACTTATGAAAGTTTTCACTGAAAAATTGCAGTAATAATTTCACTTGAACTCAAGCTTATTCAAAGAAGCTGGTTCTCTTTGTTTAATGGCTCTGCCTCAATCTGCCTAATGGACTGGCCTCACAATGGTGGCTCTGCCTTCTGTGCTATTGGCTGTGGGTTCGATCCCCACTGAGGACAAACTTTGTGTGATGAACATAGACGTTTGTTCTCTGTCTGGGTGTTATATTGTATTCCATGTATGTATTTACAAAAAAGTATACAAGTATCTTATCAGTCGTCTGGTTTCCATAGTACAAGCTATGCTTAGTTTGGAACAAAATTATGTTGTGTAAACCAGTTCACAAGTATTTTTTTTAATAAATACACTTGATACATAGTGTATGCTATATTATGCCATTTGATTTGTCTTAAAAATTTGGAAACCATATACAAAATTGGATTTCTCCACCTCCTCCCGTGAATGTCGTAAAAAAATGAAGGAACGCACCAGGAATAGATGAAGAGCATTCTATTAGGTTCAGCAGGGGTTGAAATTTGTATGAAAATAAATTCACGCAGACGAAGTTACGCACGTTTTGCTATTATTTTATATGGTTACTAGTACGGTAACGACTGAATAGAGTATTTTTTGGGCTTTCAGAATAGGTATTATACATGGATATTGGTAAAATAGACATAGTAGTAGTAAACATTAGTATTGCACTACTAAAAAAAATTAAACTAGAAAAAGTGATACCGCTTTCATCTCCATACACTGTGGCAGAGCTGTGAACTGAAACGTCTTTGTAATTAGATCCAGACCCAACTTTTACAAGTCTTGCGCTTGATAGCTTTGTTAGTAACTTATTTAAATCATTCGGTATCACTGTGCATCGAGCTGAAAATATTAATTAGTGTAGATCTGCAGAACTGGTTTTTTGTTACTTCTTAGTTAGAGACATTTTTAGTAGCAAGTCTTTGAAGAGATTGATTTTTTCAAGCATAATACTAAAGTTACTGTAATACTAATTAAAATTGTCAAAATAGCTAGGTATAAGAGTTTTTAAGTAGTTTTTAGGGTTCCATACCCATAGGGTAAAACGGGAACCTATTACTAAGGCTCCGGTGTCTGTCTGCCTGTCCGCTGTCACCAGGCTATGTCTCATGAACCGTGATAGTTAGAATGTTGAAATTTACACCGATGATGTATTTCTGTTGCCGCTATAACAACAAATACTAAAAACAGAGTAAAATAAATATTTAAGGGGACTCTCATACAACAAACGTGATTTTTTGTCGTCTTTATTATAGATAATGGTACGGAACCCTTGTGCGCGAGTCCAATTCACACTTGGCCAGTTTTTAATTTAAGTAGTTCTCTAGAAGAAAATATGTTAAAACACGAGTAAAGGAGTATACCTCACAACGCACTAAAACTGCTTCCACATAGAGCACCTCATAGTGTTAGGGTATACTTACCCTCAAATTAATAGGGGTAACAAAATATAGTACCGCATACTGCAGTGAATCGGGAACATAGTACGTCACGCTTTTGTGTTAAAAAAATTCACAAGTCGAGTTTGGAAGATCGCAGGGTACCCTTAATAAAAAAGAAATTAAAAAATAGAAATTTAATTCCTTGAATAATGAAGTCCGTAAGATAAACTCTGTAAAACTGACTGTTTTTATTCTGAAAAACGAAAGACGTAATATCGTATTGTCGTTTAAAGTTACACTGCGGGGCCTCGGTAATCCATTTTTCAGCCAAGTTACTGCTGTCAGGCATGACACGCAATGTAACAAACTTACATTATGAAATTTCTTTTATCGTTTTCAGGAGTAGACGTCCTGGCAATGGTTAGGTACAGAGTATTTTACACAATACTGCGACTACTTAAAGCCATTGATGATAATGAGTTGAATACCACGGGTAAAACTGTTTGAAAGTGGCCCCTTTCCCGACATTCAAACTGTCTCTATAAATTGTTTCCTCTCACAAAGGTACAAATTATTATCTCTAACTTAAAATTAGGAACTGCTAAGGTTTGGCGGGATAAATGAAAACAGCAAAATTTATTATCAACTGAAATTTCTATTTGCAAAGTTCCCGATTATTTTGTATTGTAGGTACCAACAGTGGGCTTATATATGCTAACTAGCGGCCACTCGCAGCTTCGCCCGCGTGGCGGTTTTTTCCCGTTTCCGTTATTTTTTCGGGATATAAAGTATATGTTTATATATATACTGAATTGTTATCCAGGTTGCAATCTATAATCATTCCAAATTGGTCCTCTGGTGAGAGCGTGAAAGAGTAACAAACATCCATCCATCCATCCATCCATACTTACAAACTTTCGCGTTTATAATTAGTAGGATAATAATTATGATGTATGCTAATTTCAGGAGTATTGCAAATAAAACTAGCTCATTAACGACTTCATTCCACTCGTAACTGAGAGACATTGAAGGTCATTAACGGTCCACAAATTCTGGCTAGTTGTCGGCCTCAAATACAGTTATGTGTTCCGTATTTCAGTCACGTCCGCGCTGATCACGGAATCCAATTTGGTGTGCAAAATAATGCAATTTTACGTCGCGTCGTCCGGGTCACAGTATCGATTTAAGCCTCAAATGAGATTGTAACCTTGCTTTAATGCAATTACTTTGTCATGGTATACGCATTGACATGGTTTTATGATTGCAAAGTAAATAGGTTTTACGCTACTACTACGTTCTAGATTCTATGTTTCACCGTGCCATAGATAACCTTAGGTTTATTGCATCTACTTACCATTAAAGTAAGAGTGAAAAGTACGCAATGGGGCGACTCAGAGAACCAATTATTTTGTATACGTATCTTTAAACTACGTGAGATAAGTGTAATAAATATTTATACTGCTAACAAATTTCAATTGCCACTGGTCTTGGCCACAGGCAGAGCGGTTCTTACGATGAGATATAAATACTATAAAAAATAAATAGCTAAATAAATTCATAAGCTAGACTAGTCTAAAGGGTTACCCTTTGGACTTGTCTAGACACTAAAATAGGCACTTGAGTGTGTATGGTAATAGGACTCATTATTGTCTCCACTTCGCTTGGGATAGAGGTTATAACAAAGACAGCACCGTCGTCTGTTAAAAAACTTGTTTCGCTTGACATGTAAACAGAAAGTTTCAGGGTAAAACCCATTCTCATAAAAGTTTTTACTCAGTAATTTACCTACGAAAGCGGCAATTCCCAGCATAAGAAACGGAACCACGAACGAGGGCGTGAATTTTCCTTTTTGACAACAGTAAAACAACAGTCGTTTAACTTTTGAAGCTGGTGCCGTGATTCTCTCAAACCGGGCTGTTGGCAAATAATGTTATGGTTTACGTGTGGTTTGTCTTTGTTCGACGCTCTGTGTGGAACGGGTTCTTATTCTCTACGTTGTCAAAGTATAATAAAATATTTACCTCAATACTGACGGAGGTTGTACAACAGCTTCAAATATTCAGCGGTTCTCTCTAGGGAATTGAATACTCAGTACTCTTCCAAAAGTTTCTTACAAAAAATGTTTACATTGCATAATTAATGAAAACTTTATGAAAACTTATGTATTTACTAATGAAACAGAACGTAGGTACCGTATAGCCTTCAAAGAGCAAGAAATAAAAATAGTACGAAGAGTATGTTTTTCAGTTGAGAACTATAATATTCCCGTCGGAAATTTCAAGACAGAGTGCGAATAATTCTGGAGCGAGAACTTTCTAATAACATCGTGCTTTTAGATTCATTGCACCTCGCAGAAAAATTTAAAACTTTCCAAGGACTTAACAAATAGTTGCGGAGCTACTAGCTATATTTTTATACCATCTTTCTTCAAAGCACCGGTGGTGGTCTAGTATTTTTTACTCTCTGATCCTTAAATCATAGGTTTAATCATACTTGTTTTATGTTTATGTTTTATAATATTTATCACATTTTACCAAAAATTTATCATCCTAAAAATTTCAATCGTGTTATGCTGTAATGAATCATCTATACCAAAACAGCATATTTTTTTCTATTCTTTCGCATTTGCCAACAAAAAACTATTTTTAAGTAACCTCTTCTTTACAGATCATTTAAACACTGATTTACAAATGTAGTTTAAATTATTTTAGTTTTTCCTATTTTATTTATCGGTATCTGCGTCGTGGTTTTTTTATGCAACTTGTTAATACACAAGTAGATGGCCCACCTGATGTTAAGTTATATATAGAACCATAGCTGGTACAACAGGTAAAATACTTTCTATTTTTTAAATTACTTTGTGATTTGAGCCTATGCGTAGGTACCAAACGTGAACACCATGTGTTTTAAATTTTGTTGAGTTTCAAAAATATACTAAGTCCTTAGAAGCACTGTACTAAACTGATCAAATTTTAGGAATAACTGTTACCAATTATTCATTTTTTGTCAGACCTATGAGTTGAGGAGATTATTTAATTTGCAAACTATAGAAATAACTGAATCATAACTTTCCGAGTTGCATTAAAGTGGCATTTCTACGTATTTGAGTAGTGTGGTCAAAGTTTGTAGTGGAGGATACTGCAGAGTTAAAGTTTGAACTAAATTATCAAACAGCATACTAGAGTGCAGACGTATGACGTGGGAAAACTAACTCCAGCTCCCGGAGAGATGTTTGTGGAACTTTTAGAATGACATTAATCCCGGTAATTTCTTGCCGGTTTTTAAAGCATAAGTTTCAACAGTTATCGTTTTCTCGGCATCCGAAGTTTAAATTAGAAGATGGGGATAGTGGTGATTTATGTTCATTAAAAGTTTTGAAAGGAGTATATTTTTACAAAGTTACAAGCTTCTTTTGTAGCGTATTTTTTTCAGTTTATTTTTAAATTACTTACATATAGATAAAATTTTATGGATATAGATAGACATTTCACAGATTGCCAATTAAACCAAAGCAAAACTGGCACTACTGGTATGGGAAACAGGTACTTAACTGTTACATTAGGTTATGTTTCATGCATGACGTAAAATTTCAAAAAAAATGTTTTTAACATAAAAATCATATATGTTATGGCTTTTTAGCTCAAACTGTATAAAAATACTGCGCAAACACTATTTTAAATTTAATAAAAATATCACTTGCCAACGGACGGAGGTGGAAATGGTAAGTTCACACTTTGAAGGCTAGCACTAGTCAAATTTATGAACATTAAGCATCGAAGGCAGGTTCATACGTTTTTAACGTACATTAATCTGTAAAGCAACTTTGTTTTATGCTTCTGCTCGTAGAACAAGTATATGGTCCACCTGATGTTCAGTGGTAAATATCAACTATAACAAAGCATTGCCTTGAAGTTCACCAACCTGAGGGATACAGGTGTTAAGCCTCATGTGCCCGTAATTTCACCGGCACCCACGCCCTTCAAATCGGAACACAGAAATGGCGGCAGAATAGGGTACGGTGGTAGTACTTCCTCCGATGAGCCCTTTCTGATGAGTTCTGCTACCAAACTTTGTTATAGGTGATAATTATCAATCAACATCAGCTGAGCTATCTTCTTGTTTCTTAAGTATGAGAAGTGACGTCCTATAGCTGAAATATGAGAATGATGATTGAAGTTTGTCCCACGAATCCCAAGAGTATCAATACTGGGGCTAGTGCAACATCCTGTGAAGCAGAATGTCGGTCGTACGAGTCTTAATGAACTTATGATAAAAAACCTCATTATCATGAGGTTTTTTCAACTTTAAATGAAGGTTTCAAATATGAACGTTTGGTATTATAACATTTTTATAGCTACGTGTATCAGAAATGAACGGAAATTCATTCCCCTGTATTATTTGAGCTACGTGCCAATCAATTCAATAAGTAGTCGGAGAGCTTTTTAGAAAAATGCTTCTCTGAGTCAATATACCGTACTTATTTATACTACCAAGTACCTCGCGTTGCTGTATTCCGGTTTAAAGGGAACAATTACAGGTACAATGAGGTTTAAAACATTTATATTATATCTAAAGGTAAGAGTCATATTAGACCTCTTTTTTTATGTGACAGACTAAGACAGAAACAGTGGGCACAGACCCGCGCCGTCTGCTCCAAGTTGTAATATTATTAATAAATGTTGTGAAATATGGATTATTATGTTATAAATTCATAGAATACAATAGTCACAAATCTCGTCTCAGCTCCAAAAAATCGTGAATCGGGCCCAATTGCTTTTCAAGAATGTTTGAATGCAGCCTTAGTGTAAATGATTTGTTTTACAAAAAAAAGTTTTAAACATTTAGGGGAACTTCATTTTCAGTGCCCTTTTCTCTCCACCATATACACATACAATACAGTTTTATCTCAAAGCGTAGAAAGTTTACAACGCTGAACAAGAACAATGAAATTCGTTAGACAAATTCGAAAAGAAATACATTGATGTAACAAAATGATTTAAACTTCGAGTGCTTCTCGTTAGCTCTAAACTGATTGAATAGACGGTAGGTTTCTGGCAGATGAATAAAGATTTCAGAAATGAAAAACCTTTGGACATCTTGACAATTTAAATCTGAATATTTAAATCGCGAATCGTGTTAGTGTTGGTTTCGATACTGGGTATCGGGTTAATGATGTCTATTAATGAGAATGTAAAGAATAAAGTAGTAGTAGTAATAATACAAATACAAATGTTTATGTGTATTTGTCAAAATAATTCACAAAGTATGTTTGAGTTTGACAGCTAGCTAGTTTCGAAATTCAAATCTTGTTTTACCATCTGACCCCACTTCCTTTAGGCCCCAAAGGAAATGAGTGACACTTATCTGTCGCCAACTTTAATTATGGAATAGAACAGGGAAATATGATGGTCTGGACATATTTGTCTTTACATTAAACGGACCTGACAATGCTATTACACATATACAGACAGTAGACAGTTCAGAATATTATTACACTAAATGTGCCCGCGACTTCATTCGTGTGGAATACTGACTTTGGGCAGTATTTTTAATTTTTTAGGCTAATTATTTTGCAAATAAAATACATACATAAACATATTAAAATAAGCTACAAATTTATGAAACATTCACATAAACCTGACATGTTTCCATACAAACTTTCATCCCCTATTTCAAACCTTTACAACCCTTTTTTTGCATTAAAAAGCAGCCTATGTCCTACAGACAAAGAGACAGACAGAGTTACTTTCGCTTTTATCATTATGGTAGGGTTTTTAAACTTAAATTCAAATTATTATTTCATTTTTCCCCATCATCTTCCGAAAAAGTTGTAAGAGTATATAAAATGAACAGGAGCATCACCTGAGTACATAACATCAACACTGCGGTCACCAGTCCACCTGCAAAACGTGGTGACTATAGCAAACCCCCTTCTCCAAACATTAGGAAGGCCTCTGTCCAGCAGGTGGGTTTATTTTTGTTCCAGCATCATTTCCACAAAGGAAGTTATACCTTAACAAGGAAAATTAATCTCGCAAAAGCATGTTAGTAGCCATCAGGGACCAATTTGTGCTAACAAAAACCGTTAGCCGTAAATATCCTGGCACTTAAAGGAAAGCGGAATAAAAATAGAACAATTGATCCCCCTCCCAAGCAGTCTCCCAAAATAACTAAGGCAAATTGGCGAAAGCTCTCAGAAAAAAACGTGCCAAATCACCAGCCCACATCACAAACAAATAGACCGTGAAGAGGCATCCATAAATCCCACTTACTTTGCCGCTATCCAACGATTTAGAACTAACTCGTAGTTATAAATTTTCGGATACGCTACTGAAAATAGCTCTGCGGTACGGCCTGGTGTGCAGCCAAACAGATGAAATGTAGCCCGTCGTCGCTCCATTAGGAATTAATGGACCGATTCGAGAAATGTCATCTTCCGGTAAACATAGACTATAACTCATTATATAACTTCGAAACAGACGCAGGTCTCCTGACAAAAACAACTCAACGACCTGCGAACGAAAGTGATTCATTTAACAAATGAACTGCCGAAAAGATGGTTTTATTTGTGCCGGCTCTTCCTTTGAGAGCTATTAGGATATTTTTATGAAAATATTTATGCTCGTTCAGTAAATTACTTAAAACAAAATATAGTCTGGTGCTTTGACAAATAAGTTGAGCTATTTTTTTTTATTGTCATTAAAAATGTTACTGCGAAAGTTTTGAGTAAATAACTACAGGTCCAGACGCTTTACCGTCTGTGTCATAAAAGTCTCTGAAGTCTCCTTTAACTAAAATAGTCTCTGTGGAGATGTCTTGACTAAATTGTTTGGCCTCTTTCATAATGGTTAACAACATTTTCAATGCATCTGCGGCCAACACTTTTCAGTTTTGCTAACATATTATTTGTTCGTAGGTAGTAATTGCAAGCTTTTACAGGGCTGACATAGTCGCTCAGCGACTCAAAGTCCTTAAATTTTAAGAATTAAATAAATAAATAAATCTGTTGTCATCTCTATTTGTTGACATGAAAGTGACAGTAACAATATATTATGATATTGTAAACCCGTTATAATGTCTAACCGTCTGTTTCATAAAGGTTTCTGAAGTCTTCTTTTTAAAAAAGTTTCCAAATATGTTGCCATCACGGAATAAAGAGGTATTCTTTGTTCAGTGGTTGCCATCTCTATTTGTTGACATGAAAGTGACAGTGACAATATATTATGATATTATAGACCCGTTACAATGTCAAACCGTCTGTTTCACAAAGGTCTGTAAAGTCTTATTTTTAAAAAAGTCTCCAAATATGTTGCCATCTCTATTTGTTGACACGAAAGTTACAGTGACAAATAATTTTAAAGACGCGTTATAATGTCTAAATTTTTATGAAACAGACCGTTAGTCTTTAGATAAAGATTAGTTTCTTTTTATTTACTACCTGGAGGTATAAAAATCTAAAACAAACATATTGGCAAAAGGTTTTATAGTACAACATACGAGTCTTGATGATTAATATCGATTAGTAGGTGCAAATTGCATGGGTAATCTTTAGCTAAATGACCTTTGACACCAAATATATCACAACTAATAGCCTAGCAATTATGCAAATCAACGGTACATGTAAACCTATCTACAGGTATGACACAAACACAGCCAGTACAGTAGTAGTACAAAGACTAATTAATTACTCCTTTGCATCAGAACTGTACTCATTTGTTGGAATTACAATCTGAGTTTCAATATTGTTTTTTGTTTTATTCCATTTGTTACCAATGATGGCAACACTGTTACTGCATTGCTTCATAGAACTATTAATTACCAACACCTTCAAGTATGTAGGAGCTTGAAATAGGAACTCAATTGCAATTACATTAGCGTTCTGGCTACATACAAAAGTAAGTAAATAGGATTTTCTATCCGTCATCTGGTTCAAATACTACAATTTGGCTTAATTTGAGGTTCGATGCCACTGTAAGAAATGTTCGTTTATGTCACACGGTATTAAGTTTTACATATAAGTTGGAGCATCGGTGGTCTAGTGGAAGTGACCCTGCCTACTGATTCTAAGGTCGTAGGCTCAAATCTTGGCACAGTGTGGTGTCGCCTACCCAACCTTTAGACTTAGGTACCTATATGTTTTATTACTACTATTGTTTTATCATGTTTTTGTGAGCTAGGTAGGGTAGGTTTTAGCTATATGTGTTTTAAGGTATTTTTAAGTGTAGGCACCTGCTGTGGTGTCTTTGTGTGTGTGTCTTGTGTTGAATAAATTTCTTTTCTATTCTATTCTAAATCTGGTCGTGCACTAACGAATTTTTTCGTTCAACGATGCACTACCCTGTATCCACCAACCTGAGGCATACGGGTATTAAGCCTCATGTGCTTGTAATTTCCCACACCCTTCAAACCGGAAGTAATGCGAGCATCATTGCTTAGCGGCAGAAAAAGGTACGGTGGTAGACCATCCCCGGACGAGCCCTTTCACAAAAAAACTGTAGTGCTACATAACAATGTTAGGGTGTCCAAACAGTTTAACTTTCTATGGAACTAAGAATATTCAATTCAATAGTACCCCGCGACAAAATAGAACGTTACAGACATAAAGTCTGATTTTGGATGATATTGTAATTTTCACAACTCTCGGAGGCTGTAACCAAGAAAGTTTGATCAAACGTTGATGGAAAACGTCTTAAGTTTTTGATTGATCTATCTATTGCTGTGGAGCAAAATTTTATAAACTTGTGTAAACTTCAAAAAGAATCCAGTTTACAGGGCTACAACACTGATAAAAACCAGAGTATGTTTTGTTAAACATAACTTACAAAACAAGCTATCCTACAGGTTTAGTAAAACCCAAACCAACTACTTCATTACTTCACGATGCCACACTAACACTTTGTATCGTAGATATCTAGCAGCAATAAACATTTCGCTACCATACATCCAAATAGAAATGTTGCCAGCACAAGCGCATTGCAAACGTAATCCAATAAATCTGGCAAAAGAACGTGGTTGGAATCCAATATCAAAACTAAAGGTCTGTAGAACAAAAGCTTGATGTGAGAATAAAAGGATGGAGTTGGCAGTCGAAGCGAACACATTGACCGATGCGGCGGCGTCGCAACGCATCGTCTCAAAAGTTTATGTTAGTACTGCTATTTATTGTAATTTATACAATAAATTAAATAGGTAGGTATCCCCGGCAGAGAGCAATAGTTGGCAGTGACCCCGCTTTCTGATCCTAAGGTCGTGGGTTCAAATCTGGTTGTGCACCAATCGGTTTCCCTTTTCGAAAAATGTATGCGCGGTACCAAATGTACTATTTGGACGTACCTGTGACTACCCCCCTTAGATTTCCTCGAAGAATCTTGAGTAGATACTCGGTACTAAAAGAGCTGAAAGGATATCTACCGTGCTTGGGAATTAAAGTCGTGATGCTATTTATTTTTATATTATGTTATGTTCTGTTATTGTTACGTAACATTTTACACTGGGTAATAAGATGAGATTTTATTTGACAACGACCTACTAACAGATGCTCGTAGAGTATTGGAACCGTGTATCAGTCATCAGTTGTGAAGAATAACTTTTGGCTAGCCGTTAGTGCAGTGTGATTGAACTCTCTCGGCGCTTGTTTTTCAATGACCCGTAGCGTAATGAAAGCTATCTATCTAGATTTACGCAATGCGTTGCGATGCGGTATTTCACCGCGCCATGTGCCACGCTTCTATGTGAAACATTGGAGTGTCCGGGTCTTTGACATGCGCTCCGTAACCACTCAAGCATAATATCAATTTTACAGATTAAATTCTAGATATCGTAAGGGTAAACTTGGTTTTCATACTTAGAAAAGATGAAAAAGACGTTATTGATGACCTACTGATAAAGGCGTTACCATCACCAATGATAAAGCATTATCTCGTAGGTCACATTCATCAGAAACGTGCCCTACGATACATTGCTCTGCGTACATCAACCTGAGACACAAGTGTTCAGTCTTATGTGGTTGTAATTTCACTAGCACCTACAAAACAAAACAGGCTTGACAGTAGAAATAGGCATGATGGTAGTGCTTCCCCGGACGAGCCCTTCATTAAAAGTTCTACCACTACTTTTAAACGTTGGGGTTGTTTGATTTGATTTGTGATATTTTATAACATTTCTCGATCGTTTGAGACACTCATCTCTGTTAACAGAAATGTAAATATCTTATCTGTAGCCGGTAGCTGTTTTACTTCCAAGAATACTGTGTGTGTAAGTGAAACTGATAGAATAGTATCAAGTTTACTGTAATTGACATGGCTTCAAGCGCTTCGAAAACATAGATGCAATACTAAATGCACGTATAGTAAACATATTATTTGTTTACCAATTCACATTTCGCTCAAAGCATGCATACCCAATAATTATAATGTATTTCAAAATCTAAAATATTAAAAGTTTCATCTCATCAGATTGAAATTCTCCCCTTCATAAGTTTTGGTAAAGTTCCTGCCAAATTTTGGGGTTCTGCAATATGGATTAGGTCAATTTAAAATGATTACCATAATTTCTTATCAGAAACTTTCAACAGAGTTTAACTCATGAATATTCTATTGCTTCCATATTTTGACTGCTCATTTTGTAGATAATAATAAGTTAGCTGAACTAATGGTGTAAAACTATATTTTATCTCCTTGATTAAAATTAATATCAATTTTAAGTTTATAAGACTAATATTACAAATGTAGGTATACACAAGCGAAGCACAAACAGCAACCTTAAAACTATTATTTTAAGTTTGCTATATCGATCCTGTACAATATTCATGCATTATTATTTATTGCTGAGCAGTACGCGGAAAGTTCGACGTGCTGCTGGTATAAAATTTGTTGTAACACAGAGTCCCGATAGCCTCGGGTTACTTCGAGACAACTTTTCCATTTTCCAGCGTCCGAGAGAGTACCGGAGAGTAGTTGGAGCACGCCAAACGCAGGCAACTGTCGATAAATCGCTCGGTCAGCGTTCCAATCGTGACTCCTGTTTATATTGCTACTATTAATACTACCAGACTTTCAACATTGTTCATCTTTTTTTATCTCATAAATGAACGAGATGTCCAATTTTTATTTAATTACCGCGCTAGATCACAAGATAAGTTACGGAGAACGTCGTTAAAAATAAATTTATTTCTTTCACAAAGTTCTTAGCCGCGAGGACAAAACATAATTGTAAAACTTGGGATAAGTCAGCGCCAAATTGCCTGTTTTAATTAAAAAACCGTGCGCCAAGGGTCTCGTGGTAGATAACAATTTAATGTAATGGCGATATTCAAAGAACTCCTTTATGGACAATTCGAGCAGGATCCTGCATAATTAATGAGTTCGTAGCTAGGTACATTATATCTCCAAAAATATTAGGTTTGGTTCAGCTAAAGCTGAATTAAGCAGACCCTCAAGTATAATAACTTTTTCAAGGGGACAGAGCCTAACTTCAAGGATATCACACCCGAGTGTTTAATTCGACCTTTCGTATCTGCCTACTCGGTGAAAACGCAATTCCCGTATTCATGAAGCACTTTGACAACTTTTCTCTATGACTGAAAAGGAGAGAAAAACTATTTTATTGTGTTTCGAGATACTTATTCGGAGAACACACAACTCAATTTACATAAGTTTTGAAGTCTTCTTACCCTTATTTACCTGTACAAAGGTTTCTTTCAAATAAAGATGTTGTAACACGCACACTCGGCGCTCCGGGCTGTAGTATGGCCAATTTGTGGTAGATTTGAATTTGCTTAAACCGTAAGAGAAGAGGACATAGACAAAAGGTCGTCTCGGCCGAGATTTATGAAGATTGCGGTCGGTAAAATGTGTCCGCCTGTAGGTGCGCGCAGAATTGATTCGCCAAAAGCACCTTCCAAGAATGAAACGTCAGCGGTATAAAATAGTTCCCCGTCTATCTTTGTGACACAACTTCATTGTTTAGCTAAACAAAATAATCAAAAAAACTGGTTTGAATTTACAATTTGCTCTCACAGTTAACTAAGATAATTGTTCCTATGATGGCTTTGCATTTCTTTTCGATTGAGATCTGAATATTTTGATTGAGATCTTTTAAAATTCATAACTTCAGCGTTGCGGCGTTGTTTATTCAAACCGGCTTTGTCAAAGCATTTTTTACAGAGGTCGCAGTAACGAGTATGAAAATCGAAGTCACCGTTGTGAGGAAGACTCAATTATCGGTGATGCTAGAACCACCCGGAACCCTATGAATATTTATGGCTGTATTTGCATGCCCGCCGAGTCAACTCGACCGGTATCGAAGAAAAAATAACCTCGAATCAGAGTATAATTACAAGCAGTAGGAATAGTCATCTAAATTTCAAATCACTACTAGGCCGTAGTACGACTTCGTTGCTTTTTTGCAAGTATTGTACAAAAAGGGTATATAACGTTAGAAGTAAGAATAATACCAAGTGTTTCTACTGCTTGTGACATTACATCTATCCTGTGATTAAATTGAACGCGGGTCATGAAAATATCCACACATTTTCTGACTGTGCATACCACAATTGTATACTATCTCTTTTTAATAATACTATGTTTGACAAAAAGCAATTTTCAGCATAACAGATTCTGAACCTTTTAACATTCTCTGCAATATTGAACTCAATAACACTGAGTTTTAAGTGTCATTCAACAAAATGGATAGTGGCACTTTTCAGCGTATCAGGTAGGAAATAAATACATAATGGTATGTAAGCAAGAGGCAATACCACCGGTTTGCAGCCGTATTTACCAACCCGCATGTGAAATTCATCCTTTCATTACCCTATGGCTACAAAGCGAGCCTGTCTGTAATTCCACAAACAAGTAACGTTTGTGGGGAACAAAGACAACAGTTATAGGACCTATTCAATCAGTTTCCCTGAATGTGACAGGATTTCAGTTTGTATTAGGCTGCGATAAAATCATGTGGTTGTCATCCAGTTGGTTACATCTTTCTTTTCATAATAACCAAACGAATCTTCAAACATTTTTAAGGTGAGTCTAAAACAAACTCCGACGTTAACTAAGTGAAAGATATTAAAATATTTTACTTCAACAAGGTGCCTGATTTTCGATCGCTGAAATTAATTTAAATAAAATGCAAATTCCCTACATTAGGAGAGACTTTCAG
Organism: Electrophaes corylata; assembly: GCA_947095575.1. NCBI lineage: Eukaryota > Metazoa > Arthropoda > Insecta > Lepidoptera > Geometridae > Electrophaes > Electrophaes corylata. The sequence goes on along the minus strand of OX352706.1, from coordinate 5,023,400 downwards.
TAATTAATGTTTCTTAAATTTTCAATAAAGTATCTCGTTCCAGCTTTGGAGAAATAAATTTATTCAGGTATATTTTTAGAACTTGGACAGAAATTCCCGAGGGACTTGAGGTTTGAACAGATATATTCCAAACCTTAAGGGATCAAAGTCATGTTTATTTTTTATTAGGTTGAGTTAGGATAACGTGTTTAAAAAACCCTAAGCAAGATCACACATAATAAAAATATTAAAGCCTTTTTATTTCCCATACTCACTTAGTTATACTCATTACATACAATATAATATTTCACTTTTTACATTTTTATATTGTACTATAAGTATTTACAAAAAAAGCATATAAATATACTATTAGCTGGATCCCAAGTGCAAGCTTTGCTTAGTATGGGGCTAGATGATGCTGTGTGGATTGTCCAGCATTATAATAATAATTATACTATTGTAGTATAGTGTCCCTGTGTTAAAAACAGTCAAATTTAATTGTTTGTCATAAATAAAGCATAAATAAAAGCTCAGCCATTCTACAAATTAATTTTTAACAGCCAGCTCCAAGTTTAAAAGCAAAAAAATAATTTACGTATTGGATTATTACTTCTCTATATGTAAAGTTATGGAAATAACTTTAACCTTTTGCTTGAAACTAGCAAAAACTATGTTGCTATTTTAAAATATCTGACCTCACATAATTTCGTCCGCGAAGATCTCAGCGAAAATATAATACAACTTACTATAATAGCATCTTAAACAAACTTATCGCCTATTTGAAACATTTACTTAAGTTTTGAAGTCAAATAATATATTTTTCCGTTTAAATTATTTTAACTATTCGGGTGGTTGCTCTGAAAAACAGCTGTAAAGCATGATGATCAACTATAAAAATACAAACAAGATTCACCAATTTAAACCTTATACAGTTACAATAAAGATCATTTTATGTATGCAGCTGGAAATTGTTATGTACATACAAAGGTACCACGTACCTTAGTACCGGTTGGCTTTGTACCAATTTAACAATTTACTATCACGTGCTTAGACTGTCTAGAGCTAAGCAAGTTAGAGTAAGTCAAATGATTATAAAAAACCCTGAATTGAATTTAACTCCGACAGTATAAGAAACGTGAAACGAGATATATATCGCGTTTTGCACGAGATATTTCTTCTATTAGTACACATGTTAGAAATCATAGACATAACAAGATAGGCTATACGAATGAGATGGTTGTTTGACACCGCCATGTTAGTAAAAGTTAAAAGTAAAGTACTTTTACTAACATGTTGCTAACCTAACCACTACCTACCTACCTAAGGATAATACCTTAACAAGTGGCGATCACAATAGGCCATATGGCCGCAGTGATACCAAAGCCGCAAAAATATCAGGTTTAAGAGTCTTTATTTCTCATAAAAAATAACAAAATTCACTTACTGAGAACAAATCTATGACTAAATAAATTTATGGGCTACATACGTACAATACTAATAAAAATAAATACAAACGAGACACTTGTTAAATAACATTTTTAAAAATTTAAAATTATAAAATAAAAAAAAAACATGTTGCTAAAGTTAGGCATAAAAGAATATCTCTAATTAGCACGAGATAACAAGTATGCGTTAACAGCGGCAACGGGCTTGCAACCTGTCGCGTATGGAATACCAAATACTGCAAAATGTGAGTATGTCATCATCATCATCTTCCTGCCCTTATCCCACACTAAGTGGGGTCGGCACAACAGGTTTTTTCCTTCCACTCTCTTCTATCAGTCGTCATCTCAGTGTTCACTCCTTTCTTATTCATATCATCTTTCACGCAATCCATCCATCTTTTCTTTGGTCTTTCTCTGCGAAATGTGAGTATGTACCAAATTTAATAATCTGGAAGTACTTCTGACCCCCCTTAGACATTCTCAAAGAATCTCTAGTAAGTACTTTAACTACTACTTAACGTTACTAAGAAATTTGAGACAATACCTACCATGCTTGGGGGTTAAACTCATAATGATAATTTACTTAAAGTAGTGTTAAAGCTCTTAGTATGGGGTTCGTCCAGGGAAGTACTACAACCATGTCTATTTCTGCCGTAGCTTGCTGTGTTCCGGTTTGAAGGGTGTGGGTGCCGGTGTTATTACAGGCACATGAGGCTTGACACCTATATGCCACAGGTTGATGGACGCAGAGCAGTGAATTGTAGGGCACGTGCGTCACCTGCAATGTAATGCTTTGTTATAGGCTATGGTAACCACTTAACATCAGGTGGGCCATAATATTTTTCAGCAATTACATTAAAAAAAAATATTAAGTACACAAAGTTCTAAGCCTTGCATGACTTTAGTCACAAACACCACTTGATGTTATAGCACCAGTGCCAATGAAATTACCGCAGTAATTTTCTTTTGCATTCTAAAAAGAAATAATAATAATAATAATGCTGGATAATCCACACAGCATCATCTAGCTCCAAGCTAAGCAAAGCTTGTGTTATGGGTACTAGATGACTGATATACTTAATACAATACATTACATACATAGATATTTTTTATTAGACATAGAAAATACCCAGAACACCCGGAATAAATATTTGCAGATCGTACAAACATTTATACCAAGGCGGGAATCGAACCCGCAACCTCCGGGTCGCAGGCGGACATTCGCCCGCCGCGCCACATCGGTCGTCAACACAACAATAGCGACTTTGATCCCCAGGTATGGTAGTAATCCCTTCAGATCTCTCAAGTGCTTCTCAAGATCCTCTGAAAGTGTCTAAGGAGGTCAGTTTTTAGACCAGGCCAGTAACACCATACAGTTGTTAGTAGGTTTAGTCAAGTTACATAAGCAACTTATAAAAATAGCAGAGTAAAATGAGTATCTATGAAGTTCTATGTAGTAACCACGCCTGACTTATAAAATCTCCAGAACGTGACAGATTATAGTTGAGAATGTCAATGTCAAAAGTAGGTACATAGATATTTTTATTGTACATAAAAATACCCAGAACACCCGGAATAAATATTTGCAGATCGTACAAACATTTATCCCAAGGCGGGAATTGAACCCGCAACCTCCTGCGTCGCAGGCGGACATTTTCCTACCGCACCACATCGGTCGTCACAATGGTTTTTTAAGGGTTCCAATTGCTCTTTTTAAAGTGGGTAACCATAAAAACGAGCCATTTTCGTGGGCGTGGAGCAGCACGCGAGAAAACGTTCGGTTCTGCGCCACTTTACTTGAAAATTGACTGAGCGTACGAAACTTTCCAATTAAGCCATTTCGAAAATGACGGGTGGCAATTTAGAGGTAGCTTTGTGTAAATGTAGCAACATACTTGTTTTGCGAACGGTACTTAATGAGTAATATATAATGACCATACGTGCAGACCATACAACTATAGCTAAATTAGTCCATAGATTCATGAACTGAGTGGTTAGCATAGCTGGGTAGGTAAGCTTATTTTATCTGAAACCATGTCCCAGTGTTGCTTCAATAAAATCATTCAGTAGGAAAAACTTATTCGAACTATCCACAACTAGCAGTCCGTCTCGGCTTCGCACGGGTTTTAGTAAAGATCCCTAATTTTTTTTAAATATACTATAAACTATGTCACCCGGAGATAGTGTAGCTTCCTAACGGTAAAAGAATTTTTCAAATCGGTCGAGTAGTTTCGGAGCCTATTCAATGCAAACAAACAAACAGTCCAATCTCCTCTCTCTTCCTCTTTATAATATTAGTATATTACATTTGATTTTAATGTTTGAAAACTGGATTCGATTTTATTTAAGAAACGTCTCACGTTGAACGTCTCTCTAAAACTAATAAACGGCATATTTTTTTGTTTTATTCAGGGATGATTTATATATAAAAAAGGCATTGGTGATACGAAGTTCAGCGGGTCAGCCAGTCACATCATAAAATGAAAACCCTTTATATTGCAACCAAGCTTAAAAACAACATATTCTAACAGATATTTCGCTCTGTAGTAATTTATTTATCGTAATCATAGTTTACGTTATAATTGCACCGGTTTTGTGTAATTTCTTTTTCTGGAGAAAACCAGCTATATTAAATTTGCCTGTGGTTTATTTATTTAATGTGACGTGTTCGTGCAACAAAGTACTTGAAGTACGCCATTAATTTTAAATGAAGTTTCAACTTAATTTAAAAATAAGAATTACATTTTTGCATTATATCAAAATTCTTATCAAGCTTGTTTTAAATTACTTTACGCTAAATTAAGGCTTTTATGAAGTTTTTTTAGAGCACATAGTTTTTAGGATATAATATTCTACCAATCAAACCGAATGAGATTCAAAGTCAAAGTCAAAAAGCATTCAGTAATATTCGCAGAGATCGTCTTGAAACGTCTTAAATCTAGGTGAATCTATGCGCTAGTTCCTCGCAACCAAACTTAGATGAAGGCTAGATTCAAGTTATAAACGCATTTTCATTGAATATATTTATAATACATATTATTGTTATGAACATAGATGTTTTTTTTATGTCCGGGTGTTAGACCTATTGTATTCTAACTATGTACAAAAAAACACACAAGTATTATATCACTTATCTGGTTTCTATAGCATAAGGTATGTTTAGTTTGGGGCTAGATGATGTTGTGTAAAAATGTCCTCAAATATTTAATATTATTATTATTATATTTTACCTTAGCACGTGTTTTATATCTCAATTTAAACTGGTTCTACTTAAACCGATTTTTTTATAGATTAAGAATATTTTATAATTAACAAGACAGTTTATAATGAAGAGTAGAATAGGTATTAGAAAAATCACCGCTTGAACTAGAACTTTTGCGTTTATTTTTAATTCAAGGCAATCGTTTCCAGCGCTGAGTCACTTCAAGTCTAATAAAGAGCATGTCACGTCAGTCCGTCTGTCCGTCCACAAACGGGCACGTAGGCAATAACATCGACTCGATTTTACAACACTCCATCCAGCTTTGCTGCGTGAAACTAACCTTTAGCACCTTGAAATAAGACACTATGATTGAAAATGGGACGTAAATATTTGCATTATGAGTTGAACAGTTTGACGGTAGACCTAACTTTAAGTAGGCAAGTAGAGTAAACTAATACTGATATCCAGAGATAGTTTGTCTGTTATTCTGACAGCTACTGTAGTTTCCCATACTAAAAATATTACTGTTTCACAACATTTTGATAAGAAACAACTGTATCAAAAATTGTTGCACTAAGTGACACTGCCTGTATTATACCAGGTAAAAGACGACAATACACAATATGGTTACACAATTTCGGTACTAAGGTAAGTTTTTTAAATTTGGTTATTGTTTGTTGTCTATCCAGACCGTAAATGGTATGGTGAATTTACAAAATTTACCAAGTAGCGTCAATTATTCAAATTGGTTATTAAAAATTCTAAAAAACCCTGACTATTTTTCTTCCTTCAGTCAGTCGAGTAAGGTAGGATAAACAATGAATCACTTTTCAGCACACGACAAAAACCTTTTTAGAACCATCAAATCAAACCGATGACATAACGTTCCAAATTGATATACGAGTGTCCGAACGTGTCCGGGACAAACACTCCACAGCGAGGGTTTAAAAAATGTCCTTTTGTTTACGACGCAATGAATTCCGAATTTTCAGACACCTGCGCCAAAGTAGGTCTTTTGTTCGACGTGAATAATTCCAACCACGACGTACGGAGAATCGGGTGGAAGTAGAATTTTCTTTCATAGAGATGAATTTAGCTTTGCTTAGAATATGTAGGTATTATTTGTTTTGTTACACCGAGTATCCATTTACAAAGAAAGCTTTTTTAGAAAATTTGTAAAGATTTTCATAAATCAGTTCAGCAGCAGATAATTTAAAACAATCTACAAACAGCTGTAGTGATCCAAGGTTGGAAACTAATCGGAAAAATCCTCAAAATACTGACGCTGACTAAAATTGCCACGTTCAATACCAATTTTACGTCAGCCGGGGCTGAATAGAAAAACTATTTTTCCGTCAGTATTCAATTTCTTACACCAATTTCTTTACTTTATGTCAATTTATAAAACCATTTGAATCTTATTTAAATAGTAACTAGAAAATGGGGCATACACAAAAATAACTACCAAATATGGCATGGCAATTAGTTTTTCTAATATGTTTTAAAATATTGTTGACAACACAAAAAAGAAGAGGTCTGCAATGTTTTTTTTAAATCAATGTTGGTGGATCATGTGACCTTTTCAATGACAATCAGAAACGCACAAGGTTTCTAAAGTTATCGACATGACAACGTATAAAATCAGGGTATTAAGCATCAACCTTATTTCCACGTAACCGTTCTATAAAACCTTGTTCTTTGAAAATAAATAATTTACCGTCGTAATTCTCTAAACTGAAACAGGTTAGGAGAAATTGAAAAATGCTGTTTTGCTCTCAAGCGCGCTTGTTTCGGTTCGACGTAAATTTATTTCAAATGCAGAATACGGATGTTTAAAGGCTTAAATTCTACTTTGCTTTAGGAAGAATACCAATAGTATTTTTTAACAATAGCTTTGAGGTTGTATATACTACTTACGCTTAGAGTGTAATAAAGAAAAAAATCTACAATTAAAAAAATACACGCCACATACATTAACATTACACATGTATGATGAACATGCATGTATTTCTAACGAACTTGACCTTTTGTCATAGGCGATGATAACCACTTAGCATCGGGTGAGCCATCTGCTTGTTCCACCAGCAATTGTATAAAAAAACTTAAATGTCGGCGTCTGGGTGTTATATTGGTCAAATTAAAAAAAAAGTATTTAAGTTTTATATCAGTTACCTGGTTCCCATAGCTTAGCTCAAACTAATGTTTCCATTGTCAACTTTAAATGCGTCTCAAACTTTATACGAATTTAGCGTACTATATAATTTACGTCTCTTTCACCAGTTTTGTCTTTAAATATACGACATTTACTAACTAACTAAAGTACTCCTCAAACATTTTTGTAGCATGTGTACATACAAACAACATAGAAACTTCTTTGGTTTTCGTAGCTAAGGGCTACGCCGTAGCCAAATGCTACATTGGTATGTGTTGACAGAGATTAGGTTTACTAAGATAAGTTTTTATAAAGCGTGGGTAATTCATAAAAAGCATAAATGCATGAACTGTTTAAATAAATCACTTGAACGTTTTATAAAAAACAATTAAATAAAATTGCCCCGTAATTTATTTCGAAAGTTCACAAACAAAAGTACAAAACGATTCAAAGTTATCTCGACAATATTATCCAACAGAGCGGATGGAAAACAATCCCGCGAATGGAAAAAAATGTTTTGTCTCCGTTTTAAAATATTAATGACATCGTTACTGTGGCAAAACGCTTTCCAGTTTAGTCGTTTGCTCGATAATCGAACGCATTAATCACAGTGGGACTGAGTACGACGCGGGCATTCTGGCTAATTTATGACTGTGACGTATTTACAGATTCAAGTGCCAAAACAACAGAATTCTAACACAAGGACAAATTTTTGCAATGCATCAACCAACAATTAGATGTGCTTTTGTCTTCTTTACTGAAACTTATTCTCAAATATAGTGTTGCAAAGACTTTTCACATGACGGTAAGTTTTATCTTAGTTCAAATATAAATTCTGTTCTTCAATTTGAATACCTATTTACTTATTGGTATTTACTGTAATGTATTAAGCTTTTTTTTATTATTATTATCATACAAAATACGTAGGCCGCTGCTCGGAGTAAGTTTTAAAAAAAGACTTTTATTTTAAAACTAAATTATAATAAAAAGATGAAACACGTTCGAAGTATGAACGATGAATCATTCTTAAAATCTAAGTAAACTACACGAGGTGCATGATTGCGACATCGCGACACCTGCGGCGGCGTCCCGCTGACATAGCGACACGTGGAGGTACATTGCTGTATGTACTGGTCGAGCTTAGCGCAGCGGTCTTCATAGGTTAGCCTTGCGTAACACCTCCCCCCGAAGAACAGCGAGTATTGAAGCTTGTCGTAAATTGAGCTGGGGTTGAACCAGGGTCAACCTCTCTTGTAGTAGGGACTGGAAGGGTGTAGATTCTTTGAAGATCAGCTTGGGTTTCTTCGCAGACTTGGTGCAAGTTTCGTTTCAGAGTAGGTCTATATTTTCTGTACAGAAGGCCACTAATGATTGCACATGTAATGAATAGCACCACATACATAGGAATCGTAGTGTGGTACAATGTATAGTCGGTGTCCTTTTCTAAGCGCAACGGCGACTGTAGCGATATTTTCTTATTAGTAGCGTGAAGCTGGTCCAGGTTGATAGAGTTTAATTTAAATGCTGGAACTGAGGATACGCTTTCCAGGTTACTTCTAGGTAGGTCCATTATCTTCAATACTTGTCCTTTCACACGATCGTTAGTGTTAGAGATCGTGAATTCTGGCGTTTCCAAGTAGCACTGCTGGGGAACTATAGCGAGATAGCTGCCTTGAAGTGTTTGATACAGGTCTTGTCCACACGAGAGATGTACTTTTGTAGATACAGGAAAACTGATAGCGTAATGTTTCTCGTCGAGTTCTTCGTATGCTGGTTTTGATAGAGTGATGGTGGTAGGGCTGCACATATTGTTCCGCTGCTGCGTTGAGATGAGATGCTGGATGCAGTCATCTGATGATCGATTCTGCTGATTTTTCTTCTCCTCACAAAGGTACCATTTACTGGTCTTCGGGCATTCAGCCTCAATGTACTTGAAATCTTTCTCATGGATGGCTAGGTATGGGAAAGGAGGAGTAAGGATCTCATGATTTTTGTTAGGTATAATTGATAACTTATACATATCATACGAGGATGGGAGCACGATCGGGAATTTATATACTATAACTATATTATTACCTACATAATACGAACCTAATTTAATTATATCGAAATACTCTCTTATATCTAAATCTACTATCTTTTTACTGCCATATAGTATATTCAATTTACGAATCATATCGCGAATTGTATACAAATTTAACACCGAATGATGCGTCGTGGAAGCTCTGATAAAAGCAAGGACGTTCTGTAACTTGAGTAGTTCCTGAGAAATAGAATCTACGTTATCTGTTAAGATTAAAAGGATTTGAGCTAAGTGCGCATACTTCACTAGGTCATAGTCCCTGGAGGCTTCGGCCTCATTTATTTTGTTCACTAGGGTCTTAATTTCATTCTGATTACTGACGATACTGTCTAAGATATTTGAATATTGCAAGGTCCAGTTTTTAGATAAGCTAACGCGATTATTAAACTCTGTTACTAATTTATTCTCATTATTTTCTAAAGATCTAATAGCCTGGTCATAACGTAACGCATCCGTGTAATCAAGGTTACCCGTGATACTTTTAACTACTGATCCAAGACCGTCTATGAGTCCTCTTTTTACACGATTTATCTGAAACGATTCTAATTGCTCTAGTGTACTTGTAAGCTTATTTTTTAAATACTTGATATGAGGTTTAAATAATGAATTAGTTTTATTATTTAGCTGAGGGCTAAAACTATCGATTTGAGTGTCTACTGAATTTACTTTGTTTCGTAGCTCTTGAAGATTGACATTTTGTAGAAAGGAGTGGTAGTGAGAAATAAGTTTAGCTGAGCCTAATTTAAAAGGTAAGATACCAGGGCCGTCATCGAGACTTTCAAGTCTTATCTCCTGCATTAGAGCTGGTACCAGGAGCAGGTGAAATATCAGGAGGGTCCTGTAACAATTGGGCACTTTTAGGGAGACGCTTTAGCCTAGATTTGGCTATAGGACCTCGTTTTTTCTTAGTATAAATATGAATAGGGAGGTCTGCCATTACGACGTCATGTGTATAACGAGGGGCTAACTTCTGTCTGGAAGCAAACGGATTTTTCACGAAAATCTGTTGTTCGGGAGAGTACTCCACCTCCGGTTCCCGTTCCTTATTTCGGTTGTCTGTCAGGTCTTTGCGTGTCGCGCTACACATGTCATGAATCGTGTTGTAGGCTTTAGTCATCTTGTCTCTATGGTTAGTCATATACTGCTGTAATAAATGCGTAGATAAATCTACATCAAAAGGATCGCGAGGGTCATAGTGTCCTGTTACTACCTCTAATGGTTTACACTTCGTGAAACTATGGATGCTACTATTGTAAGCCAGAAGGGCGTAAGGCATTAGATTAATTACCGATTCAGATTTCTGTCCTAATTTAAGAATACGGAGATGTTCCAGTACCGTTGAGTGGAATCTCTCAACAATACCATTCTCATTTGGAGTATGGGGAGCCACTCTATGATGCTGGATCTTATGCATCTTCACAAATTCCGCAACAAGCTGATTTGTGAACTCGGTTCCGTTATCAGTTACGATAGTGATAGGTATTCCATGGTGAGTACAGTAACTTAATAGGGCTTGGACCACACTAACAGCGGTGCCGTCTCGTAAGTGATAAGCTTGCGCATACTTCGAGAATGCATCCACTATGGTTAAGAATTTTTCGCTTTGAATGGTTAACAGATCTAAATGAACTAGCTCAAAGGGCCGGCTAGCGGGTGGTACTACCTTAAACTGTTGTTTTATCGGGCTACGATCATATTTCGCTTGACCACAGATAGTGCATTGGTTTATATATTTAGTGATGTGCTCTCTCATTTTAGGCCAGTAATACTTGTTGGATAATGCTAGGTAACACTCATTTATGCCGCGATGGTTGGTCTTACCGTCATGATATTTATTGATAATTTCCTGCTGTTTTAAATATTCCTTAACGTTCTCTAATTCTTTTTTAGTTATTGTCAGATTCATAGCTGAATTTTTAAAAGTTTTCTGTATAATAGGTACGATAGTGTACATAGTCGAATAAGGGTTTATGAGTAGTCCGGTTTTAATTTTAGGATGGACGTACTCCTTGATTGCGTTAATGACGTCATCCTCGATATTCGATTCGGATACTTGAACAGATGTTCTTGTGTGAGTGTCAAATGGCTTAGTGACTACCGGTCTACTTTTGATGTCACCTACCACATTAATAATTAGTTGTTTAGTGAATCTATTTAGGGGGTCATCTGAAATTGGGATCTCTAATATAGGGGTTTCGTTATTCGTATGAACAGTGGCTGTTCTTGAACTGGCTCCAGTTTCTGTAGCGGTTAAAGTTCTAGATTCGTCTAACTCGGGGTCAGTTTCAGATGGATTAACTGCAATTGACATAAGTTCTTCATTATTAATTTCGATACGCGATAGTGCATCAGCGTTAGTGTTACACTTGCCCTGCACATAATCGACCTTGTAGTCATACTCACTTAGCTTCAAGCGCCATCTTGTAAGCCGTGAACTAGGGTCTTTAAGGTTTACTACCCATTGCAAAGGCCTATGGTCTGTGAGAATTAAGAATTTTCTACCATAAAGATACGGTCTAAAGTACTTAGTTGCCCAAACGATAGCCAGGAGTTCTTTTTCGATTGTACTATAATTTAATTCACTGCTATTAAGAGTTCGCGACGCGTATGCGATTGGTTTATTAGAAGTTTTGGTGCCTTGAGATAGAATAGCACCTATAGCTACATTTGATGCGTCTGTTGTTAAAATAAAATCCTGTGTAAAATCTGGATACTGTAAAATCGGATCATTTGTTAGAAGCGTCTTACAGTGCTCAAAACAGCTAATGTACTTGTTATCTAGCGTAATTTTTGAACCTTTTTTCAAACATTGGGTTAGTGGTTTTGTTATACGAGCAAAATCCGGAATGAATTTCCTATAATACCCGAGTAAACCGAGAAAACGTTTGATTTCGGTGGTGGTTTTTGGAATGGGGTACTGCTCAATAGATTTTATTTTATTCGGATTTGGTTTAACACCCTCTTTGCAAATGACATGACCTAAAAACTCGGTTTCTAACTTTAAAAATTCGGATTTATCCATTTGAATTTTGAAGTTAGACTCTCTTAATCGTTTAAATACCTTTTCCAAATTTACTATGTGCTCCTGAAGGGATATACTGAATATAATGATGTCATCAAGGTAAACTAGGCAAATTTCATTTTGTAAACCCCTTAGGACGTTGTCCATTACCCGTTGGAAGGTAGAGGGCGAGTTTTTCAACCCCATTGGCATCCTTAAATACTCATAGTGACCATTTTCCACATTAAAACTAGTTTTATGAACGTCAGAAGGATCCATCTCCACTTGATAAAAACCACTTGCCAAATCAAGGGTCGTAAAATACTGGCATTTACCTAGTTTGTCTAGAACGTCTGTTATATTTGGAATAGGATATTTATCGTCAATTGTTTTCTCGTTAACTTTTCTAAAATCCACGACAAGACGCCATTTGACTTTACCGGAAGCATCTGCCTTTTTGGGTACGATCCAAATCGGAGAGCTCCATGCGGATTCTGAAGGTCTTATGATATTTTGTTCAAGCATTTTACTTACTTGATCTCTGACCTCTTGTCTGTGAACGTAAGGATAACGATAGCTCTTAGTATGTACTGGAATTTCATCTTTAGTCCTAATTTTATGTTTGATCTTGTTAGTGAATGATAATGGTTCACCCTCAAGATAAAACACGTCCGCGTAGTTAGAACACAAACGCCGTAAATTAGCAAGTTCTTCCGGATTAAGGTGATCGGTTCGGAGACGAGATAAAACCTCTTTAGCGCGGTCTGATAAAATTTCAGTACTGTCACATTCAATATTAAATATTTCAGCTTCAATAGGACGGTCCATAGAAAATATTACGTCATTAGATGTAGGGTTAGTAATTTCTACCCAGCCTCGGTTACTCTGAACTGTCGTAATGCAATCTGAGATAAGGCAATTACAAATCGTTTGGTTGTCTACCAATACTTCACCGTCCCGCGTATTTACTGGTAACCTGACTACCTTGCTTGAATTAGCTGGAATAATTTCCTCGTACAAATTGGCATTTCTAGAATCGTACATTTGTATTGGGATCTGAGTGTTACGGGTTTTCAGTAATTTACTCTTTAAGTCAATGTTAGAGTCCCATAAGTCAAGTAAATCAAAGCCTAAAAGTCCGTCGAAGTAGTTATGAAACTTATAAACATATAAAGTCATATCGTTCGGGTCATGAAATTCCTGGAAGCAAGGCAACGTTATCGAATAATTGTTTATACTGGTCGCGTGCACGTTCGTCACTTCAAATGGATCGTATTTCAAAGGGACGTTGCGAAAGTATCTCTGTACGGCGTCAGGGCTTATAAACGATTGGTTAGCACCTGTGTCGATTAAAAACTTTAAAGGTGGATTTGCTATTTGAATGTAACCTAGTTGCCTTTGAATATGAAAATTGACTTCTATTTTGGTTTTTCTGACTTGGACTCCTTTTGAAAATTTTCATCAGAGGCCTGCTCTACGACTTCTTCTACTAATGGGGTCTCTGATTGAGAGTACTGGTCATAGTAGCAATCAGGGTACTGATCATAAGGATAAAAGTCCTGATAGTATTCGTGTGAGTTGTCGTATTCGTCACAGTAATAGTTATCGTATCCGTCAAACTCGTTAAAGTTAATTTCGCGAGTCTTAAAGTAATTAGACGGAGGTGGATTTCCGTGCTTTCTCCAGTCATGTCCTGCAAGTCCTGTCATCGGTAGTCTTCTTTCGACGTAGTTGCTAACGCCACTCATTGGAGTAGGACGCGGAGCGCTACCAAAATTTGTCGGTTGTGGCTGAGGTCTAAACGGCATTCTAAAATTGTTATTCTGTGGATTGTAATTTTGAGGAGGGGCGCGGAACATTTGTTGCGTGCGAGTAGGACCACGTGGTGGTTGCGGTTGAAACACCGGATTAGGCCTCCAACCCTGATGAGGTGAAGCCTGCATGGGGTTAGGTCTAGAAGGACCGGGCATGTTAAAAATCGGTTGTTTCGGTTCAAATCCGCTAGTAAGCCTAGGGAAATAATTTGATAGGGGAAGATTGAACTTAGCTGGATTTGATGTAGGTTGCCGCCAATCCTTTCTACTTAATGAACTATTTCCACGCTCTTGCATATAGAGCGTGTTGAGCTCCTCCTGGACAAATTCTAAAGCTTTTTCCATCGAAACGGGTCGCATACAACGTACCCGGGATCCAAGGGGGTCCTTGAGGCCTCGTAAATATGCCTGAAGGGTCAATTTCTGGTATAAGTCTCGTTTTGCTTGTACTGTAGATGTTAGGGTCTCGTGAAGCGAGACGTACGTCATGATGGTACTGAATAGATTTTGACATCGTTCGTAAAATTCTTGAGGAGTGCTGGTCCCTTGGGTCTCTAGTGACAAATCGCTGTAAAGAGCGGTCTCATCCCGGTGGTCCGCAAAGTTGTTAACCAAAGCGTTCCTAATGCCTAACCAATTCTCTGGTATGCCGTTGGAGTTAATCAGTCTAGCTGCTGAACCTGACACCTTATTTAAAATCCCATTTACCAGAGCTAAGTTAGTGAGCTCGTGCCCTGGCTCCGTTGAGAAATGAGCCAGTACTAGCTGGTCACAGAGATTAATAAATCTCGTTAAGATATGCGGATTTCCATCAAAATCTGGGACAAGTCTTAAGGACTTATAAATCGTGTCGATCGGGTTACTCGTGGCTTGAGCCATGCTGTCTTCTAAATCTCTATGTTCGTCGATTACACTGAGCCTACTAATTATTCTACGACTATTTAACCTAATGTTCCGCGATTCTCTAGGGTGAAAAATCTTGGAAGTTTACACTAGCGTTATAAAATAAAGTACCGATACTAGGGACAGGATTATAAGTAGTTAAGGATAAGAAAGGACTTGAAAGATTCAAGGACTTACTGCATTTCTCGTTGCGTCTTCTGAAACTCAGCGGAATCGATTTCTGGATTCACTCGCGAACAACAGCACTAGTAGGTTCTTTTTACTCGTGAGATAAATCTCTGAAGATTTAGTTAAGTATCCGTGAGGCTGCGCCAAATACGTAGGCCGCTGCTCGGAGTAAGTTTTAAAAAAAGACTTTTATTTTAAAACTAAATTATAATAAAAAGATGAAACACGTTCGAAGTATGAACGATGAATCATTCTTAAAATCTAAGTAAACTACACGAGGTGCATGATTGCGACATCGCGACACCTGCGGCGGCGTCCCGCTGACATAGCGACACGTGGAGGTACATTGCTGTATGTACTGGTCGAGCTTAGCGCAGCGGTCTTCATAGGTTAGCCTTGCGTAACATACATATAAACATTGTACTTGGGCCCTGCGATGTGTGACGTTTGTGAATCGACACAGCAACATGCCACGTTACTTGCAGCATAGTGTGAAACAACCTCATCTTGTGTTTAATTGTCAACGGAGACGGTCTAGCGCTCCGAGCAAGGAAAAGTACTTCTCGTGTTAAGCTAGAATAAGTAGTGTCCTTTATTTGAACTTGGGAGATGAAATTTTTATTGTGCTCTTTAGTTTTTTTTTCTTTCGTTTTTCACAACGCTGCTGGCACGGTTTAAAGGAGATTCTTTTTAAATCCTTATTTTTCAACTGACAGTAAATTTAATTACTTGTCTGTCTAAATGTTGTGTTTTCTTATCTCACCCTTAGGCGAGTTCCAATTAGAGTATTCTAAGTATAAAGTATAAAAAAGCTACAATCCTGAACAAAAAATTTAGACCACGCCTCTAAAGTACCACCAAAAAAGTACAGAAATAAATTCGTATCTTTTAAGACTTATTGTTCTTTGCGTTCCGATTGTTTAAATAACCCTGTAAATAGGCACCAATAACAAATACCCTAACTGGATATTCTCATCGTTATCGGCATATAAATAAGTTCACTATTGGACATAGTCCTCCCCCAAATGCCTTCCATTCTTCTTCTTTGCTTGGTGGAGGGCGACGTTAACCTGCATTCTGACAGCTGTCACAGCTTAGTTGGTTGTAGCTCTGTATTCTGTGCTGTAGGTGCTGGTTCGATCCTTAACGAGACCAAACTTTTATGTGATATTGTATTCTATGTAATATTTTATGTAGTTACATACTAATTAAGTAATTACATACAAAAATGTATGTATGTACTCTATCAACTTTCTGGTTCCTATAGTACAAGCTTTGCTTTGCTTAGGGCTAGTCGGCGTTGCGTAAATGTCTGCGAATGTTTATTTAGTTATTATATTTCCAGATTATCTGACACTTGAGGTTAAATTTTTGTAAATATTGTCAAATTCAGGTTTCGATCTTGTCATTTTAAACATGCCCAATTTTGACGATCAAGTTCTACGTTCAATCATGTCTCAGTTCCAAAAAAATACGTAAATTAGTTTTTTAATTTCCCATCGCATTAGACATCGTTTTTTTGATCTTTTACTCTCTATCCATCCCGGCGTACCTACAATGTGTCTTATTAAATCCGGAATTTTAAACTAGATTAGAAATAGCACAATGAATTATAAATATACATATACTCAAAAGAACATCACAACACCAGCCGTATCGTGTTGAGGAATTCGTAATAAATTCAAAAGTTTAAATTGCCGCTTGGAGCTACAACTCATCATCGTTAAAAAGTTTTAAGAAAGTTCTGTGGCATACGTCTCCACGCCTTCTGTTTAGTTTAATTAAATAGAATACCGCGTAATTTTACCGAGGGTGCTTGCTTCAACCCTATGTGCATGCATTTTACCCTATTTCGTGCCAGTAACCTCCTAATTATAGCAGTTCTTACTACGCGTTGTTATTTAGATGAAATCGCGAGGAAAGCACATGTAAAAATGTAATTGAGATGCGCACATTTGTAGTCGAAACTAGAAGAATAGTCGTGCTAAGTTCGTACAAAATAAAACCGCATCTGTATTGCCACAGTAACTACATAATATATTTGGAGATATCACAATTACGACCCATTTCACTGATGTAATTAAACGTGATCAATTTAAGCTATGCTCTGTTTTGGTGTTCGAGTTTAAGTTGATTAAATTTAGTTTAGATTCTGAACTGATTTTTTTTTTCTTTCTTTTACTGTCCTATAGTAGACTTGTTTATGCGGACGATGCATCTCGATAGTAAATCTATACCAATTATAAGTATCTTTGTCCAAACAGACTGACTGAGTGACTGATTGACATACAGACAGTTTTAACCACTGATTGTAGAAGTTTGAAATATTTAGGTTATTTATCTTTGTGTAAAAAATAAATTCCTGAAATTGAAACCCCAAACGGGTGCAACGGAGGTTGAAGCTTGCATGAAAGTAACTGCAACCGAACGAAGAAGTTGCATACGTTTTTCTAGTCAATCAAGTTAGTTAGTCAAGTTATAATTAGACTACAAGTTTTCTTGTTGCAAAACCAGTCTAATTGTATTACCGTAATCAAAACTTAGTGAGAAAAGATGTCTGAATATCTAGTGTGATTGTACCTTTAACTTAACGACCTTAATGAAAAACTTAAGAAACTACAGAGACGGTACGGCTTGCGGGTAACTTTCCGTTAAACTTTGTTCATAGCGCCATGTTAGAGGTTAGTGCTAAGTGAACTGTCTCTTGATGAAATTATCAAGAAGGTTCGTTACTTTAAATTGCATACATTTAGTTGGCAAGAAAAATATCACAGTGTAGGGGTAGCTTGTTTTCGTACATGATCTGTATATATTTAGTAGTAGTAGAGCTCTTTGTGAAAGGGCTCGTCCGATGAAATACCTACCACCATGCCTATTTCTGCCACCAATAGCAAGTAATAAGCAATAAGCAGTAATACTTGCATTGCTGTGTTCTGGCTTAAAGAGTGAGGGTGCCGGTGAAATTACAGGCACATGAGGCCTTACACAAGTATGCCTCGGGTCTGGTGGTCACAGGGTAGTGCATCTTAGGGCACGTACTTAACGCAATGCTTTGTTATTGCTCATGGTTGCTACTTAACATCAGGTGCGGCATATGCTTATTCCGCAAGCAGTAGCATAAAAAAACAAATCTATGATTTATTTGTGTGTAATAAATAATTAAAGTGGTAATGTATGAGACATTAGAAAGTCTATTTGGATGAAATAACTTTTACAGATGAGGCTGTTTTCGAGTTTTACTTAGCACCGTCTTGTTTAAAAGCAGTAGCGAAAATAAAAAAAAACATGAATTATGTACCTAGTGCTAGCATACAAAAACAACAAATCTCTCTTACTCGTAGGTAAATACACTAAGTAGATAGGTAGGTGGTAAGTACTGACTGGTAGATCTAAATAGTTAGATATGTGTATTTATTACTTAAATATAACTTATTTGCCAGAAGATTACCCTCATTAAACATCTTCACATCATTTCAAAGTCAGTACTACTTGGTACTAAAATATCTAAGGGGATATTTACCGTGGATGGGGATATATGCTAACGTTATTCGATTTTTCTTTTTAGGTCCATGTGCGTATGCACATGTGCATATCTTGAATTACACTTCTGACTACACTAGAAATTTACTGTTCCTACAATCAAAAGCAATTTTTATTCTTTTCTTGGTTTGTTTCACTTGATTTGATGGATAGGCTTTCCCAAATTCTCCGTAAAACCCCAGCGTTGTCAAAACAAATCATTGAAATAGTGCAATCCCGTTTTCCAATTCAATTTTTTTGAGCGGAATGAAAAGTGTTTATTCGATTTTATTGCAGCGCTGTAACGCACACTGGTCCCGGCTAAATGAAATTCAGCTATGACATAAATAATTCATGACAATATTGCTTGAACCGCTTGCTATTATTACGGCATCTGTACGCTTAACAGAAGTTTTGACGTCATTGAATCTTATTCTGGGTGATTACTTGCAAAAAGGATAGACGTAGTTTCATAGTATCAATTGATTTACACGGCGCGATATTAACATTCAGGATTACAAAAAAGCTTACACACACCGTACCTATTTCTGCCGCTAAGCAGTGACGCTCGCATTGCTGTGTTTTTTTTTGTCGTACCTTTGACTTGTAATGGTGACTGCAGTGTCAGCGTTTAGTACGCAAGAGGACAACGCTAGAGAGAATGATAATTAGAATCGGAATGTCTCCAATACCCATACTCCTCAAACCTTGATCCAACGGACTAAAATTTTTCCTGGAGTTTGGACAATTTATTGCAAGGAAAAATTTTAATTCTGATGTCCAAACCGTCTTCAAAGCTTTTATTGATTCTCGCTTCCACATTTTTTTTTCCAAAGTAATCAATACAAAATGCCGTAAGTGCATAGATAATAATGATATATGCTTTGATTGTATAAATAAATAATGTCATAAAAACCGTGCGCCAATCTCATATACGTATGGACCTAAAGTAATTTATATAAATTACTGAAGTACCTACTCATAGTATAAGTACTTATATAAATAAACAGTCATATTTAAATCAAAAACTTGTGCTACAAGTACAGATATTGGCGCGCCCTTACTCCAGCCGTCTGTGTTTAACTTAATGGCTCTATTTCTGTAATGAGTAGTTGCATGCATGCGATCGATTTAATAAATTATTTTAAGTGTTGGATAAATGATTTTCCTGTAAGACGGAGTTGAAATTATTTTGAAACAATTCCACTGAATTGCTACCTCATTACCTGACTAGGTAATTATTTTAAAATTGACTATAACACATCTTTAAAATAAAGTTTTTTAATAGGACTCGGAGCTAAAAGTTGGTCAATAGAAGTTGCTTCTCTTTTAAATCGAGGGCATAGTTATAGTAGGTAATTGAAAAGTGAAAATTAATTAAATAATAACATAAGAAAAAATAAAAGAAAACAGAACTTAGGTTGATGAACACTGGCATTGCAAGGTAGGGCACGTTCCCAACGAACGTGACCAGCAAGGAAATGCTTTGTTAAGGATTATGGTAACCACTTAACATCAGTTGGGTCATCTGCTTGTTCCAATAGCAATCGTATAGAAAAAAGAACTAAGATTATATCCATTTTAGCGTTAGATCTATTGTAAAGTTTGTTGTTGTCATCGTTAATCTGTTTATGTTGGCGTGAAAATTCGCATTGCAGACTTTTCGTAAATCAAATTTTCATAACCCTCCAACACGCAAACCTTGGTCCTCTTTACCATAAATCAACTAAGACGTTGAATTCAGGTCAGCAAGTTTAAAAAGTTTATGCTTTAGTGCAGTTGAAACAATACCTCAACTCACTTTTTGTTAAAGAACCACGAACGCGCAGACAAAGATAAAGTATTTTATAGTTCACTAAATTGAAATTAAAAGTGTGCTTTGCACGAAAATGCATAATTTTGAGCTGATACCAGTATAAAATGAAAAATAACTTTTACTCATGCTGTGAAAAAATGCTTTAAAACGTTGGTTAGTTTTTGCATAAAAGGTCACTCCAAAAAAAAACACGAAATAAAGTATCTTTTTACGTTTTTAGACATTTTCCCTACACATTTGTCTTGTACGAGTAAGGCCATTTTTGCCACTAGAGAGAGACCCTCTATAGATCAAGATCAAAGTGCAAAAGTATCTTCGCATTACTTCGCTAAAGACAATTTTACATTTTCCGATACGATTCACTCTACACCATTTGTTTTTTACAATTCATAAGCAATTCTCAGAAAATCGTATATTTTGAGGTATATCTATTTTTTGTTCGCGAACGCACTAATTACTAAACACTGATATTGCTATTTTAATTTTCGTTGACAATACACCATGACGTTGCGAAAGCTTTTGTTAATCCCATCACTATAGAATTTTCTTTTAGCAATATTGTTAGTAAAATGTAACTTTGGTAAGTGATGTTGCGGGCAACGGTGTAGCACATTTACTTAGTATTATATACTTCAAGTAATTTGTTTTACTGATATACCCTTCATGTTGATGTTACAGGCAAAAAATTACAAAAAATACCGAATTTTTCTTCTTCTACAAGAATGGAACTAGCAGACGGCCCACTTGATGTTAAATTGTTACCATCATTTATATCAAAGTAAACCTTGCAGGTCACCATCGATAAAAACGTTCCTTACAAAAGCAAGACGTAAAGCAGTGCATCGTGAAAAACGTTCCTGCGAGGCAATACTTTGTTATAGGTAATGGTTACCACTTAACATCAGGTGGGCGATCTGCTTGTTGTATTAGCAAGTCCTATAAAAAAACACAGAATAAATAGATTCGAAAATCGGGCTCAGTAGGTCTAGCAAATGAATAATACAGGTTGATGGTGATGATAATATCACTACATTCAATTATATCAGTTAAACAAGCCTAGCTATGCCCATTTCAGGTAGATACTAAGTATGTTTCTATAAGCCTAGTAAACGCAGTGCCACTTATTTATCATGTTTTATATTGCCAGTATCGTGTCGTCGGTTTCAAAGAACTTTCTCTGTGGGAATGTTTCTCGGGGTGCATGGGGGCGTCGCGATCGACACTCTCCTTTACTTTGAAACCTTGTTTTCTAGGTGTCATATGTTACAAAGATCGACAGTTTTGTGCTTTGAAATATGCTAAAGAGTTTCGCGTGTTCAATTCAACATAAATATTTTTTATCAGCTATAAGTTTTTTTATCAGATTGGTTTCTATATAAAACAACTAAAACTGTTTTTTGAGACATTTCTTTATAATTTAAAACTACGTGGGTAAAAAGCTTTTAAAGCAAAATAATTTTTATGTCATTATTTAAAAAATGGTGATAAAGTAATACTTAATAATAAACTTCTTCTTGCAAAAACAAGGAAACTTTTTAGTACTTTTTCTAAGCTTGCAAATTCTGTTTGAGGAGAGCACAAGTTAGCTTTTGGTTGAAAGTATTGTAATAATTGTTTCATTTTGGATAAAAAATGTATAACAATATGACAAGAAATCCTACAAAGGCCATAAAAAGTTCGCGCAGTTGAACTTTCCCTTTGCATATTCATAACGCCAACTCACTCGGAAGTTTTTGGTGAGAAATTATGATAATAATTTTATACTAACTTCATCCGTCTTGAGCTTTCATAAATTAGGGAGTTAAGGCGAAGTTTCCATAAATTCATTCACTGCAAATTTTTTTTAAGCAGCGTAGGTGTCTGTTATATCATCAACATCAACAGCATCATTAGTTAAAGAAGTCTATTGTTATACTTTTTTTTCGGCTTCCAAGACAAGCAAATGGCCCCCACCTTATCTTAAGTGGTTACCATCACTCGTAACAAATCATTGCCTCGAAAGTCACGTTCCTTAAGAACGTGCCTTACGATGCACTGCTCAGCGTCCATCAACCAGAGGCATACAGATGTTAAACCTCATGTGTCTGTGATTACGATTCCATTACGATTTTGAACATTCTCCATTCATCAACTTTCTAATAATAATAATAATGCTGGACAATCCACACAGCATCATTTAGCCCCAAACTAATCACAGCTTGTGTTATGGGTACTAGATGACTGATATACTTAATACAATACATTACATACATAGATATTTTTTTTATTATATATAGAAAATACCCAGAACACTCGGAATAAATATTTGCAGATCGTACAAACATTTATCCCAAGGCGGGAATCGAACCCGCAACCTTCTGCGTCACAGGCGAACATTCGCCCCCCGCGCCACATCGGTTGTTAAATAATAATAAATCTGATCCTGATCTCTAATCCTGACTATATCCTCGGTCCATCAAGTGAGAGGGCGTCCTACGTCCTACTTTATCATTCAGTTCATAGTCACCATATTTCAGAGAACTCTTATTCCTGAGCGGTTGTCAGTTGTAAAATCTATACGACCTGCTGATTGCCACTTCAACTTTTATATTGAGAGCTACGTCGGTGACCTTGGTTCTAAGGAATTCCTGATTCTACCACTTAAATATTATGTTAAGCACTTCATAGGAACCAAGCTTTACGTTCCTTGCCTGTTATTTTAGGCTTGGTCGCATGGAGCTGGATGCGTAGATTTACTTTATTCAAAGATCGTGATTTTGTTGAACGAGTGCTTTTTACAATTAATAATAATAATATAAATGCTGGACAATCCACATAGCATCATCTAGCCCTAAGCTAAGCAGAGCTTGTGTTATGGATATTAGATGACTGATATACTTAATACAATATATTACACACATAGATAGATATTTTTTTTATGCATAGAAAATACCTAAAACACCTGGAATAAATAAATAAATAAATCGGACATTCGCCCCCCGCGCCACATCGGTCGTCAAATATGTAAGTACCATGGAAAATCTTAGTCCATGTAGTTGTGTATACAATGTTTAGTTGGCCATAGCCAGTTAAACTATTAATTAAACCCTACAAAATAGCATTGTACTGATAATTTAGCTGCAAATTTTAGTAAGCTTCGTGTGTAAAATAAGCGAAAAGCGAAAATATTCCCAGCGGCTAATTAATTCGAAATTTGGGTAGCGAACTCAACAATAAACTAAGGAGCGTACTCATTAATATACGGATGCACCAAAATTCGCTGCGTTCCATTTAGTCCTACGCTCGGTCGTAAAAGCTGGGATTGGAATTTGCCTAAGCTTCCCCGTGTCTCCGCGCGGTATTCACACCCTCCTCCCAGCCTCTGTCCCGGCTAAACAAAAGACGGAGTATAGGAAGATTTATGAACAATTCACGAAGCAATGATATGGGGTATCTATTCAAATCCTCCACTGAATTTCGGGGCAGGTACTCTACTCAAGATGATGTATGTCCCCGTACAATACAACTGGCACCTATATTATGCCCCCGAGTGAATTCAATTTTCGGTATATTGTGAAAGATATTTATCATAAGCTCGGCTATTTTTTATATCGTTTCATGAATAATAATATAAATGATTCATAGACTTTTATTATATCTAATAAAACGATCATTTTTTCCGAATACTTTGTTCTTTAAACAATAGCTGACGCCTTTTTTAATTGTTGATTGTAACTCAATAATAAAAAGGCTTCAGTTACAAAACAAACGGTTTAAATGTACACCAACTTGGTCAAAACTTAGACCCGACTAATAAACTCAGCGTAACCTTTAAATAGTTACGCTGTGTTTTATCTTTTACTAATTTGAAATTTCCTGGCGATGCGAAAGACAAAATATGGTGTAGATATTTCTACGTTATGGCGAGTTTATTAGTACCAAAGTATTTTATACAAAGTTACACATAATAATATCACCCGTCCTTTTTATTCACAGAACACGCAATCCAGTGATTCCACTAAAAGCATCTTAGAATAGGTAGGCCTCTTAAAGGACTGTGAAGGGAATGTAGCACGCCTTTTCTATAGAGAAATTTTTTATTCAGAATGCGTAGTCCACCAAATAGTGTTTCGGATGCTCAAAAAAATATTTTCGGTATTCGTGCATAACCTTTAAATATTCACGCACACTCCGCGGTGCCACGTGGTGATAACATAACCAAAGGTACAGTTTCCTTAGGATATGTCATTGCGTTATTGTTATTCTTCAAGAAATTCAAAGGAGAGGAAAAAATGGTTGCCGTTCTGCGTGTCTCAGGTGTCCTTTTTCGTCGCTTAAAAGAGAAAATGTAATGAAAGTCTTAAGTAGCACCTGTTCACATACGAAACTGTGCTTACACGTAAATGCTTGTTGCGTATTAACTCAATATTTACCTCAGTTGATTGTAAGAAAGTATTCAGAAAGAGTATATTGGTTTCTGAGTACTGAAGCGACACTAATAGGATCTTTTAGTAAGAGTACATTAGCAAGGCTTTTAAAGTTTGTTTGTCTAGTCATGCTGTCACTGAATATAAACAGAAAACTAGCTTTGTGTAAGCTGAACGTGGAAGGCTCCGTAATTAATTCTTAGCTCATTACTTCCGTAACATTCTAGTTAAGACTTTTACAACAGGCGACAATACTCTGTGATTTTTATTTTTCTTTCTCCAGAGCTTAAGTGTTAGGCTTATAACAATACTAAGCAAAGTAAAACAACTATCATAAACCGAATAAAAATTACAAAAAAGATTTATAGTGTCTCAGAATCTGAAGGCACAGCGGTACAAAAACAGATTATCAAAGACGCCGGGTCTTAGATTATTTCCAACAATCATCTCTGAAAGTTTTTGTTTATGCAACTTGCTGATGGAACAAACAGATGGCCCATCTGATGTTAAGTAGTTACCATCGCCTATATCAAAGTATTGCTCTGTAGGTCACACTTGTTAGGAACGTGCTCAGCACTCCTCAGCGTCTATTAATCTGAGGCATATAGGTGTTAAGCCTCATGTGCATGTAATTTCACCGGCACCCACACTTCATTGAAGAAGCCTATACCAGCAGTGGACTTATATAATCTAGCGAAACCTGCATTTGACAGAAAAAGGAATGCAATCATGGAACTTTGGTCGACAAACTTGTATCGACAATTCCAATATCGAATATACACGGTGGTCTTTTGAGATGAGCGGTGATGGGCAAGTCCAAAACCACGATAATTTAAGAAAAGTCGTGAACGGTGAACGTGTCATGCCCACGATTTATAAGAAAACAATAACTTCATATTTATTTTTATTTTAAGCCTTTTACTTTTGACGGAAATCGATACGAATGTTTTGAAAAAAAAAAGACAGCCTGTATTATTGAACCAATAGATTTTGTTGCTGATTAAGATCATTCTTGGCAAAGAAATGTATTACAAAAAATTAAAGAAAATAGTAAATTTTTACTACGTTATTATTTTTACACCGAAGAAAACTAACCTAATGAAATTTCCATCAAAAGAAAAAGATTTAAAAATAATATATGCTGTTATTGTTTTATTATAAATCGGTGGTTTCGGACTTGTCTATCACCGCCCTTCTCAAAAAACCAACCTGTATATCTAACAAGCACAGAACTAACCTCGACATATTGACCCACAAAGTTTTATGAAAATCGAATATTTACAACGTTTGGTAGACATTTTTAAAAAAGATATCATATCCGGAAAAGCCACAGGAAAGTAAACTCGACTCGACATGAAATTGAATGAGCAACTCAAAGAGATATAATTTCGATATAAAGTCAACATATAATAATCAGGGTAAGCTATAGGTATTTATTTTTTAAATTACTGCGTTTAAAAGAGCATTGGTAGCAGTGGAAATGAGGATAGCACCTGTGGTCTAATGAGAGCAATTCAACCGTCTGATTCTATGATCATGAGATTAATTAAGCCCGGCCGTGCACCAATAGTTTTTTTTTAATTGAAAAATGTATGTGGGCATTTAGTAGTGCTCTCAAACCGTAAAAAATCGTGAGAAAATCTGTTACTATTTTATCTCTTGCTATTTAACTATTATTTTAGTTTTGTCAGGTTAAACAAGTCGGTACGTTGTCCATACAAACGCTGTAAGTGTTTAATGTCTACTATTTATTAACGTGCGTCCGAAGTTAAGTTTGATACTGAATTATCTTGCCGTTATCTAGGTACGTTACCCTATATTCTACGGTAAAATCAGATTACCTTGAAAGTTACAAGCGTCGAAAGAATTAGTACTAAATCTTGTAACGCTTGTAACTTTCAAGGTAATCTGATTTTAGTGTAGCATATAGGGTAACGTACCTAGATAACGGCAAGATAATTCAGTATCAAACTTAACTTCGGACGCACGTTAATAAATAGTAGACATTAAACACTTACAGCGTTTGTATGGACAACTTACCGACTAGTTTACCTACAAAATGTCAGTACTTATGTGTAACATTCGGATGTTCTTCTTTAACCCCTTTAAACATGTTTTATTGAATCTTGAGCTATTGTTTTAGGGATTAAAAACGTGACGCTTTTAATAATGACTAAATTCTGTAACAGGCCACTTTTATGTTTAGCCAGCACTAAAGTTTTAATTTAAAACTTATTCAATGGCAATTCTGTACTTATCTCGGTTGCCAAGCAGTGTTGTTCGCATTGCTGTATGTCGATTTCAAGAATATGAATGCTGGTGAAATTACAAGCATATGAGAAACAAAACTTTACGTCTTAAATTGATAGACTCAGTAAAATTTCATATAAGGCAAGTTCTCGGTAAACTTATTCTGTGAGGTAGTACTATTGTCATAAGCACAGGTAACCGCTCAATATTCGGTGGCCCATCTGCTTGTTTCATCGCTAGTTCTCATAAAAAACAATGTAACTCAGTATATATTATACTGTTTTAGGTTTTTTATATAAAATATAAAAATGAACATAATAGTCTTACAATTCCAAAGCGTTCTTGTGTTATAATTGATTGCATCTCCATTGATTTGTTCTTCACAATAACTCAACATCTGACTAAATACTTGCTACGAAAACGTGGTGTGCAATCAGCCTTAAAACTTTTCCATTCGGCTATGTCCGCCATTTGCCATTTCGCATCGATTGTCTCTTTCACTCGTAGCTTTAACTTGCGGCGTAGCACGGCAGTCGCGTCGTAGCTCTCGTAGACATCAGTCGTAGAGGCTCTACGCCCGCCTACCAAATCAACGTCATTGTAACATTTAACTTGATTAGGTCATTGTTATTGAATAATTGAACAATTTGTTACCATTAACAGACATTTCGATTGTGTTTTGGTTTAATTTATTCGTTGAAATTGTGTATGGATTACATCAACAGGTAAGTTTAAAACACATTTTACTGTTTTTTATTTACTTACTGTAATTAAGTCGCTTAAATCAATAAGAACTTGGAATAGCTGTAAGTTTGTAACGTCAATTCTTGGTCAACGCTACTTAATGGATCTTGCAGCGGAAATTAAAAACTGTTATCATATTTTATGTTGACCTTAACCTACATTTCCAACTTACAACTACTGAGCTTTCACGTTCTAGCCCTTTTATATAATTTTTATTATAGTTTTCATACCACTTTCTGTGCTCTTCACTGCATTTAGAAAAATACTGTGACTTGTTGCTGGAACAAGCAGATGGCCCACCTGATGTTAAGTGGTTACCATTGCCTCGCAGGTCACGCTCATTATAAACGTGCCCTTGCGATGCACTACTCTGCGTCCATCAACCTGAGGCGTACAGATGTTAAGCCTTATGTACTTACAATTACACCGGCACCTACACTTCAAACTGGAACACCGCAAGCTGCTTGGCGGCGGAAATAGGCATGGTGGTAGTACTTCCCCAGACGAGCCCTTCACTAAGAGCTCTACTACTACGAAATCTATAAAAATATAGTTTAGTGGTAACTACAAACTTGCCCTACGATACACTGCCACGCGTTCATCAACCTGCTGAAGTGCAGGTGCCTGTAATTTCAAGCGCTTCAAGCCGATACACGTTTACAGTGCTTTGGTGGCAGAAATAAGCATAGTGGTAGTACTTCCCCAACGAGCTCTTCACAAAGAGTCCTACTTCTGTTGTTTCTAATCTATGATGCTATCTACAAAAGTACGAGTTGTTCTAAGAACCCTAATATGACCGACACGTATTTTTTCATCGAGGTTCATGCCGTTTTCTTCGGTCTATAAGTACTAATAGCTTATACTGTCAATATTGCATATAGATATCTATCTTATAGATTGTTTTATGGAAACCACTGTTTATAGGCCTGTTACAACAAAGCTATTACGTGACGAGATATGAAGTATAGCATAAAGTATGACATTAGAAGTCAGTTTGATAAGGCACCTTGTCTTTGTATCATTTTGATAATTAAATGAACTAAGTACATACTTGCAATCTCCATTATGAATAGTTTTATGTCACTTTTTCTCAGTATAGGTACAATAATGAGGTATAAAACATATAAATAAACTTATAGCGAAGCGTTTAAGCCAGGTTTATATGACGTTGATTGACATACTTAAGGCTTAAAGGTTAATAAGGTGTTTTTTACTTATGTTGTTTTGAAATTAAATCAAATAGATTCAGAACCTGTTATGCAGACAAAATACCTTGATCTAAAGGTTTTTAAGAACACTTTATAATACCTTCTGGAAAAGGGGGTATTCGCAGGCGTATTTAAACTTTCATATAGTGAAATCAGTTCTTTGTCCTTACCTATTTTTGATGATAACAGCGTTACAGGTAACTTTTATACAGATTTAATGAAAAACGGGTTTGTTACATGAAGAATAATGAATTAAATTAATAGACGCAGGGTAGTGCATCAGATTACACGTTTTTTGCGTGCATGACCTACCAAACAATGCTTAGGTAAGTATAGGTGATAGTTACCACTTTACATCAGGTGAGCCATTTGTTTCAATCAGTGGTATTTAAAAACCATGACTTATCTTTACCTTTGTGCCGACTAAAAATCCTTGATTAAATTTAAAGAGAGTAGTCAAAGAAACTTTTAAAAAAGTTGTAGGCCTACTTTATGTACTTTCATTCTGAGAATAAATAGATTTTTCCACATCTAAGAGTAAGCAAGTGTTTGTTCGGTACTCTCACACCCCAAGGGTTGAATTCTATAGCATTAGGGGCTTGGGTTAATTAATTAGCCCTTTTGATGCCAAGGGTCTTCCCGACCTCAAACAAAGCCTTAACTTTTTATACGACCTTATTCGGGCTTGAATATTTGTTCAATTTTGTAACGAAGAAACGATTTTGAAATAAATCAAGTTTTTATTCATCTTTTTGTAAAAAAGTTCATTGGAATGTTTTGGAAGAAAAGTGACCTTTATATACACACCGCGCATTATGTTTCCTGATTGTTTGTCGTAAAGACTGCAAATTTTCAGGGTATTATTTGTTTTATTACATAGGGGTTTTGTGCTCTAAGAAAGGAATTTCTGAAATACAACCCTATCACGGAGAGCAGGGCTTGAAGTTTATATAAAAATACCCAAGCAAAGATATTCGTGATTTCACTTCTATGTTACTTGTATACTTAGGCACAGTTGACATCCATTTTAATGTAAACGCAGCATTATTATTATTAAAACAAAAGTATGTAAGTATTATATCGGTGACCTTGTTTGCGTGGTACAGCTTTGCTTAGTTTGAGGTTAGATGGCGTTGCATTATGTCAATATTTTTTTATTTATTATTTAATGAAACCTTGATGTTTATAACTTTATTTGATTACCTACGTTGGATTTAGTTATTAGATTTACTTGCTAGGGTTACAATCTTGTGCCTTTTAAGCACCTGGAAACTGCTTTCTCAACGCCTCTAAAAGGGGTTGGGGTTGATCAAGATACTGATAACTGGAAGTCTCTGAGGGAGAAATTTGCACAGCAATAAGAAGTTGAAGGCTAGATAAAAAACTCGTCTATAGATTTATTAATTTTTTTTTTTTTTTTTTTTTTTACGGGTGTTCTGGGTATTTTCTATGTATAATAAAAAATATCTACGTATGTAATATAATATTGTATTAAGTATATCAGTCATCTAGTACCCATAACACAAGCTCTGCTTAGCTTGGGGCTAGATGATGCTGTGTGGATCGTCCGGCATTATTTATTTATTTTTTTATTTATTTATTTAATAGACTTTGTTTTGTTTTGTTTGTTGGCCCTCCGGATAGGTGGGGCGATGATTTGCGACATGTAGCTGTCAAACACTGGATGAGAAAAATTTAGGATGATGATGATGAATAGACTTTGGAACCTCATAAAACATATTTTAAGCGTGTGCAATTTTTTATACTTCTTTCTGATGGAGCAAGCAGATGTCTCACCTGATATAAAGTGGTAACCATCACAAAGCATTGCCTCGCAGGTCATTGCGCTCATCAGGAATGTGCCTTGTTCTACGTCCATCAATCTGAAGCACTCACACTCGTCAAACTGAAACACAGCAAGCTGCTTGGTGGCAGGAATAGGCATGTTTGTAATACTTCCCTTGACATACGTGCCCTTCACTTAAAGCTCTACTACAACTACCAGCTTTTAGCTGTGTCCTTGTTGTTGAGAGGTACAACAAAGACTCCAAGGCTAGGTATACAAAACTGTAGAACAACAAATTGCGTAAATCAGATTTTTGTATTCGTTCCTTAGTTGCGTTTGACTTCGTCCGCATTTATCGTCTGTAATCCCTGTTTTTTGAATTTCAAATATTGTTTTCTTGGCACACTAAGTGCGTACTTATACACTGAAAACTTTAAGCATCTACAACCAGTAGCTTAGGTTGTGCGTTATCTAAATGTCAGTCAGTCAATCAGTACAAAAAATCTTATCCTACTAATATTATAAACACGAATGTTTGTAAGTATGGATGGATGGATGTTTTTTTACTCTTTCACGCTCTAACTAGTGAATGATTTCGATGAAATTTTGAATAATTATAGATTGCAACCTGGATTAACATATAGGCTACTTTTTACCCCGAAAAAATAACGGGAACGGGAAAAAACTACCACCTGCGAGTGGCTAGTCAGTTATATAGATTTTACTTTTTTCATGAGAAAAAACGATGGGACGCAAATGGCTGGTCTCGTATTGAGTGGTTAATAAAATTTTAATTACTGTTTTCGTAGAACAATCGTTATTCGAACCATGGTTTACAACTGTTTCAATTTCTGAAATTATAAAAATAAAGATTTTTATATTATCCCAAAAATTATTTTCCTCGAGTGGGATTTGAACCCACGACCTTCCCCTTGATACGGGAATGCGATACCAACTTCGCTACCGAGGATTCAAATGCCTACGACGAAAATAAGATTTGGAATGTTTCTAATACGGTGCTATCGCTACCGTGGCTCCATCTACATGCTTGACGTAATACTATCAAAGCGTGCTCGATAACCGAAATTGCATTCAAGTTGAATCGACAAGAGATGTCGCCGTGCATCATTTCATAGTTTATTTGTTTTTATAGTGCTTACCTGCACTTAAGGAAATCACAAAGATTTTTATATTATCCCAAAAATTATTTTCCTCGAGTGGGATTTGAACCCACGACCTTCCCCTTGATACGGGAATGCGATACCAACTTCGCTACCGAGGATTCAAAATCTTTGTGATAATATAAAAATCTTTGTGATTTCCTTAAGTGCAGGTAAGCACTATAAAAACAAATAAATTATAAAAATATATTAAATTTTTGCCTTTAGAATAAATTCATTCATTATAAAGTCGATCGAGGGCGTCAAAGAGCTCGGGTTAACCCGGCATCATGAGCCTGAGGTTGGGGGTTCAAACAAGTTTAAGTATTACTTAGTAAGTAATCTCTAAGACTCCAATGAATAAACGCATTTGTCGTAATTCTAAAAAACTAATCAACTTCTGATGCCAATTGTACCTCGCGAGCAAAACAGCTATAAAATAGCAATTTTAGTCTCAGGCACGGTATACATACACACTCATTTTTGTGCTTACCTAGACTTACTCAAAATCCTCTAGTACATTGGAAACTTATTATGTTCGTTTACGGGTAGAAAATCTTTTACCCTGTTATTAATAAATTCGGCGTTGACTTTTGTATTGACAGGAAGTTTCAAATAAGATCGAAAGAGACAAAACACGGTGTGACTATTTTGAGGTTACGTTGAGTTTTTTATTAGTAGGTAGAGATTGTTTTTTTGAGGAAATTACGATGAATATGAGATATATTCTGTAAAATGTTGTTACCATTGTGTTTATTTTCAGCTTACGTTTAAGTGAGGCAAGGAGGATTTATTTTTATTCATAACTTTAAACCATTCTCCTTGCGTGTTTATTTTTTAACATAGATACAACAATATTCAATTCCTAAAGTGGCGTAGAACAGCTTGAAGTAGCTGTTTCACACCGCTTTAAAAATTTAATTTCAATTATTTTAGAACCTTTTTAACACGATACCATAAATAAAAATAAGTTTCTGCGTTTACAAATACAAAGGGGTAACCGTGAGCTCAATCCAAACAAGCCTGAACAGACCCGAACAATAAATACGAGGGTATATTCGTACAAATCCGTTACATAGTAAAAAACCCGGCCAATTATTATTGTGAGTCGGACTCGCGCACGAAGTGTTCCGTATCTATAGTAAAAACGACAAAAAAATCACGTTCGTTATGAGAGCCCCGTTTAATATTTATTTTATTCTGTTTTTTTTTGTATTTGTTGTTAAAGCGGCAACAGAAATACATCATCTGTGAAAATTTCAACTCCCTAACTATAATACTCTCTAACTATCTCATATCCATGTGCTCGTTGGTGTTTTTAACAAGAAATGCAACACCTAGTATGTGAAGCCTTAAATCCGCCTACTTAACAACCTCACCTGATACTCTCGGTTTATTTACTGGATTCGGAGTGCAAATACATCTAAATATAACGTTCTAAAGTAAACCTTGCTGACAGAAGTTAAAGTCGCATTTTCACTAGCACCAAAATGTGGTACATAAAAAGATTGGAAGTTATGATCGTGTTTGCAGACAAACTAAGATTGGTGCTTAGCACGTTCGACTGCGGAGATGCGGACGCCTCACTATTTTATGTTATGGCGGCAGTAAAAACCTTTGAGCAATTTTTATCATAACCGTAAATGTGCTGTCATAAAACTCACTAAGTTACTAGTGGTAGCTATGAAAAACCATTATTTTATCTCGGAAAATGAAGGGTGAAATCGCAAAATTTAAGCTGGAAATACAAGAGAGTTCAATGTTCGTAGTCTTTGTCTTTCTGTACTGTCTGTTATTTACTTTGAAAGCTGCAGTTTCAGAGACGGTATAGATATTTACTTTGTGTGGAAGAAACTACAACTGACAAGTTCCAATATCTAAAACTTATCGCACTTTTTTTTACAATTTATAGGTAATCGTTTGACCGCAATCTCACCTGATGGTAAATACATTTTGTAATTTTGTAATGCATTCTAACATATCATGATTACTTTTAATATATATACATACGTATAACTATGTACAAAGTTCAAGTTATATCAGAAAATATTCGTTACATTGACTTAGATACTCTGCAATACTATTTACAGCCCTAAGTATTGTGTAAAATAGTACAGTTACTTCATAATTCAATAAAAAGCCATGGAAATGCGGAGGCTGTCTGTTTTTGAAAACCGCATTCTGACGCCCCGTACCCGCTGTCTGCCCCACATTGCTTTTACACTTTGGCTCACGACTGAATTATAAATCTGAAATCTATTTCTGACCTACTTTAGGAGTTAGGTCGTTGTGAAAACTGCGAAAACACCTAAAATCTCAAGTCAGTAGGTATTTGTAAGTTTGTTGCTGCATTTGCAATATCTTTTTGCTAAGTTTTGCAATTTTGCATTATAATTTAATATAAATACGTAAAACCATTCTGTGGCAGCCTTAATAAGTAATAAGCCACAATAGGTTAGTTGTAATTAATAAATTTTTTATTTGATAGCAATACTGTTTTACTATCTATCTACATATATGTATAAAAATAAATTCCTGTGCATTAGTCTCGCTAAAACTCAAAAACGGCTGGACCGATTTAAATATTTTTTTTGTTTTTCCCATTGACTCAGGGATGATTTAAATATAAAAAAACGTTAGGGTTTTGATATATAAATGAACTAGCAAAACGCGCGTGACTTCGTTTGAGTGCTCTATTTTCATACAAACTTCAACTTCCGTTGAACCCGTTCAGGGGTTGAGTTTCAAGAGTTTATTTCTTCATACTTCTCTACGTACTAAGACAAATACCTTACCTTACCTATGACCTGTGTATAGGCTGTATGTTGACAATCAGACAGGACAAATATTCTGATAATTAGTATATATTAAAGCTTTAGTATTTCAAACTGATCATTTAGCTACAGCACTTTCCAAAACATTTATTTGTTAGAAACAGTGTTTTCGTTTCAGCCATAGTAAAACCGAGAACTGAAAATAATAATGAGCTGAAATAGTCGTGTGCAGTGGATCGAGATAACTGGCTATCGCCCAGGCAGTTCCATTATATTTGCTGGCGTAGCAATTTATCTACCAACAACGCTTTTTGTCGATGCTGCTTGTAAACTATGAATAGCGTAATCAATTCCAGCATTGGCAGCGCCAATCGAACCAATCCCAGTGTGCATCAGATTGTAAATACAATTTGTATCATTTGCAAAAATCTTTTGTTCGCAGATTCGATGAAATATGGTACCGATAAAAGGGACGTGTAAAATCAAGAGGATGAAATTGAATGCGACGAGACTGACGGGTGTGAAATAAACTTGACGGACAGATGTGATGCGGTGCTAGAGATGGCTCGCAAACTACTGTGCGTCATAGCGGTGACGCTGGCACTACAAATAATTGGGGCAGCGCAAGTACTGTGCCCGAATGACCCTAACTGCGTTTGCGGTGGCACGCTCGCAGTTGAACTCAATTGCAACATCGACGGTGAGTGCACTTAAACGTTGACGCCTACTCAATCCCTTTCACAGTTTCAGAACTCTGAACAATTGTCCATCATTTGTGCTTTATTTTATAGCTTTTATATGCGACTCTCGATTTCAGGTCAGACAGTAAAAATAAATTTACTACCAGACACGTACATGAACATAAAATGCGAAAACGCAACAAGTCTCGACTACAGCAAAATGCCAAAATGTGCCAATCGGACAAACTCCTTCCAATCGGTCAGTTTCAAGGACTGTCCCTTGCCATCATCGTCGTTCAAAGATGTTTTGACGAACATGGGAGTATCAAAAACGATGGCATTGATCTTTCAAAATGGTAAAAAGTTGTCTGGGTATTTTGATCGGAAGCACTTTGCTGGTCTACAGGATTTGACAAAGCTATTACTCTCCATAAATGGAATTACGCACCTACCTGACAACCTATTCGCGGATATTAATAAATTAACTTGGTTAAATATAAGATCAAACACTATTAACTTATCTGAAGAATTATTTAAACCGTTGGAAAGGTTGGAAACTTTAGAAATAAGTCACAATCACATGACCAATATATCTTCAAACTTATTTTCACATTTGTCTTACTTGAGGAAACTTTCTTTATGGCAGAGCAACGTAACCTGGTTCTCTAAGGATCTTTTTATAGGAGTAGACGTTCTTGAAGAACTAGATCTTAGTTCTAATGGGCTTAACGAGCTGCCCTCATCAATTTTCAAACCACTGAAGAGGTTGAAGAAACTAACATTATTCTCGAATAAATTTTCTGCGCTGCCACAGAACTTACTCAAGCACAATGAAGAACTGGAAACAGTCGTCATTCTCAATAATGATGCAAAGTTAAAGTATCTTCCTAAGTACCTCTTCGGAAGCTTGGCGAACTTAAAAGAAATATATATACAGAAAAGTGGTCTAGAGTGTTTGCCTTACGATTTGTTCGCTGATTCTCCGAAAATCACAAATATTTCGATAGCTTATAATGATATTGAGACCCTTCCGGAGGCAGTTTTCAATGATCAAATTAACCTTTTAGAGTTAGATTTGAGCCATAACAAATTGAATAACTTGGAACCCAAAATATTTTCGTCGTTAGTACGCTTGGAGAGATTGCACTTAAATCATAACAAACTGGTGAAGATAAGTGGGTAAGTGTAATTTGAATTTATTGAATACTTTGCAAATTAAAAAGTGATACAAACTTCTGATTAGATTTTATTTATACGTCTTGCTGAAAGAATAAATGGTCCACTTGATGTGAAGTGGTTACTATAAAACCTAAAATAAAGCATTCCCAGGTCACGTATCAAATTTAAATAATTATAAGTAAAAGAAATTAAACCACACATTTGATGGATCGTACATATTTCATCAAGTTCTATTGCGTCAAAATAAGATCCATATTTGATGTTGACCTAGATAAAAAAGTTATTTTTTATGCTACTCCTGATGGAATATACAAATGGCCCACCTGATGTTAAGTGGTAACCATCACTTATAACAAAGCATTGCCTTGTAGGTCATGTACGTTGGGTACGTGTCCTGGGTCCACCAACCTGAGGTAAAATGGTGTTAAGCCTTTGGTGCTTTTTGGAGGTTTTAAGATGTCCCAATCAATAAAATTAAAAGGTTCGTCATTATTGACGACCGATGTGGCGCGGCGGGCAAATGTCCACCTGCGATGCAGGAGGTTGTGGGTTTGATTCCCCTCTTGGGATAAATGTTTGTACGATCTGCAAATATTTATTCCGGGTGCTCTGGGTATTTTCTATGTATAATAAAAAATATCTACACATTATGTATGTAATGTATTATAGTATATCAGTCATCTAGCACCCATTAACACAAGCTCTGTTAGCTTGGGGCTAGATGATGCTGTGTGCATTGTCCAGCATTATTATTATTATTATATTATTATCAGCCTGAAGAAGTCCACTGCTGGACATAGGCTTTCTATACATTTCCAAGAAGAACGATTCAGAGAATTTTCCATCCACATAAATATCGCGATCATTGTAGTAATGTTGTAGGTTCATCGGATGGAAAACCTTCCTACGCTTTGTCTTAGTTTGTAGTCGCTATTTAAGAACCATCAGTAAGGCTTATTTTTTTTTCTGGACACCTTATTTTTATGAATCTAGATAGGAATGATTTATTTACACATGGTTCTTATAATTTATCATCATATTCAAATATAATCCACTCCACTAAGTTCGTGATCGGTCTAGATAAAGTAAAGATAAAGCGCCTTCAAATCATTTTTGTTTCAGCTCAACGTTCTCATCACTCCTAAGCCTGATGTATCTGAACATGGAACATAACACATTGAAGACAATATCATCATATCTATTCAGCAATAATAGGCAGAAAATGGTGATATCTTTAGCTCACAATAAGCTAAACTTTGAGGCAAACGATCTGGAGATCAACGCAACATCCAATAAAACATCTCCGTTTATTCATACTTATAACTTGAAGCTACTAAACCTGAGCCATAATAGTTTCAAATATAGTTTTGAGGATTGGTGGACTAACGGACATGATAACCTGGATATCTCTTATAATTATATACGTTTTCTTTGGGTAAGAAATAATACTAATAAAACCGTTCTAGTAATATTATAAATGTAAAAGTTTGTGGTAGCATGTTTGTCAGTATGTTTGTTCCCATATGTTTTCGTAACTGCTGCACCGATTCAGACTAAAATTGAAGTTAAAAGTCAAACCCTTTTTTTGATATATAAGCATTTTTATTTGTACTATCACCAGTTTAAAATCGACCACTGCCAGATATCCACTTCCTCATTTAAGAGCAACAATTTCGCTTATCAAGCCACCGATATCCCAAAGCCATCTGAAAGTCTAACATTTCCTTTCTATCGTCTATCATCAGCCTGAAACGTACACTGATAAACATAAGCCTCCTCACTACATTTCCATGAAAACAATTTAGGGTTTTTCCATCCAGCAACTTCCCGCGATCCTCATATCTTTTATGTCTAACTTATTTAACGAAGAAAGCCGAGTCAGCACTTTACTGAGTTTAACAAGGTGTTCTTATTTTTAGCCTGAAGAAAATCTGAATAGAAGCTACCGTGACGTGGTAAAGAAAAAGTTGAACAAACTGTGGGTGGCTGGAAACCCAGTATACTGCCAATGCTGGAACTATCTCTTTATTGATTTTCTAATGGAAAATTCCGGGACTGAGGTAAGAACATAACAATGGCTTTGTAATGCTTAGCACTACAAATTTTATGTCTTTAAAGGAATAAAAAAAAATTCAGTAAGGTGTAGAATAAAGATTAGTATATTATTTCCAACTGTGTTGCTTTATTGTTAGAATTTGAGGCTAATTTGTTTGTATTTGGGTTGGGATGTGACATCAAACAACCCGTAGCAAATGGAACCTGCGATACTTATTAAAAATCAATAACCATTAAATATGAGTAACACATACTTAACTACAGTATGCAGTATAAAATAAAATAAGATTCAAAAAATAATACATTACTCTACTAATATAAACATTTATTTACAAAGAAAATTATGACTAATACAAGTATTTATAATTGGTATGTACAAAATACATTTGAAACAGTTGAGCTATCTAAAGACCGTTGCAAACGATCTAAAGGTAGCTCAACTGATCCAGATCAGTGCCAATCGGAAGCGTTCCCAAAACACTGGCTGCATTGCCACGCTGAATGGCAATGCTGATTCGTTGTGCCAGATACTCACCAGCTCTCGGGTCACGCGTCTAATTGCAAAAATACTTTCCTTTACAGATTTACGACAGGAGTGACGTGGGATGTCCACTGTGGGCGCGAAGGGTCTGCTATTCAAGATACAACATAATTATATCAGTAATCATAGCCGTTGCCAGCTTTTACTTACTTGTTATAATAGGATTTTTGGTGTATAGAAACCGTTTGATGTCTCCTATTACTCGCTTTTTGAAACGAAAATACAATGGTTATATGACGTATTTGCGCTATAAAAAGTTTCTTCGTCTTTTGATAGCATACGATAAGCAAGATTCCGTGTTTGTGTATGAGGAATTTTTTCCAGTACTGAAGACATACAGTGAATCTCCGATAGACCAAAGTTTCATAACAGTGTCAACGAACAAAGAAAAATTTAAGAATAAATTAAAGCGCAAGAACAGAAACCCTAAATACATTGTCATCTTTTCACCTAATTATCTAAAGACACAATTTGAAAATGTAAGTATCAATAGCATTTTAAGTGCGATGAAAGAAGCCGAAAACACAGTGTATGTTTTCGCTGATATTGGCCCTGATAATTCGATATATACGTTTTTGAAAGAGCAAAGAGATCTGAGGAATTCTGTAGTTTGGAATGAGCCCTTTTTATGGCAAAAGTTATCTAAACTAGTGGATTTGAAAAGTATTGGACGTCTTATGGATGATATGGAGAACATGAGAATTGTACATGACCCTGATGAGTTCACTGATACCCACTCTGATATTTTACCGCAAAGAGACACATTGTTCTTAGATTACTTTGCTGTAGATGCTTTCAGTGGTCACTTTTTCCACAAAGGAAATAGTAGTATATATTATCAACCCAGGGAAGACTGATTCCGCAACTGTATGTAATTATGTCAAAATACGTTGGCTACAAACATATTCCTCTATACTTTATCTTCAACTTGTTTCACTATTGTAACGTTAGCTATACCTATATTTGTATTGTCAAATCGGCTTCAAACCTTTTTACAAACTATTTTACAATGTAAAAATGTAGATTAAATGTAAGTATGTTATAAGTATTTAATTATTATTTGTCACTGTAACTCAAATAATTAGCTTCAAAGAAGTCTGTATCAACATCTTGGCTAAGGCAAATTTTAGGTAAAATTGTCTTTTTGTTATTAATACTTAGTGTAAACATATTTTATCGTGACGATCATTCAAGTTTCACAGAAACTCAGTATTGTTAAGAGTTGTAAACTACAGCTTATAATAAAATGGTATACTTTCAAAAATATAATGGCTTTTGTTGTTTTATTTAGATACCCCATACCTGATAAACCTAAAGTGCTTACCCACGGTACTGCTTGCTGCATGGTCTTCACGAATCATGCTTCTTCTTTGTTTATATTTGAATTGCGCTCTAGTTTTGCAAGCAATCCGTAAAACTTTGTTGAGTGACACACGTCTGTCTAGTAGTCTGTCTATCCCTTTAGTCCATATTCTTAGGTCTATCCCATAAATTAAATCTGAATGAAGAACTATCTTACAATTC
This sequence comes from Electrophaes corylata, assembly GCA_947095575.1. NCBI lineage: Eukaryota > Metazoa > Arthropoda > Insecta > Lepidoptera > Geometridae > Electrophaes > Electrophaes corylata. The sequence goes on along the minus strand of OX352706.1, from coordinate 4,983,011 downwards.
AGTGGTTTTTCCTCGTAGAACCTTAAAAAGTCCACTGCTAGTCATAGCTTCCTCCATACGTTTGCAGGAAGAACGTTTTAAGTCTTTTCCATCCACCGACTGTCACGATCTTAACTTTTTTTGGTTTGTGGTTGCCATTAGGCCACGATAGAACCGTGATACTGCAATGGTGTTGTTTTTTTTGTTTACTAGTAGATAGGTTAGGATGTTAGGTTTAGTTCCGGTTTGCGTCAAGTTTGAATCAGGTTTGGGCCGGTTTGTGTCAGTGAGTAGTAAGTCGTAAGTTTCTTGCCTGTTTTTTTAGGATTGGTCACAAGGAATTAGCGTCTTTCACTTTTAATACTCGCACCTGCAATAGCGTAATTGCACCCTTAGCTGTGGTCTTCTATACAAAAATTGATTGACAGTACAATGCTGCTGGTAAAATAAATTGGAGTGGAAAAATTGCAAATGACAGTCATTTGCAATTTTTCCACCGTCGAGGGGTAGGATAAATACCATGGCAACGAATGATAAACGAGGGGAGGTTGCCTATGGTTGCAACAATTTTTAAATACCAATGAATGATACATTGTCAATAATTCAAGATACACTATTTGAGGGATAAAAAGAAGAGATAGATAGATATAGACAGTACTAGCTATGCTTAGCATGGAACTAGATGATGCTGTGTCAAAATATCCACATACATTATTTACTATTTATTTATTATATATTTCTGCCAACTAGAAAACTAGTTTCTTTAAAGTTGGAGTACCTGTTGGTAAAAATATACGTATACCGGGTGTAACAAGACCACTTCTGAATACTAAAGGAACATGTCAAGTTACCTACAAAAAGGTCTTATGCCTTAAAAAGGGATTAAAGTCAAATAGATTTAGAGAAATACGTTTTTTTACTGAAGTTCCAGCAGTTCCAGCGATGTATTGTGTATAGCGCTCCGCCACCGCCGGTTATTGACCCGCCGCGCCGCTGCCCAGCAGTGAGGTTAACGCACCGGTCAAATGATCGTGTTTCATTTAGATTGCTGTTTTTGGTGCCTTGTCATTTTTACGCGTTTTTAAATAAGATAATTAGGTAGGTACTTATATTTATTTTACGAAGTATTGTCAATATTAATGCCAAAAAAAATTGGATTAATTTCTTTTAATTTCTTTTTTATTCAGAATCATGGTCTGAATGCGCAATTTCAGTCTTTAACAGAAGTATTTTTGCACTCGGTATAATAAGCTGGACGGACACTTAATAGAATAACTACACTATGTTTTAAGGAGAAGCGTTGAAGCAAATAGACTCTGTCAAGAAACCAATTAGAGGGTGAATCTATTACAAACTTTTACGAAGTGCAGTTCTTCAAGAATAATCAATTTCAATTGTAAATAGAATGTAATCAATGTCTAGATATGATAGATGGAGTCTTCATAGCGTTGAACTATATAGATTTGCATAGAAATCTATGATTCAAAGTGATTGATACACGATTAACGACAATATTTTTATCTATGCCAGGTGCTCTCAAACGGTGAAGAAAAACATAATGAGGAAACCAGCAGCAACTATGGACTAACCCGTCACAGAATACTAAATACTGCAAAATGTGGGTTTGTACCAAATGTAATACTTGGACGCAACTTTGACTACCCTCATTAGGCATTTTCAAAGAATCTCGAGTAGGTACTTGGTACTAAGAGATCTGAAAGGATATCTACCGTCTGGGGATTAAACTCTTAAAGCTATTTATATTTTCTTTTCTATGAAGCAGTTTGATGTTTGAGAAAACATTTCATTGCTTTGATCCCACACAAAGTTCTATAAATATCATACAGAAAATTATATGTGAGTACACATTCAGAAAACATCAATAACTAGATACAAAAATGGTTCATTTTAACTGTCGGTATTACAGTAAATGAACAGTATAATCCACATGATTGTGGTGGGCTGAAGGTCTTATAAATAACTATTGAACAATTTAATGGAAGCCTGAATTAAAACAATGGGATTTTATTAATAAAGCTTAGTTTGAAAACAACTTAACAATAATGAACCTTTGTGCTGAACAAACAAACCATGGTGGTCGCAGCTAAGAAAAAAACCCACCATGGTGTCGCAAGCGGCGATTAAAGGAACACCAGGAAATGTAGAGTAACATTTTCTGTCTAGTGCTTTATTATAAATGATGATTACTACTTAACATTAGGTGGGCCATCTGCTTGTTTTCAGGAGTCGTATAAAATCATAATTTTTGATAGCTATCGTTTTAAGAACACCGACCTCGAGTGGGGACCGATCCTGCCTTCTGAACAAATTAACGGTTTTTCATCAATGGATTTTTTATTCGAAAAATATATGTGCGCAATGACAGTGTTCTCAAATGAAAACATCATGAGGAAACCTGTTTGTATTGTCAATGTTATTACTGTTACTATTGCAAAATCTGAGTAGGTATGTGTAAAATGTAACATTTGTTCGTACCTCTGATTACCTACTTTATACGTCCTCAAAGAGTTAGTTAGTACTACTTGGTACTTAAATATCTGAAAAGAATATCTACAGTGCCTAGGAATTAAGGTCGTGAGGTAGTTTCTGTTGTTAAAGTCAGTCTACCACGTAAATAAACAAACACTGTTATAAAACGTTTTTTATTACCAAATGTGATACAACACACGATGATGTGTGTGTGTGTGTGTGATGTGGTGTGTGTGTGTGAATGTGTGTGTGATGTGATGTGTGATGTGACAGATATGTCCCAATGGGAATAGCTTTCAACGTGCAAAAAGCGTATAGGTACTCCTTTTTCTTAGCGATTGACTTTATGTGTGACAGAAGCTTAAAAGCTTTCAAATAACTCCACCATAGTTAAAAACGAAGTTGTTGTATAATTAATTTCAAATTATACCGATTAGATTATAAGAAGTTTTGTCCTGACTGCCTGACATATATATAGACAAGGTACAGACTAAGACTAAGTCCGGAAACTTTAAATTTTCAAGGCATATCCGTCTTCTGCAGTGATCTGCAGATAGTTCAAATTTTTCATGTAGGTATATACCTACCTACTTCAATTACATGTATTCAAAGTAACTTCATTTGTAAATAAATATATTTTATTCAATACGATCGATATAAAGTGTATTTCTAATCTAAAAATAATACTACTCAATGTAATAACCCTCGTTTTCAATCCTTTCCGTGATCCATTAGTTTTATTAAACCGTAGTTTTTCGCTTTAATACCTCCATCAAATCACCCGGTGGATTTATGCAGCTGAAAAAATAACAGCTGATTCATTTTTGACACAAGATCTAGTTTCATACTAGGTGAAGTACACAAAATCAGCAAGTTGAAGTACAGGTCATATAGCTCATTGTTAGGATTACAGAAAGTCGGTGGACGGAAAAGGCTTAAAATCTTTTATCCTGGAAACGTATACGGGAAGCCTATGTCCAGCAGTGTACTTCTACAGTCTCTTGATGATGATAATGATGATGTGCAAGAAAGTACATGATTGCTTGTGAATAAGCTTGATAATCGTATTCATTAGCTCTGGATAAAAACCTCCTCCAGCGTATGCTACATTATTATACGTTATTTTTAGTCTTCTCCGTCCACCAACCCGCTATCGTAACATGAAATTATGAACCTAGAATTGACTGAGCCCATAGCTTTTGAATATCATCAATTCATCAAGTAAGTGGTATATGTTCTGTTTTTTTCGTCTTAGGCGACTACTCCATAATTCTGTTGTCACAGTCTACCAAACATGTATTTTGAAAACTTAACCTTCACGTGGATTGGCCAATAACAGTTTTCAATTGAAAAAATAAAAATTGGACTAGAAAAATTGTATTTAATAAACTATCAATAAGTCTTTTTTCTCATGACGTGTGACATTTCTGTTAGTAGTCAGATGTCAGTTGTCAGCGTTTTTAATGCAAAATTTAATAACGATTTAACCAGCTGTTTTCTGTATACTGTGATTTAGTGATCCGCGAACCAATGAACATTGATCCGGGAACAATGATGGTGCATTAACAGGCTAGTAAAATTCACGGTATGGGGGAATGATAGACTACTGTTATTAATAGATTTTTGTTTACTGTACTGCAAGTAAAGAGAACTGATTTCTATTTGCAGAGTTTTAATAGTGTTCTCATAAGACGCCGTTGGATAACTGTTGTGGATTCTACGTATTATAAGAATAATAAAGTTGAAGTGGCAATTAGCAGGATTGCCGCTTCATCTTGCTTCTTTTTTGTTGGTAACCTTGGTTCTTCTAAAAGTTTCTTCGTTTAAGATTATTTCACGACACTGAAACTCTCATAGTCTTCCTAACCCGCGACTTCCAGTTGTTTACGAGTTCAAAAGTTACACGAACGCTCATGTCTTAATTCTATAATTCATCACTGGCAACACGCACTGATTAAAGATTGACTACTAAGGTTTATAAGCATTTAGAGACTTTGCCAGGCGGAAGATAAAATGCAGGTTATTTATTTCAGGTGGTGTGGAAGGTGCGCAAACACGCAATTACTTAAAAATTTTACGTTTCGGATGCTACTTTTTTTATGGTTTGGTGTAAAATAAGCCTAAACTTTCATAGTTTTAATGATATTTTGTTTGATTTTTATAACTTACTGCTATTTTATGAGTGCACCCCAGCCACCTTTCTTTTTCGAAATTATCTCCAATTAAAAGTTGTCTGGGAGAAATCGCTTATTAGCAATAAGACCGCCCAATGTACACTGCTGTTTTTTATTATTATTGTTTTTTCTTGCTGTTTGCTGATTGCTTGTTTCTAAAAAAATTATGCATTCATTTGTTTTAACAATTTCATAATTTTGAATGCAATCCTATTTTATTGAATCCTATTTTTTCCCATCATTATTTTGAATGTTTGTTTTTTATAACATTACGTACATAATAATTTACCTACCTTCTTTAAAGCAAGAGTGAATAGGTGTCTTCTAGACTGCTAGACCGTCCTGTTTCACCGTCGGCTTCATTGTCACTTACCATCAGATGAGATTGAAGCCAAAGGATAGATATTAAAAGTATAGATTATGTGTAACTTTTAACTTTATTCACTCTCATAGCATTATTTATACCTCCTCGTCTTTTGCATCAAAAGCCAAATTTTGTCAAACAAGTGTACGTTATTTGAATTTTGTTGGAAATAAAAATAATAGCTTGAATTTCACAACACATGCGAAGCCATCAGACACGAATATCTAATGCCTCATCACGTTGCATATCATAAAGTATCTCTGCCAGGGATGTATCATATTACAGAGGTAAAAATCAGTGGATATGACATTTCAAACAAGTTTGATGATAAATAATTATCAGTTTAGTAATTTGCACTCTGAATATAAAAAGCACAGCCAATCACAACATTTACAACAATTATTAGAGTTATTATCCTGCTACTCAGCCTGCTAGTTGGACTTGGCATTTTCAAGGTTCAATTACAGCATTACAAAAAATATTATTTGTTGCGTAGGCGTCTATTAAAAATGGGATTTGGGTGGTTTGAAATTTGTATTTAAATAGCATTGCATAAATGCAATCTGCACAGTAATCCCATACAGTCATCTGGTTCCCATAGTCTTAGTTGCTGCTTGCTTAGTTTAAGGCTAGATGATGTTGTGTAAAAATGTCCTTAAATATTTATTTATATATTTACACTTATAAAACCTAAAATTTGTTCTGATACCGTCTTACATGATGACAAGAGATGGCAATACGTTGCCCGATTTTTATAAGTACGGGCACATGGCTCATAGTAAAACAGCTTGTGCGTAAATCCGCATAACTGTGAAACGAATTTTATCCTCAATTACCCACTCTGTTACTTGAAAAGATAACGTTGCATGATCGTGTATTATACAGTGCACGTAACGGTCGCTTCGTCCCACGGGATCTGCAGAAATGGGATTCACAGTGAGCCCGCGGCTTCTATGGATATTGCCAAGTCCCGAGCGATTACTGTTGTGTTAACAGTATTGATTAGTTCTGTCGTCTATGAAACTGTTGAGATCAAATGTATGAGAATGTGAGACACTATTTTTTTACAGCATTAATTAGTTCTGCCGTCTATGAAACTGTTGAGATCAAATCTATAAGACATCATTTTTTTATAAGTCTTGCTGATGGTACAAGCAAACGACCGACCTGATGTTAAGTGGTTACCATTACCCATAACAAAACATTGGTACGTGACCTACGATGCACTGATCTACGTCTATCAACCTGAGGCTTACAGGTGTTAAGCCAGTAATTTCCTCAGAACCCACACTCTCGGTGCTCAAACCGGAATGCAGCAATGTTGTTGGCGGCAGAAATAGGCATGGAGGTAGTACTTCTTTGGACGAGCCCTTGTGGGTGCCAAACGTGATGACTATGGTAACCGTCTCAAATATGGAGAGGGCTCATTAAGACTGATAAAGATATAGGTTAATCGTTTAATTATAAACAAAATAAAAAATAGCAATTTCATGTTGATGAAATAGGCTCAAAATTGTTCTTTCTGGAATAGATGGATGGATTATATCCAGCTGGGGGCTTCTTTAGATTCATGATAAGATGTATATTTGTAGTGCTACCTACTAAAAGTACAATTCTACTGTCATGAATAAAACATTACAAACAACCATATAAAAATCCTTTAGATTACGACATTGTTAAAACACAACACGCAGATTGTTGTTTCCGTAATGTTCCCAATTTGTATGACAACGCCAGTTTCCTTGTGATGTTTCCTGCTCTACCCTGAATTATATCCTGAAACACGAAGCACATAAACTACGTACCTACACAGATACAGTACCTACAGACTTAAATAAATCACACGAGTTAATCTAAACAGCACCTTATTTGTATTCCGGTAAGTTACCTTGGCGGGAGCAACGCGAAATAAAGCGACTTCTGACAAGAGTAAGATTGAGCGGTCCACAAATGAAGTACAAAGGCCATAGTAGGCTGCCGGTGATCAGCCCGCCTCATGTAATATTCAACGGAATGGATGCGGCCGGGAATATCACCCGATATATTTACCGGCCACCGACCAGTGGCGACACCGAAATTATAACCAGTCAACTATACCTATATAGGAAGCTTTGGGATGCATTTACGTAGAAATCTGGTCGCATCTCCAGTTTACCAAACACCGCAATGCGGCCACTAATCCGCCTGCCAAGCGTGGTGACTGTGGTAATAAACCAAATAGTTTTAGTAGTAGTAGAGCTTTTAGTGAAAGTCTCGTCCGGGGAAGTACTACCACCATGCTTATTTCTGCCGCCGAGAGAGCAAAATTCTGAGAAGATATCTACAGTACCAGGGGATTAAATTTATGAAGCTATTTCTTTCTTTATTTTCTTTGTTTATTTAAATATGCTACAACCCGCATCATGTGTGTTTGCATTTTATAGATAGGTATATGTGTAATGTATATCTATGCTAAAGCATTGTGTATCTATGCAAATCATTAAGATATGTATATAGTCATTGGCTTCCATTTCAATGCAATTACAGACCATGAAACTTGAAATGTGCGTTGCAAAGAGAATTGTATTATTTGAAATGAACTGCAGAATTTTTTAACGATGAATAATTTTATTGCTTGAACTGAAATAAATTAGAATTTTATCAGATCCTTTGTTGTTACTGGAGACATAACTTTGAGCAGTAATAAGAACACTTTCTTTGTTCATCCCTATTCCTATTATTTGGGGTCGGGTTTTTTGGCGTTAAAACAGGCTGGTATGGTTCATCGGCTAGTTCGCGTGGTAATAGTACATAATACACATATACTTTGATTTATATATTTATAAAATAAAATAAAATAAATAAATAAAAATAAAAAATAAATAAAATAAAATAAAAATAACATCAGTAAAATAACAAAAGCAAAAAATGCACTATGCTACGCTCAAAAACTAAAGTGGAGATGGGCTGGGCACGTCGCGCGACTTCAAACCAATAGATGGACACAGGGTAACCTCTTGGCAGGGACCGCAAGGTAAGCGATGCAAAGGAAGACCATATACACGCTGGGAAGACGACATAAGGAAGACGGCGGGCCCACAATGGCTCTATACAGCAAGAAATAGAGACGAATGGCTATCTTTGGAGTTGGCCTTCACCTGTGAAAGGGTTCTTGCAAATAATGAAGAATAAAAAAAAAAAAAAAACTACTTTACTAAATCTACTTTTTTCTTACTTTAATTTTTTTTCTACTTTATTTATCTAAAACTTAAGGCTTTTTATTTTATATATTATTTATTTATTCAACTTGCAACTATTTCAGAACTAACCTAATGTAATAGTGTAATTATCCATATTTACATCTTTCGCCCATGGCATAATATAAACAACGTAGCCTTCACAAGTTCGTTTAGAGAAGCATGCGGAAGATGTCTTTTTTTTATAAGCTAAGCAGAGCTTGTGTTATGGGTACTAGATGACTGATATACTTAATACAATAAATTACATACATACATATTTTTTATTATACACAAAAAATATCCAGAACAACCGGAATAAATATTTGCAAAATATAAATTATCCTGGTTCAACACGATGCAGTTATAACTAGGATATCAGCGTTGACAAAAGTTTGTATGAAGCCGTTATCAGTTTTAACTATTCAGCTAACGAGTTTCAAAATAACTAGACAGTTTTCGTTGCACGAGAACCAAATTAGCTATCAACGCAAAGTTCATCACAAAACCTAGAGCTAAAACTGTTAACTGTTAATTGCTAAACTGTACCTAGTAGAAGCTATACGTTCAAACGACGCAGTATTTATTGAAATATAAATAAAAAATAACAAAATTAATTTGTTAGTTTTCACGCCCCAGTTTCGTGATCAAAGCCCATAATTGTACCAGTAATCACACTGCAAGTTTGGATTCATAATTTTCGTGTCATGTACATATTAAAAAAGTCACTTATACAAAAGCTCTGATATACAAAAGCTCATGTTCATCTTTAAAACTCTTAGGGCTTCCGCTACTTTCTCTGTACTAACAACGGTGTACTTAGCACTAGCACAATTCATTATTTCTTATTGCGTCTTGGCATGGGGTGCAGAATAGACACACGGCATAAATAGACACACACTACACTAATAGGAGAAGCCAAAAAGGTATGTTTCTTTGGCTTCTTCTAGTAAAGCTGTCATCAGGAGCCCTACACATGCCTTAAACCACACATACAACTTTCCCATACATATTATAACGTAACATATTACAAAGTACATAAAATTAACAAAAAAACTGTACTTTAAATGTAAATTCGTTATTGGCTGTACCTACTATTCTAAGTCATTTACATTGTTGTCACAGAGCTGTGAATTTTGTTAATTATTTAGAAAATTAAAAACTTAAATAATACAAACTGAAAACAAAACAATGCAAGCAGTTTTTTTAGTCGGTCTGTCGTCGCTTATTTGATACCTATATGAATGAACTAATGGAACACAGAACAGTCACCACCGCAGACAGACAAATCGGTAAACCACATTTCAGTGTTTAATTTAATTAAAAAGTAAAAATAAGTCGTCATCAGACTCTGCTAGAGATATATATATATATAGATATATATATAGACCAGGCCTCCCTATGATGTCATGCCCCGTAGTGCCGGTGTTTAGTACTCAGAAGATGCTGTAGCTCATTTTCTGTTACGTTCTTCAGTCACCTTTTACTAAATCCATGGGAAGTAATGGTCCCCTCATTTCTGTATTATCCTGTTCTAACCCGGGGCACCATGGCTAGCCAATACCACCACAATCAAAGACAAGCGATGATGACATAAAAAAGTTTATGAAAAAAAATTATTAAGCAAAAAAATTTATTAAAATAAATGTTTACTAAATGAAATATTAGTGCTATCAAAATATTTTAAACTATATTGAAAATTATGAAAGCCTTTATTCCCATGATAAAAACTAAGGTAAAACTACACATTAATATGTAGTAAGCCATCTGTTTATTTCATCTTTTTTATTACTTTTATAAACAACTAGCGGCCGCCCGCAGCTTCGCCCGCGTGGCAGTTTTTTCCCGTTCCCGTTATTTTTTCGGGATAAAAAGTATTCTATGTCCTTCTCCTGGCTCTAAACTACCTCCCTGCCAATTTTCAGCTAAATCGGTTCAGCCGTTCTTGAGTTATAAGTGAAGTAACTAACATGACTTTCTTTTATATATATAGATGAACTACGGTTATGTAATCTTGGTACCTTGGCACTCAGTTCCACACGAATAACCCGCAATCGCTAAATAAAATCTGTTTCTTGAAAATAATCAGGATTTTCATTTTCCTTGTAGTGGCTTGACAAATTACTTCACAAAATAACACTTTCAAGAAACTAAAATGTAATAGAATTCTAACATCTGAAAATTTCTTCAAATTGGAGCTCGTGAGGATAAAATCTTTTGAAGTAGGTACCCGAGTAAGCTTGTGCTTAATCAAGGACAAAAGCGGTAAAGCAAGGTATTAAAGAAACTATATAAAGTTTACGTAGTCTCTCAGTTGAAGCACAGCTTATAATAAAAACAGCTTGTACACTCCACTTTTTAAGTTTGCTCTTTGCAACAAAACATCGTTTTTACTTTACTTTATAAATAGTAAATAGGTATCTACTTAGCCATCATCATCAGCCTGAAGAAGCTCACAACTAGACATCTCCTTTCTTCCAATCTCATAGGCGTTTAATGAAAGAACGAGATTGATGCTGTTCCACTCACCGAGACTTCTTGAACCAAACAATATATTCGGTCAATCAAGTGGAAGAGTTCTAAGATTTGTCCTTCTCTGTATTTCCCAGCGGTTGTCCTGTTTATAAGCTATATTTATTTATTCAAAATAAATAATTTTAAGAAACCTTAGTTATTTAAACTTGAAAAATAAATACAAGAGATGTAGTATGCATCTGGCCGATTAAAAGTTTCCACCTTTATGTATATATAGATATGGTGATATGATGAAGATTATAGAGATATGGAGTATATTAGCAGTAACACGTTCTTTTGTCTAGAGCATTTTTGGTATGACGATATTTCCCGAACGCCACCTGTTAGTAAAGTACTAACTTATAAGAATTATACTAAATCTAATTTTTATGACGAAAGTTAAATACTTTTAGTGGAATTTCACCTATTTAGGACACAATTTTTTAATTATTTAAATAAAAAAAATCTATTTGTATTAACTGACATGCTGTCTTTTTTAGGGGTCTAAAATATAGTAAAAGTAAAAACATAAAAAAACCCCAAAGCATTCCCGAGAAGCGACGCCCGTTTTTCACTTTTATTAATACATTTTTGACCATAAATATGAATTTTTACTTCAGTGAACCAGCTTCTTTAAGCTGTGACCTACCTATCTCAACATTATGATAAAGAGTTAGGGACACGATAAGCTTTAAGAAGCTTTGGGCATTAGTGAAACTGCCTGCGGTTATTAGTTGAGGTAGCTTAACGTTCTTGCCAAGTACGTAGGAAACCTTTCAAAGTCTAGGCAGTTGGTTGAGCCCATTGTGATTGAATTACTCAGTAAACTAGAAATTGCAGAAAACTGATGGTATAATAATGCAATCCACACAGCATCATCTAGCCCCAAGCTAAGCAGAGCTTGTGTTATGGGTACTAGATGACTGATATACTTAATACAAATAAATATAATACGCGTACTGCGTCACAGCGGCGGACTTTCGCCCACCGCGCCACATCGGTCGTCCAATATATTTGGTAAGTATTTAATGTGTATAATATGTATTGGTTGTATGCTATGTCAGTTTTCTTTAGTTTATACCAATTACGAGTATAAGAATCTTTGTCCTAGCTGACTGACATACGACTGCGTACAGCATAAACTACTGGTCGTAAAACTTAAAAATTGCAGGGTATATTCGTCTGTGTGCGTAGAGGTGTAGTAAAAAAGAAAAAAAAAGCTTTTTATTGACCCAAACATACCTACTTAGTACTTACATAATTATTGATTTCATTCGTTTGTCTAGGTACCTACTTACATTCGTAAACTTAAAACTAAGTACGCAGGTACCTACTACTACCTTCAATCCACTACGCAGAGGCTGACCTACCACTAACTAAAACCATGAGGCTTGACAAAACCAGGTCCCTTGTATGTCGATCCAATCAATAAATAGCCTGTAGAAATTGCCGAATCCTTCAAATGGGCTAGAACTGTTCCCAAAAAAGGCTCATCTTCTTGTTGTAATGTTTAAACATAAAACTTTTTTGCTCCCTATTCTTTGGAGAGACTAATTGAACCAAATCGCGTCAGCTGGTCTCGACAGGCATCTCGAATTTCGAGCACAAGCCAACCATATCTCACTTAAAGTTTGTTTGCACTGTAAAATTAGCTTTAGATGCCTTGACTTTACATCCAATAAGGAATGTTTGCGATTTCTGATCTTGAAAAAGAAGCTATAAAGCATACATTACGAGAAATTTTATCATTAGAAATTAAGTTGTTTATCACTGAATTTAGGGTTCAATCAAGAGATGAAAAGAGTTAGTTTTCATGTCGATGGAGTGAGAAGTCTGGAAGTTGTAGTACTTTTTCATCTGTGTTCAAGCATTATTAGATTTGGATATAAATGCCGTACTGACTGGCTTTTGTATAGGATTTACGTACAGTATGACGCCATTGACATAGCATTTGACGACCGATGTGGCGCGGCGGGCGAATGTCCGCCTGCGACGCCGAGGTTGCGGGTTCGATTCCTGCCCTGGGATAAATGTTTGTACGATCTGCAAATATTTATTCCGGGTGTTCTGGGTATTTTCTATGTATAATAAAAAATATCTATGTACGTAATATATTGTATTAAGTATATCAGTCATCTAGTACCCATAACACAAGCTCTGCTTAGCTTGGGGCTAGATGATGCTGTGTGGAGTGTCCAGCATTATTATTATTATTATTATTATTATGTAGAGCGATTACACATGACGACTTTTAGCTGTGATGCAAACGCATGTTTATAGTAATCAAAAGCGCGAAAACAATAACTGATAGAACCCTCATTAATGGAGTATTTTGAGTAGATTTAAAACCGTCACCCTGATCACATTTCTATAGGGTGGTGTAGTTATTTTTGTTGATGTATGTTCTACGACTGTTCTTTTTCTATTGGGTATTATACTTATTACTTTTTACTGCACCTGCCTACATTAGTATCTATCTAATGTATGTACATACCTAATGGAGGCACTGTGTCGCATTATATATACTTATTTTGTTTGTGTGCTGTGTGTCCAAAATAAATGTATTTTTTTCTTCTTTTTTTGTTTCTATTTTTGGTATCGTTTTTGAATAAAATTAGTGTTTTGTACAAAACATACCAACATCAAGGTTTATGAAAAAAATCAGCGCTCAAGTGGTACTGGGCTGACCACATCTGCCGTATGTCTGATAATCTTTGAAAATGGCGCTGCGAGTTAGATGTACGTACATCTTCCAAACTGGTCCAACTTGGCAAGGAACAGAGAAAGTTAAAAAAAGATAATAATAATAATATAATAGTAGATCACTTGACTTGCGATTACCCTAGGCCGCCATTGCCTGTGGCAACAGACAATAGTGGCAAGTCGTAAAACGTGTGGTCACTGACCCCGCACCGGTCTGTTAAGCGCTATGCGGTTGCCTTATCTGTAAATTACAATATTTTGTTATATTTTGTTATTATTTTTGAATAAGTTTAGGGATATAGATTAACCAAAAAACTCGGTGTATACCTTATTTTATTTTAAATGTGGATAAATAACCCTCTGCTGTATTTTTGTATTGTACATGATCTATTGTTTGGCAAGCGCTCTCATTTCCTTTGTGTACGTAAATTGTATGGCACAGGCTGAAAAGGGCGCTCAACAACTCTTCCGAATGGTTTTTCGTGTACTGAAGTGGTTGTTGCTTGGGTATTGTAATACACAATCGGTACCTTTAGGTTTGAACAAATAGGAAAAATACAACCAGCCAAGTGCAAGTCTATAATACAAACGGCAAAAAAATCCCGTTTGTTGTATAAGAGCCCCCTTAAATATTTATTTTATTCTGTTTTTTAGTATTTGTTGTTATAACAGCAATAGAACTACATCATCTGTGAAAATTTCAACTCTCTTACTGTCACGGTTCATGAGGTACAGTCTGGTGGCGGACAGACAGACAGAAAGAAAACAGTCTATTTTGTGAATAAACATCTTTTAAGAAAAAGCAACGGTCCTTAACAAACCTAATAAAAATTTTAGAACACTTCGCCGTGTAATAATGTTTTTAAACACTGGGTGTAACAAAACTACCCCAGAAAACTTCGAGGGTTATACCATTTAGACTATTTTAGACGATATCACAGTATTTTTTTTTGTCATTTTTATCATTGATAGACCGTCCTTTGGCTTCAATCTCACGACGATGAAGCAGGACGGTCTAGAAGACACCTATTCACTCTTGCCTTAAAAAGATTTAGATTATAGTGTTTAGGAAAAACAGACGCTGGCAATGAATTCCACTATATTTTTAATAATCTATCATGTTATTGACTAGTGGTATATATCATCATCATCAACAGCCTGTAGAAGCCCACTTTTTTTTATACAATTTGCTGATGAAACAAGCATATGACCCACCTGATGTTAAGTGGTTATCATCGCCTAGAACAAAGCACTGCCTTGTAGGGCACGTCCATAAGGAACGTAACCTACAATACACTGCTCTGTGTCCATTAACCTGAGGCATACAGGTGTTAAGCCTCATGTACCTGTAATTTCAATAACAATGCCGACATCAGAAAGGCAAAATCTCTTTCAATCTTTAAGAGCCAGGTCAAAGCTCATTACATGTCGTGTACTGGTTAAACTGAAACATTTATTATTTATTAAAGGAATAACTTTCCTCGCACTAGGTATATTATATTGAATTATGTTTATGTAATATACTCATATAGTATGTAGGTAAGTATAGGTATATTTATATGTATTACGTATTTGTTTTTAGTTTATTTATTATAAGTATACATAGTATATATATATATTTATATATATATGTATCTAAATATATACCTATAAGTATCGTTATATATCTATACATATTATTATTATTATAAAGTTTAGTCTAATATCCGTAATAAAACATGCACTTAACTCCCCCCCCATCTCATGTTATGTTCGTTCCGGTCCATCCAAAGGTTGCCTGGTAGAGATCGCTTTTAGCGATAAGGCCGCCCATTGTGTTACTGCATTGTTTACTGTATTATTCTTATAAATGTGTGTACTTGTGGTAATCAATAAAGTGTTATCTATCTATCTATCTAATGCCCCTGTACTACCTTACCATCATTTGTATACAATCTACAATACTGTATAATTTAGTTGCTCGCGAAACAAATGGTTTCGCATCAATTACTCTTGGATTTCAACATCACATTCATCCTTGTGGTTACAAGGATCGGCGGGACGTTGACTGATCGATAAAGCCCGTTTGTGGGATACCCCCACGCATTGTTTAGGTAATTTTAATTAAATATACTATAGTATGCATATGTATAGTAACCTAGTAACGTGTATGACGACCGATGTGGCGCGGTGGGCGTATTCGATTCGGCGGGTTCGATTCCCGCCTTGAGATAAATGTTTGTACGGTCTGCAAATATTTATTCCGGGTGTTCTGGGTATTTTCGTAGCTTGCTGTGTTCCAGTTTGTAGGGGTGCCGGTGAAATTACGCAAAGCAGTGCATCATAGGGCACTCTCTGAACGAACGCGATGCTTTGTTATGAGACGGTAACTGCTTAACATCAGATGGGCGTTAGTCTTATTCTATATAAGTATAAAAAAAATTGATTAGATCTCTTATTACGTATTCGAGATCCTTTGAGGATGTTTAACGAGGGTAGTTAGAGGTAAGTCATTAAGATTTGGTACATACTCACATTTTGCAGTAGTTGGTATTTTATATGTGACAGGTTGCAAGCCTATAGCTGCTTGATCGCAGCTAAAAATAACAAGTATTACCAACTATTTCGTACAGTGTTTCTAACCCCAAACTTAGCAAAATTTGTACTATCTTGATAACTTTATGCTAATTGTTTGAGAACCTTCCATCTGAAGGTCTTTTTTCCTTCAATAAAATATAAATTAATACATTTTAGCAAATCCTAGTAATATAGCAAATTTTCCTACAAACGCTATCTGTTTTCATTAAGCGACCGTCCGCTGAGCTCATTATTACATCCAATATCTCTCCCTCAGCCTAAACAAAATTATTTATCATAATAACGCTTTCTTTGCACGTTGAATAAATATTTTACATTATTAGGTGGGTCCAAAGAATAGAAGAAAATCCTTGCCAAACATAGGCCTTTGTAAGTTATTGTGTTGGACACAGTCTGTCTTGAAAAGATAATGAAAAGTAAGCTGCTTTTGTCTGATAAATTAATCCTGTCTAATAAATTACATTCGTTTAATATTTGTTTAGAAACGAGAACGTTACCTAACACGTCATTATTTAATAAAAGGATATAATATTTCAACGAAGACTGAAGTCTTACATTCCATATTTTTAAACTAGCAAAGTTCACAACCAGCTGTGAATTGGTCACAAAAATACTTTAAAGTTACGAAACTTGGCCAAAGTTGGTCTTTAAAATATCTCGTAAGCTTTCAGCGTCGTCAGCAGTCGTGAAATATCGCCAGCAGCCCAGGCTGAAGAACGGTCAATTTTTATCTATAGCATTTCACTGCAGTAAATCGACAGTGATTTTTCAGACTGAAATATTAGCGGTTCAGTCCATATCTCTGGGGTCGGGCGAGCAACGAGCTTGTTAATAAACTCAATTTTTTATACGAAAATTTCTATAAAATTGAAGCGATGTGGTCACAGCCAAAATTTTTACGTACTTGTAGGTAAAAAAGAGTTTTATTAAAGTGTTGAGTGTCGCGTTTTCCTTGAATTTATCCAATGACTACCCATTTTAATCGTTTGTCATCTAGGCCTCAAAATTGCGTTTTCCCATCGCATCGCTGCCATTTCCGTGAAACACTTTTTGCGACATGTAGTGAAGTGACCGAATAATTTGGTCGTTTATCAACGTCTTCGCTACGCTGAGGAGAAAAATGATTCAGTGAATCTGTCTACGCTTCAAGTTTCTGAATTAATTGAAATAAATTACCACGCCGCGACAACAATTTAATCTGGAACGGGTATAATCTGAGACTTGTCGCTATTACCTATTCTAATTAGTTACTTGCTCGTCCACAGCCAAAACCAACTCACTCGCTATTACGTAAATCATGTTACGTTAACGATAAGCGTAAATAAGTCAGTATTGGCGACCAATGTGGCGCGGCGGGCGAATGTCCGCCTGCGACGCAGAGGTTGCGGGTTCGATCCCCGCCTTGGGATAAATGTTTGTACGATCTGCAAATATTTATTCCGGGTGTTCTGGGTATTTTCTATGTATAATAAAAAAATATCTATGTATGTAATATAATATTGTATTAAGTATATCAGTCATCTAGTACACATAACACAAGCTCTGCTTAGCTTGGGGCTAGATGATGCTGTGTGGATCGTCCGGCATAATTTATTTATTTATTTATTTTATTTATTGGTATCAAACGTTGTTATATTCTTACACTATTTGCGTACTGTGTGTTGCGGCAGCGATCGTTTGTAAACTCCGTTTTCTGAACTCATCACGTGACCAACGCACAGGGGCGCTTACTCCGATCAATGTGTTTATCTATACTATATTACTAACGATAATTTACACGTTATTTTCAAATGAGACTGGAACAGCACTTTATTGCATTTTATAAATTCATATATAGAGCATATGAATTTATAAAATGCAATAATGTGCTGTTTGACAGTAATAATGCTAGTTTACGCTTGTCGCAAACCTTGCTGGAGTTACATAATAACAAAGCCGTTCTTACAATTTTTGGGTGCAACACAATAATTTTTTAAGCGAACAGAATACCATAGTCTAATGTCAAATTATTTTTTTTCGTCCCAAAGAGAGAGCTTTACGTTTACACAGTAACCTAGCTGTTTTACTTTATCTGTAAAGAAACAAATTCAGTTTTTAACTTTCAAAAAACTTCTGGCGCTAAAAACCTGGTCCTGTGGGAGCTGTCACACAGGAACAGTTGATTTGGTTATAGTCTGGGAGCTGGCAGAGTTACGGGTATTATTTGAGCAACATAGTACAGGGAATTAAACTTTAGGGTCAAAACTATGTAGAACCTTCTGAAAATAGTTATGCGGTCCAGAAATATTTTGTGTTTAAGTTTAGTTTATAATCTTAAAGTCAAAATAAAAATATTAAACATTCCTAATACAGATGTTTGGCTTTTTTTAGTGGAGTAGCCGAGTTTGAAGTCATGATGTTAAATTATTACCATCACCTATAATAAAACATTACCTTGCAAGCCATACACGTAAGCCCAACGATGGCATCCAGGTGTTAAGCCTGATGTGGCTGTAATTGCACCGGCACACATGCTCACCTAACCGGAAATGTATCCCTTCCTCATTTTCTAAATAGGTACTCACCGTTTTGTGTCAACCCAGTAACAAACTACTAGTAGCAGACAGCGGGGTCGTCCCATCTCATCTTATTGCGATTACTAAATGGAATAGTTCCGTTTTCACAAATTCAATGACACATGAACCGTATCATAACGGAAGGAGTTATGTCATTGAATTTGGCGAAACAGAATAAAATTTGTCAGTCGTTTTAAGTTACACTGCGCGGCAACTCGGTAGCCGCTTCACAGTCAAGTTGACGCTGCCTGGCATGCTGCGTAGCGTAACTCAAAACGATAATACCGAACTTCGTTTATAGCTTTTTCGATTAGATACCCGGATCTTAATATTCTTCTTCTTCTCTTCTTTATGAGACCTGTACGTCATTCGCCAGGCAATTTTGCCAATCAAGTAATCAAGTATTTCAGTCAAGTCAGTCAAATTATGTCAAGTCGGGCTGTCATTGGTGTTAATTAAAAACATACCTTTTTTTATTCAAACCCTAAGGAAATTTTTTCATTTAAATTAGAATGTCACAATACACTTTCATTCTAATTGTCTACACATTACGCTAAGACTACAAGTAAGTAAAGCTGGTTAAAATATTACAAAGTATAACACAGAACATATAATAACACAAGAAAAACAATTACAGGCACATGAGGCTTAACATCAGTATGTATCAAGTTGGTGATGTCCCTAATGTCCTAACAGACAATGCTTTGCTGATTACCATTTAACATCAGGTAGGTCATATGCTTGTTCCACAAGCAGCATAAAAAAATTAATAAGCATTATTTTTTTTTTACAAAGAACGTTTATTTACAAAGAAAATTATAGCTAATACAAGTATTTATAATTGGTATGTACAAAATACATGTGAAACAGTTGAGCTATCTACAGACCGTTGCAAACGATCTAAAGGTAGCTCAACTGATCCAGATCAGTATTGCTTTTAACGAAAACGAATAATAATATAAATACTCTAAGCTTTTGACTATCACATTCGTAGCTGAATATTGACGTAGTCGTAAAAAAATATTAAAGTAGGTGTTACTTGTCACAACATGTCAGTGAAGTGATTCGTTCGGGCTAACCGACAAACAAACTGAACAAATACGAGTTCCAGCGAGTTCTAAAAACATTCAACGCTATGAAGTACCAAGTGAAAAAACCACCACTTCAAAATATCAGTTGATGCCAAGTCACAGCAAAAGTAGCTAAGCTCAACCAAAACCAGACAAAATGTGAAAATTAACTTGGTGAAGAAAATTAAGTCACTACACTATAGCATTTAATTTTAGTTATATTTGTTTTTTTTTTTTTTTTTGTAGTTTTTTACCCGACTAACTTACGGAACAAGCGCATGACTCACCTGATGTTAAGTGGTTACCATTACTTATAACAATTGTCTCATAGGTCACGTTCGTTATTACGCGATGTTATTTTACGATGGGGCATAATAGGTAGCCTTCCCCCCGGATGAGCTCTTAACTTAGAGCTTTACTACTACTTATTAATATATTAGTTATAGTGTGACTATACACTAACTCTGTGTCTTATTTCTTAAAGCAGTCTCACATGAATTTTATTTCAGGTTTATTTTTGACAGAGTCAATTAGGATGGAATGAAAAGTTATTCATCACTTTGGTTTTCCTTTTACCCAGTACTCATCGTACCGCAAATTCAGTTTGCTGTAACCCAAACAGTAACGGCCAGAAGCTTTTCAACCTCAATAGAATATTCAAAGGTTAGCTTGTGAAAATATGGCTCAATTGGCACTGTGATCCCGGATTTTCTCTTTAATATTCAACTGATGAAAAATAACCCACTATAAAACCTGGACCGTATGAGTTTTCAACCCACATATTTGAATATTAATGTTTATGGTAAGTATGCGCTTTGTATGTAAAAAGCATGCGCGTGTGGACACATGCGTATGTAGGTTAAATAGACTTACTTCAGTTACGCAATGCACTATTTTATTGTATTTTGATTGAAGGTAGTGTGTTGCTGAAATCACAGTCATATGGCGACCGATGTGGTGCGGCGGGCGAGTATCCGCCTGCGACGAAGGAGGTTGCGTGTTTGATTCCCGCCTTGGGATAAATTGTATTCATTCCAGGTATTCCGGGTATTTTCTATGCATTTATAAAAAAAATGTATGTATGTAATGTATTGTTTTAAGTATATCAGTCATCTATATAGTACCCATAACACTGCTTAGCTTGGGGCTTAATGATGCAGTGTGGATTGTCCAGCATTATTATTATGAAGTTTGGCAGAATATGCCTCAGATTGATGCGTAACCTACAAAGCATTGATTCGTCACGGGTAATGGTTACCATTTAACGTCTGGCCATTTCGTTGCTTCATTAGCATGTTCTGTAAAAAAACTAATTATCAAAAATTTACGGAGATAAGGCACGAAACTATGTAGTTTTTGATGGTTTGCGAAAAAACGTTGTATTTGTTCAAGATTTCTATAAATCTAGTCTTTTTCCATATTTTGCGATGGATACTGTAGCTTTGCCGTAAAAATGTAACAAACACACATATCTATATAGAGCTGTTGAGAAAGTATAGATACCTACTTACGTATTATTATCGTGTCGTTTGAAGCCAGCGTAATGAACTTACAATGAAACACGGGCTCTAAGTATAAGCCTACATGAGACAAAAAAGGGCATTAGCGTGTAATTTATCAGAGTTTCCACACCATTAAACAAGGAGTGCAAAAAACGTGTGTGATAAGGCCTATAGGAGGAAAAGTTGAAATGTGAAATTGTTATAAAATAGGGTAAGTATTTCGATTTGTCGTAGGTAGTCTAAGTTTACGACCATACTCATATCACAGAAAAAAATCGTACGTATTTTTGTTAGCATAAAAGTCCCGAAAAGCTAGACAAAACTTTGGCAAGTTCAAAATTTTCAAAGGTGCTAGTGTAAGTATGCCTCAGGTTAATAATGGACGCAGAGTAGTGCATCGTAGGGCATGTTTATAACGAACGTGACCTACGTGGCACTGCTTTGTTATAGGTAACGGTAACCACTCAACATCAGGTGGCTCGTTTGCTTATTTCATATAAAAAAACTATTATTTTTTAGTTATTACACAGCAATCCAAAACAAAACTCCAAAAAAAGAGACTCATAATTCCGCATTCAAAGCATTTCAGCTAAAATATTTCACGTCACACAAAAAAATATTCAAATCGGGATGTTAAGTGGGATTACCGCGGAAAGCACGGTATTACCAGCCGTCATGCAACCGGGAGTTGGGAAGCTAGAGGGTCTACCATCATTTGCACAATCGTAACATTCTTTTAATGGGGTGAAAGTCGTGTATGTTTAAAAATATGGAGTTATAAAAATAAAAAGTAAGAACGTAACTTTTAGGTATAGATTGCTCATATGTAAACCCTTGCAAGTACTGCAAAAATAGAGTATAATAATAATAATAATGTTGGACAATCCACACAGCATCATCTAGCCCCAAGCTAAGCAGAGCTTGTGTTATGGGTACTAGATGACTGATATACTTAATACAATACATTACATATATAGATAATTTTTATTATACATAGAAACACCCAGAACACCCGGAACAAATATTTGCAGATCGTACAAACATTTATCCCAAGGCGGGAATCGAACCCGCAACCTCTGCGTCGCAGGCGGACATTCGCCCGCCGCGGCACATCGGTCGTCAGTATGTGTTATATGATTGAAATCTCATTTAACTGCGCTCATCAGAATGAAAGTGAGCTTAGTCACTGGCTTGCCAAAAGCAAAAAACTAATTTATTTTTGCTCACTAGCCGGCACCCTCTACCTTTTTTTAAAATAATTATTATCAATCGAACTTAAGCCTATAATATCATGTACTGTAATTTTATAAAATGAAATGAACAGTCTTTACATAACTACGGAAAGCATGCGCTCGGGTCTGCTGATTTATGCGGGTTCAATGTCCATACTTTTTACGACTTGCCACTAGGGATCAAGGTATCAAAATGTTCTACATACTTTTGAACACTTTTATGTTGATGATGTTGGTGATGATTTTACATAAAATATTTATAAAAAAACTAATGATTGTATTCATAAATTGTACTATAAATTCAGATACTTTACTGTAATGATAGAAATGTGCAATAACTTTACACTAATCTAAACACATTGTGTGACCTAAATGCATATTCCCTTGACGATACCAAAATCAATCAACGCTAAAATTTATGTGATATCAGTTAGCGTCGACCAATGTGGAGCATTTAAAAACATGAAGTGCCTTCACGTAAAGTTCTTACTATATAATAACATGCACTTAGTTTCACTAGTTTGTACAATATTTATTCATATTTGCAAAGATTAATTGAATCAAGTGTACGTGTTAATGAGCACCAATACGGTACAAGGTTGTTACAGCTGAATTCAAGGTTGAAGGTCAATATTCTTTGAACCTCAACCACATTATGAACTTAATAAGTGATTGAAAAAAAAACCAGTAATGCCATGTGCAATGGTGAGCCCCCAATGTATCAAAAAAGGCATTTTTCCAACAAGCTCATAAATAACCTGACATTCATCTTCCTGACACTTGAATAACACGCGCGGCTCAACGGGACCCCATTAGCCTTTAAACGAAACAATGCCTGAGGAGACTTTACGTCTGTGTCCATTAATAAAGGTTCGTGAAAGAACCCATGACCGCAAAGGGCTAGTACACGCTGGTAATAGAAATAGATTTAGAAAGTCATGTGTTTTAGTTATCATCGAATTTTCTAATCTATTAAATCAAGTGGGGTGCAATAGACCCACCCACAAAGGGAGGACACGCTGGAAATGGAAATACATAAAAAAGTTATGTACTTTAGTTATACTACATTAAATAAATTTTTAAATCAAGGTGGGTTTAATAAGCCCGTAAAGGGCTAGTACATGATTAAAATAGAAATAAATTTAGAAAGTCATGTATTTTAGTTCTCACTGCACTCTGAAATTTATTAAACTAGGGTATAATAGACCCATGTTAAAAGTGTGCAACTTTGTTTAGTTTTTAGTGTGTTCTGAGTAACTTCCGTTTAGTCTTTTGCGTCATTTCTTTTGAGTCATATGGTTTAAAGTTTGAACACATTACACTAATTGTTATTATAGTTTGAAAAAGTCGATCGTGAGTAAATGTGGCGGTTTTGTCCAAGTATGAAATATATAAATCAAAATAAAACACTTGTACTTCTTGGAATTTTTTAAGGTAGTTTTTTTAAATAGAAAAAAGGCACAAGAAAGCACTTTCTTTTGCAAATTATTCATTTTTCCTGTCAGCGTGCTAGCAACTAATATCTTCACAAAATAGCCTCCAACTAAGAAATGTTTTTAGTGTGGGAACCAGATATGGATACTAATATATTTTTTTAAATACATACAGAATACAATATAACACTCAAACAACGAACAAAAATCTTTATTCATCACACAATTACATGTTCAAGCTAGGGATCGAACCCAAAGCCTACATCGCTGAATTAGGGGTTATTACTTACTGATCTATTTGGCCAGTTTGAAAAGTTTGGTGCCATCATTTCGGCCTATTTGGTAAAAGGAAATAAATGAGTTTTATTATTATAATTTTTTATCTGATTTTTATTTGATAAATGCTTCGTCAGTACTTACTACTGACGCAACGCTGCGATTTTTTACTTTCATCGGTAAATAGTCATACATAAAAACATAAAAAGCGGAGTATACGTAAACTATTGCATCAGAATTTCAGTTACAGAAGCACTTACTTCAGGATGGGTCGATGCCCACTTAGCTAAATTGTTTTTCGATTGCTTGCTTTTTTTAAGGATTGCGGACGGATAGAGCATATTGTACTCGCAGCTTGGCAAAATACTAAAGTGATTGTGAAGCAAAGTTATGTGCTATAAATTTATCTTGTTTTTAACGTCTTCGTTAGTTTTAGAAATATAGATTCTGTTTGCGTCATACTAATTATTCATTTACTTTGATATAGTTATTTAAATTAAATCAACTGTTATAGGGAGATGGATGGATGGAGTTTTTAGTGAAGGTCTCACCATTAACTTCCATCCAAAAGGGATTCCACAAAGCGTAGTTTAAACTAGTCAATGGGATAGTGATGAAAAAACAAGCTATGTTTCAAATAGAGTTAGAGTAAAGTTTGGACACACTTCCTGCGGTCAGTGCAGTGGTTAAAATTCTGTTTTCTACGTATAGTAAGAACCCACAGTAAGAAAACAGAGTTATTTTATGATGTTTAGGTTTGTTCAATATTTGTGTACAATAATATAGGTTAGTGTTGTGGATAATAATAAAATTGTAATTTATCTGGTAGGATAGGTGGTTTTTTACAAATTCTAAATGTTTGACTCAATCTCATCCGATGTTAAATGATGATCTTGACAACGATGATGTAGAACGCTAACCTAGAAAATACTTATACATTGTTTTTTAATTTACAAATTATAGGTATTCGGACAAACAGACGTCGGTAACGATTTTTAAAATTTGGTTGTCCGCATTATAAAAAAGTAGAGGCAAAGCGCTTGACATGGAATATCAACCATGAATGAGTGTAATCCTCATTTTGGGAACCAAGTTTTAGAAAAGTAGAGTTTTGGCTACACTCTTCAGTTTACTGTAAAATACTAATAGCCTAGCATCTTCGTGACAATACTCGAGACTAGAAGTAAAGTAGTAGTAATATCAGTGTGTACAGGCCTTTTTATTCTTATAAATTATGAATTAGGATGGATTATTATAATGGCGTAGCTCATGTGTTTACTGCTTTTTGCGTTAGGTACCTTGTAATTTTACGACTTAAAACTTTTGGTTGGCGGTTCATGTAATACATAATTAAGTGCAGTTGAAACTTTGTACATCCTAGGCATTGAAAAATATAATGGAAGTGTTTTAAAGTATTTTGCTCAAATAAAAATAGCCATTCATTGAATAAATACTACAATTTAGGTACAAAATATAAAGTAAATAGTATTTTAGTATTGCCAAGTAAATTGAAGGGTTCTTGAAAATATTCGAAAACTTTTGTTCGATGATAAATTGAAAATACTGAAAACAATAACTTTGGGAGTTCTCAAGGTTCATTGAATTCATTGTTCGTTTATGTCTAAGGCAGAAAATTACTTCTCGCTCAATTTTTGAAACCCAATCTCTCAAATTTCTATCAATCAAATATCAAATCTTTTTAATATTAGTAGAGCTCTTAGTGAAGGGCTCGTTTCATGCCTATTTCTGCCAAAAAGCTTGCTATATTCCTGTTTGAAGAGTGTGGATGCCGGCGAACTTGACCTGTGGGACAATGCTTTGTTATAGGTGATGGTAACCACTTAAGATCAGGTGGGCCATCTGCTTGTTCCAGCAGCAACATGTATAAAAAACATTAAGTATTTGTTGGGATTCCATACCCAAAGGGTAAAAAGGGACCCTACGGAACCCTTCGTGCGCGAGTTTGACTCGCACTTGGCCAGTTTTTGGTTCTATTGCAGATGACTAACATATTGTTTTTTCGCCTTGTATTCGGTTTCGGTTTAAAGAAATGTATTATCTCAAAAGAATTAACAAACAAATTCACTTAATGAGATATTCAAATATTACATAGGCTTGTACATAAGTTATTAAAAAGTTTAAGTGTACAAATACTTAAAAAGTAGGATAAGTTCGCAAATGCGGGTAAACAAGAAACAAATCATTTGCCTACAAATTTCAACACTTTCTTTTGTTCTATTGGAGGCCATTGTACTGTATTAACTGTTAGAAAAAGAGTGGTGCAAGAAGATTGTACTGAAAACCACTGCCCCAACATGACGATTACGATCACTTTGACAAGGGTGTTACAACTAAAAAAGTAAACCATGTATTGGATTTGATTAAATTTTAAATTTGTTCTAAAGTTGTAACATTGTAACAGTTTGTCGGTTAAAAATCCAAACTTGTTGCGTACCTACTTTAACCTGGCTGTCAAAGAACAAATTACTTTGTTACCTAGTTTAATTACTTACTAATTACAAACTAAATTACTTCAGTTAATAATCGTACCAATACCTTAAACTTTTTGACAGGGAAAATGGTAGACATTTCAGTTTGGATTGTAATTAAATTCTTGCTCAAATGTACAGTAAGCAACAATAATTATTCTACAGTTTTAATTTCTTTGAGAACTGAAAATTATTATCAGCCAAAGCTTTTTTACTCTTTACCTACTAAAGGTCTTCAACTATTAGCCAAATAAAAAAAAAATTAACTTGTTGATTGTTCTAAGAGTTGGTCCGGAAAACCAGGCAAAAAAATAGAAGAAAAACTGAAATTGACGAAAAGTACGAGTGGCAAATTTGTAAAATTTTTCGGCTTCTCCGGCTTTGTCTATTGAGAAGTGAGTCTCGCTTATATTTTTAAGAGTAGTCTTTTCGCACCCTGTATTACTATAGGTTTGTCAGCTTAATTAATTTTTCAAATATTATAATTTTTTTTTTGTTACGTGAAATCAAAGCCATATCTCAAAACTTTTACACATTTATTTATGTAATTTATAGAGTATTTGGCAATTTAGTTCAATCGATCTTAAATTTATTTTTTAATCAAGGCTTATTGAAGTACTTAGACTAGTTTTAATTTATTATTGGCTACAGTTATTAATCCTATCTGAGACCACACGTAGTAGATATGCATATTCAAACTACCCTAGACAAATAGGAGACATGCGTTGCTTATCCCATGCTAAGATGAAGTGATCGCACAACTGCCTCATGTAATATTCATTGGACAGGACAAGACTGGTAGCATAATATAAACCGCTGACTTATTACATCCGTTACGTCATACCCCGCCATCGTAGAGTAAGCAGACTACGCCGTAGAGAAATGGTTACGCCGTAGAGCAGTGTCTACGCTGTAGAGCAATGTCTACGCCGTAAAGCGGCGTATAGACCTTAGGCAGATCAAACTACGTAGTTAATTTCTTCAATCAAACTTTTCCATACTTTTTCATTTGCCTTATAGGCGGTTTCAAAATTAAATTGTTTTTATTTAATACAGAATGAACAATTTAAAATCGTTTCATAAATAATGAAATTCTGAACGCCAGTTTAGCACAACTAGACCTAAATAAGGCAAAAATAATCTATGATATTTTTTAAACTTCCAGGTTTCATCATCATCAGCATGTTGAAGTTCACGAATGGAAATAGGCCTTCCCAAAATATTTTAAAGAACGGAGTTGAGCCATCGATTCATCGACTTTTGTTAAATTATAACTATTCAAAAATAAATGTCATGATTGCACGATAAAAAGTCATAATATATCATTCTGTTAAAACAGTGAAGACTTGTATGTCAGTCTTTACAAAACAATAAATATATGTAATTTTTTTTAAATCATATTTGCTGTGACTCACTAATACCTGATCCAATATCTTACAAAACTCCGTTTTATTACTGAGAATCGTTGCTTGTCAGATAAACTTTACTCTTATTGGTTAAGGCTTCAGTGACAGCTTACTCAGGTCAATGGGGTGAGAGGTTATCTGACAGGAAACAACCCGTAGAACTACTAATGGACACTCGTAGAGTAAGGAAAAAAAAACTGCCCAAGTGCGAGTCGGACTCGCGCACGAAGGGTTCCGTACCATTATAAAAAACATTTTTTTTTTTTTTTACATGCTATAGGTAAACGTTTGACCGTAATCTCACCTGATGTTAAGTGATGACGCAGTCTACGGTGTAGCACGTTTACCTAGAAGATACCTATTCACTCTTCTCTTGAAGACATCCAAATTATACGTGATCGGAAAAACAGACGACGGCAACGAGTTCCATTCCTTTGCTGTACGCATAATAAAAGTTGAGGTTGGTTGAGTTGACATTGTACTCGTAAATACGGTAAAAAATTACGTTTGCTGTATGAGAGCCCCCTGAAATATTTATTTTATTCTGTTTTTTAGTATTTTTTAAAATTTCAAGTCTCTAACTATCACTTGGTGACAGACGGACAGATAGACAGACAGACAGCAGACAGCGGAGTCTTAGAAATAGGGTCCCGTTTTACCTTTTAGGTACGAAACCCTAAAAAGAAATAACTTCACAACTTTAATCCCAAGGCTCGGTAGATTTAATCTCTTATTACTAAGTACTTGCACGAGATTCTTTGAGAATGTCTAAAGAGGATCAGAAGTACGGCCAAATATTTCTATGGTCATCTTGTTCTACCAGCAGTAGCATTAAAAAAAATATTTTGGTGCTAATGCTCGTGGAATAATCATGTGGTCCACCTGATGTTAAGTAGTAACCATCACAAAGAATTACCTTGTAGGTGAGGTACGTGCCCTACAATGCACTAACTTGCGTCCACCAACCTGAGTCATACTGGTATGCGCCTGTAATTTCACCGGCATCCACACCCTTCAAACCAGAACACAGCAATGCGAGCATCACTGCTTGGTGGCAGAAATAAGTACAGTAGTAGTACTTCCCTTGACTAGCCTTTTTAATTTTTATTCATAAATCATTCGTGCATAAACACAATCTGAAAGTATTTACGAATCATACATGTAATTGTTACGTTAATAGTTTAACGTGACGGCTTTGACAAAACAGGCTGTTTTCAATAAGCTATGGACAACAGCAGTTTGTCCAATATCTATAGCCACAATAGAACCGCGTCATAAGTTATGCCAATAGGCGTAATGCTGATGTCCGCCGGGTCAGATCGGGTCGATAAGATACCATGTGTCTACGATTATGGTGAATCGAGCCAAAACTTACATGTATAGTTTAAACTGAACATGAAAAAAATATATTTGGATGGCAGAAAGTAAAAGTCCTTAAGATTATTTGAGTTTGATATTTAATATAAAATCTATACCAATTAAAAAAATCTTTATCCTGACTGACTAGCTGACTAACATAGACATCGCCTAGCCTAAACCTCTAGTCGTAGAGACTTGAAATTTTCAGTATTTATCTTAGTGCAAAGAGGTGTACTGAGAAAAGAATTCTCAAGATTCACCCCTAAACGGGTATGGCTGGGTTTTATACAAACTAACAAGTATATCAATTATTGAAGTACGTATCAATTTGTTTCAGTTATCAAAAAAACCATCCATCAATATCACTTTTACTTAATTATTCAAATTAAAGATAAGGGACCCGATATATTTTGTCTTAATGTAGCAAGTGTGTACAGATTAAGTCTCGGGTAGGAAGTTTAAAAAAATACAATTTCAACCTACTCCTTATTTGGAAGTCAGTTGAATCAGAAAGTGTTATGCTAAAGATCCAGATAAACAGGGTAAAGCTTGTATTATAAAGGTAAAAACGCACTAGCACAAATCTCAAACTGCGTGTGCTAGCTTTCGTGAAAAACTCTCCTAGTCGGCTAATAAAGATTTATTGTTACGATAAAAAATTTCATAGCTGTGAGTTGGCCGTAAATAATTCGTGGCATACCTGCAAATGCTGATTTGACATGGGTCAGGGCCCGAAGCCGTATAATATTTCATTTCTTCCGAGTCGGATCACGACTCATAACCGCGGTGCGAATTGAAATTTTCCCTTAGACACCGCAATTTACAATTATTGACTTAGGTGGTTTCAGTCGAGGTGCCTCGGAACAGAGTGCTATGTTTGCTTAAAGGAATAATTAAATATTAAAACAGACTTTTATAATTCTTTTAGAAGTAACGTAAGTTTTTTGCATTAACTTACATACAAACCCTTACTTTTAATCAACGGAGATTTGACTTTATGCTGACTGTGCAGTAAAATCTAGGTGTTAGCATATCATTGTTTTAAACGAATATTTAATGAAACAAACAGATGACCTACCTAATTTGAGGTAGTTACAATCACCTATATACAAAATATAAATAATACAAAGCAGGTTACGTTTGTTAGCAACGTGTCCTACAATGCATTGCTCCGCATACAATTTGAGATATACAAGTATAGAACCACATGTGTCTGCAATTTCAACCGCACCCACACCCATTAAAACCGGAATAACAGAAATAGGTATGGTGGTAGTACTTTCTCAGATAAGTCCTTCACTAAGAGCTCGACTACTACTAAATATAGCCATAATTTTGCTAAGAGATATTGCAATGAATTAAACATGTTCTACCTAATGTTGAGTAGGTACCTATGTACAGCAATTGCACAACAGAGCGCGTTCATTGAGGACAAGTTCTAAGTTTATGGTACACTTTGATCTGAGTATTGATTTCTCATTTATATATTGGTATCAGCCTAGAATAAAAATAGGACATTTTGCGTCATGATTCATTTCAACAAAAACCTTCATGGGACCTACTTGTGTTATACTTTATGAGGGTCCGTTTAAATTGCGCTGTAGAAGCCAAAATATTTTTTGTTCTCAACATAATAAAGGCCCGGGCTATTTGTTTCCAACGTATTGCCCAGTTATCGACAGGCTATAGGTTAAACTGAAATCCGGTTCTATTTTACCTGCAACAGAGTCACAAATTGCGTGCAAATCCTAAACAAACACAAACACATCGTCTGTTTGTCCCGAATTGTCCCGCACTCATTAATTTAGTGAAGCGGCTAACCTCAGAAATATCCTAAGCTATTAACTACCGGGTCCAAGTGCATAATACATTTTGAATTTTCATTAACTCTGAGCAACCTTTTGCGCGGTCAGTATCTGGTTGAGGTCATTTTAGTAGTAGTAAACTTCTTAGTGAATAGCTCACCCGGGGAAGTACTACCAACATATCTATTTCTGCTGCCAAGCAGCTGCTGTGTTCTAGTTTAAACTTAATGGTTTAGGGTGCTTGTTAAATTACTGACACACGAGGCTTAACATCTGTATGTATCATGTTGAGGGAAGCAGAATAATGAATAATGCATCGTAGGGCAAGTTCCTAACGAACGTGACCTGCCAAGCAATACTTTGGTATAGGTGATGGTAACCACGTGAGATCATCAGTAAGACAAAAAAACTGACCACGTCTGAGTCTCGTAAATCAATGCATTAATAGAAACTCTGGGCCTCAAAATAAGAGTAAATCTACTGTACAGTGTATAAATTGTAGTGCAGCTGTACTTACAGAACGCAACCTGCTACGTAATATTATATTCAGAACCATGTTTAAATTATTTTACCAAAAAGGTTCTTACTTCAGCAAGTATTTATTCTATAACCTAAACAAAGCGCTGCAAAAGGCACACACATTAGGAACGTATCATACGATGTACTGCCTGATGTATCATACAAAGTCCATCAACTTGAGTCATACAGATGTTAGGCCTCGTGTACATGTTTTTCCCCTATTTTCCCCCAACCAAAACTTGCAGTCATTTAAAAAAATTTAATAAATTAAGGAACTTGTTTGCTAATTTTCGTCAAAATCTGTTGAACAATGCAACTTGTAAGAAGGCACAGACAGACGGACAGCGTTTGTTCGTCAATCTTGAAACTGAGACGCTTCATTCTTTTCACTCGTTTGGTTACTTATAAAAATGCATGCATACATTATTAGCTATAGCAAGTTCGCATTATTTTTCAAATAAGTGCTCATATAAAGTTTTTTTAGGTACCTGTCATGTTGAGTTACAGAAGAAGTCTTTATATGGCCAAATTCTTTTTAGTAAAGTTGTCGCAAACTCAGAACGACTTATTACTAAATCAAGGCCAGTCCCATAAGGTTTTTAGATAACCCAGTATTATAAAGAGTGGAGACATTATCTGTGCAGCTGGTCCATCGCGAACTGTCACATTACAGCTGGGTTTATGTCCGGGACGGGGTGAACCTTGCTTTAATACCGTATCTCCTCGAAACTTACACAAATTGGGACTTGGATCTGGCTCTGGGTAATTCGAACATTCTGTGTGAACTCGAAATTCACTTCGAGAACTTTAAACCAAAAGTTGTTTAAATTAGTTCTTAATTCTGTATGTTATAGTATTCTTTATATAACAAAGAAAAATACAAAGATAAATAGGACATATTCAAAGGCGGGCATAACCTTAACAAGAGTTTTCTTTCAGGAAACCTTTGAGGCTAGAGAATGGTAACTATAGAGGTAGGTGGGTGGAAGTAGGGAATTAGGGATTGTGTGTGATTAAAATGTTAAATATAACGAGATAAAATCTTATGAATATAACTTTAGAATTATTTTATTTCACTATAAATTTTTTTTGTAAATTAATCTGAAAGAAAATATATTATCTGAGGCTTAAAAATCCGTAAAATAATCAAGGAGAGATGTATCGGTAAATCTCTATAAACTTGTTAGAAAATAAACTGACTGTGAGTAAGTTATTTGATTCATAGAACTAACAAACGCTTATCGCTTATATTATATATCGTACAAACATTTATTCCTAGGCGGGAATCGAACCCGTAACCTTCTGCGCCGCAGACGTACATTCGCCTGCCGTGTCACATCGGTCGTCAATTTATGGTCGCTAATACAAAGGAACTTATAGATAACAGAGTTTTAAATAAACCTACCTAAGGTAGAAAAAAGAAACTTAGGGTTCTTTAAATAAAAAGACAGAAACAAATGAAAATCCACTTTAAGTTGTAAAAGTGCTCCACATCCTCCGGATATCCGGTTTCATCTGCGTCTTTTCCTTTATTATGTTTGCTTAGGCGTAACGAAATATAAAGGAAAAGATATTCGGTATATTTTTTCATTCATGATGTTATTTTATCAAGACCACATAAGGTTTCGTTTTAGTTGAAAAATACTTGACACTCTATGAATTCTACCACGAATAAGGTTGCCACAAAAAAGGTAGGTACCTAAACCTACCACAAAAGTATTCAGGTAATTTTATATTTCTGAGTAATTTATTTCAGACTACATTGAGATAGACTGTATTTGACAAGAACGAGAAAATACTTTGAGAAAACTTTTTTTATGCACAATTTTAAAAACTTACGATAAAACCTTTTTAAATATAGAATAAAATCAAAAATGACACCGCTAATATCATTACCTCTTGCTCCTACACGTATTGTGTGAGTATTACGTTTCACTCTTACACAGTGTGCGTTTCATTTTTTATTTCGGCCATAGTAGATAAGTTTGCAATAACTTTTTCTCGTTGACTTAATTTTGCTAGATTATTAATTTGCATGTGCTTATTTTACATTAAATAAAGGTAAATTTATAATTCAACCCTGTATAACGCGACAATGCACACCAAATATTGTCAACGAGCTTTTGTTTTCTTTGTAAGATAACTTTAATTCTTATAAAAACGTAAAATCAACTCTATTGTAAGTATTTTTTTACTTGCTGCTGGAACAAGTAGATGGCCCACCTAATGTTAAGTGGCTACCATCACCGATAAGAACGTATTACCTTGTAAGCCACGTTCGATACGAACTTGCAAAGATGCGTTGCTTTGCGTCCATGAAGCTGAGGTATACAGGTGTTAAGCCTCAGTTTCATAATTTCACCGCCACCCGGACCCTTTTTTTATTGTATTGGGCTCCTGTATCCGCATTTAGACTCAAGAATGGTCCATTATGCGTGCACCCGGACCCTTAAAACCAAAACACAGCAAGCTGTTTGGTGGCAGAAATAGGTACCTACGGTGGTAGTACTTCCCTAGACAAGCCCTTTATTGAGAGCTCTACTGCTACTACAACTAGTTATTGAGTAAGTTATCTATTAGTTTTACTTTCAAATAACAGTAACAGTAACACATCTCCAAAGTGTGTAGCTACGAACGAGTAAATAAAAACATGAATGAATACGAAACGAAATATGCTTGTCGTAATTTATTAACCGGGTTCAAAGGCAGTAAAATTGCTATAATGGTAAAAATTATATGACAATAATACAAACCATTATTTAGTCTGGCTTTGATAGAATAGCAATACCAACTCATTTGAAAAAGAAAAATACATTATTTCGTGTTATTAAATTTCATATTTTTTCACAGGAGCGACACAATATTTCATTTTCACCCTTCACGGTATGTAATTTTATTACAGAGATCAAGTTTACGATATTCGATACTTTTACGGTCATTGAGCTTCAAATGTAAAAGGGTTACAGTACGGTACCATTACTTATTCTTTGTTCTTGTGTAGAATTTTAAGAGGTAACTTCAATTTTGGGATAGTTTTTATACCCCTTTCTTGTGATCTATTTCTTTTGTGTCTCTGATAAATTGAGGATCGAATAATAAATGTACCTATTTATTTGGTCAGTGCGATTTCTTATCTTTACTTGTTATTAATAGCACTTGTAGACTTTCCCAACACATAAATAAATATTTTTGGGTATTTTTACGCAACACCATCTAGCCCCCAACTAAGCATAGCTTGTACTATGGGAACCAGATGACTGATAGAGAACACTTATATATGTTTATAGGAAATACATACTTAGAATGGAATATAACTCCCACAAACAGAGAATCCTCGCTAGGATCGAACCCACAACCTACAGCACAGAAGGCAAAACTACTACTAAGTAACATGCGAAGCCAGTCATAGGTGTGACTAAGCTGTAAAGATGGTACATACCAATCTCACAGCTTAGCTGGCTTTATCTTAAGGAAAATAGGTTAATACGTGCCGAATGAACTAAGCGCAAGTTTCTTTTAAATGTTTTCCTTATCCGTTTGAGGGCACTAGTATTGAGCACATAAATTTTTCACTAACAATTTAGTAAATATCTTTAAAAAAAAATATTTGGGCACAAAACGATTTGAATGTAAACTAACTGACCATAAAACGATGTTTACAAGGATGAAAGTCTAATTTAAACTAGGAAAAGTTAAATTTTACACTAGGTACTTAAGGGTATTTGCATAATATTACAAGGGTATAATAATATCACGTAGGCATCCTATCTACCCAATGTTTAATTTAACTTTTGGTCACCTTAAATAAATATAGAACGAAAGTCAACGGTGTTTTCTAAGCGACAGTATTCAAAAATAAAACTTCTCCAATCCCCACATCTCAATGAGCTCCCGTACCAAGTCGGAAAATGCATATATTATCTATGTAATGGTGTTCCTTTTACTTGTTTAGGTACGATAGTTTTTAAATCATTGAAATCGTTCCATTGGTTGCGAAGATATTACACATTTTGTACCAGCCAACCGCGGGGCGGCCGGATAGCTCATGTCAGGGAATCGTGACGTCTCGATTCTCTTTCGCCCGCGCTCGCGCTCTCCACCATTCATTTATTAAAGTTCACTCGATCTGCGCGGGTCGTGTTCTGGTTTAAATTAATTTTTTTTTAATAAAACCGCGCGGGTTCGGCGTCTAGCGCTGGGTCATTGTGACATGACGTCACAATATCTCTTCGCTAGGCTGTTCGCGCGGTCAGTGAGCCTCGTTCGGTATTTTGCCCATAACCTAGTCAGTTTTGGCCGTAGAAAAAAAATTTTTGCACTTTATGTTTTAGTTTCTCAAGGCCTATAAAACTGCATTCACAGATAGAACTGTGACGGGTCCCCATTGACTCAGTTACTGCTAATCACAAAGTACTTTTATATAAACCTTTTATAAGTACTTTCTTTGTTGTAGTTTGTGCATATACGTCCATAAATACTCATGTATTTGTTACTCATGTATTTGGTTCCCATAGTAAAGTAAACAGCTTTGCTTAGCTTAGGACTAGATAGCGTTGTGTGAAATGTCTACAAATATTATTTTTCTATAAAAATGTAAGATAAAAATATGAATAAAACTCGAACTCTAAAAATGAATGCCTGCCTAGTAAAAAAAAATGTAAAACATCGATTTTGCGTGACTACAGCTGATGAAATCAATATGATATTCTTAGATTACATTCCGCAACTTTTTGGCGTCAGTTTTTTTAAATCACATGAGAACTACCTTAAAGTAGAGTAGTTACGAGTTGCAACTTGTTCTTTTTGCAAAGTGCATAAAATTACATAGAAAAAAGAAAATAAAAATTTGGTGTGTCCTAAAAGTGTCAACACTTTTTTTTCTTGAAATTTTTTGTAAACTTTAGTTTTAAAATAATATCCTGGTCTCTTGGTCTAACATTCAAATACAAACAGCGAAATGTAAGGGCATAACAATAATTGGCTGTGTTTTGGAACAAATCTTGATCGGAAACAAAATGTTGTTTAGTATATACTTACCACGTTTTCTACGTTTAGAAAACGGGTAGCTTTCCTTCTAGTTCTAAGTGGCAGTTATATCTTAATGTCCAATGAAACTTCAGAGGCCCTTCTCATTTTATCCTTTACAATAATTTCATAAATAGCCGACACTTGAGTTTCTGAAACTTAATTTTATTAAAAAAGACAAGCTTTTAGTCGTGGTTTTGCTTACATACTCACTCATACTAGCCTTACAACTCACTTGGTAGTAGCACTGTAAGTTGTGGGTTCAATCCCCACTGAGGTTATACATCTGATGTTATTCATATGAACGTTTATTCTGTCTGGGTGGTTAATTTTATTCTATCAGTTGCCTAGATCCCATGGTAAAGCTGTTTTACTCAATTTAAATTTGAATGTTATGTAGATCTTATGCTCGTCTGGGAAAGTACTACCTCCATGTCTATTTCTGTCTCCAAGCAGCTTGCTGTGTTCTGGTTTGAAGGATGGGGATGCCGCTGAAAATCGCACATTAAACTTAACACCTGTCTGTATGCCTCAGGTTGGTGGACGCACAGTAGTGCATCGTAGGTGTTTTCGGATCGGAATCGGAACACAGAAAGCTACTTGGCAGCAGAAATAGGCATGGTTGTAGTACTTCCCCGGACGATCCCTTCACAAAGAGCTCTGCTACTACAAAATGGGTCCTACTCAGCATATAGCTGTTTCACTAGGGTGAAATTATGCTGGTTTTCAGTAGTTACGGGTGACATGTTTACAGTTAGTAATACTAATATAGCGTGGAACTTTTATTATTGTTAAACTAAGCATAATGCTGATGTTTTTCTGTACATGTTGTTGAATTCGTTAAAAATTTTACCTTACTACCAGAACTGGATTTCAAGTAACTGTTAGGCTACTCTTTTATTTATTGATCTCACATACGAGAAATTTCTCAAGTGCTTGGAATTGAGCTTGGTGCACTGTTCGGGATAATTTGAGAGATCCGGAAAGCCTGAATTCTCGTGACCAGTACGTGATTCACATTCTCCCTCAGGACTGTAGTCATAGCCTGGCTCATTCGGTACGCGAATATGTGCTAAGAGTTTTAAACTTGGTAGTAAAAATGTCTTTTAAATATTATTTTGTGTTTTGTTGGTACCGTTGACACTTTAAAAGAAAAACTTTTTTGTGTTTTTATCTATCTTCTATCGGTTCTTTTGATCGGTTTTTGTAGAATCAACAACCATTGAGAACAAAAGGTTATCAAATGACAGCTACAAACTGGAAGATGGAGCGTAGGATGTCCCCCATCCGAAGTACTTACGGCTTTATAAAGATCACGGGAATTCGTTAGATTAATATGCCTCGAAATTGTTCTTCCTGGACATATAGGGCCTTCAGGCTGATGATAGTGATGTTTTAATTTAAACACCAGTTACTATGCAGGTATTATCCAACTTTTTGTTAAAAAATATGCATTTTTTTTACTTAATTCTGTAAAATATAAAGATTTTATATTATC
The DNA here is from genome assembly GCA_947095575.1 of Electrophaes corylata. NCBI lineage: Eukaryota > Metazoa > Arthropoda > Insecta > Lepidoptera > Geometridae > Electrophaes > Electrophaes corylata. The sequence goes on along the minus strand of OX352706.1, from coordinate 4,944,826 downwards.
CACAAATATTTCCTCGAGTGTAATCTGAATCCACGACCCTCCCTTTAACCGTGGCTCCATCTACATACTTCACGATATACTATCAAAGCTAGCTCAATAACCAAAATTTAATTCAGTTGAATCGACGAAAGATCTCACCATGTTTAATTTCATACTTTAGTTGTTGTTATAGTGCGTGCCTGCACTTAGGAAATCACAAAGATTTTAAATAATTTATGGGATAACATAAAATCTTTGTGTCTAAGTGCATTTTATTTGTTTTTATAATAATGTAACAGTATTAAGGGAATCTTGTGCAATTTGTGTATCATGCTCAATTATTTAGGCTACCCGTGTCCGTGGTTGCGTTGGTCTGCGGCTTTGCTAACAAAATATTGAAAACAATTTTCTGCACAAATAGAAAAACATTGTTAATTATGCGAGTATCTATTGTTCTGATAAACCGAAAAGTCTTATTCCATTTTTATTTTATTAGAAAAATGTTTGTATACTCATATTCGGTCAAATTAATATTGTCTTTACTGTACTAATAATATTATAAGGAGAAAAAATTTGATTAATGGTTTGCATTGAATAGGCTTCGAAACTACTGGACCGATTAGAAAAATTCTTGGGAAACCGTTAGGAAGCGACTATCCCCGGGTGACATGGGCTATATTATATTAAAAAAAAAAAGCAGAATCAGCGTGCGCCAATCTAATACTAGTGTTCTTCTACGCCGTAGCATTCTCATTTAATCATCTCAGATTAAATGATACGAAAACTCTTGTGAGGCAAAAAATGTCCCACAGCCTCCACAGGATATCAGTAGTGCGTTGGGGTCACGTGCTACCAGGGGCCAGTGGCATAATTTTGCCCGAGCCTCCGCCGCTTGCCTCTACGTGACTTGTATCGTAATCCCCTTTTATATTAAAAACCAGGCCAAGTTTGTAAATAAATAATTTTTAAAACTTTTAATAATACTTAAATCACAACTATATGTGCATCTCAACATTCAATTTTAGCATCTACCAATACCAATTATAAGAATCTTTGTCCTGACTGACTGATTGGGATATATAAAACGCCCAGTCTAAACCACTGCCTGTAGAGACTGGAAATTTTCAGAGTATATTTGTCTTGGTGCGCAGAGCTGTACTAAGAAAGGAATTCTTGAAACTTAATCTTTGAACCACTCACCTATTCGAATTTGGCAGTCACAGAATCTTTAGCCGGTACTACTTGATACAAAAAGATATGCAAAAAATTTGTTTTTTTTTTCGTATGAATCTGTAGTCAACTTTAGTAATTAAGTTTTTAGGCCACCCAAAGCTTTCAAAGCTGTATGGCTTACAAAAACATCAAACAAACTACATAATATTGTGTTTCATTTTCCCATCGCGTAAACCCTCATTTTCAGCAAACAAACTAGTAATTTAAACCATACAGCAGCGTTCTGTTTACGAGTCGGTGCGGTAGTAATTATCGACGTCGGTAAAACTAAATGACCTCTGATTTAATTTAGCCGCAAAGGCAATGCTTAATAAAAAAAACAAGTAGTTAATGCGCGATAACGGCAAACGTTTTTGAAATTAAATATTTATTTACGGTAGGAAAATGTTATTTGTTACAGTTTTCGTATTTTTATGAATTTTATCGCAATATCGTTATTACACTTCAGGTCTGTTTTCAGCACTGTAGGCTGTGGGTTTGAAACTCACCTTGGACAAATATTTGCGTGATGAACATGCATGTTTTTCTGTGAGAGGGTTGTATAGTAATGTATCTAAACCAAGCGTTGTTTAGTTATGAGTTAAATGGGGTGGAAAATGTGATTTGATATATATAATTATTTATATCATAAAAACCGCAGCTTTCTCTATAAACGTATTATAATTCAAATTCTTTGTTACTATGCTTGAATTTGTTTGAGTACATAGCTATTTTATGACACTAAATAAGTTTCTGTTGATTTTGCATCGCAAGGCACGTTTGTAACGAGCGCGACCTACGAGGCAACAAGGAGTTTGTTATAGGCAACAGTAACTACTTAACATCAGGTGGGCCAGTTGCTTGTTCAAATAAGTGGTATATAGGTTTTACTAATTTCACCAGATTTTACACCCTAACAACCAATAAAGCTGCTTGGCAGTAGAATTATTCACGGTGGTAGTATTTCAGACGAGCCCTTGACAAAACTCTAATACTAGGCAATATGTCATGTAGGCATGTTTGTATTCTGCAACTACCTACTCGTATATATTAAGGGCACGTCAGTCTCCTGATTTTGTTATCGTCACGTTCCTTTTGTAGTCAAGACGCGTAGTATTATATTACGCGGACTTTTTCTGACGTGCATGAAAAACGTGTAGAGTTTCTCGACGACATTTTTCTTTATTATGATGCTACTAGTGCCAACGTCGTGTTGGCTGACGTGGGATTTTCCTTCATGTCTTCATTAAATACGCTAGAATAATATTTTGTTAATGCCGTTCATTGTTTAGCATTAAAAATATGACCGATTCAATGTTACTATCTCACCAAAAATATATTTTTAAACTGAAACATTGTTTGCTTAAATTTTTTTAATTATAATATTGCTAAATTTATAAAAATCGTTATCTTGACTGAAGCACAGCCTATTAACTACTGGTCGTAGAGACTTAACATTTTCAGGGTATAAGTTTTGGTGCGTGTACTAAAATATTAACTCCCAAAAATCAATCCCAAAACGGGTACAGTGGAAGTTGAAGTTTGTATGAAAACAACTTTTCGCAGGCGAAGTCGCGTGCGTTTCGATAACTTCATAAAAAATCGAAAAAAGTATTATAACTCTGCTTTAGTAAAAACAGTGACGCAAGAAATAACGAAACGTTGAAAGATAAAGAGATTACTTTCGAAACTATTAACTAGTTTTAGTTAATGCAGGAACAAAACGTTTTCATTCTAGAATAGTACCCAATGGTAATATAGTGTAGATCAAAACTTCTTTGCAGACTGAGACAAACTTTGTCAAAGTGATTCGTTAAGGATTTTCTTTCAAGACTTCGACTTTTGAAGCTCAAATGCACGAGTGTCTGTTACTGGCATCGCATGAATTGGTCTTTAGAATATTCTGTTGCACAAGAAAGAACTATGCAATGTTGCTTTGAATACAAAGATCGGGATGAATAAATAGGTGCAGCAACGGAGAGAACTACAATTTTGCAAGAGTTCATATTAATCATTACCGTGTTTTTTATTCATACTCAACTATAACATGTACAAAAATATCCCTCAGATATCTTAGTACTAAGAACTTAATAGAGATTCTTTGATCATGTCTAATACTGGTGGTAAGAGTTACATACCACATTTTGCTGTAGTTGGTATACCATACGTGATAGGTTGCAAGCCCATCGCCGCCGTTTGAATACTAACTGGTTTCCTCACGATGTTTTCCTTCACCTTTTGAGAACATTGGCTGGCAGTGAGAGCATTGCACAAAAATACGACTGTATTCAAACCCACAACCTTAGATTCTGATCACTCCAGCACCGGTGTTCTATCGATTTTTATTATTGATAAGTAATAATGTAGACACAGCGTAGGGAATACTTAGTAAGGAACTGTTTGGAGTACCTACTTTTTCTTACTTATTATTTTAACCTGTGTAACCTACCTATTCTCTCTATTAGAATGAAATTTTCTTTATGTGTGAGTGTGTGTTAAAAAAACGTACCTATATTTCTTTTCATTCTGTTGTAATATAAAAACAGGTGACAATGTTCAAATTTTTGTCAAGTGGCCGCGCGGTTGGCCGCTTGAGTGAGTTTGAACGTTGTTACTTAAATTATATTAATCGGTAGGTATTTATTTTTTTAGCTTACGCCTATCGCTACCTCGTCATGAATGACATAATAGCTCCACCAGATCAATTCCTATGCTTCGATACCTACCTAATATCCATATCCATAGTTTGTCAGGCTATTCCCAGGATATTGGATCTGTTATCGCTCTATGCAAATTGAATTGCGCAATGCACTCTAAGGGACCATCTTGAATATATTGATTGTCACTGTAGCAACAACTTTAAAAATAACAAAAGTACTGATTACTTTGTTAAAAAAAAAATCTATTATATATTACTAACTGACCCAGCAAACGTTGTTTTGCCATATAAACTATTTTGTCCAAAAAATAAAAAATAAAATCTGGGCTGGGCCACCCATATCACTTAGGGGTATAAAAAATACGTTACGACTTATTCTCAGAACTAGAGAATATACACAAAAAAAACATAAAAATCAATACGTTTCAGAGGAGTTTGGTTACAAACACTGTGACACGAGAATTTTCTTAATATAGAAGGTTATGTGTATGTCATCATCATCAGCTTAAAGAAGTGTTCTGTTGGACATATAGGCTTCTACGTTTCAGAATGAACCATTTTGAGCCTTCACCATCCAGCGATTCTGATAATGTCATTGGTCCATCGAGCATGGAAGCGTAGGGCTTCCATAATTATGTGACTTAACTACACCAAACCTCACTACTAAAAAACTTGAACCTTGAAATAGTTACACCGTGTTCTGTCTCTTTCGATCTTTTTGAAGTTTCCTGTCAATGCAAAAAACAAAACACCTTATAGTATATATTATACCTTAGGTTGATGGACAGAGAGCAGTACATCGTAGGACACGTTTCTAATGAACGTGACCAGCAATATAATACTTTGTAACCACTTTTTTTAGGTGGGCTATCTGATTGTTCCATAAAAAAATAAAAACAAAAGTAGCAATTTCAAATTCCATCTAGCCCCTAGCTAAGCAGAGCTTGTATTATTATGGGTACAAGGCGGAATCGAACCCGCAACCTCCTGCGTTGTAAGAACCTACTGCGCTACATCGGTCAATACAATATAATGCTACCAGATCCGTTTTTTTACAGTATACGATGAAACAATGAAACGTACATTTTCAAAGCATACTTCATAATATTTGTAGCAGCAGACTCGTATATTTGAATTACCTCGGTGGAGCAAAGTGCTCTCGACAATATTTCGCATCGACATTGTATTCGCTGCGTCACATAAATAATAATAACAACGAAATTCGTGCAAAAACGAACGCCTAGCGTCTATTACCCACTGCAGTTATAGAGAAATAAAATAATTTAGAACAAGTACGGTGACCGTCCTTGGAGTCGGGCCAAGCACCGCAGGATGCAACGTTTATCCATGCCTCGACTTACCAAGTTTGAGAAGTAAGTTTACCGTTATTATTACACGAGCGGAACCCACGCTACTTTATCTGCGTGATGCTATTTTTATTCATACTTCACCCCTGCTGCACTTTCTTTTTAATTCTTTCTTAGTACATCTCAACGCACCAAAAAAAATGGACCCTAAAAGTTTGACAAACCTATGACCGCGGCTTAAGCTGTGCGTTATGTAATGTCAGTCAGTCAGGACAAAGATTCTTAAAAATGGTATAGATAGATGTAAGAGGCGATGCCAATAGCGTAGAGATAGAACTTTAGCGGATTTTTAGACGTCTGAAGCGACGATTATAGGACAAAGTCGCGTCTGTACACAGCGGGAGCTCGCAAATTTTTATTATAACGATTTTCGCACACATTTGTACCGAGTGTGGTATCGATAATGCACATAACCATTCCGTCGACAATAAACGTTAAGTGCGAGTTATGCGTTCTGTTGGCAAGTGTTGCAGCGTATTAAATAAGCCATATCTGAGTTGGCGCGGGTGGCGCGTCGCGTCTCATGCATCATTCAGACGGAACCTGCAACCAATCGCTCTTACATTTGGGTTATAGCTCAGCGCTTACGTGATAAATCGCCGTCTTGGAGGAAACTTGTAGTACCATCACGGAACCGCGGCGTGTGCTACATTGCCTGCTTTTATCAGATTTTTCCAGCTGTACGGTTGCTCATGTTTAATGCATGCGCCACTGGAATGTAATTGCTGGTGAAATTCCAAAATGGTGGATGTTGTTAAAATGTTTAACTGTTCTTAGTTACGGTAATATATTTTCGCTACGGCGACGCTTAGTTTCTTTGTGAAGTAAGGTTTTATCAGTATTCAAAATAAGACAAGCACCTCTTCGTAAATAAAGGCTATATTCTTATAATAAAATAAATATATTCACACAGCACTGGCCCAGAACTAAGAAAAGCTTGAATTATGGAAACCAGATAACTGATAATACTTAAATATCTTTGGTTCATTTAAACATATTTTTAATAGGTAATTTACAACAACCAATCGCAGAACAAATATGTTCATCACACAATTGTTTGATGTCAATCCTCAGTGGGGATAAAATCTACAACTTGTAACGCAGATGGCCCTGTTCCCCTCTAATCCGTTGAACAAATCTATTTATGGATTTGATTATTTATTGTATTCCACTGTAATCCATTTCAATGGATCTGAATCCACATATTGTTCCACTGATGACAGATTTCCAACAACTGAACTACCTGGCATCTAAAAAGCTCGGTGTGCTAAACAGAGCGAAGTCGTACTTCAGTGCAGGCCAACGACTGCTTCTTTATAAATCGCAAGTCCGGCCTCATATGGAGTACTGCTGTCATCTCTGGGCAGGAGCACCTGGATATCAGCTTGGACCTCTTGATTCGGTCCAAAGACGTGCTGTGAGAATTGTTGACGATCCCAAGCTCACAAGCGGTATTGAACCTTTAAGTCTGAGGAGAGACTTCTCCTCACTGTGCGTGTTCTACCGCTTGTATAACGGGGTATGCTCTGAAGAGCTGTTCGACATAATGCCAACAGCTTCGTTCTACCATCGCACTGCTCGCCATAGGCAGGGAGTTCATCCTCACACCTTGGAACCTGGGTGGTCGCGCACCGTCCGGTTTCAGAGGAACTTCCTCCCGCGAACACTCAGGCTGTGGAATGATCTTCCTGCTGAGGTTTTCACTAAGGACTATAGTATGGGGTTCTTCAAAAAGGGCGTTTTAAAATTTTTAAAGGGTCGGCAACGCGCTTGTAATTCCTTTGGTGTTGCAGGCGTCCATAGGCTACGGTAACCACTTTCCATCAGGTGGGCCGTAAGCTTGTTTGCCAACTTTGTTGTATAAAAAAAAAAAAAAAAAAACTGAGCCGAGAAATGGCATTAAAATGCAGTATTTGAAAATTAAATATCATTAACTAGTGGAAACGCGTGCGCTTGAAGCTATTTTCACACAAATTTCTACCCTGCTACATGCCTTAGGTGGTGGTACGACATGGCAAGGTATTTTTTAGGCGACGAATAAAAATACTACTGAATAGTATGAAAACAAAGTTAAAGGCTGCCGACTCGGCATGCCTAAGCATACCGCGGTATTATTTTTGTACTTATTATTTTCATACTATTAAATAAATAATAAATAAATAATGCTGGACAAACCACACAGCATCATCTAGTCCCAAGCTAAGCAGAGCTTGTGTTATGGGTACTAGATGACTGATATACTTAATACAATACTATTAAATACATAGATATTTTTTATTATACATAGAAAATACCCAGAACACCCGAAATAAATATTTGCAGATCGTACAAACATTTATCCCAAGGCGGGAATCGAACCCGCAACCTCTGCGTCGCAGGCGGACATTCGCCCGCCGCGCCACATCGGTCGTCAATTAGGTTATAATTTTTATTCGTCGCCTAAAAATACCTTGCCATGCCTATAGGTGTATGTGATGAACAAAGATATTTGTTCTCAGTCTGGTTATTATATTGTATTCTTCTATGCACAATAAAAATTAAAAGTAATTTCTGTAAGTTCCATAATACAAATTTTGCTTAGTATGGGGTAAAACGGTGTTGAGAGCCATGTTCAGTTTATTGGATTGCCCGTTTATGATACTGGGTGCCTTATCACATAACTAAAAAAGGTCTGTAAATTTCCTAAAACATTTTAGGAATTCAATGTGGGTATTATTGATTTCGAAGCAATCTCAAATGGCATACCTAATCCAAGTAGAGCATCCCATTCCAATATTACTATTCCACATTAAACGGGAGTAATTGGAATTCCTGTCAAGTGTGAAATTGCCATCTTCATTGGGCGGGTGGGATGTCTCATGCAATATGTATCAATGTATTGGTCGCAATCAGAGCGCAGAGTCCAATATAGCATGACGAGTCAGCATTTCATAGAACAGGCATTTCATTTTCCGAGATCAGACTTTTTGATATGACAGCAACTATACGAAAATAATTGTTATACGAGTAATATTAAAATGCCGTATAAAGAAAAATCATGCTTTTAGGATTCAGCAAAATGAGTTTTTTATTGTTTTTGAAAACTTTACTTTTAAAACGCATTAGGTACTTATCTGGACTAATTCAAGTCGAAACATCGAGTTGTGTACCTAAAAATTTGTCAAAATACGTCCTTTTGACTATACTTTTAAGACCGAACATACGATACTTTGATATTCTTGTACAACTTTTTGAACATAATTGAATGACGTAGGGTATTATAAAAGCTGAAATATAAAAGTTTTAATCACAAATTGATATATTTTAATAAAGAAAATCTAACCATTACTTGTATTAATATAAGGCTTATCAAATAATTGAAGGCGTAAAATGATGGGGCTGTTTAAATAATGGGTAGCTATGAAATAAATGCTTCGATTAAATTAGTTTTTTTAAAGTTAAATTGTTCAATGTCAATACGTTTAATAAAAGTTTATTTTATTTTAATACAAGTAATACGCCAGCTGTATAATGATGGACTAATCAATAATGGCAAGGATCACGGGGTCGTCCTAGCGAAGAATACCCCCCAACCCCCTCTATAGATGCAACTAAGGGATTCCATCAAGAGATTTGCAACAGAAATAAGTACCGACACTGGGGTTACGGTAAGTGGACACTTCTAACTGATTACGCAATAGGTCTCAGATCGTGGTCAGCGATGGCGGAGAGACAAGGTCTGATACACTGACACCAGTAATGAGTGTCGTGCAGGGTTCGTCAGATTCGAATACTGTTTTCAGTGCTACCGGGTTCTGCAACTAAAACGACATATTTATGTACGCTGATGACGTGACAGCAATCATTATTCATTACTGTTAGTACTATTTTTATAAGTGTACTATTTTTACATTACTACAAAATTATTTAATTTCAATTATAAACATGATGTGTATATTGCTATGACCTATAATTTTGACATATTATCAATAAAATGTTTATCTGTTTACCGATCCGCCTACCAAGGGTGGTGACTAAGTAAAACCCTTTTTATATATTATTTATTTATTTCTTTGGTCAAGGGAAGGATTGGTGGGAAGTCGCAAAAGATCGAGAAAGGTGGAAAATTTTGGGGGAGACATTTCGTGAGAAAAAACATTTTAGCCTATACTGTCCCACTGCAGGGCAAAGGCCTCCGTACCTTTTTTCCAACTTTCTCTGTCCGTTGCCAAGTTGGACCAGTCTGGAAAATGTACATCTAACTCGTTACGCCATCTCCGTGGTGGTCTGCCGCGCGGACGTCTTGCATTGGGCACCCAATCAGCTGAGGTCTTAGCCCAACGATCGTCAGACATGCGACGAACCTTTTAATATAAGGTATTTTAATACCAGTCTAAATAAGTTCACCGCTGGAAATAGGCCAATTCTAGCGGTGAACTTATTTAAACTGATGACGTAACGTGACCTAATGGTAAAGATTCGCAATGGATAAGAAAAACCTAGAGATTACGCTTATTACGACCTATAATGAACAGCTAAGCTATCAATCTTACGAAATGTTCAGTATCCAAGAATATATTATTATGGCATATCGATTTATATCTTCGGCATTAATTTGACGTCCGTTTATCGTGTCTGTTATTAACATAATTGGTGGCGTTACCTGAGTGTAATTACATTTCCGTGGTAATAGACGTTGTTTGTTTGACCGAGCAAGCGAAGCGAAAGAAGCGTATTTACTTAGGTACCCCCGAAAACTCAAACATAACTTAGGTTTTATTACGTCTCAAGTAACGAATTTTTGACAGACTTTTATTGCAAAATGTCAAAACATCGCCCGATTAAATTTGTATTCGGGTGTGGTAAAATTTACTTTCTTCTGTCAGTTTGTTGGTACTCCACAGAGTGTACTTAACAACCGATCTGGATATAATTTGGTATACAGGTTTTAGGAGTTTATAGATTTTTTGTTGTCGGAAATTTGCGATTAGAGGAAACATTTTTTGAAAAGGGGCAAAAACGTGGCTACTAAATACCCCTGAATTTTGAGATCTGATTTTGATAAAAAATTGGTAAACACCTGGAGAAAACCCACGGCATGATGTGCAGAAAGCTCTTCAAAATGCAGTAAATTACTCACTTTAAAATTTCTACTAAAAAATGTTCACAGAACTTACTGAGGCATAAACCTTACTTGTTAAACCTTGTGTGTTTGTAATTTCACCAGCATCTACACTATTAAAAATAGGTACGGTGGTACCTCCCTGAACGTGCCATTCACAATGAGCCCTACTTCTCAAACTAAACTAAACACATATAGCGCAAATAGAGCCACAATAAATTTACATCTTGTTTTTGCTACCGCTACTACTGGAACAAGCATATGGCCCCTTTGATGTTAAGTGGCAATCATCACCAATGCTTTGTTATACAAAGCATTACCTTGTAGGTCACACATGTACATGCCCTACCTCCACATGCCTGCGTCCACCAACCTGAGGCCTACTGGTGTAAAGCCTCTAACGCCTCTACTACAACTAAATTTGTCGTACGTAAGTTAAGTCGTAAGCATAAAGTAACTTTTATAAGTTATGTTTATTCCAAAACATATATTTACTTTCTCTCTGGACTACTAACATAATATTACGCTCTAATACATCAATACATACAAAATTCACATCGCTTCTTCTTAGCCAAGATTACAACAAAATACAATTACTTCCTTTGATCTCATGATACCTATTTTCCCTTAGGAAGGCAATCGAATTTCTTTTCCATTCCTTGCCTATTATACTCGTTTTGACGGCACGGTATTTGAGCTGATTTTTCTTTTGTTAGATTGTACTTATTTATTTATTGAAAACATATTTGTATAACCAAAAGAAAAAACGTGCCGGGATTTATACAATTATATTTGTGAGTGGTTTCTTGTATAAACGGCTGGAACTGCGTGAGGACCTGGCACGTAGATTCACCTAATTATAAGATTATTCTAAGTGATTACTGATTTTAAGGTATAAATGCCTTTCGTATTTGACTTCACAGCTTAATTTTACGAAACCCACAGAGATTGAGTTCTATTTGCACTAGTCTGATTTATTATTTGTTCTATGGCTTTTAAATAAATCACCACTAAAGGGTAGGAAAAGGTACATGTGGGATGCGAATGTTGAGTTATTAAAATGGACAAGATACAAAATGAGTACATCAGGGGTAGTTTGAAAGTAGTGCCAGTGACGGTAAGATTGAGGAGCAATAGGCTAGCTTAGTATGGGCACGACATGAGGTATACCAAAGAAAAGATGGATGAACTGTGTGAAAGATGACATGGATAAGGAAGAAGTGAGTACAGATATGACAGCTGACAGAGGAAAGTGGAACAAAAGAACTTGTTGTGCCAACCCCACATAAAGTGGGATAAGGGCAGGAAGATGATGATGCTTTTAAATATATCAACATTCTACAGTCTAGACTAAAAACAGCAATATCTTGAACAATGTTTTTAATAAAATAACGTCGCAGCAGGCTAGCAATATCTCCTACCTAAGTACCTACCCAGTTTCGTATATTAGCACAATCTTCTGGAATCAATAAATTACTGAAGAACCCGCAATTATGTGTTAAGTGTACACCAATTAAAAAAGTAAGAAAAAGTAGCTTCAGGCAATTGACTAAGTTTTTCGACATTTTATAAAATGTTTCCTAGTTTTTTCCAACGATAATAAAAGCACTTACTGTTTATTAGTATCTAGGTAAGTAACCTAGGCACTAATAATTAGTAGTAAGTAGAAACTTAGGCTGCGCACTTAGATTTATTTTCAATCAAAGTGTGTTTTTTATAACTTAATAAAAAATAAATAGCATCACGATTTTAATCCCCAAGCATGGTAGATATCCAGTCGTGCACGAATGCGTTTTTAGTTCGAACATTTTATGTGCGCAATGCCAGTGCACTCTCAAGCGGTGAAGGAAAACATCGTGAGGAAACCAGTTAGTATTCTAGCAGCGGTGATGGAGTTGCAACCTGTCACGTATGGAATACTAACTACTGTAAAATGTTGGTACGTCCAAATGTACTATATGGACGTACCTCTGACTACCACCCTTAGACATCCTCGAAGAATCTTAAGTAGGTACATGGTAATAAGAGATTGGAAGTGCGTTTTAACATAAAAAATACAGTCGAATTGACGACCTCCTCCTTTTTTGAAGTCGGTTAATAAGCAAAAGTTTATTTTCTTGTATGACAATCACAAAATGATTTTCTAAATATATCGTGCCTTTCTGTTCAGAGTCGTTTTACCAAATATAAAAATTATTTTGTCTTACATTCAGCCTATGTATTCAGTATATGCGGAAAATGTCAAAGCCAAAACATTCTCAGTCGTCATTGATAACAATTATCTGTTTGTTCCTACTAGTCAATATTTGATGATATTTGCAACCCTCACTTAGCAAATCAATAGCGTTTAACTCGTGCTGGCTTTCCCGTTTATAACAAGTTTCATATATCGTCTCTAATATTGAACGATGAAAAATTGTTGTTTATATTTGAACTACAGCGTGTACTACGAAGCAGAAAAGACTACAACGGGTAAAGTTTCTGACAAATAACAAATTATGTATGAACCTAATCATAAAGTTTTGATATATTAATTAGAACCTAACTTTCTATGAATTGGTCTATGAATAAGGTCGTAATTTGCACGACAAGGAGAAATCTAATGTGGGGTCAAAGACTTTATGTAATTTATTCATTTTTGTAGATGAGGTCAACTGAGAGAAAGTGTAACATCGAGGAAGGTACGGTCAACGATAAAAATAGATGAGTACTTCTGGTTTAAAAGTTCCACTCACTTTTTATAAAAATATTTTTGTAAGCCCACCTTGAGTCATAATTCTTCCAACCATTACATCTTCAAGCTAAATTTGCTATTTTGTAGAAAAAATGGTAATGCCCATTTTTTCATTCCCATTATATGGTGGTTTTTCGGGTTCCGTACCGTACTCAAAGGGTAAAACGGGACCCTGTTGCTAAGACTTTGCTGTATGTCTGTCTGTCCGTCTGTCACCAGGCTGTATCTCATGAACTGTGATAGTTAGAGAGTTGAATTTTCACAAATTATGTAGGTATTTCTGTTGCTATAACAACAAATACAGAAAAACAATATAAAATAATTATTCAACGAGGCTCTCATATAATAAACGTGTTTTTTTGCCATTTTTACTATAAATAATGGTACGGAACCCTTGGTGCGCGAGTCCGACTCGCACTTGGCCGGTTTTTTAACCAACTTTTGCCGCTAAATGTACGTGACTGTGTGTTTTACCATAATATGGTTTGAATTATTTATGAGAATCAACCTATTTTTATGCACAGTGATCAACATAATACAGCGTATTTAACACATTCATAGACTATGATAGCCGTGCACTACATGTAGAGCATAGCTATAGTCAAGACTACAAGTCATGTACTAGACGACAAAGCTAAGACATTGAAGTAGTGAGGTTAGATTATTTATAATAATTTACATAGAATTGTGTGGGTATACTTCTATATTAAATATTATAAATAATATAATTTTCTAACACTCAGCGTTCATCAACCTGAGGCATACAGGTGCTAAACCTCATGTGCCTGTAATTACACCGGCCCCCACACTATTCAAACAGCTTGTTTGCTTGGCGGCAGAAATAGGTATGGTGATAGTACTTCTCCGGACAAATTCTTTCACTTACTATTATAACAAACAAACTTTATTAAACGAACTTTGGTGTAGTCATGAGATGGGAATAAGGCAACGAAGTCGTAAACTAACACAACGAACCAGTAGTTTATAGTAGTAGTATAAAAGTTTGAAATAAATCTAGAGAGTCCCGATTACATTGTCAGCCAAATCGATTTTCTTCAAACTTACTTGCTGAATAGCGTATAGAGAATAAAGGCCAGTGCACACCGGTGGGCAGTACAACGAAAGACTTTTAGTAATGTATTTTGTATGCTCATCAACATTAATATTAAATAAAAATAAATAAATAATTAATGCTGGACAATTCACACAGCATCATCTAGTCCCAAGCTAAGCTGAGCTTGTGTTATGGGTACTATATGACTGATATACTTAATACAATACTATATTACATGCATAGATATTTTCTATTATACATAGAAAATACTCAGAACACCCGGAATAAATATTTGCAGATCGTACAAACATTTATCTCAAGGTGGGAATCGAACCCGCAACCCCTGCGTCACAGGCGGACATTCGTTCGCCGCGCCACATTGGTCATCAAATGCGATAGAAACTGAACTCAGAAGAACAGAAATAGAGAGTAAAAAGAAGAAAATATCCCTCTGCGGTATCGAAGAGCATGCTAGAGGATACTGTGACCACACCGTTACAGTTCTAAAAAGGAATATTCTTTTAATTGTATGCTAGCGCTTATCCTGCTCTATGCTTTCTTTAGTAGTAGTAGTAGAGCTTTTAGTGAAGGGCTCAGTAGATCCCCTACCACCATGCCTTTTTCCACCGCCAAGCAGCTTGCTGTGTTTTGGTTTGAAGGGTGTGAGTGCTGGTGAAATCACAAACACACGAGGCTTAATGCCTATATGCCTCAGCTACCTCCTACAAGGCAATGCTTTAACATCAGGTCAAAAAGTCAAAAGTCAAAAATCATTTATTCAGTAATATCCGCAGGGATCATCTTGAAACGTCTTAAATCTAGGTGAATCTAAGCGCCAGTTCCTCGCGACCAAGCCTAGAAGAACCGGCAAGAAACTTACAGCTTGGTTCCTACCGTTTTTCTGTATGATCCTTTTACAAAGTAATAATAATGTAAATAATGAAACTCCAGTGAGGTGCCAATCTAACTTAATAAGGTGATTGCAAGACAGAAAACATGTTAGTAAAGGTGGGCCATCTGCTTGCTCCATCAGCAAGGCGAATAAAAATAACAGTATGCACTATCCTTTATTGTATATCTAAAACATCGATAAACCACAATGTTGGCAAGAGCAAATCAATCTACCTAAGCATGTTGTTCAAAGACTAATAACTCCTTTACTTCAAAACCAAGTTTACCTTTCTTTACGAACCTCGGTGAACTTAATCACTCGAGTTCACGAACTTGCTGTGAACGACGGTGACTGGTACACAGTTCATTTTTAACCTGCTGTCATAAAAAGCTAGGTTCATTATTTACCAACAAATTAAGATTATTATCTAGGTTGCGGTTTAATAGCATTTTTGAAATTTCGTTTTGAAATATTACCTAAATAGTTTGTTAAATTGTTTTGTTAGCTAAGGTTTTACTTTTTATGTTTATCATCACCTAAAATCTACAATTTGACATGGGCTATACGTGTCCAAGAAGAATGATTTTGAGGTTTATCCATTTACTGACT
Source organism: Electrophaes corylata (assembly GCA_947095575.1). Taxonomy (NCBI): domain Eukaryota; kingdom Metazoa; phylum Arthropoda; class Insecta; order Lepidoptera; family Geometridae; genus Electrophaes; species Electrophaes corylata. Next base: position 4,929,219 of record OX352706.1, on the reverse strand, counting down.
TCTTGCGATCTTAAAAAATTCGTCGGTGCATTTTCGTTTCACTTTTTACCTTCTGGGTTGTGATTGCCATTCGAATACCATATTTCTCCAGCATTTATAAATATTACGAGTTATGTCGGTGACCTTGATCTTCTTCATTTTGATTCTATTACAACAAAAAATAAAAGAGGAAATACCACCCACGACTTAGTTCCCCAACCATGGTAGATATCCGCTCCAAGCATTTAGTACCAAGTACATACTCGAGATTCTTCTAAGATGTCTAAAGGGGGATAGTCAGAGGTATGTCCAGATAGTACATTTGGTTCACATACCCACATTTTACAGTAGCTAGTATTCCATACGTGACAGGTTGCAAGCTTAGAAGCTTGCGCTGCTGGAATACTAACTAGTTTCCTCATGATGTTTTTCTTCGGCGCGATGGTCTTGCAACCTGTCACGTAGGTATGGAATACTAACTACTGCAAAATATAGGTACGTACGTAATGTACAATCTGGACGTACCTCTGAGTAAGGGGGGTCCCTTAGAACTTTAAAGAATCTCAGGTATGTCCTTGGTACTAAGAGATCAGATGGGATATCTACCGTGCCGTGGATTAAAGTCGCGATGCTATAAGTATATATACAAGTATAAGGTAAATTTGTAAAATCATGTGTTTCAGTCCAAATCGAAAAACGATGAAATTACCGTGAAAATCATAAACGCCCGCAAATTGTCTTTGACATGTAATCGGAGTTCTGAGACACGTATGGCAAATGGCAGCCCAGGTGGCAAAAGAAATTGTGTCCCATTATCTACGCTTTGCTGGACCGTTTTATGGCGAATGAAGGTAAATTGTTCGGAACGCGATCAAGGGAGAATTCATATTCACGTCCCGAACTAACGTTATCGCTGCCTTTCCGCTAAGATTATTGCAATGGTTTTCCTTCTGTTGTGTCAGCTTAATAACATAAGAGACATTAAATTTCTACTAAAAATACCTAGTTAGTAAGTACCAAGTACTTACTAAAATTTTTTCAGGATTTCTAAGAGTTGTAGTCAGAGGAACTTTCAGATATTATATTTAGTACAAGGTTGTAAGGCCTTCGCTACTTCTAGAATACCAACTAGTTTCCCCACGATGTTTTTCTTCACAGTTTGAGAGCAGAAAAACCTATTGGTGCACGACTGGATTCAAACCCACGACCTTAGAATCTTAAGGGGGGGTCACTCCCACTAGACCACCGAACATTTATTGAACCTTGTTAAAATGTAATACATAACAATATGGCCCACAATTGACCAAGTATTCATTGATTCTAGACCTCATTTCGAATGATAATGCCATTGTCGAGGACAGAAATAATAACCTCAGTAGGCGACAAAAGAAAACTAAACCCACATTATGTACACGTGCGTCCTAGTTTCAGTTATTGTCCCGCTTTTATTCTCTAGACATGTTTACAATATTTAAAAACAAACCCGCAGTAACCATTGGAAACGCTATTCAATACCAATAAATGAAATGGAAAACCAATCAAAATAAATTGGGCCTCGAGTTATTCTGTCTCGATCATTTTGTTGTAGCGTTAATTCCCTGAAAATGAAACCGCCAATTTCCTTTACAAAATCTAAAAACTGTGTCGTTTGTGCAATTTGAAACGAGATATTTTATTTGTACCAATATGAAACAGTTTTTGTCCTTACTCAAATAATAATAATAATAGTGCTGGACATTCCACACAGCGTCATCTAGCCCCAATCTAAGCAGAGCTTGTATTATGGGTACTAGATGACTGATAATACTTAATACAATACATTACATACATAGATATTTTTTATTATACATAGAAAACACCCAGAACACCCGGAATAAATATTTGCAGATCATACAAACATTTATCCCAAGGCGGGAATCGAACCCGCAACCTCCGCGTCGCAGGCGGACATTCGCCCGTCGCGCCACATCCGTCGTCAAATATCGGGACTAATTAATAGTTGTAGTAATTAATCTAATCATTTATCCAATGCGTATAAAAATCAAACGCTGCCAGTAATTTCATTCCAAGTGAACATCAAGAGTAGGGTATAGTGCACAAATTCGCACTACGGTTGTGCAATTTATATAGCTTCACATCCGGCTCTGCACCTCATCACAGTAATCAAACAGCAGTAACTCAGCTCAGAAAACACACCTAATGCGTATCACGTGACACGTGAATACGATAAACTAGCATACTTCACGAGTCCATTTTCATTATCACGTTGAATTAAATTTACGGATTTGTTTTATGAAGCATTGGTTTTCGGCATCTATACATATTGTTCAAATCTGAACACAGCAATGCAAGCATATTATTATTGCTTGACAACTATAGTACAGACACCACTTAGAGCCTTAAGCACATGACGTTTTTTATGCGCACAGAAGACGCGCAGATGAAACGAGATTCTTTGATACTTTCTATGGTCATATATGGCGCCGTAAACGCAAGTTCGTGAAATGCGCATAAAATACGCGGTGTGTTTAGGCTCTTAGCGTGGAATGAGGGCAACAAGATTATAAAGCATTTTTTTGGTTTTGTGAGTTGGAGGTAAGCCTATGAGTTTTTGATCCTAGGTCCTAGACACAAAATACGATAGCTCTTCAGGGTCAAAACTACGAGGCCAAAAATGGCCGCTACTAGAAAGGTAGCTTACTTTGCTTTTATTTTTACTGTGTTCTCATTTAGTATGCAATGATGAACAAGTTATACTTGTATAGTGATTGTACTTATAGAGTTTATAAGCTGCGTTTGTTGTGATAAAGTAGCTTTAGACTTGGAGCATACTCGCTTAATTTCATTTCCTATTCATATCGCAATCAACAAGGAGAGATTGTTAGTTTAAATATTAAACTAGTTTACTATAGTGTTGTTTATTAATTATAATTTTCTATAGGGCTGGAGGAAAACCATGCACTAAGTTACGAAATAGGCTTTGAAGTATAAGATTAATAAATATTTGTGGAAATTTTTACACATCAACTAGCCCCAAACTAAGCATAGCTTGTACTTTTTTTTGTAAAATATACACCCAAGTAACACCCAGACAGAGAACAAACATAAAGTTCATCACTCAAATGTTTGTTCTCGGTGGGGATCGAACCCACCACCTACAGCGCACATGGCAGGGCTACTTTACTACTACTACCATACCTACTATAAAGAATTTTCATTCATTCATACTATGAACTGAGCTGTGACTGCTGTCTACACATACATAACTAGCTGTATACATTACTAGTCAAATCTCGTATTTTTCAAACTTTTGCGATCGGAACACATATTTACGGAAACACTTATATTACACAGGTATTTATCGCGTACTACCTTTTTTATTTGTTCATAAAAACCTATCAAGGTCAGTTTCTCCAGGTGTTTTTAAAATAATAATAATAATGCTGGACAATCCACACAGCATCATTTAGCCCCAAACTAAGCATAGCTTGTGTTATGGGTACTAGATGACTGATATAATTAATACAATACATTACATACATCGATATTTATTATACATAGAAAATACCCAGAACACCCGGAATAAGTATTTACAGATCGTACAAACATTTATACCAAGGCGGGAACCAAACCCGCAACCTAGCGTCGCAGGTGGACGTTCGCCCGCCGCGCCACATCGGTCGTCAAATATAATCAAATAATCATAGGTAATCAAATATAGCAATTACTATCGTAAAACTTATCCTAATTGTTTCAAGCTTCTGTTTATGTGGATGGCCCCCATTATTTCAGCTTAGGCTTTCATATTCAGAAAAGGTCCTTAATATAGATTAACAAGTTCTTACAGTATACTCAAGTAATTGAACACATCCTAATTCCCCACATCAGGGCGCCCAGACATTTGGATAATTTAATTTTCTTAATCCAAAGCACTTAAACACAGACCTTTGCTGAACGGCTGGTACAAGACATTATTTTGTTCTATAAGTCTACAAGAGATTTAAAACAGTTTTAAAAAGGTTTTTTGACCAAAATTGAAGAACTTTAGGTATATAAAAATTTAAAACTAAAGTCCAAAGGTTTGCTGTAAGAAAACCCTTTTCAGGGTTAAGCTCGCCTTTGTACATGTCCTCTATTTGTATTTTTCCTATGTAATTTTATATGTGCATTAAGAGTTTTTTAAACTTTCATTTTTAAAACGTACGTAAAAAATAGGTATATTTATTACGTAATTTTAAACATACTTTATACCTATTTTAGGGATGTGGTATAAACAATAAGTTTGCAAGCTACTCGTACAATACCTTCGGTGATGTGACTCAGGATCGCAATAAGCTATAAGTTCTGTTTACACTGAGAGAAAAAACTACTAAAAAACTCACTATCAACAACTGAGGGTGTAAGCGTGTTGGTTTACTAAACGAAGCCTTTGTAAAAGTAAACCAGCTTACCTCTTCACCGGTAAATAGAGGACGGTAGCTAGAACCTCTCCTCTGCAAGAGGAAGCACCCAAGAGTGAGCAAAGTGGAAAATAATTAGCGCGCAAAGATCTTTCTTTCATCGGCCGAAGCCTTAGTAATTATTTCAATTGAAATCGAAAACGTGTTTTAAGAAAACGTACAAATGCATTATGAGATTTTTGTATGGTAGCAATATCCTCGCATTTATTTCCAAGCTATTCATTTTATGTTCATATTTAAATATAACTGGGGTAATGCTTTTTTTAATGCCAAAAATGATGTAAATATTTCATATATTTGTTTTACACATAACCATCTAACTTCGAACTTAGCAAATGTAAGATACTAGATTACTTGAGACATTTTTGCAAATACTTTTGGTAGAAGTTTCTCTGATTGTACTGGCAATACTGACTGAGATTGACGGTAGTCTGGTTGACAGACAAGATGGCGGACAGTCGGACGTCAGTTAGGAAAGAGCGGTAGGAAACGTGGCAGTCTGTCTTGGGATCAGATCGGAGTCGGTCGATAGTTTTGTAAAGTAAAGGAATGTGATGTGCTATAATGGAGATTCATGTAATACGATTTAATTAAATGGCAGACTATTTAAAATATTGGTTTGGTTTTGCTATCCCAATATCTGGAGGGAGTCCCCTTACACAAAGTATTATGAAAATCAGATAACTGAACAAATATCATCATAATAATGTATTTATTTAAATACGTGCAATATGTATTATAAAAACCAAACATCTATGTTTATCACACCAATGTTTACCCTCGGTAGGGATTGAACCTACAACTTAAAGCACAGGATAGTAACAATTAAGCTATGAGGTCATACAGCTTGCTTTTAAAACACTGTTTTCTTTTGTTATGAAGCAAAAAAATAGAGATAAGTGTCATAACAGACATTTTACCCGACGACTATAGAGAAAACGAACGAATAAGCAAATATGCACGTTCATCCTTTTCACAAATCTCTAATGCTATGTCTTAAGTAGACACTTAGATAGAGTTGCCATGAATATTAAGGACTTTTTCACACACTTTGGAATAAACACAATCAGAAAGAATAGGAAAATTAGACTCTAGACCAGCGGTGCTCTAAACCTCTGCAGTAAGAAACTATGGCGTACACGCATAAACACTACACACATAGTTATAAACATAAAACTACAGATAAATCGAAATACAATAGTGACGTGCAATAAATTAAACTAATTAAAACACTCACAGCACTAAGATTGACTGGAAGAAAACGCATTAGCCAGGCTTTAAGAATTTTCTAATCCCGCCCGTTAAAAGCGTAAGATTTTTCAAAAAGCTTGTGTAATGTAGAAAAGTACGTCTAAAAGTGCCTTAGCACTGCAAAATACAGTAGAAGTGCAGCACTCCCGCAGTACATAATTGCAGGCACCATCAGCGGCGCGAATGAATGCGGTCGTGACGAGCTCTGATGCCGGTGTACGCTCTTTTGACGAAACCATGATTACTGCGCCACAGAACCATACCCACACGTGTATGAGCCTAGCTAGAACTGGATATGGCAACTAGTTTTGTTTGAGTACTGTCATTTTTCAAATTGTGTTGTCGTCGGCCTAAATAAGTCTACTCCTGGACAAAAGCGTCTCGAATATTTAATAAGGTTTGTCGTAGTCAACACACTTCGTAGGCAGATTAGTGGCTACTGTTTAGCAGTGAAACAATGCAAATATCGCTGTTTTTTTAGAAGAAATAGATACAGTGATCAGTAGACATAAACTCCCACACCCTCCTAACTGGAACACAGCAAGCAGCTTGGCGGCAGAAATAGGCTTGGTAGTAGCACTTCCCCGAATAAACTCTTTTAAAGAACTCTAATAAAACGTGTCTGTGCATTTAACGAATGTGTCCTGAAAGTCCTGAAATGCAGCTCTGCATCTAGTTAAAGCATATAAAGTGTTAAGCCACATGTGTCTGTGACATTATGGGCACTGTGTCAACTGGAACAATAAACGCTGCTTGGCGGCAGTAAGTGGTGGTCTATTGCTACAAGTTTACAACAAAAAACCGTTTGTTTTGTAGCAGATCTAGTAATTACGTATCTTTGTTTTACATACACGGGTAGGTTGACACGCCTTTGTATTGCGCGCATTCAGCTATGGGTTAAATAAAAACGGAGCTATTCAAAATGTGAATAAAAACACATTTTTTGCACATACAAGCTCCAGTTCTGGTGTAATCAGGAAGCGCTCCAGTTAAACTTTGTGCTCTATTTTCTTCTTCAAGGAAATGAAAGAAATATTACAGTGTTTGTATTGTTTAATATCCTTATAGCTGATCCGTTTTGGAAAATTGATATATTTCTACAATTTTTATCAAAGAATCAGATTGTAACTATACTATTTCACAAAATATCAAATGTTTTTGCTGCGTAAGAGTTTATTGTTATACTGTAAAATTGTCGACCGATGTGGCGCGGCGGGCGAATGTCCGCCTGCGACGCAGGAGGTTGCGGGTTCGTTTCCCGCTTTGGGATAAATGTTTGTACGTTCTGCAAATATTTATTCCGGGTGTTCTGGGTGTTTTCGATATATTTTATAATAAAAAAATATTTATGTACATATTGATAAAGAATTAATTGGAAAATTACTAGTGAAAAGTTATTATTATAGCCATCTCTTCTTCGAATATTTCATGCTTTCATTCAACACCTACCAATTAAGTTTTTTCATCGACTGCGCTCCGTAATTTTCTTCCATTAATTTTGTACGTCTGTTCCGAAGGTGTGGTATCAGCGTTTTTGCTGAAGTTTATTAATTATGATGGTTAATAAAGCTCGATTAGCAAGACGGTCATCAATCTTTACCCTGGGGTGATATATGACCCTCGATAATGATGTAGAGCAAACAAATTTGGTGACATATGTATTTGCCAAAGTCATTAGCATCATGAGTAATTAAACCCTAAGGCCGATACTTTACCCTTGCAACCCTAAGGGTAAGAATGTGGGTCATTTGCGTTTAGTTCCTCAGTGCAATTCCTGGACAAACAATTTCATGACTTGCTCATACGGTGAGAAAATTCTACAAAAATTTCTTCCTCGTAAAACTACTACACTTCCTACATATAAAGAATGAAGCTACGATAAAATGTTATATGACTCTTACACACAAAATCCCATGTTTTTTTAAGTTACTTGCTGATGGAACAAGCAAATGGCCCACCTGATGCTAAGTGTTTACCATTACCTATAATAAAGCATTGCCTCGTAAGTCACTGCACTAAAGGTGCACTACTCTGTGTCTTTCAATGTAAGGCATACAGGTGTTAAGCCTCGTGTGTCTGTAATTACACCAGCACCCACACCCTTCAAATCAAAACACAGCATGCTGCTTGGCGGCAAAAATAGGCATGGTAGTAGTACTTTCCCGGACAAGCCCTTCACTTAAGAGCTCTACTACTACTAAATATCGTTAGAGGTAGCTAATAAAAGAGCGCACTAGGAAATGGGCAACAGCGTTGACTAATAAGCAACGCCACTGCAGTCACCAATCTGCCTGCCAAGCACAGTGACCATGGCAAACCCTCACCAAATATAGAGTAGACCTATGTCCATAGGACCATAATATGTATATATGTATGTTAGTATTTATTTTTGCTGACAACGTGACGACTCTTATGCAACAAGATTTCAGTTTTGTCACCCGGTTATTCTAATATACTATCAAAATGTTACATTAAAAATAAATTATAACGCATTTTGAATACACCATGTTAGTTCTTTAGTAAGAAAAAAAATACCTGTACCCAATTAAAAGCTCAATTAAGTATCCTCCTATACGTTATATTATTATTTGCCAGCACTTGTACAAATATCGGTGAAAGGTATTGATTCAAGTATCTACGTTTATCATAAGTTATTCCGGGATTTTCAAATAAAAATAAAATGCTTTTAAGCTCACATTCCCACCTTACCAATTTCCACGGCACGCAGTTATTTGACGGAAATATAAAAGACATTTCAAATCGTATATAAGCCATACAAAGCGGTTGTCATTGTAATCCAAGAACAAACAAGGCAAAATTCTTTGTTTGCAAATACCCGTGAATTAAATAAAATGATGGATGTGGAGCCAAATTTTATTTTAAGCCCGCTTGCGATTTTGTCCGCGTGGTCACTGTAGTTTTTCATACAAACTTCCCTTTTTTACACCCTGTTTAGGGATGACAGCTATATAAAACCCGTACTAAGTTTTAAATTAGACTATAATGACTAGCACACAGCTTAGTGATAATAACTGCTGCGGGATTCCTCAGAATAGTAGAATTTGCTTTACAAAAATTTAACACCACTTTTTAATATTTCTGTATTTCATGGTCAGTTAGTGTAGGGTTTTCTCTTTGTAAATATTGGTTTGATGTGAACAAAGAGAATTCAAAGTAGTTCTATGTATGTAGATATAAAGTGCAAGAGTAGCAACAATGCTAAACTGTTTATTTAATAGTTAACTAACAAAACGCGCTCGACTTCGTCCGCATGAAGTTATTTTTACGCTTGTTAGAAACGTGCCCTACAATGTACTGCCGTTCATCAACCGAAAGCATATAGGTGCTAAGCCTCATGTAATTTCAGTTTCAACTTTTTAGCGGATATGCCCTAACAATAATCGCTCAAAATCACGTGAGCCACTTAGCTATCACGTAATTTGTTTTATATGACTCATTTATATGAACAAGCAGATGGCCCACCTGATGGTAAGTGGCTACTTACCATCAGGTGGTAGTACTTCCAGGCCGCAACCCCTCACTAAAAGCTCTACTCTCTCATTAAAAATAGTACGATATTACACCCAGACAGAACTCTCTCTCTCTCGAACTCAAACTCTAAGATGAATAACTTTATTAATTAATTTGCTATTATTTAACTTGCACGTTCAATTTTCGATACTTTTTGACGCATTATTTTTTTTTTTCTTTTCATTTTGGAGCGTTTCCAAGAAAACTTTATGGCTGTCAAGAAATAACAAATCGGTCGATGTTCGATGTCTGGGTTCGAAGTTCGAAGTGTATGTTCTAAGCAGCTTACCGCTAATGTGGCCGATATTTTGCTGAAACAAGGTTTTGGTGCCAGAAGCGATTATATTTTGAGTTAGGTGTAGGTATATAATGTAATACGCCTTTTAGTTTAACTTTTATTCTGTTCTGTAAAATATTTCGTAGTTATTCCATCGAAAGAAAATACACACCTAAAACTTGATAACTTTTTTATATCCTTTTTTTATAAATATGAAACATAAAATGCACTTGCGTTTGTTTAAATTTTAAGCATTTATAAACCAATATTACACTCAATGTATTTTTGATATGTCAAATTGTATTTTTGACCTATAGATCAAAAAGCCACGGAGCGCACTTTGCGACGCTTTATTCAATATTTTTATAGTACTAAGGGCCGGCGTAAAATGCCTAGTAATTTGTATGAAGCGTAATGTACGGACGCAAAATGAGTCGGCAAGATACGCTGGATGTATTTTCTCTCTTACGCTAAAAGCCTTTATGCACACAACGTCTTTTTGACGACGAGTATCATATTCACTGCTTATTCCACTTGCCATACAGCCCTTAGTCAAAAGTTGTGTACATTCGATCGATAACCTGGGGTTTGTCTAAATTGAATTGTCAAAATTGGGCCTGTCTGAAATGTCAGTTTCAAAGAACTCCATTCGGATATTGACACGATCGAAACTTGAAATTGACTTTATTTCGTTACAAGAATTGCACCTTTGGTATTACTTATTATATCAATGGCGTACCCATCTTTTTAGTCACCATTACCTATAACAAAGCATTGCATCGCAGGTCACGCTCGTTAACGTACCCTACGATGCACTACTCTGCGTCCATCAACCAGAGGCATACAGGTGTTAAGCCTCGTGTGTCTGTAATTACACCGGCACCCACATCCTTCACACCGGAACACAAGCAAGCAGCTTGGCGGCAGAAATAGGCATATACCTAAGTTGTTGCAGGTCAACCGACTGAGAAGCAAGGAAAGCGGACTCGATTCTCACCCAGAACAAGTTTGAATAATCTGTTTTTATCTGTGGTGTGATTACATTACATTGTTCGTGTATACATGGGCAGATAAGGTAGATATAATATATTGTGATACCACAACTTCTATTGTTTAAGACTGTAACGATCCACAATCGTCACAATTCTCAATTATTATGATTTTAAATAATTCATTGAATTAAAACTAAGAGAGACAACAAAATATCGGATAAATAGTAAAACAGATGGGAGTTGAGAAATTACAAGGTTTAAGAAATTGCCAAATGTGAGCAATAATGCTTTGTAAGAATTAAGAATAGTTCTTTTCATAATGTTAAAGAAATTTAGTTTTATGGCTTAAACAAACGGGAAGAACATTAAGCATAGTTAAGCCAGATGTTAGAGAAATCGTGTATTCAAAAATAAATTGCCTAATATTTATTACGCCGCTAACCCAAACGCAATTCAAAGGAACGGTTAAAAACAATGAACAAAGAAGGAACCGATTTACGATTTAGCAAAAAAATGGAGAAAGCTATGAGAACGTGGACCGGGGTCGCGAAGCATCTGGAATAGGAAGGTAGAGGGGTTAAGGGAAAAGAGATAAAAGCCAGATTTTTGCTAAGAGAGGGGTTAGTAAATGTATGTTGGTTGGACAGTGGTGTTATTGGTTAGTTGATATTCGGTCGGTTAGTTGAGATTTGCTGGTGCAGTCGCGTTAGTCTGTTAAGTCAACTTTAGTGGTGTTATTGGTTAGTTGATATTTGGTCGGTTAGTCGAGATTTGTGGGGATAGCTGGGAGTTGAGTTTGGCTGTTACAGTGAGGGAGAGTGGAATTTTAGTTGGGTTAGTTAAGGAGTCGGGAGCATGAGACTGGTCGGGCCAGTCGAGTGATTCGAGTTAGTTAAGGTTCGTTGGGACAGTGAAGGCTAGTCAAGTAGTGGAGGCTAGTTTAAATAGTGAATACGTAGTTAGGAGTGAAGTGTTTAATCCATGAGTAAGAGTACAAAGTTTAACCTTAGCTTGAGTGCGACGGGTAAGTGACTGAAATACAAGGCTCAGAGTAAGTAATTAGACTTAATCCCGTTACTTTTAGATTTCTATTTTTCGGTTGAGTTAACAAATAACTCGTTTTAGTGTGTATAAGCTGGACGAGAATAAGGGATGGTTATTCCTATCGTCCTAGCAGTTTGGACAGATTTGATGTAGTTTTAGAGTTAGATTAAATTCAATTGAACTTATTTAGTTCTTAAATTTTATAGAATACGTTGAATCAAATAAATTGATTAAAAGGATTGTTATTCCTATCTACGCAGCAGTTTGGACGGACTTGATGTGGATTTAGAATCGAACTTATTTAGTTCTTAAATTATATATAATACATTTTATTATACGTTGAATCAAATAAATTGATTAAACGGCGGTCTAAAGGATGGTTATTCCTATCTACGCAGCAGTTTGGACGGACTTGATGTGGATTTAGAATCGAGCTTATTTAGTTCTTAAATTATATATAATATATTTTATTATACGTTGAATCAAATAAATTGATTAAACGACAGACTAAAGGATGGTTATTCCTATTTACATTGCAATCTTGAATAGACTACTATTATTTTAGAGTTAACTTATACTCGTCCAATCGAGTTATTTAGTCTTTAACTGACCAGTCTGTAGATTGGTCTAATTTATATTCTTGAAAGAATGAATTAAAGCAAAAGCTTTCTACTTACTTTATATCCGTGTGGGTATTTATCAAGAGGTTATTCTTATTTACATTGCAGTCTTGAACAGACTATTATTATTTTAGAGCGCATTTAAGCTCAATCGGACTTATTTAGTCTTCAGCTGACCAGTCTGTAGATCGGTCTAATTTATGTTCTTAAAAGAATGAATTAAAGCAAAAGCTTTCTGCTTACTTTATATCCGTGTGGGTATTTATCAAGAAGTGCATTGGTCAAGACTATTGGCACAGTAGTTGCCGAGCTTATCCCAAGTTTATGGAAAAATGAGGGAGGTTCATTTCTTTAGTTACTGATCAATATACTTTAGATTTGTCTAATTAACTGAGAATGTTCTCAAAGCATTGACTTTAATCATCTGGAGAGAATGAATTTGACTGAATCAAATAGATTAAGCCTAGTTTTAATGCACTTATTGCAAGTAACTAATAGGGGCTGCCTTCACTCTTATAGTGAATGTAGTTCCGCAGATAACAGGTGGTGATGGATGGAGGGGACTGAACAATCATGAGCTGACAGTCACTGTATGGTGCGGGGTGGTGCACCTTACCTAACACAACACTCTCAGTGTTAGCCATTTCACATCAATACATTACGTTTACCTAACACAACATTCACAGTGTTAGCCATTTTACATCATTACATTCGCTACTTACATTCTTATTATTTAATGTATAAATTAACTATTCAGGAAAGAGTTGACATAAAGTTATTTAAATCTAATATTAATATGAGCTTATAACGAATCTAAATTTAGTAACTTATTTCATCTATGTCCTGAGTTTAATCATACATATCACACGAGTATTTAACATTACATTAGGTCCATATTTTCCTAAGCTGGGGTTTATTGCTGGTAACTAAATACTTATCTATCTAGGAACATTAAGATTAATAATCATGCTACCGTTACTTAAGAGTACATAGGCAAACAGGGTTATTCTCAGTAGGCAGGCACTTATTAGGGTCGTATTATTACGTGAAATTAGGGTTAGTGTGAGTCGTCAGTTAATATACCAAAGAAGTTAGTCTTTAATAATTAAATAGTTAAAATCTCAACATAACTCCTTAAAAGATTCTGAGTTACTATTGCGATCACAACGTAGGCTCCTAATCAACCGCTAGACATCACAAGGCCAACATATATTATCATTAGAATTATATTTAAGATTATCTTTAGGATATATAGAGTTTAGAGTTAGGTAGGTATTGTTTTTATACGGATCCCCCCCTGCGGTAGGGGGGGCGGTTACAATTTAGGCGCCGAAGTGACCAGGATATGAACTTGTATTACTACGTTTTGTTTAATTATTAGATTTACTTGCATTTTTAACAAGGTATATTTTAATCAAAATTTTTAAGTGCGATTAAGTTCGCACAATTTGTTGTCGTATAAAAAGGATGAGGTTTTATGTTGAGATTTCTAAATTATAATTTTCGTTAGTATAAATAGGTTTCGTTATAATAGGTTAAAGTTCAAGTTAGGTTTCATAACAAAAATTGGTTATATCGCATCAAATAGATAATATAGGGAATAAGTAGGTAAAGTTTAGGCTATGATATAAAATAATGTACATAGAACTTATATCCTATGTATGAAGCTGTGACAGCCGTCTCAGCTCAGTTTGTGGTGAACGTGTCTTCTGGTCTGTGGGTGGTGGGTTCGATCCCCACCGGGGGCAAACGTTTGTGTGATGAACAAAGATGTTTGTTATGTGTGTTACGTTGTATTCTATGCATTTGCAAAAAAAGTTTGTGGTGAACCTGTCTTCTATGCTGTGGGTGGTGGGTTCGATCCCCACCGGGAGCAGACGTTTGTGTGATGAGCATAAATGTTTGTTATGTGTATATATGTCATTGTGTTCTATGTATGTATTTACAAAATAAAGAGTGTTATAGGTGTTGTGACAGTCATCTGGTTGCCTATGCTTAGGTTGGAACTGGATGATGTTGTGTGAAGGTGTCCTGAAATATTTATGTATTGTATTCCGTGTTATTTCTTCTATTTTAAATATGAAGGTCCTGATAGTATTAAATGCATAACCAGAGGGTAAGGAAAAATAATACGTTAAATTTTATTTCTCATAGATTAATGAAAGCGGTTGATTAGTTGTACGTTCGGAGGGTCGCGGATATTTCAAAATAACTTGATAGCCTATAATTTTAAGCTAGGGAAATATTACTTGCAGGGGTTGCGAGTTCGATTCTCGCCTTGGGATGAGTGTTTGTACGGTCTGCAAGTGTTTGTTCCGGGTGTTCTGGGTATTTTCTATGTAACGTAAAGATGTCTATCTATGTAATATAGTATTGTATTGGGTGTATCAGTCATCTGGTGCCCATAGCACGGGCTCTGCTTGACTTGGGGCTGGATGACGTTGTGTGGATTGTCCAGCATTATTTTATTTATTTATTTATTTACTTGCAATAAATATTGATACACATATTTATAATTATTTGAACTGAGGGACGCAAATAAATCCACAAATATAATTTGAGTAAAGATGTGCAATAATAGTAATTTAAATTTTTTTTATTTCAATATTTCAGCTTTTAATTTGTTGTTAGGAGAATTAAAACGACTTAGTTTAATGGACTTCATATTAGCCCTGGTGGGCTGGGCTATAAATTTTAGTAAGGAATAAAATCATACAAAAATCGTTATGATAGGCTACTGCTCAAGTTGTAATCAACGTAAATAGCGATCTGCAAATATAATCAAGTTGGGTATTTTAGTTCTATAATTCGCGTTCAGTCATAAACACATTTAGGATTGAGAGAACTTGACTTGAGAGACAATTCCTCAAGGCAAAGTCAAATCAATAAATTAGTTTTTAGTTGTGAGTAAAGTAACATTGAACAGATCAAAGCTTTACTATGTTAAAATTATATGGAGTACATAAAAAAAAACGATGTATTAAGGTGGTCACGTAACTCACGGTATTGGTAACGTGCAATAGTAAGTATGCTTTTTCAAATGGAGGGTCGATCAAAATAGTTTTTTCAGTAGTTTAGGCCAACCCTGCACCTAATATTATGGCTGGATGGCGTCTAGAAAGCGGCTTAGGCGGATGCTAAAATCGTAGTATTCTAAATTGAGGTCTAAAGATTAAAGATTAATGCGTTTGTGAAAACCTTGCGTTAGTGTATAAAAGAAACGCACATATGTGGCCTTCCAAACTGAGGTCTCAAGGTTAGACGAGCTTGACGTTTACAAAAAACTAGGATTAATAGTTAAAGCATTTTAAATAGCTTAAATAATTAGTTTAAATAGCTCCTTTCAGAGCCCGTTTAATATATACAGTGCAGAGTTGGTGAAATGTATATAAATACTAGTCATAACGTGTTCGATAGTTAGGTCATATAAAAGTAAACGGGTTTTAATGGCAAATAAGTTACGTATAGGCTCCTTCGAATTGTCAATTAACAGTTTTCAAAACATAACTGCTAGAGTTTAACGATAGTAAATATTCCAGTGTTAGTGGGTCCGTGGTTTGTTACTTATAAGAAAGGTCCAGGTAGTTAAACCCGCAATAAAAATTGCTAGTGCGTTATAAACGGTTTAAATTCACTTATAAATTCCAAACTTTATTTCATTTATTTGATGCGTTGACCGGTGATTTGCTTTTGTACCTGGTAATTTTAAGAAGGTGGTAACTTTTATAGTCATATACAGAATAAAATGATCAAATTAAGTACGGTACGACTATTTGTAGTTTCACTTCTAAACGGTCTGTTGGATTTGCGGGTATAATGAATGACTACGATTGTTGGAGTTATGAGTCGATGCATGGAATAATCATTAAAGAATGCAAATGGTTGGGAAAATGATGATCGGATGAAATATTGATGATAGAGTTTATTGGGTTGAGGGGCCTAAGATTTCAACAGAATCTTGGAATGAGACCTTTTGTTAATTTTTAAGGTCAAACAAACACGTATTCATACAAATAGTTTGTACGAAGGAGATATTTGGTGTTAGGTTAAGTCGGAAGACATAATATCAACAGCCTATGCTGGTTTTGTACAAACTATTACTACACAAAAACCCCAGAACTGAGCACACTACACATTCTCCAATTTATAGATATGCTAGTATTTTGAGTAAGATTTTTAGTTGAATGACGTAGACATGCGGGATTCAAGCCTTGACGCCATCTGAGAAATTTGGACTGTGAAGGATGATGATTGATTTCAAATCCAAAATTGCGGTAGTTAATAATGGTTGAAATTAAACATTGTACCACTAGGGTTGACCTGCCTCACAACCAGGTTTCCTTACATAGGCTAAATTATTTCTGCGAAAAGTGTTTGTTCTTTCATGGTTGCTCTTTTATAGCGAAGAGTCGAACTGAGAATGGTAGCAGTTTATACATTGGTTTAAATACACGTCACATTTTTATTTATATAAGTATTTTATACATTGCATATTGAAAAATATGCATTTAACACATTTAAATATTGTTTGAGTTTAGAGATTCACAAAAACTTTGTACCGTTGCATGCAGTTAAGAAACGTTTAATTTTCATTTTAAAATAATTGTGAATTTCTTTGGGTTTGGAAAATTTACTTCGGTTTCAAAAGTTAATCACCTGCGTAAATTTTGAGGGTCGACTGTAACGATCCACTATCGTCACACAGTTAAGAAACATTTAATTTTCATTTTAAAAATAATTGTGAATTTCTTTGAGTTTGGAAAAATTTACTTCGGTTTCAAAAGTTAATCACCTGCGTAAATTTTGAGGGTCGACTGTAACGATCCACAATCGTCACACAGTTAAGAAACATTTAATTTTCATTTTAAAATAACTGTGAATTTCTTTTAGTTTGGAAAATTTACTTCGGTTTCAAAAGTTAATCACCTGCGTAAATTTTGAGGGTCGACTGTAACGATCCACAATCGTCACACAGTTAAGAAACATTTAATTTTCATTTTAAAATAATTGTGAATTTCTTTTAGTTTGGAAAATTTACTTCGGTTTCAAAAGTTAATCACCTGCGTAAATTTTGAGGGTCGACTGTAACGATCCACAATCGTCACAATTCTCAATTATTATGATTTTAAATAATTCATTGAATTAAAACTAAGAGAGACAACAAAATATCGGATAAATAGTAAAACAGATGGGAGTTGAGAAATTACAAGGTTTAAGAAATTGCCAAATGTGAGCAATAATGCTTTGTAAGAATTAAGAATAGTTCTTTTCATAATGTTAAAGAAATTTAGTTTTATGGCTTAAACAAACGGGAAGAACATTAAGCATAGTTAAGCCAGATGTTAGAGAAATCGTGTATTCAAAAATAAATTGCCTAATATTTATTACGCCGCTAACCCAAACGCAATTCAAAGGAACGGTTAAAAACAATGAACAAAGAAGGAACCGATTTACGATTTAGCAAAAAAATGGAGAAAGCTATGAGAACGTGGACCGGGGTCGCGAAGCATCTGGAATAGGAAGGTAGAGGGGTTAAGGGAAAAGAGATAAAAGCCAGATTTTTGCTAAGAGAGGGGTTAGTAAATGTATGTTGGTTGGACAGTGGTGTTATTGGTTAGTTGATATTCGGTCGGTTAGTTGAGATTTGCTGGTGCAGTCGCGTTAGTCTGTTAAGTCAACTTTAGTGGTGTTATTGGTTAGTTGATATTTGGTCGGTTAGTCGAGATTTGTGGGGATAGCTGGGAGTTGAGTTTGGCTGTTACAGTGAGGGAGAGTGGAATTTTAGTTGGGTTAGTTAAGGAGTCGGGAGCATGAGACTGGTCGGGCCAGTCGAGTGATTCGAGTTAGTTAAGGTTCGTTGGGACAGTGAAGGCTAGTCAAGTAGTGGAGGCTAGTTTAAATAGTGAATACGTAGTTAGGAGTGAAGTGTTTAATCCATGAGTAAGAGTACAAAGTTTAACCTTAGCTTGAGTGCGACGGGTAAGTGACTGAAATACAAGGCTCAGAGTAAGTAATTAGACTTAATCCCGTTACTTTTAGATTTCTATTTTTCGGTTGAGTTAACAAATAACTCGTTTTAGTGTGTATAAGCTGGACGAGAATAAGGGATGGTTATTCCTATCGTCCTAGCAGTTTGGACAGATTTGATGTAGTTTTAGAGTTAGATTAAATTCAATTGAACTTATTTAGTTCTTAAATTTTATAGAATACGTTGAATCAAATAAATTGATTAAAAGGATTGTTATTCCTATCTACGCAGCAGTTTGGACGGACTTGATGTGGATTTAGAATCGAACTTATTTAGTTCTTAAATTATATATAATACATTTTATTATACGTTGAATCAAATAAATTGATTAAACGGCGGTCTAAAGGATGGTTATTCCTATCTACGCAGCAGTTTGGACGGACTTGATGTGGATTTAGAATCGAGCTTATTTAGTTCTTAAATTATATATAATATATTTTATTATACGTTGAATCAAATAAATTGATTAAACGACAGACTAAAGGATGGTTATTCCTATTTACATTGCAATCTTGAATAGACTACTATTATTTTAGAGTTAACTTATACTCGTCCAATCGAGTTATTTAGTCTTTAACTGACCAGTCTGTAGATTGGTCTAATTTATATTCTTGAAAGAATGAATTAAAGCAAAAGCTTTCTACTTACTTTATATCCGTGTGGGTATTTATCAAGAGGTTATTCTTATTTACATTGCAGTCTTGAACAGACTATTATTATTTTAGAGCGCATTTAAGCTCAATCGGACTTATTTAGTCTTCAGCTGACCAGTCTGTAGATCGGTCTAATTTATGTTCTTAAAAGAATGAATTAAAGCAAAAGCTTTCTGCTTACTTTATATCCGTGTGGGTATTTATCAAGAAGTGCATTGGTCAAGACTATTGGCACAGTAGTTGCCGAGCTTATCCCAAGTTTATGGAAAAATGAGGGAGGTTCATTTCTTTAGTTACTGATCAATATACTTTAGATTTGTCTAATTAACTGAGAATGTTCTCAAAGCATTGACTTTAATCATCTGGAGAGAATGAATTTGACTGAATCAAATAGATTAAGCCTAGTTTTAATGCACTTATTGCAAGTAACTAATAGGGGCTGCCTTCACTCTTATAGTGAATGTAGTTCCGCAGATAACAGGTGGTGATGGATGGAGGGGACTGAACAATCATGAGCTGACAGTCACTGTATGGTGCGGGGTGGTGCACCTTACCTAACACAACACTCTCAGTGTTAGCCATTTCACATCAATACATTACGTTTACCTAACACAACATTCACAGTGTTAGCCATTTTACATCATTACATTCGCTACTTACATTCTTATTATTTAATGTATAAATTAACTATTCAGGAAAGAGTTGACATAAAGTTATTTAAATCTAATATTAATATGAGCTTATAACGAATCTAAATTTAGTAACTTATTTCATCTATGTCCTGAGTTTAATCATACATATCACACGAGTATTTAACATTACATTAGGTCCATATTTTCCTAAGCTGGGGTTTATTGCTGGTAACTAAATACTTATCTATCTAGGAACATTAAGATTAATAATCATGCTACCGTTACTTAAGAGTACATAGGCAAACAGGGTTATTCTCAGTAGGCAGGCACTTATTAGGGTCGTATTATTACGTGAAATTAGGGTTAGTGTGTCGTCAGTTAATATACCAAAGAAGTTAGTCTTTAATAATTAAATAGTTAAAATCTCAACATAACTCCTTAAAAGATTCTGAGTTACTATTGCGATCACAACGTAGGCTCCTAATCAACCGCTAGACATCACAAGGCCAACATATATTATCATTAGAATTATATTTAAGATTATCTTTAGGATATATAGAGTTTAGAGTTAGGTAGGTATTGTTTTTATACGGATCCTCCCCACCGCGGTAGGGGGGGCGGTTACAAGACCAGGAATTTTATAATAAATCATTAAAAATATGGACATTTCATCATCTAACCTCAAACTAAACATAGCTTGTACTATGAAAACCAGCTGACTGGTAGAATACTTTTATGTATATTTTTTTTAAATACATACATAGAATATAATATAGCACCCAGGCACAGAATAAAATGTCTATGTTTATCAGACAAATGTTTGTTCTCGGTGGGGATTGAACTCATCACCTACAGCGCAGAAAACAGGGCTACTACAAACCTAAGAATATGGACTATGCTACAAACTGAGTTGTGACAGCTGTCAATTTCGATAAAGGAGTCTTTCTAAGATGGGTGGTTTGCATTCTATTTTAAGTATGTATTTACAAACAAAAGCATCATTATAATGGTACCCATAGTACAAGCGTTACTTAGTTTGGGGCTAGAGGGCGCTATGTGAATGTTTTGTAATATTTACTTTTATTATTATGATTTATCATCGAGTATTCTTCATTTTCATTATCAACAAAAAGTATTCTACCCTATACCCTACTATATTATGGTTCCTTTTTGCCGTTGTTGTTCCATTCTGAGTGATAAAACCGCAACAACATCAACTGAGAATTTTACATCGGCTCTGAATTCTCAGTAAAAGCACGGCCGCGCGAGTTAAACCGATATCACACATTTTAGCAGGTCTTACTGGCACTTTGTCTCTGAAAAATACCTTCCATTTACTCATAACCCTGACGTGTCTTTTCTTAGGCTTTTAGATGAAGTAGCTATCAAATTTTTATATAAATAAAGCTTTTAAGTCCAAAATCTCTCTCCAAAATCATGACTCTGAAAAGTACAAATCTCGTCTATAAGTAATGTAATTTGTCTATAAGTCAGTCAGTTAGGACATAGATTCTTAAAATTGGTAGATAGATAGATTTAAAATCAGATATCGTAACTGAAGTAAGTATTTGCAGAAATAAATCAATTATGGTTTTTGATTGGGAAAATATACTTTTGCGAAGCTTATTGCTTGTAACATCAGTAAAGGACACTATTATTTTTAACAAGCAGTGACTCAAATTCAACAAAATATTTCTACTGAAAAGGTTTTTATTTCTGCTACAGCTTTAGCTAAATACATTTCTACAATAAATTTTGTTTTTAAAAAAACCGGTCATTCACTAAAATCAGCAAAAAATATAAACTCTGTCTGTTTTTCCTGACATTTCAAACGTCAAAGAAACAGAACGTAGAAAATGAAATAACCAAGAAAAATGGTCTATGAAATTCTAACGTTACGTAACTCGTTTCCTTGATTCCAGAAAGCGCATCGCAGTAAGTTTCCGCTTGTAAATCGCACCGCTCCGACTTGACAGCTCCTTAGATGATATCACTTTATTAGACCCGTCCACCGCCTGCTGCTTGCTTCGCGAGCTCAGCTCCCACGCATTGCATTCAAATGAACTAGACATTTGCAAAGCGAACTGGCGACGATTTCCATAGGGATTGTGAAAAACTTGTGATACCATGCGCTGTTGCCTAAATGAAATGTCGGCATGAATTGTGCTGAGTCGAGAATTTATTTGTGGAAATGATTTTATACTTTACTGGTCTCTTCGCTACGAAAATATGTGAAACACTTTTTTTGTAAAACACGACAGTACTTTTCATTTGCTATGTTATTCATTCAAGCTTACGGTTATGGTTTTCTGGCACGCGTGTGCTATCTGTTTACTACCATTGAACGTTCCAACATTTATCACTAAATGCAAAACCATCGTTTCGAACCTAAATAAAATAGGCGTACAAACTTTATAAATAATATTTTACGATGTATAGGTAAACATTATGCAAAATCATAAAATAAATAAATAAAATATTTGATTATTTAAATAAAAAATATGAAATAGTGCCTAGACTGAAAACTTAAACGCACGAATGAACTTTTAAAATCATTGTAGAGACAAATAAAGTTGTGTGCAGAGACAATCGTGCTCGAACATTTTCCCGATAAGAATGCGAGGCGCCTTCAAAGATATTAGGCACTAAAACTAAAACCCGTGTTCGCGACAATTCGTACATTCTCATAATGTCTAAACAAAAGCCATCGAACGGCTCGAGGCATGAACAGGAACGAGTTCAGCTGTTACGGAAAGGACTTATCGAAAAACTTTCACCACTCGACTGTAATAGACGTAAAATACTTGTGGATATCTAGCAGAACTATCGTTATATCGCGTTCGTTATTGTTATACGATATTGTTTCGATTGTTAGGCCTATAAGCTATTAAGGAAAGGCAATTCCAGTTCGGGTGAACGGTTGGATAGCGATTAGCGCCGAGCGGTTGGTAAAACTGAATGTGGAGAACAGAAAATCGTTTCGTGGTCAGTAATGAACTCGTCTGTTGCTGGTTTGGCTTGGAACGCTCCTTTCATCTGCTTTCACTTAGTTGTATTTAGTAATTTAATTTTGCGGTTGAATATCAAACCTATTGGTCTTATTTAAAACATGAAAGTTGCTTAACGAGCCATGGTAAGAGCTATGCTGGCAGTTTCACTAATAAGGTAGAATCAGAAATGAGAAAATCTGAAAAATTATGGTCACTGACATAGCTCTTAGAATCAGAGTGTTGAAGTGCCAATAAGCTAACCATGTGGCTCGTAGAACCGAAAATCGCTAGAAATTAAAGATACTCAAATCGCGACTGTGAACCGGACAACAAAATGTAAGACGCTCCGATGGATCATCGGCATTGTAGAGATCGAAGCCCGTGGATGAAAATGACTTAACATTGTTCTTCCTGGAAATATAAAAGGGAAATTTATGTCTAGCAGTGCACTTATACAGGCTGATAATAATAGAAATGAAACACTTCAAATGTTATAGACATTTCGTATATTTTTCTTAGAGTAACGTGTACGATTTTGATAATATTCTCAAAGTTCCTATCATTAATGCCACGAAAAATAGACTTATTCATTTATCATGCATTATAAGTAGGCACAACTATGCCACAGGTGCTACGAATTGTGTATCACAAAATAAATCCAGCCTCATCTAAGCCTTGTGTACATTTACATTAATTATGTATAGGGTCTGTCGAGAATGCGAGAGCTTACCTGTGTTGTATTCTGACACTTGAATGATAGGGCTCATTCGAATTACTCGGTGTTTTGGGTGGGAAGGGAATTTATATTTAATTTGCATTTTTGTGATATAAAAAGCTTTATTGAACATTTTACATGTTTACATTACTTAGTAGATGCGCAATAAAACATTTGAAAGTAGAAATTAATTTTGTTGATAAAGTTTAACGAAAGACTAGTATACTTTATGAGTATTGTTTGGACCAAAGAGGGGACTGCGAAGAAGGATGTGGGTATTTCAGCATACCTCAAGGGGCACAATCAAAAGGTTCCAACCTCCACGTAGCCAGTCCGAGCTCCGGTTATTCTGTACATTCCCAAAGAAACAAAACCCTCCACAGCCGGATGCGCCTTGATAAGGAAACCGGACGCCGATCCCGGGCTAACGAACAACTAGTAGCAGACCACCAGAAACACGTGACCTCTGCCAATCTATCCAACCCACCCGCTTGTCTCGTAGTTCTTAAGCAAAAGGGGGATACGGTAGTCCTTGTTATTATTGATACCTTTTATACATGCTAATATCGTGTAGTCAAGGCAAAGTGACGTAAAAGGAAACTTCCTTTGATACTTCACTCCTCAAGTGTATACTTGTCTTGCTATAATGGAAAAGACTTCTAATAAAAAAATGCCTGAGGGATGGTGTACCTACTCTCGTAAAGGTAACATAATTTACTTATTAAAAAGGTTCAAGGTAGCGTATTTTTTTTGTAAGGTTGTAGGTACTTTTAATTTACTAAGAGCATTCTGAGTTCATTGTTTCTATTGTTTTTGTTTTTTAGGGTTAAACGATTTCTTATTGCACCCTTATCCAACATTATGACATAAAATAAAAATTATATGTACCTTATCAAGATTTATTTATCAAATATGATATTTGAGGGAAGTTGTAAATTTAAAAGGAATTTGTCAAACCCACAAAAATTTGTAAAAAATATACAATATTCGTTAACTGCAAGTTTTACTTAAAAGATTTAAAAGTAAACGCTAACTTCAATAATGTTTAAGGTTAAACTACAGCCACGAGTGGGTTGAAAATTTATTTTTGTCATTATAATAATATTTTTTTTATAGTGGTAGGGTTATAAAGATAATTACATAAAGTTTAAAAATTAGCAAAATAGAACAGAAGTGAGTATGTTTTATTATATATTATTATATGTTGTACAATATGTACAAGATTTGTGATCTACAAAACCTACACTAACATTAAAAACCTTGTGTCGCAGGTTCCGCGAATTCGCTTAGGTACGACTGTCTGAGTAAGCTTTTGAAAAACGAAGCCATTTTCAATAAAAACCTGTCAAGTGTTATAAAAATAGTAAAATAATCCAGTGGCTAAGTTGGCTAATTTCCAAAGTTTTTCAATAATCCCCTTAAACCGGGTCACCTCCACGAAGCCCGTAAGATCCCGTCCGATGAAAACTCTTTTGATAAAAACTTTACGTGTCCACGTTAGAAGTAATATCGCCTTTGTTTCAGGGGCTTCTAAATTGAATTCGAAGGAGTTCATTATGGTTGGACCGGGAGAAATAAACTGATTTTTTACATCATACTTTTCTTTTGCCGAAATCTATACCAATTATAAGAATTGTTATTCTAGTACGACAACGTGTAGTTTAAGCGATGAAATTTTTAGGGTGTATTTGCCTTAGTGTGTAGGGGTGTACTGAGAAAGGAATTCTCGAAATTTAACCTCCAAACGCAAATAGCAGGGGTTGAAGTTTGCATGAAAGTTACTTCACACAGACAAAGTTGCGTGCGTTTCGCTAGCGTAAAATAAATATAATTTTGGTCAGTTAAAAAGCCTACTTTTAAAATTAGACACTAAATCTAGTAACCCACTTTATATATAACTGTTTATTTGATGAGGGCCTCACGAAGTGCTAATAATACCTACGCTAATTACGCTTTGTACTTTAGACATCAGATGTTAAATGACCAATCCTCTTTGATATCCTGGTAAGAGAACATGCAAGGAAAACACCAAGAAAACTAGTAAGAGAAACAAACAAATGAACCCCACTTCACTTCGGACAAAGATTTCTTGACATATAAGTCACTCTTTGTGCCCTATGTTATGTAAATGAATTCGTTGGCTTTTGTCACGCTATTATAATTATCAGTTTGCGTCATTTTACTACCGGGTAAAAACTTTCGTTGCATTAATAATAATAATGATAATAATAATAATGCTTGACAATCCACACAACATCATCTAGCCCCAAGCTAAGCAGAGCTTGTGTTATGGGTACTAGATGACTGATATACTTAATACAATACATTACATACATAGGTATTTTTTATTATGCATAGAAAATACCCAGAACACCCAGAATAAATATTTGCAGCTCTTACAAATATTTATCCCAAAGCGGGAATCGAGCCCGCAACCTCCTGCGTCGCAGGCGGATATTCGCCCGCTGCGCCACACCGGTCGTCATCGGTGTGTTTTTTCTATATGTGATGTATTATAATACTATACCTAATACCTATAATATTTTTATAAACTTGTTTAAGCTTTTTTTTGGCATTGACCAATGGTAGGTGTTTTTACTGTACTGATAGCCAACAGTATGATGTAACAAAAGCACCACTGGCTCCAAAACAAAAAAAAAACTTAGCATACGGATGCAGTTCGTTTCGCCTAACTACTGTGTAATGAAAACGGAGTCTCCCGAGGAAAGAAACTTGGGAGTTGTATAATGAATCTGTAATTACACTGCTGATTCATATTGTAGATGATATCGCGATTCGTTCTCGGAACTTTAATTGCTAGTTTTTCCATTCATTTGCCGCAGTAAACAGAAAAAGCGGTGTAAAATCTAATTATTTTGGTTTTCGATGCTTTTGAGGAACAAAATATCTATGTCCGTAATGAAATGTATTGTATTAAGTATATCAGTCATCTAGTAGCCCATAACACAAGCTCTGCTTAGCTTGGGGCTAGATGATGCTGTGTTGATTTATCCAGCATTGTTATTATTATTATTAGTATTTCATTTAACCGAATAAACAAAGTAAAATGTTAACCCAATATCCAACTAGCTAAATAAGGGTTAAAAGAATTTCAGCTCACGTTGTTACCGTTATTACTCGCTTTTGAAAGTAAATTTTGATAAAGTAATAAATCCTCTCCTAATTTTACAGACAATAGCGGTTCTTTTCTAAATTATTTTATTGAACAATTTTAAAATGAATTCCATATCTTCTAGCATCTGGATGTTTTAGTTTTTTTTTTCTAGTTAGTAGGTAAGTGCAGTTTTACTATTGTCTAGTTTTTTTAATATCTTAGCTTTCTTGTAAATAAATGTGTGCATCTTTAAAATCTAAGATGTACATCTAAGAATAATTACGCGAGTATTTTTTTATGCGACTTGCTGAAGTAACAAACTGATGGCCCACTTGATGTTAAGTGGTTCATCATCTAGGCATCATCAGTTATCATTAGTCATGCAAGAACGAGCACTGTCGTTGCGCACATCATTTTTTCGAACAGAAAAACTCATTGGTGTATTTGGCACACTAGGCCACTCTGTATTTCAATAATGTAGTCTAAATTATCCTTGTCTTCCTTTCTAAAGCAGCTTTAGTGTGGATTAAAACGTGTTCCTAAGTAGAAACGTGTGGTTATTTCGTCCCGAGCACTAAGAACATCTGACACCGGTCTACCAGGCTTTGCTGATTCTAAGACGAGCCGACAGCCGGAGTAATCTGCCCGTTTCTCGCCTTTGTGGTGCAAAGCTGCTAAATAACAAAATACGTGTGAACTGAAGTGAACGTGCGGGAGAGAAAGTCATATTCCTTGCGACTAATGAAATAGCTGCACAATTTTTAATCCTAACGCACGGTAGATATCCACTCAGATATTTTAGTACCATAGTTGGTCCTCAAAAAATTTTGAGATGAATAATGGGGGACGAGAGATGTGGCGCGGCGGGTGAACGTTCGCCTGCGACGCAAAAGGTTGCGAGTTCAATTCCCGCCTTGGGATAAATGTTTGTACGATATTCCTATGTTCTAGGTATTTTTCTATGCATAATAAAAAATATCTATGTATGTATTAATTATGTATGATTATTAAGTATATCAGTCATCTAGTAGGTACCCATAACACAAGCTCTGCTTAGCTTGGGGCTAGATGATGCTGTGTGGATTGTCCAGCATTATTATTATTAGTTAGAGGTCAGACATGGGCATATATGACATTTGACAGCATTTGACTGGCACTGCGCCTGGCATTGGTATTGCGCACATTAATATTTCGAATACAAAATTCACGAATATTGACGAATTCATGCACGACCGGATTTTCAGTCAGACTGTATCAGAAATATTTAAACCATTTCATTGTTACTGAAATTAAAATAAACAGAACAGTTAAGAAATAGATTCATTAAATTCAACCTCTAAAGAGGTGCATATAGTAAAAGTTGTATGAAATTTTGTTTTAGGGTTAATCTTTTCGACTGCCTGTGTTTTTTTTATAATACAGTCCGTCCAAGATGAAGATTCTTATAAATTATTATAGATAGTCAAAATAGAATCGCTAGAAGCAAATTATACTGGCTACCCTGACCTGAGGAATTACACATAAAAGCCGGCCAAAATGTCTTGCGATTAAATCTGACTGCGTCCGCGTTTCTGTCCCATCGACTCATTAAATCGAGTGGAAACAGGTACTGAACGTTCCCGGCTTGTTCCAATTTCGTATAAATTTACTGGACGCTGTTTTGGTGAAAGGGTTGTACCTAAGTATTATGCCAACATGCTCGTATCATGGGTTTAGGCATCGTGTTTTGCGTGTATGTGAGTATCTACATAAAATACGCTTCGATTCACACAATTTTCATTTTGTATGATAAAACGAACTGTAATAATTTTTTTTAGAAAAAGAAATAGCATCACGACTTTAATCCCTAAGCACGGTAGATATACCTTACGATCTTTTAGTACCAAATATCTACTCGAGATTCTTTGTGGATGTCTGAGGGGGTAGTTAGAGGTACGTCCATTTGGTACATTTTGCAATAGTTAATATTCCATGACACGACAGGTTGCAAGCCCATCACCACTCCTAGAGTACTAACTGGGTTCCTCACGATGTTTTTCTACACCATTTGAGTGTACTGGCATTGCGCACATAAAGCTTTCAAACGAAAAATTTTAACGAAACAAACTAATTGTTATTCCATGGTTGTACATTATAATTTTGACAGTTCCTAAATGTTAGAATGAAAATCTAGACCGTAGCCTTTTGATAGAAAAGTTGTTTGCGAGGCGAGAGCAGACAAGTGTTCTGTGGTGTGGGCTCGGCGTCTTCTTTTTGGGATGTGAGGTTGCCGGCCGTACTTGTTGCATAAGATTTTTATGAGATTTGTGGAGTTTTTACTGGGAAAACTGGGTGGAGAGTATTGAGGCCGACGCCGAGGAAGGTTTCTGTTCCCCACAGACCCGACGCATCCGTTTACAGTGGTCCCAAAGCCGGTCTCCATCCTTTGTCCACGTGTCCAAGGGGACGCATTTTGTAGTTCTCAGATAAGATATCTGACTCCTTGTTTGTCGCCCCGCATCAGGGTAATTTGTTAAGTATCCCATTTACATTAATTTCTATCTTTCCAGGAGTGGAAGAGAATGAAGTATATAGAAGTTATTACATACATACCTATTCTGAAGGCTGCGTGGTAGTCGCAGTTACTCCTGGATTTGCATACCTCCTTACCAGGTAAATTGTGTAAATTTGTAGGTCTAAAAAACTGGCGGTGTAAAATCAGCGGAATAAAAAAAAAAAATACCGAAATTTGTTGCTTTTTTGTTGCTAATTAGTTGCTAAAAAATTAATTTTTTTGCTCCAACCGATCGCGAAAAATCGCCAATATCGCTAACTTTTCATTAAGATAGCGTGGAAAGCACTGGATGTGGAATAATCGATCAAGCGAATAGGGGTCAATTTGTTGCTAATTTGTTGCTGAAAGATTCTAAGGAAAAAATATTTTTTTTTTAATATTTTTTTTTTTTCTTATTATGCCAAAAAAAAATTATGTCCACGCCAGCTTTCCAACTTATTTTGACTGATGGTTTTTATTTTGTTGCTGGCTCTCTGTACTCAGACTAACTGCAGTATGAGCAGCAACAAATTTTTAGAATAGTTTTTCTACGGAAAAGTGGACAGTTAAGCTGGCGTGACCGGTTTTTTCGTAAACCGATCTCCAACTTCTTTTGACTGATGGTTTTTATTTTGTTGCTGGCTCTTTGTGCTCAGGCTAGCTGCAATATGAGCAGCAACAAATTTTCAGTATAGTTTTTCCATAGAAAAGTCGAGGGTTAAGCTGGCGTGACCGGTTTTTTCGTAAACCGATCTCCAACTTCTTTTGACTGATGGTTTTTATTTTGTTGCTGGCTCTTTGTGCTCAGGCTAGCTGCAATATGAGCAGCAACAAATTTTCAGTATAGTTTTTCCATAGAAAAGTCGAGGGTTAAGCTGGCGTGACCGGTTTTTTCGTAAACCGATCTCCAACTTCTTTTGACTGATGGTTTTTATTTTGTTGCTGGCTCTTTGTGCTCAGGCTAGCTGCAGTATGAGCAGCAACAAATTTTCAGTATAGTTTTTCCATAGAAAAGTCGAGGGTTAAGCTGGCGTGACCGGTTTTTTCGTAAACCGATCTCCAACTTCTTTTGACTGATGGTTTTTATTTTGTTGCTGGCTCTCTGTACTCAGACTAACTGCAGTATGAGCAGCAACAAATTTTTAGAATAGTTTTTCTACGGAAAAGTGGACAGTTAAGCTGGCGTGACCGGTTTTTTCGTAAACCGATCTCCAACTTCTTTTGACTCATGGTTTTTATTTTGTTGCTGGCTCTCTGTACGCAGACTAACTGCAGCATGAGCAGCAACAAGTTTTTAGAATAGTTTTTCTACGGAAAAGTGGACAGTTAAGCTAGCGTGACCGGTTTTTTCGTAAACCGATCTCGAACTTTCTTGACTTCCAGTTTCTATTTTGTTGCTGACTCTCTGTACTAGGACAAGATGTAGTAGAAGCAGCAACAAATTTTCATTCAGATTTTACACGGAAAACTCGAGATTTAAGCTGGCGTGGACATAATTTTTTTTTGGCATAATAAAAAAATATTAAAAAAAAATATTTTTCCTTAGAATCTTTCAGCAACAAATTAGCAACAAATTGACCCCTATTCGCTTGATCGATTATTCCACATCCAGTGCTTTCCACGCTATCTTAATGAAAAGTTAGCGATATTGGCGATTTTTCGCGATCGGTTGAAGCAAAAAAATTAATTTTTTAGCAACTAATTAGCAACAAAAAAGCAACAAATTTCGGTTTTTTTTTTTTTATTCCGCTGATTTTACACCGCCAGTTTTTTAGACCTTAAATTTGTATTGCTTGTTCAAGTAAAACGATAGGTTAGTAACCTACTTGTGTCAGTGCATGATCTTGTGCTCGAAATTGTGTTCTAATGTTGGTTGTTTTCAGGAGGTGTTGTGGAGGGGCTAGCCAAGGCACTAGAGACGTTTGTGGTGCTGGGCTCTGATTGCTGTTTTCTGGAATTATTGGATTGTGGAGAAGTTTTCTGGAAGTTTGTTATTGGAACGGTGCGGTATTGTGAATAGGGTAAACTCTATTAGGTAGGCTCAATTTCATCGGACCAACCGCGTAAGGTTGTAGTAGCTTTCTCTCCCCTATATTATAGGAAACTTAAACGTAGTGTTCTGTGGCTGCATCTAGCCCCAAGGTTAGGTAGGTTTTTTATCGGTCCAACCCCGTAAGGTTGGTGGCGCCCTTATTAACAATTTTATTATTTCTTAAAATTAGTAATGTTGTCTCTGGTGACCCAGCGAGCCTCCTTCCGCTCGAGTATAGCTGGCATCATCTGGGTTTTGCTAGGGTATTGTAGGCAGGTGTAGTAGCTGTTATCTTAAGTATAAGAACTAACCCTTAGCATGACAAATTTTTTGAGCCCTGTAAATTTCAGGTTAATTGAGGTGTTAGATGTAATAAAGTCTATCTTGTAATTCTTTTTTTTACTTTGAACCCAAACCCAGCTAGGGATAAAAAATATTGTAACAACGTCATACGTCACTTAGGTATATCTTTTTATTTACTTTAGACTACACACTAGTAATTCTACTCTTACTATACCCGCACTTGATTTTGTAAAGTTCACATTCTTTGTAACAAGATTGAAAATGTCCATTGCGCGAATATGTAATGTTTTCATACAGTTGTATGGTTGTGTAATAAGCAAAACTAAAAGGTAAACACGAAACATGAGGTTTTAAATCCTATAAACGAAAAATTTCTTTGACATTCATCCAACATTTCATAAAGTAGTTAGCTTTACACATACGAAATAAACATCCTTTGGAAAAGCTTCGAGCAAAGTAAAAGCTTGCAGAGTTCTATTGACAAACCACTCAAAGAGAGCGTTTATTCGGTGGTAAGATGCCCAGGTGTACCACCATGTACATTAGAGTAACAACTATGATCGCAGAACACGTGAATGACAATACGAACCAAGTATGAACACTATCTATATTTATTTGACCTTACAGCTCAGTTAGTAGTAGCTTTGCCTTCTGTGCTGTGGGTTGTGGGTTTGATTCCCACCTAGTACAAACCTACCTAGTAAACGACGCGGCCGCCGCACAAAATCTATCGCGTCGTCTAAACACGTCCTACAGTTATGCATACGTATGATGTTAGTAAAATCGATTATCATGACTGTGTAACGCATAATTCAAATTTAATTTTAGTCGCAGTCAACAAGCACTATAGGAAATTTCTGCTCCGTGTGCTTACTTGCTGTAAGTGTACCCTTGGGAACATTTTCAGCATTTCGTACAGCGTTTCTATACAAAATCAACTCGACAAAATAGCACCTTTTGTTTAAGATTACCCCTGGCAGTGTTTTGGAATATTTACAACCGAACTTTGAAACCTGAAGTCTGTAACCCTTGGATGTTTTTAAGTCAAATGGACCTTCAAGGTTGATGGTAATGCTAAAAAGGTTTTATTCCTTGTTTTTTATAAGGTCGTTTTTGGTTTACTAGATCCTGGTATAAGATTTTTTTTATAGATTTTTTCTTGAATTCGTAAAAGTCATTTCAAAGCCTATGTATAATATATTTATCAGTATGCATACAGAGTCTAGAGATCAGTGCTCAAGTTTACACTATATACTAGGTACATTTGCTTGTTTGAGGTTAACTGGTATTACATAAACTGAAATTATTTAGGGTAGGTGAATTTGTATGAGTTTGTGGCCACTTTATTGACTGACTGATATAAAGACAACGTACAACCTAAACTTTTTCTTCGGTCTTATTATTTATTACCTACATAAACACATAAAATGAGAGATATATTACTTTTTATATTAATTATTAAAACCTGTAAAAGCTTAATTAAAATGTATCGACAGATTGTGTAAACAAAATAAATAAATTTAGCTCGCGGTTCTTCAGTTGCGTGTAATCCGATAGACTTCACCAAAAAATTCACACTGGTTTGATTAAACCCTGCAGTGATACTGCAAATATAATTGAATCCAGCGATTTGCATGAAATTAATTTTTTATTTTGATGAAGTGGTGAAAGTGGTCTTTGAATCGTTGTAGAGGAATTTAATTGGAAAAGTAGTTGAGTGTTTGAGTGTTTTCAATATTTCAACCACTAGTAAACCGTAAAGTAAGCAATAATATTATTATTTTTGAAAAATATTTAAATTACAAAATAGCTTACGTATATTTTTTCTGTTTCGTTAATTTTCACAAAACATTATCGCTCATGTAACCATTTTACCAATATCTATACAAATAATAAGAGTCTACCCTGACTGACTGACAAAGACAACGCACATTATAAAACACTGGCTATAGAGACCCCTACGTATACCTAGTAACCCCTAAGTGGTTAGTGAGTTGTAGTTTCTATAATAATGCTGGATAATCCACACAGCATCATCTAGCCCCAAGCTAAGCAGAGCTTGTGTTATGGGTACTAGATGAATGGGTCTGCCGTCGCACTGCTGTTGCTGTCTATTTTAATAATTAGTAGTGTTTATGAAAGGATTTACCGCTTCGTGACTAATAATCACACCCACGATAATGTATGTTGATTTAGCATGCAAATAACGCTAGTAATTCTATGATGTTTTTTTTTAATTTCCTCAGCTAATGACACCAAACTGACGATAAATTGCTCTAAAAAACTTTTATTTATACAGTAACTAGATAGCATTAAGTAGTCTAGTAGTAACAATTCCTAATTCTAATCCTGGGCGTAAGTACTAATCCAGCCGTGCTTCTTAAATAGTGAAGGAAAACAGCGTTAGGAAACCAGTTAGTATTCAGCGGCTTTATGTATGCCTGTTCCGTACCTGTCATTGACAGGTACGGTATCTGGTATACTTGACAGGCTGTCAAGTATACCAGATAAAACAGAAACCCCACAAATGTAATCTCTAGGCACGGTAGATATCCCCTTAAATGCCTACTAAGTAGCACGAGCACAAGATTCTTTGAGGATGTGAAAAGGGAGTAGGTAGTCAGAATTACCTCTAAATATAGCATTTGGCATAAACCCATATTTTGTCGTAGTAAGTATATAGTGTTAGGAATACCCACTACTGCAATACTTGGACGTACTTCTGACAACCCCTTTTAGATACCCATCAAAGAATATCTAGGTGTCTACTTAGTACTAAAAGATCTGGAAAAAAATCTTTTCTTTTTATTTGGTAAACTTGCTTCAAACGAGGCAATAGACAAATTTATATTGACTCATGTATATTATTCGTTGACTTAATGCATGTACATTCTAGACTTGGAACAAAAATAAATAAAGAAAAGATGCTTGGAAGTGTGGCGATTGATACTATACTATCTTGTCCGTTATTTCGTTTCCTTAAACAACCCCTCGCAGTATTGATCAATAGTACAAGCAGATGTTGCACGATTTTTGCGATGCACTCCTTTTAACGTGAGCTACTGCGAAACCATAGATAAATAATAACAACATTTTTCAGTTTCAATTTTTATTTGAGAGCAGACACACATTGCACATATACTAAAGAAAAAGTTATTGATTTGAAAATGACCAAAATTAGGCTTGGGTATTTGTATATTATAGAAAAGTAAATAGAAATAGCATCACGACTATAATACCCCAGCACGGTAGATATTCTCTCCAATCTTGAGTACCAAGTACCTTCTCGAGTTCCTTCGAGGATGCCTAAGGGGGGTAGTCAGAAGTACGTCCAGATAGTACATTTTGGTACTTACCCACATTTTGCAGTAGTTAGTATTCCATACGTGACATGACAGATTGCAAGCCCAGCGTCGCTGCTAGAATACTAACTGGCTTCCTCGAGATGTGTTCCTTTACCATTTGAAAGCACTGGCATTGCGCACATATATCTAACGGAAAAATCCATTGGTGAACGACCGAATTTGAACCCATGACATAAGGATCAGAAGGCGGGGTCACTACCACTATACCACTGGTGCTCGTTAACCTAAGTAGCATAAGTCAGAACCTCATTAGATAGGGTCACTATCACTTACTCAACTCTAGAATCAACATACTTATATCAATAGGTCTTAAAATATGATCAAAATAGCTGACACCTGGTATATGCTGACACCTTATAAATCCCTAATAGTCCTATTCTATAATCTAAGCACCATTCGGCCTATGACAGCCACCAAGGAAAACCCAGCTTAACGTTTCTCAGCTACCAATCTTTGTGATCCAGCATCTTACCCTGAAACTCAAATGGGAATGGACATAAAATTTGGTGGTTATTTTTATAACACCATAAATAATAACAATTTTATATCCAAACATCAAAACTATGGTAGAAGTTAAGGTAATACGTTGATAACTTTATTGATATCTCTGAAGGATATATTTAATATAATGTAATATTAATAATGCTGGACAATCCACACAGCATCATTTAGCCTCCAAGCTAAGCAAAGCTTGTGGTATGGGTACTAGATGACTGATATACTTCATACAATACATTACATACGTAGATATGTTTTATTATACATAGAAAATACCCAGGACACCTGAAATAAATATTTGTAGATCGTATAAGCATTTATCTCAAGGCGGGTATCGAACCCGTAACCTCCAGTGTCGCAGGCAGATATTCACCCTCCGCGCCGTCGTCGTCGATATAAGAATTAAGTATTGACTCTAAAGACTGGTTTGCATGGTGTTACGTAAAACGATCTCGATAGTACAAATATTGCCACTCTTTGATGTCCTATTTTTTTTTATACAATGTGCTGATGAACTATCGCCTATAACAAAGCATTGCCTT
Source organism: Electrophaes corylata (assembly GCA_947095575.1). Classification (NCBI taxonomy): domain Eukaryota; kingdom Metazoa; phylum Arthropoda; class Insecta; order Lepidoptera; family Geometridae; genus Electrophaes; species Electrophaes corylata. The sequence continues at coordinate 4,893,659 of OX352706.1, read as the reverse complement.
GAAGGTCAAATAAATGTATTTCATTTCATTTATATTTATTATTTATTTATGTCTATTTCTATTTTGGTTTCGCGATAAGACAGTTCTCGGTAGTGCTAGGCTTATTCCGCAGCATTGTCCCGACGTGTAATGCGATAAGGCAGCGGATTCCCCTCACGTCCCTGAACACATTCTCACATACGTTTCCATAAAACGATAGCGCCAACGAGACACAACGCTTCTACAACTTTGATTTCACACTCGCGCTAAACAAGATTTCGCATTTCGTGTACGAAAACGTCTGTTGTCCAATATTCTGGGGAATAGTGCTAGATCTTTAGCAGTATTTTGGATTTTCTTTTTATTTTATAGTGTGAATTTACACTATAAAATAAAAAGAAAAATACTGCGAAAAACTAATTACTGACTGAATTAATTCAGTCAGTTATTTTTTTTGCAGTATTTATTACTGATCTCACAACTTACAATAACTCTGTCTTCTATGCTGTTAAATATAAAATACTAGCAGCCCGTCCTGGCTTCGCACGGGTTTTAGTAGGGATCCCTAATTATTTTTAAAATATAATATAGCCTTTGTCACCCGAGTATAGTGAAGCTTCTCAACGGGAAAAAGAATTTCAAATCGGTGCAGTAGTTTTGGAGCCTATTTAATACAAGCAAATAAACAATTAAATATTTCCTCTTTATAATATTAGTATGGACATGCTGACATTTTACGCAAGACCCAAACAAAACTTGTTCTATGGGAACCATATAGCTAATTGATTGAGTACCTAATTCCTTTTGTGTAAATGTCTACAAATAATACAATACAACATTTAGACACAGAACAAACATCTGCGTTAATCACACAAATGTTCGATTAAAACATAAGTGTGATAAAACAAAACCGCCCAATAAGAGACAATCTTTGATCGCTACTCTCTCGATCAATAAACGCCCTTTATTCTCTCGATCAATAATCGCCCTTATTATAAGATATCTGAATATTGTGTGTAACGTAATTCGGTCCTTCTGTCCTAGTTACATTCAAAGTGGGATATTAGCATGACACAAACTTCCTAAGGCCGGTATTACAATACAGTTAGTAATGTGTCGTGAAACGGGTCAGTTACAAAGTTTCTTAATAGTTGTTTAGTTTAACTTAGCAAGTTTTCACAACGAGCGTGGCGATAGTTAACTTTTAGGTGAAATTGGATCAAGTTTTTATGTAATGGTGTATGTAACTCATTTAAGCAGATTTCACTAAATAAGTAATTAATTAGTTAGATTAAAATCCATTTTAAATCCAGTCACATATAGCATTTTAGTAGTTAGTAATAGTAGAGGTCTTTGTCAAAGGCTCGCCCGGAGAAATACTACCACCATGCCTATTTCTACCGCCAAGCAGCTTGCTGTGATCCGGTTTAGAGGGTGGGTGCCGGTGAAACTCCATGCACATAATGCCTCAGGTTGATAAACACTGAGTAAAGCATCGTAGGACACGTTCCTTACGAATGTGACGAGGCAATACTTTGTAACCACATGGTAACCACTTAACATCAGGTGAGCCGTTTTGCTCCCATTAGCAAGTTGTATAATAACTTTTTAACGAATCCTCCTATTTAAGGGTCTAAGTGAAAAAACTGCCGATTGTTCTGTCATTGTAATGCGCTTGATTTGAAATCTCTTTACGTCGATAAGTAAGTAACATGCATGTTAGGTTCAAGCTAATGCTTGACAATTACTAGCAGGCAATTGGGGTTTTGAATTTTTTTTTTTGCTGTAAATGGAAAGATCACATATAAGTTTTATAACAAAACTATTTTTTTATTTTTTTTTTCGCAATAATTCAAAAGTTATTTCAAAATAAAAATTAATTTTTGAATCCAGTACCGAAAACACGCCGAACAAACCCGAGCGCGTGTGACGTCATTATTTTAGTTTTCACTCATTCAATAGCCGCAAACGCTGTACTGCAGGTATAAAATTATGACGTCACAACTATGGTGATCAATCATGGCGCGTTTCTAGTCACGTGGTTTTTTTTTTAAATTTTATAAATTTTTAATTGTTTATTATTAATTGAATTTTTTTTTGTTAGGTTTTTTGCATTAAATATCAACATTATTAATAATAATCTTTTAAAATACATAAAAAAACCAATATTTTTTTTTTTTTCAAAACCCCAATTACAATATTGTGCGCGTAAAAACTCATTTTTCCATGTTACATGGACTTTTTCCACTTTATCAAGCAAATGAGTTTGCAATGCTGCCTTCGATATTATCACATTAGACGTCTGCATTTGCCGCACGCGAGCGTTTGCGGTTTTAATAACCTAATGGTTTCAGGCAATCTTCGCTTATAATACAGGCAATACCTTTGTGAATCAAACCCTTTTACAATGCAATTGAGCATTCTTTAATATAATATGGTAAATTAAATATTGGTTGAAATAGTTGTGGTAGCCCCAACAAAGAAAATGAACCTTCTATTACCAGTACCAATGCTCTCGAATGGCGAAGGAAAACATCGTGAGGATACCAGTTATAATTCTAGCAGGATTTTGCAGACACTTGTCAAATCATTGATTTGTCAAATTTTATACCCGGCAAATCTTTATTTGCCAAATTAAAAGACACGTCAAAGCGGCAATGGGCTTGCAACTTGTCTCGTATGGAATACCAACTACTGCAAGTTGTGGATACGTTTACCAAATGTAATACTTGTACGTACCTCTGACTACCCTCTTAGACATCCTCAAAGAATGTCAAGTAATTACTTGAAACTAAGAGATCTGAGGGGATATCTACCAATCGTGCAGCTATTTCTTTTTCTAGTTGTAGTAGAAGGGCTTTTTGTAATGCGTGTAAGGAAGTACTACCACCATGCCTCTTTCTGCCGTCAAGCAGAGTTACTGTATGTGCATAGGGCACATTTCTCATCTGCGAGGCAATGCATTTTTACTAAGTGATAGTTACCACTTAACATCAGGTGGATCAATTGCTTCCATCAATAAGTTGTATCTAATCCTATCTAGTCAACAAAATATCCTAATTACCATCGATTTTCGTGTATAAGTAGTGTTTCGAGTATATCGCCGTTCGTAACGGCATCGCTTTCATTATTACTTTGATAGAGCAAAGAATGAAGAACAAACAATAGATAAAAGATTATTATCATAATAAGACTCGTGGAAATCTCATTAACAGTAGCTATCTCGCGTTACTGTCTGCATTTTCCTTTGTTCCCATTATGTTATCCAATCACGTTCGGTCTCGACCGAGCTACCAACAGATAGTTCACTTTCGTTGACTACCGGCCCAGATTTTTTTTGTTTATAATTATATTTTTTATGATAGTTCGTCTACAAACTTTTCCGAATGCTGACGAAAGAAATAGCATCACGGCTTCAAGTTCTAAGCACGGTAGATATCCCCTCCGGTCTTTTAGTACCAAGCACCTACGAGATCCCCCCCGTATCCCGTAGATACGGGGGATTGTCAGAGGTACGTTCAGATAGTACATTTAGTGTATACTCACATTTTGCAGTAGTTATTATTCTATATGTGATAGGTTACAAGCTCATCGCCGCTGCTAAAATACTAACGAACTATGCTGATGATGGTTCTTTATCGCTAGCACTAAATTGTTCGGACGTCTTATTTGATTCGGTTTTTGTTAGACTTTTCTTGGCATGGACAATAAGAATTTACGTCGACTCAACTCACTTGCGGCTACGCTGTGGAAGTAACTGCGTATGTTACTGCCCCAAGTTTAAAATAAAAGAAACAAATTTAAAAAACTTAGGATACAGCGAGTAAACTATCTGTTACTAAAGTATAGAATTGGTTAACCATGCTTGGGTTCGAAATTGGTCAACCTTATGGCACTTACGTAATTTGTGGTTGTGTATCGAAGGTTCAGCTTCCGCATTGGGGCAGATATTACAAATTATATGGTGTTGTATAACTTGATATACTTCCTCAAAGTACCCAAAGATTTAAATGGGCTTGGTTTTTGACTTGTCAGTTGTTGTGGCCGTGCTGGTACTTAGAATAAGATATCTCTATTACTTCCCATTGATGTAGTATGTCATGACTAAGTTACCGCATTAAAAGATGGATTTCAGCATCTTTTAAGCACAAAACCAAATTAAAAAAAATATATATATATCACACACAAAAAAATTATAGGAAAATCTAAAATTCTACCGTCTAGAGAACTTTATACTTTTTTGATGTCGATGAAAAATAGTTCAGTTAATTTCTTAGTAGGGGTTCACAGAACTATTTTTAGTTCTTGTACCACCTCTATTTGTGTACCTCGCCGAGAAAGTTAGTTTTCCAATTACTATTGATTATTTAGGTTCACGCGAAGTTCAGTTTCTAAGAACTTTGAATGGAAGACGAATGCTCAGAAACCCTAATCACTCTGCAATGTAGACCAGGTTCGCGACGTGGATAATTTGAATTCCTAATGTATCTATAACTCCGCTTTGTCTCTGTCCGTGAAAATCACAAAGGAATTTGCCGTATTTGCCTTCGGGAGCGAACGAAATGAAGAGAAATTCAAAGGAATTTTCAATTGAAATTGACAATTTAGTTAAATACCTAAGCCGACTTAATTGTGATTAAATCGGGTCATTCTGAAAATGGTAGGCTAGAGGTGTTTTGTTGCCTCTTGGAAAGGGTTGTAAAGTTTATTTATTAGGCGATTTCAGTCAGGTTTATTCTTAAATTAACGTAATAAGACACAGTTTGAGCATCGTTTTCCATTATTTCCATTTTGTTTTCACATTATCATACTAAAGTTACGTAGCATTCAATTTGCTATATTTATTTCTTTATTTTCACTGCAAACCATTAGCATTCTGCAAGTCATACCTGTTAGATTGAAATCCTTTCTTAGTTGAAACCTGTCATTAGTTTTAAATAATGACATAGCTAATAAGTTTTGTTGCTTAGTAACATTGTTAGACCAAAAAACTGTTGCTTAAATAAATAAAGATAAAAAATTTAAAACACTTGTGAATTATATGGGCAGTGAACGTCCTAAACTATGTTGTAATTTTGAAACTACAATTGTACTTCAGTACCTTTTGTTACAGAAGTTGTCAGTCCGTTGTGAAGTAGATAATTAGACACTCTTGGAAAGGAAGGGGTCCTTTCGACCTTCATATATAATTACTTTAATTCCTTTAGTTTCTACCGTTGAGTTGTCTATGTCTATGAAAACAGACACATGTTGTGTCATACACAGTATAATTTACTAAAGATAACCTTTCACGGTGAAACTACGGTAAAAAATTAATTAATTCATTTGATGAATTAATTAATTTTAGTAATAGTTACGCTCTTGGTGAAGGGTTTGTCCGGGGAAGTACCACATATTTCTGCCGCCAAGAAACTTGCTGTGTTTCGGTGTGTACAGCCATATGACGCATAACACCAGTAGGCCTAAGGTTGTGATGGATTGCTCTGCGTCCATCACAACCTTAGGACACTTTTTATGCGATTGTTCATAGAACCAGCACATGGGTCACCTAGTGTTGAGTGGTTACAAAGTATTACTTTGCAAGTCACACTCTTTAGGAATGTGTCCTACAATGGACTGCTCCGCGTCCATCAACCTAAGGCATACAGGTGTTAAGCCTCGTGTGCCTGTAATTACAACGGCATCCACACCCTTCTATTATATAACACACATTATTATACTATTAAAAAATGTTTCAAAGTGACACAACTCAGAACGATAGAAATTTCCATATATATTTTCAGTGTTTCAGCTTGTTATGAAGTAATTTGAATAGAGCGCCAGTGGATTAATTACGTGTTTATGAAAATAGGACATTTTCATTCTATTTTGGGTGTTACAACAGACAGTTTGTAATAACAATTCTCATCAGAGGCTTTGTTACGCTGATAGTATTCTGAAAATTGGTATTTGCCACCTATTATGAAAATTAGAGAAAAACTGTAGTGGGAAATTACTTCAAGCAATGTGTTTTTATCATATTGTGTCAAACGCAAGTCGGTTTAGTAGTAATAGAGCTCTTAGTGAAGGGCTCGTCCGGGGAAGTACTACCACCCCACCTATTTCTACCGCCAAGCAGCTTACTGTGTTCCGATTTGAAGGGTGTGGGTGCCGGTGAAATTACAGGCTCATGAGGCTTGACACCTGTATGCCTCAGGTTGATAGACGCTGAGCAGGCATCAATATATCGTAGGGCACGATCCTAACAAGCTTGACAAGGCAATACTTAAATATAGGCGATGGTAACCTCTTAACTTCAGGTGGGCCGTCTGCTTTATTAATGAGCGAATTGTATAAAAAAATAGTTTTATTGTATTCCAAGTATGTATTTAGAAAAAAAAACAGCATACAAGAATTCTATTAGTCATTTGGTTCCCATAGTACAAGCTATGCTTAGTTCGGGGCTACATGATGTTGTGCCAAAATAACCTCCAAGTATTTATTATTTAATAGCTGACTTGGTGAACTCTGTACCGCCAATAAAAGTTGTCTTCTTTATATTTTCTTACCTTTTAAACCTTCCTTGGGCTACACATATTGCAAAACCAAAATTCGACAAATCGGTTTAGTAATTTTCGAGTTTTAAACGCAAATTAATTTTTAAATATATAGATTTGCTCGATTCTTGAAAATTCAAAATAAAAAACGCACACTGTCTAAACCTTGTGAAGAACTCCTTAGAAACAGCTTTCTACTTAGCTCTCAGATTTTACACCTACCGGTCTTTCATTAGCGCCTGTACTTTCATTATACAATGTAGGTACATTGTCTTTGTAGCCCAGTCATTTTAAAATTAGCTAAAAAGAGTTCTAGCTCCGTAAATTAGTTGGGAGCCTCGGTGATGTTAATTACGCCAGTTTATGTTTTATCTCTCTTTTAGGGTTGAAAACTACGTAGCATTTATATGGTAGAAACTTTTCTCTTTGTCTATCGGTCATGGAGATTACGGTCAGATACCTTAAAATCATTGTACTATGGCGCATTTTTTAATTGGTCACAGCTTAGTTAGTAGAACTTTTTTATTTCTGCGGTGTAGCCAATGCAGTAAGTGCAGTTTGATTCTACTTGGGTTACATATATTTGTGTTTTTTTTACGACTTGCCGATGGAACAAAAAGATGGCCCATGTGAATTTAAGTGACTACCAACGCCCTACGATGCACTGCTATGCATCCATCAACCTGTAGTATACAGGTGCTAAGCCTCATGTTCCTGTAATTTGTGCGGTGAACATTTTTTTTTTTCTATCTATAATCTCAAGTATGGAACACTGAATAGTGAGTTTAGTATTTTTATACTAAGCTTTAAATAAGTAGCTTCTGTAGCTCAGAGTACTCAAGCCTCGATATTTCCGTCTCCAGTATCAGCTAGCCACAGCAAGTTTGCCGGCAACCACTAGCAAGTTTGCCTTCGACAAAAGCGAGGCGACTAAACGTCTCAAGTTGTCTTATGGCTTTAAGACTACAACTGGCGCTAGGCGGAGTACTTCGGCAACCGTTTTACAACTTGGCCGGTTGCCAGAGATTATTAATAGCTACTGTTATTGTTCTGTTTATTGTGCATTGGCTAAATAGTATCTAAGTTTTAGTCCAGGAATTTAGCATGATAAATGGGTCCGAAGTTTTTCGCCGCAGTGTTTTCGAGGAATAAATCATGGAAGGATTCAGATATTCGGTGCCAGCAATGTTTTAGAAGTAGGATTAAATTAAATATGCCACTTACAATGCTTACCCTACTAATTTAGTTAATTAATGCAATTTTAGAATTGCTAACATTTACATCTGCAAAACGTGTTTTGCCAATGAGTTTTACAAACACTAGGAAAGCAATTATAGAGACTATTTCTATGTTGTTATTCAAAGTCAAACTCAATGTAATAAATTATTAATCTACACCAATTATGAGAATCTTTGTCATGACTGACTGACTGATTGACATGTAGATAACGCACAGCCTAATCCACTGGTCGTAGAGACTTGAAATTTTCTGGGTATATTCATATTAGTTCGTAGAGGGTATGTACTATGAAAAAACTTCCCAAAATACAACCTTTAAACTGGTACAGCGGGGGTTGAAGTTTGTATAAATATAACTTCATGTGAACGATGTCGCGAATTTTGCTAGCTCTTGATATTAATATGATGGTTATTTAAAATTATGCTGATCGAAGAAACAATACAAGAGAGAAAAAAGTGCCCTTTGTGTGATTTTCAAAAGGTTCTAATAGGAAGTGAATGCGAGCTAATGGTTGAGTAATGGGCATGCTGAAGCACCATTGAAAAATACCTAGGTCCAACATAGGACTCCTTTAAGGCTGTTGAAAATGTTTTAATAGTTTATACACAGCTACAATACAATAGCACTTAGGTTCAAATGCAAACGTTGACCGCTAAGCACATTGATTTTACCCTTACTAACGTAGTTCAATCCATTATGTGCGCTATGTAAACTAATTTGTTCATTGAATTGCTTTGTTTGATTATCGAAGTGGCATAACAAAGCATTATCAAGATGGGGTAAAGACAAGGACACACTAAAGCGTAGAAAAGAAAGGTTTAATGAAGTACTTTTCATTTGGCACATTATAATTTTACTATACTCGATATGGCGTGGATCGGCATCACACTATGGCTTCATAATTAATTTTATAATCACTTTGTAAAAGGATCATACAAAAAAAAGATAAAAACAAACCGTAACTTTCTTGCTGTTCTTATAGGCTTGGGTTCAAAGAATTGACACCTAGATTCACCTATATTTAAGTCTATTCAAAACTATCTTTTGACATTACTAAAATATGTAGAAAACAAGGTAAGTTATTAATTACGTTATGAAAAAAGTAAAACCATAGTAATTTATTGGGTAGATAGAGATAAGACATCTTGTTTGTAAGTAAGGAGTGGTTTAAAAATGTCAATGAAAACTCGAGATGAGAGCAATTTCCCGAGTGGCATAAAACACAGGAACAGGGCGGTCGAGTCTCTTTTTACGCTAAATTGAACTAAAAGGCTTTCTGTAGCAGGCAGACGGATGCGGCGGACGCCGGACTTCCGGCTTTACGAGCTCAGACTTTATATGCACCAGTTTTTCTCGCATTCCCTCTTATTTATTGAGCCTCTCGACGTTTTTAGTTGCGTGTTTATACATTTTACTCGAGGAAGATAGATAAGTTTCATAATATGTTTAAGAAGTAAATAGTATAACTTAGTGGGTATTACTAGCAATGGACTTCTGCTGATGATAGTGATAATGATAATACTCAGTCTTACCTTTGGTTTTTTTATGTGATTGTTGATGGAACAAGCAGATTGCTCACCTGATATTAAGTAGTTATCAACACCTTTTGTTATAGGTACTGTGTTCAGCACTTTTACGTGTATTTGTCTTATAATTATGTTTATTGTAGTTATACGTGAGCAATTTTAAAGCCATTACTTAAATACGTCAAAGTGATATGGATGTATTGGTTGATCTATCTATATGGCTTGGGGAAATCTTACTGTATACTTTGTTTGTAAAAACAGTGAATATCTAAATGCAAAGTTTTCAATACCTAAAAACTTTATTTAATAATATAAAGTAAAAAATATACTTTTCTGTTTTGCCATTCAAACAAAATATCAAAGAGAAACATAAATAAACAAACGAAAGAGTCGTAAATATGTATGAACAATAATAGATCCATTACGAGCAAGCGGAGAGCGCACTTATACGCTATGAAAGGCTATGAATTGAGCCAGTAACACTTCATTTCTTCTGGCTCACAATACGAAAAACTGAATAGCATTTGTGACACACGGTACGGAATTATAATTTGTGATACTAGTTTTACAGGCGCATGCAACGTAAACCAAAAAAAATATACGAAAAATGCTATTTCTTTTCTCTTTCAGTAACAAAAAAACTGGACTTACGACCATAGAAAAAACCAGTCAAGTGCAAATCGGACTCGCGCACGAAGGCTATCCATATTAAAATCACGTTTCTGGTATGAGAGCCTCTTAAATATGAATTTTATTCTGTTTTTTAGTATTTGTTGTTATAGCAGCAACAGAAATACCATCACGGTTCATGAGATACAGCCTGGTGACAGACGGACAGACAGAAACACGACAGCGGAGTCTTAGTAATAGGGTCCCGTTTTACTTTTTGGGTACGGAACCCTAAATACAGAATATGAACTTAGAAAGTAATAGTTCTAATCGGTTATCTCTATAGGTTCAATCGGTCATCTAATTTAGGGTCTAATCGGTTTTCTATAAGAACCACCTTTTTGCATGTTTTCTTGTATATCGGTTCATGGTTCAAAAAAAGAATCATTAAAATTGGTTCACCCAGTCGAAAGTTCAGAGGTAACAAAAAAAAAAACAGTGAACAACAATTGAGACCCTCTTTCTTCTTTGAAGTCGGTTAAAAAGAGCATCTAATGAATTTTCATTGCGTTCAGCCTTGCGTTTTGCGGCACCGCATTGTGTGTCGAAGCCATAACACTTCATTTCTCAGCTCACAATACAAAACGCCTGAATTATGTGTGTTTGTATGGAAGTGATGTGGAGGCGTTTTGGGATATCGCTGTTAACGGTTCATAATGCTTGCGATCCATATACCTACAAATTATGTAAAAGCGAAATGTGAAACACAATTTAAAAATATAGTTACTGAAAACAAATATGTTTTTTGAAACAATAAGGTATTTTTGCGGCATACGTTATTGTTTGTATGATAGCAATAAAGTATTTTTTATTTTTTATTTATATAACTTAACCTTGTACTACGTGTGCGAGTGACTTAATTTGTACTACATACAATTGCAAACTGTCAAAAACAACGCAAAAATTGCCGTTGCTATCGTGCTAGACAGATACCATTATTTTCCATTCTTTTGTACTAAATAACGGATTCAGGATTTGTACAAAGATCCCTCGTATCAATCGTTTGGGTCTGTTCGGGCCTGTTTGGACTGATCTCTTGGTACAGATAACTAGGTAAACAAACTATCAAGCTCACGGTTACCCCTTAGAGCAAACATTACAAAAAAAAACCTTCATTATGCGAACCGCTAACGAGTAGAACTCATGACCAGCTTCTGTTTTTCCTGACCCTATAATCTGGATCTCTATAAGGCAAGAGTAAATGCGTGTCTTCTAAACCGTCCTGCTTCATTGTCGGCTTCATTGTCACTTACTATTAGGTGAGATTAAAGCCAAAGGATAGTCTATTAATGTTAAAAAAATAATATTATTTTGAAATCAGTTAAAAAGAGGTTGTATTTGACAAAAAATTGATCAAAATCGTGGAACGGCAACCTATCATGATAAGGGTTTTACCAAGTGGTTACTATCGCTACAGTATAGTTTCATTTCTATTTAATGAGGCGAAATGTATTGCAGTCTGAGTTTAGTCTATAACTGTTATCGTATTGGCTTCGTCCGTGCTTTTTTTAGGCTTATTAAAGATTATGCAAATTGTAAGTATTAAAAGCAAAAAACCCAATGCTGTAATCCTGGTTGTATACAGAATTATCATAAATTTGTTGTGCAACTCAAATTCACTAAAATATAAAAGTAATCTTGCGATTTAGAACTTATTGTTTGCAAAATCTCATGTGATTGGTTCTGTAACAGTATTTTGTATGCTTAAGAGCTTTGTAACATAAATATTCAACTTTAGAGGACAAAGCTTAAATCGACAACAGATTACGGAAAGTGCAAAGAATAGGAACAAAAATGCAGTCGAGACTAAGCGAAATAAATAAAAAAGTATCTGATAAATTGGCAGCCAGCTCCAAAAGATAAATCCTCTAAAATAGGAAATTAGAGCTTTCCACATTTAGCAGTTTTCGAACGAGCTACGAAAAAGTAAGTTATTTGTTGGTCCATTGTGTGAAGGACCGTTTTCGGGTTCGTGGATTCTTCAGCGGTTGTCAGTTCTATAAGCTAAAGTACGCTTGCCACTTTCAATTTGACTTTTGACGACCGATGTGGCGCGGTGGGCGAATGACCGCCTGCGACGCAAGGGTTGCGGGTTCGATTCCCGCCTTGGGATAAATATTTGTACGATCTGCAAATATTTATTCCGGGTGTTCTGGGTATTTTCTATGTATAATAAAAAATATCTATAAATGTAATATAATATTGTATTAAGTATATCAGTCATCTAGTACCCATAACACAAGCTCTGCTTAGCTTGGGGCTAGATGATGCTGTGTGGCTTGTCCAGCAATATATATATATATATATATAATAATTTTTAGAGAATTTCTTCGAGTAGACAGCTAAAATAAATTTAATAGACTTCATGGATATTAATATACAAGTAAGTATGATGTAACCTAAATAAAATAAATAAATAATTTTTATTTTTATTTATTTATGATGTAACCTACCAGACGTTAAATGGTATTAAGAATATTGGTATAGTTTTCAAGGAAATCACGAAATATAACCTAATGCTTTCTAAGACTAACGTCAAGAGCTCAGTATCAAGCAGCGTGTATCGTCTATTGTACAGTCACGTATCCTCACTTTCTTTGGGCACGTGTCGCGTCGTGGAGATGTCTCCATTGAACGCCTAGTAGTACAGGGTAAGTTTGAGGGTAAAGGATATTTCCTTTTTTTTATGTGACTTTTAAATGGAACAAGGAGATGGCCGACCTGATGTTAAGTGGTTACCATTACCTATAACAGAGTATTGTCTCGCAGGTCACGCTCATTATAAACGTGCTCTTACGATGCACTACTCTGCGTCCATCAACCTGAGGTATACTGGTATTATGCCTCGTGTGCCTGTAATAATGGTAATGGACTTGAAACCTGTCACATATGGATATTATCTACTGCAAAATGTGGACTGCCCAGTGTAACATTTAGACGTCACTACCGTCAAAAAGTATATTATTGGTACTTCTTCTTTTTGTAAGGAAGGGGTCTACCATGCCGGGGGAGTAAAGTCATGAGGTTGTTATTTTTTAATTTTTTTTCAAAATAATTGCGTTCCACGGTATCTAAGTCAAGCCGAGCGGGACCCGAGTATTGTAGATGCTGTCTCGAGCGACAAAAGCATCCGCACTGGTTCGAGCACGCTAAAGTTGATTTGATGGATAGTGCATTATTATACCTTTGGGGGCATACAAGCGTGATACAAATTAGATGCACAGAGTAAACAAACTACAAATCCACACAAATAACGTGTTTTTTACCGTTTTACTATAGATAATGGTACGAAACCCTTCGTGCGCGAGTCCGACTCGCACTTGGCTGGTTTTTTTTTGGCCAACGATGATCATACTTTTACTAAAACATTTATTTTTAATTTATTCGTTTCTGGGAATGAATGCAAATGAAAATTTATGCTCCACTGCACAATACCAATTAATATTATCATGAATAATAAACTATTTGTGGATTTCCCCATAATTTTTTTTTTATATTTTTTGACAAAACTGGTGCATGCCGTACATTCACTCTGTTGTAAGTGTTCGCCAGCTTATTAAGTAATGCTTTTATCATTTAAGTTACATACAACTTGATGATGACGCAAGCAGATGACCCACCCGATTTTAAGTGGTAACCATCACCTTTAAAAAATCTTTGCCACGAATTTCACGTGTGCACGTTACATACCCTACGACGTAGCTCTACGTTCATCAACCTGATGCATACAGCCTCAAGGCTGATATTTAAATGATGACTGAATGACGATCATTTAAATGTACATTTAAATGTAATTACATTTCTTTCAGCAGTAGTTTGAAGATTTCTATTGTTGTCGTTTCTATAATTTCTTTTCCCACCACTTCTTGTTTTTTTTACGCTTCTTTTACTTGTTTGCAGTCACTATTCTTCAAAATTTCACCAGAATCTTTATCGTCAGTTGTTATTGGTCCTACAATCTATCCTGGATTACTCTATTACCAGAAAAATGCAAGGCCAAATAAAATAAAGAGCTAAAACGTAAAGCCAGTTAAAACCGGCGCAGAGAAATTCTAGCCTGATTTCCTAGCTAGTTCCATTACTGATAAATTTATCAGGTTAAGCTTTCAGCCACGTTTTAATTACGACATTTCCAGATATTTTTTTCTCTTTGCTTTGAGAAAGCCGAGAGGATTGCCGCTAACGCTGAAATAGCCAAATCAGGGCTTAACCAATGAATTGCAGGCCCATGTGGATATGAAACAAGCCGCTGATTCGAGACCAATCGATTTTGAAACACTTTTCTAAACTTGTGTTAACCCAAAAATTAAAATTGTTCTGTCGCTCATGAAAACATTTTAGAAAAAACCGCAGAGGCCCAATCATAACGAAAAATTGTCAAATACTATGTTCGATCGTGTCAATTTCCAAATGGAATTCTTTGACACTGACATTTCAGACAGGCCCAAATTTGGTAATTAAATTAGTGCTTCAATCGAAAAATAAAGATAGTTCGATCCCAGATAAACATGTACATAAAGACAAAAAGCTAGCCGTCAAACGTACCTCTGATTACTTACAAATGTTGAAAGATTACCAGGATCTTGGAGAACAAAATAACCTAAGATTACTTTACATGGCATTTACAGATTACAAGTAATGATAAAAAAGATATTTTGTGTACCTACAAGTCAAGGTATTCTTTATAGATCATACATTGCATGTTATATTCCGTAGTCATCGTAAGTATATTAGAAAACTCCGGCTAAGGGAGTCTGGCTAAAGCATGGTAATGTAAAATATTTTCTGTGTAGCAAACTCATGCTTCTCGTAATAAAGTATGGAAATGCATTGCCAAGTCCTTCGTGGTAATACAAAACATTGCACTTTTGCTAAGTGCTTTAACCACTTAGAAATTCTTTCAACCGTTCTTATGCGAAAATAAAAATATTTGCACCAAATGCAGATTAGTATTATTTGGCATTTATCTATTAGTAGGCTTATGCATCTGCTGTAGATAATTTATACAGATTCAGTGACAACTTTTCACTCAAGCCTTTATTTACAGGATACTCTAGTGCTTGAGACAGGGCTTAAAATGATGGTAGGCTTCCCCAACACTTACACTATCATCACAGCTAATTCGGTTTATGATTTATCTCTATCTTCATTGTTAGTCAAAAACTAGGTGCCCCTTCACTGCGTTTTTATCACGTTGACGTTTGGTAATATGTTTCAATTGATGATCCTTGAAACCTAGACTATAATAAAAGTGTAGAGATGGAAACGTCTGAAAAGGAACTTTTTATTTTATGAGGGCGATGTTTACAAGACTGTCAGTATTTTATTTAATCATTTAGCTCGACCGCATACGTAACGAAAACGTCTGTCAGCAAAATTCTGATGCGCATCGGAAGGCCTTTGCCACATACATTTTGTAGAAGACCCCGCAAACGGTAATAAGAACGTCAGACCGATCGTTGCTGTCGGATGTCAGGCAGAAATTTGATGGATCATAATGTTGGAATGCCTACTATACCTACCTACCTACATTTTGTTCAATATTTTGCACACGGCCCGAAATTCACTTCAGATATTTATTTGAACTATCAAATGCTGCCGGACTTAACTAAGGAAAAGCATACTGAGTATTATTTCTTAGGTGAGAGAGAAATCCCTCGATATTAATGATCGTATTTTGGATTTAACGCTTGCTTTAGATACAAAAACACGATGTTTTTTCGCTGACCGGTCATATTTTTGTTGGCTTCACGTTACTGCCAATTAGTATTCTGTGTCTGTGCTGGGGCTAACTGGATTGTTAGTTAAATCGACGCGCAAATACAGCGGCTCCACGCGTCATTTACCTGTCAGTTACATACAGGGGAAATATAATTTGTTAAAGTTATTTTATTCATGGCTAGATAAAGCGCGTGACTTGGTCCACATGAAGCTCCCGTTGGACCCGTGTGGGGGTTGAGTTTTAGGAGTTTCTTTCTTAGCACACAGTAAATTGCGCTTATTTCATTCCTTTTACTTTACCGCTTGAGAGTACAGGCATTACGCAAATAATGTTTTCGAACATAAAATCTATTCAACATGGATTCAAACCCACGTTTTTAAGATCAGAGGATGAGGTCGATCCCACTATTTTTAGACTTAATTGGCATAATGCTATTGATAAGATCATAAGCCAGAAGTCCACTGATAATAGATAGAAATATTTATTCATACACAATTTTATCATTGTTGGTCAAAAGCCTTGTCTATACGCTTCCATACAGAATGATTTTGAGTCTTCCCCATCCCCATCCCCAATGATAACAATTTCACCAGTCTACTGGGTAGGAGGTGTTCTTTTGCAAATGTTATAGACAACAATAACACTTAGCATCTGGTGAGGCATAACTTGTTCCGCCTTTTAGTCTTTTAGTACAGAAATAAAACTAACGCTTAGTAATGAGAACGGGTTAGTCGTCAATTGTGGTTCAACAACATGGTTCTTAAAACCAGGTTTTTATGGTGTTAACTTCACCATCAAATACCATAAAATAAAATATTCATTGCCACTCTACTGTTAAACATCCGTTTATTCCCCCAAACGTACCATTATCGCCAAACCGCTCAAAAATCCATCGCGTAAAGTACAGTGCGGTGGTAAAATAAATTACATGTATCGAAAACTACTGCTTTCTAGTGTAGTCACAGTAAAAACATATAAGAATTTCTACGTATATTTTTCTACTAATATTTCTATTCATGGCCTTGAATGAATCATTAAATAATAAATATTTGTAGATATTTTTACACAACATCATCTAAGCCCCAAGCTTAGCATAGCTTGTACTATGGGAACCAGATGACTAGTAAAATACTTATATGCATAATTAGAATACCATAATAACACCCCGACACAGAACATAACTATTGCATGCACTTTATCACTAGCCGTAAGTAACCTTATGAGATGTGTTCTTATGAGGATAATTTCTTTAAACCGTGAGTTACTGGGTTTTGCAACGAGAAAAGCAGTGTTTGCATGTTTCTTTGAGTTAGACCCACTGATTTGATTAAACTGTGTACATTGTGGGGGCAAAGCCCGACGCAGGGCCATTAGGAGATTAAACAGGGGCACACCTGACGCGATACTGTGAAACCGCAGCGTCGGGCTCTACTCTGAAAACACAATTGTAATACATAAAACAGATTTATTTTTAGAGCTTTAAAAGTAACGTCAGCTGATTGGAATTGCAATCAGTAAAAATGTTCAGGCTTTTTGTACACTAAAAAATGTTCATTAAAGCAATATAATATAAAAAAAAAATAGTTGAAGTCCATGGATTGGAAAGGGCTCAGAATCGTTCTTCACAGGCTGTTGATGTTGATGATGATGAACAAATTAGCGATGGATGAAACTTGCTCTATAACATAAACTTATAAAGGAATAATAGAGAGGAGGCTTATTATCCAACGGATTCTAGTTTGGTCAGAGTAGATAGATAGTTGCGTAAGACAAGGATTTTCTTTTATTGATCTTTCTGCTAACACTTTTCTAGTGAGATCGAAAAGGATAGCAATAGCTGAATTCTATGATTGCCTACACTTTAAGATGTTTCTTGAAACTTTAACATAACTCAAATGAGTTTAAGATTTCACAGTAGGTGCCTGCGTGCCTAAGGCCTGCTATAAAATATGGATATATTTGCTTACACAGGCCTGAGGGGCAATATTGTACCTTTGTTACAGCAGTGGTGGGCACCCCTTGTCTTTAGAAATGTCAGAATTGTATACATTAGAGCTTAGTGTACTTGTGTTTGAAACCGACCCTCTTTAGTATATTGTAGGGATAAGATGTCTAGGGTCCAAAACATGTTTAAATATTTGCTTTTAAGATTATTTCAACGTCCGTCTATCCGAAGATGTGAAAAGGCTATAAGTATGCTCGTATACTTTTTGACATTATTCTCTCTATCAAAACTCTCGGCCATTTTGAAAGATTTTCGAGTTTGTTTTTCTACAAATCTATCATTGTGTATTTTGTTTTACAGAGTATTATATAAGTACTACCACAACTATAATCTAGGTACTTTCTCTATCTTCAAAGGACCGCTGTGTAAATAACTGTCTGTATTTATAAATTTTATGTACAAAAAAGAATAAATAAGTAGGTACGATTAAGTGTCTGTAACTGAAAATAAAACAATATTTTTTTTACGATATAAATGTAGCTTTTCAGCAAATAAAGTGACGTTTGATAACAGCGGTTGTTAATGACGCTTGTCGTAGACTGGTCGCAAGTTACATAATAAGGTCTCTAATGTTTGACACACACACGTGCAAAACGATTATCTAATCGTACGCAAATGGACGTTCGGTGCGGGTTAGATTGTGGTTAGATAAGTAATCATCTTATCATCTTACAACATACGGTATTGCCGCCATCGCATTACTAAGAGCTGTTTGACAGCCGTCACAGCTCAGTTCGTAGTAACCCTGCCTTCTGCGCTGTAGGTGGTGGGTTCGATTCCCACTGAGAACAAACATTTGTGTCATGAACACAGATGTTTGTTCTGTGTTTGGGCGTTATATTGTATTGTATTCTAAAAAAAAGTAGATATATAAGTATTCTATCAGTCATCTGGTTCCCATAGTACAAGCTATGCTTAGTTTGGGGCTAGATGATGTTGTGTAAAAAAAAAATGTCTACAAATATTTAGTATTTATTTAATTTTATTTTGTTCTCCGTTTCGGTGCTTTTTTTGTTGAGTGGTTACCATCGCCTGTAACAAAGTATTGCCTCATTGGTCACGCTCGTTATAAACGGGCCCTACGATGCACTGCTGAGCGTCCATCAACCTGAGGCATACAGGTGTTAAGCCTCATGTACCTGTTATTTCACCGGCACCCACACCCTTCAACCTGGGCCAACCCTTCACAAAAAGCTCTACTACTACTATCTTCTTGTTTTTTCTATGATATGACCTATGATATACATTATGACCTAAAGAGGATCCTAAAGTCGTGAGTTTGAATTCGGTCGTGCACTAATGGATTCTTTCGTGCGCAGGCTGAAACGGTGAAGGTGCTGAAAAATGTTTAAAATGTTTTTTCAATACAAGCTTTTTTCAAATGACAAATGACTAAAGCTGTAATAGTAATAGTTGGTTGAAATTACATATTTCATGAAGTCGTAAAGTTGGTTACTGCAGTAAAATCGCGTTATCAGAGGTGCGTTAAATTAAGCACTTTCCCAGGACATAAACATAAAATGCCGTTTAATAATAGAATTATTCCATGAATTTTATAATATTCACCTTTTTTGGGGCAGCACGTTACAAACGACTTTAGTATCTATGGCATCTTATGACTTAAATAAAGATTTCACCGCGTGAGGAAATTGTGTGGTGTAAAACCATATCAGCATAATGTGGCATACAGCAAATATCGTCTCAGTCCCATATTCATAAAGCTTCTAGTCTAGCTATATAGAAGTACTATAATAATATTATAATGCTGGACAATTCACACAGCATTATCTAGCTTCTGTTATGGGTACTAGATGCCTGATATACAATAAACTACATACATAAATATTTTTTATTATACATAGAAAACACCCGGAATAAATATTTGCAGATCGTACAAACATTTATCCCAAGGCGAGAATTGAACCCGCAATCTCCTGCGTCGCAGGCGGACATTCGCCTGTCGCGCCACATCGGTCGTCAAAAGTATAAGGTGCTCTAAGTTTAGGGGGTGGTCCGGGAAAGTTCCACCAAACCTATTTCTGTCACCAAGCAGCTTGCTGTGTTCCGGTTTGAAGAGTGTCGGTGCCGGTAAAATTACAGGCACATGAGGCTTGATACCGGTATGTCTTAGATTGCTGGACGCAGAGTAATGCATTGTAGGACACGTCTATGAGGTAATGCTTTGTTATAGGTGATGATTACCACTGCTAATCTGGTACGCCACTTGCTTGTCTTATAATAATAAAAATAATAATAATAGTAATAATGCTGGACAATCCGCAGCTGGTATATTTTTCTTTGTAGACTAAGTTCTGTTATTCTAAGTAACGAATTCTTGAAATAAAGAAAAGTGTAGCTGAGGCTGAAATTTGAATAAAAAAAGCTTAAAAAGTATAAAATTAGTTAAATTTGTATGGAATAAGAATTAAATAACAACTTATACTTACCGAAACGCATGAATACCTACTTTTTATATTTAAAGTAACAACCTTCGCCTGAAAATGAAGTACCTAATTATCTCCATTGCAGTCAGTGGTTAACGGGGTATAACGATTATAAACTTTTTTATCTTTGATTGAGATTTACAACAGTAACTCGAACAGATTTTGTTACTTATCTCCGTATTTTAAGCTGAATAATTCCTTTGAAAGTTCCTATGAAATAGAAGGTAGTGTTGTAGTCAAGACGACACGGATTTGCAACCAACTGACGTAGTTATTTCTAATATGTGACATCAAAGACTAGGCTGATTGGAATTGAAACCATGCCCTCAAATACAGTTTGTAACTAGTTCAGGGCTGGTGTGTACCAATTCTGCTCTACTTCGTAGCTGCTGATGCAAAACATTAGTTGTACCGTTAGGTAAGCTTTAAATAACGGTTTTCTGGAAAAGATTGCTACGCGCGATAAGTCTACTGGTTGAAAGACAGATTAGATATAAATAAATACTTATGACATTCAAAGTTTGTAAAAACATTTGTGTGACGAACTTTGATGTTTTTTCTCTGTCTGGGTGTTAGATTGTAACCTTAGTTTTTATTTACAAAAAAATAATGTAAGTATTATAACAGTCATCTGGTTCTCATAGTACAAGCTATACTTAGCTTGGAGCTAGATAATGCTGTACATAAATGTCGACAAAATATTTATATTTCTTAGGAATAAACGAGGGTAAGTCTAAGATTCAAATATAAAGCTCAGCGTAAACTCACGCTTGCTACGTCAAAATGCTTATAATACGCAGTTGTATACGCTGACGTTTATTTTGATCTTTGAATCAGTCCAAATGGCCATTAATTTTACAAGCAGTCTACAAAACTACAAATTGTTTTTGTAGATTGTTTAGTGATTTATTCAAGTTTTTACTAACAACCTCCTTAATTTAGCTGACTAATTACAAATTAGAATCTGGCCTAACTATACATTTATTACTAGCATCATTAGGGCATGTGCAATCAGCAATTAGGCACAAGACTACAAGCCTGCTAACGACTAGCACAAACTCCAGTTGTTTACGTGATCAGAGTCAGACAGGTAGGGACACACTGCCGTTTTAAAATGACCACTTACCAGCGGTTACAGTTTCTATCGCAATCCAAACACGAGATGACACTAGATGTTTGTATCTAAAAATAACATTTGCATCGCTGCCAAAAAAACCGTAGTGTAGTGTATTTTATTTGTTTATTTATTTAATCATATAGGTACTTATAAAGTAGGACACATGTGACATACATTAGGTAGTCATTCTAGAACAGATGTTTTTTAAACTAAAAGATTTAATATCACATGTGGAATGATGTGGTTGCGCTCTAACCTCCACCCTATTTAAAAAACCTGTGTTGTGGGGGTTAGTTCCATCCTGTGAGTTATTAAGAGTTATAGAGTATAAGAGTATAACCGCTCTTAATTGAAATGAAAGTGTGTTATGAGGCATCCTGATTTGGACGAAAATGTTTCCCATCGGTTTTAAAGAAAAACGCCATCTTTTTCTTCAAAACCGATGACGGCTGATTTTACTTTTTTTACCGACTTGACTTGACTAAAAATAATTTATTCAACCCACTTGACATTGGTAAAATTCAATAGCCATCATAACGCTAGGCATTGCGCACTACGTCTCGCCTCACCTCACCAAACTCAACTTTATCTTTTCCACTTTAATCTATTTAAAAAACCAAAATCAACATTTAAAAGGCCGTGTGTATCAGAACAGCATTAGTACGTCCAGGATTAGGTCCCAGTGTCAATCAGTGGTGGTTTTAGTAATCTTGCTTCGTAATAGTGACAGAAAACCAATTAGCGTAGTGTTGAATCGGGTGTGTTACACAAGCTGACATTTGTAACACGCAAACTAAATGTATTGACTATTAACCTGACAGGTAATTTAAGTAGTTTTACACGTAGTATCTTACGTAAGTAAATTAGTCGACAGAGATTTTTAGAAAAGTATTTCCAGAAATAAAATTTGCTAGTACTGTTGTTATAATCTATGACAAAGTATTTATTGCCTTGGTCACGTTTTTAGGAACGTACCCTACAATGCTGTGTCCATGAACCTAAGGCATACAAGAATGGGTGATTGAACGAACGAAATTAAATATAATTTTCTCTTTTCTTCAATGGCATCTGTTCGTCATTCGACAGACAAGTGTTAACCTTCATACGCCTGTAATTTCATCGGCATTTACACGCTTCAAACTGGAACATAGCAAGCTGCTTGACGACAGAAAAAGGCATGTTGTAAGTTTCACATCCTATTTTTTTAAGCATTTGATTATTATTTTAAAATTCCGAAACTTATACAAGTGTATAAACATGGTATCAACATTGTACTTTAGTATACAAAGGAAGATAGTATTTAATTGATTAAGACATAGTTTAAATTAATTACTTTGGGTTACAGAAACTAAAATGGTAATCTAAATTTAGTAAATTAACTTAGTTAAGCCACGACTTCAAGTCGTACATTTCCTTTGGAGGTATTTTCAACTTGAGGTAATCGTTGGCGGTGGAATAACCGCCTAAAAAGTTCATAACGTATTTAATATGGTAGTCTAGTGTTTTTGATTTCATTACTTACCTACCTAATTTTTTTCATGCCTCAATGTATCTTTAATTTTCTTTCGAGGATCTTAAGAGTCTTATCCTTTGTGCTAAATGAGAGTGAATTCAACGTAGATGTCAAACAAGTTGTTTCAAAGGGACACTAATGAGTCCCAATTCGTATTCCACTGCCTTTGTGAGCGCCTGTGCCAATCAGTACTCCGAGATTTGAACTAATTAGTGACTGCATGCACTTTGCTTGTGAACATCTAGATGGAAATTCTCGGAATAGTACATACCACCAACAACAGGCAAAAGCAACGCTACTATTGAATATTGAACAAAGCATCGAAACAAAAGATAGCAAAGACAGTGAAGCGAGTTAGTTCCTGTGTCAATTGGGGCCCGAATCTAACGACGTCAAATTCAAGTTTCCATCATGTCAATCCCTAGATGGTATTATTTGAAACGGACAAGCCCAATTTTGATAATAAAAACCTTGGTTCAATCTTGACTCAGCTGAAAAAAATTGGACCTCTGGTATTATAGATGGTTCAAACCTAAGATGCAAGGGAAAAAAAAACTTTTATGTCAAACTCAAAAAACTGTCAAACTCACGGTGACCGTGAGCTCGATAGTTTGTTATGCTGTTATCTGTACCGTGAGCTGAACTACTCAGTTCCAACAGGCAGAAAAATTCCAAACAGACCCGAAATAATGTATACGATGTTCTTTTAGTATCTTCGTACAAAACCGAAATCCGATACTAAAAGTTTATGACACGAAATTATTGTTTTCTAGTACAAAAACAGTCTAAAACAATGATATTTGTCAACACAATAACAACGACTGTTTTAGCGTTGTTTCTGATAGTTTGCAATCATGCTATATGAGACAACGGTGCGGAAAGGGCATACAAATAAACTTAAATCTTACTAAACTCTTATTAAATCTATTTTTAAATAATATTAGAAATATTTGAATACATTTTACAAACCATTCTACTTTTATCTATGTTCCCTTTTAAATTTATGCCTGTTCTTTCTAATACAAACAAACGAATTTAATCACAAAAAAGTAATACAGACCTCGAAACCTCAGCCATCGGGCCATTTTGCCTGTCAAACCCATGGACGACACTAAAATTGATGGCAAAGATGAAAATAAACAAGACACAAGTGCAACCGGAAATTAAAGGGACTGGGGTCGTTTCCGTTGTTTAGATATATTCTGTCGCTATAGAAAAACAACAATATCCCAGCGGACGAACAAACAAACCGTTGCGAGTTTTTGTTGATAGAGAGCGCAGCGAAACACGAGGGACCGAGTAAATTAAATGTTAAATGAAAAAACCCAAAACCTGGTAGTTTATTCTGGACAATGATAAACAAAAGTTCGTATTGACATTTTACGTTACACTGCGGGCTATACGCGGCAGCAACGACTTGACTACGAAGCGTGTTTCGTCGCCGCGTAGTGTAATTCTAACCGTCAATATAAACATACATTTTTCGTTTTGTCGTATACCTGTTTTACAAATTGAAACTGACACTTGTTTCACAAGTCGCGTCTGGTTTAAGTAAAAATGTTTGGATTTTACGTGGTAGTGTCAATTGTTTGCCAAGTAGCCATATAGATTTCTGCGCACGATTTTTGTCTCTATAACAAAAAAAAGATTTCAATTTCTCATAGACAAATATAATTCAATTTAGTTCATTGTGGACAATGAACTAAATTTAATAAAAATAGAATCATCAAAATCGGTTCACCTGGTCGAAAGTTTTGAGGTTACAAACATAAAAAATCAAGGATTCAAATGAACCGATGAAAATAAGTCCTGGGATGTTTCTAATATGGTACTTTAGCGACCGTGGTTTCAGCTACAGGCTTGATGCTATACTATCAAAGCCTGCTCGATAACTGAAATTGCATTCAGTTGAATCGACGAGAGATGTCACCGTGCTTAATTTCATAATTTGTTAGTTTTTATAGTGCTTACCTGCACTTAAGGAAATCACAGTCTTAAGGAATCTTAAGTAATAATAATGCTGGACAATCCACACAGCATCATCTAGCCCCAAGCTAAGCAGAGCTTGTGTTATGAGTACTAGATGACTGATATACATAATACTATACATTACATATATAAATATTTTTACTATACATAGAAAATACCCAGAACACCCGGAATAAATATTTGCAGATCGTACAAACATTTATCCCAAGGCGGGAATCAAAACCGCAACCTCCTGCGTCGCAGGCGGACATTTGCCCGCCGCGCCACATCGGTCGTCAAAAGTGCAGGTAAATACTAAAAAAACGAACAAATTATGAACATTAAAACTGTTTCTAAAATAGAGAGCTTTGTATCATCAAAACAATAGATCGAAAAAACCCTGACGAGATTGCCAATGCGAGGCAAAACTTTTTTTGACATGTGCCAGACGCATCACTACCCAACTATCATAGCCACCAAAACCGAGATAAAAAAAGTTTGTCGCGTTCGGCCAATATTTTTCCTGCCGCAGCTGTTATTTCGAGGAATTATTTTCGTTCGTCGCAAAAAATGGTCTGAAGTATTACGAGGCAGATTAAAAATGAAGGATTTCGTTTGAATTCGGTATTTTATTACAAAACAGCCACGTGATATATTACTCTATAAACATTTGATTGTAGATGTAATTTATTTTATTGTGATTTTTGTATTAAACATTATCATCATCATCTTCCTATCCTTATCACATTTTATGTGGGGTCGACACAACATGTTTTTTTCTTCCACTCTCCTATATCAACGGTCATATCTGTACTCACTCCATTCTTATCCATGTGATCTTTCAAACAGTTCATCCATCTTTTCTTTGGTCTACCTCTACCCACATATCCATCAACATTCGTAAAGTTACAAATAATAATAATAATAATGCTGGACAACCCACACAGCATCATCTAGCCCCAAGCTAAGCAGAGCTTGTGTTATGGGTACTAGATGACTGATATACGTAATACAATACATTACATACATAGATATTTTTTATTATACATAGAAAATACCCAGAACACCCGGAATAAATATTTACAGATCGTACAAACATTTATCCCAAGGCGGGAATCGAACCCGCAACCTCCTGCGTCGCAGACGGACGTTCGCCCGCCGCGCCACATCGGTCGTCAAATAAAGATTAATACCAGGTTTGTCTTACAAGCATCCAGTAGTTTTACTAAGAATCGTTCCTGTTAACTTAGTTTTTATCTCATTGGTTAAGTTTATACTGGTCAATGAGGCGAGTTTATCCGATAGATAGATACCCGTAAAAGTACTACTAACGGACACTCGTCAAATATTAAAACCTGGCTTTTATGCTACTATGATGATGGGAGTCGTAGTAGTTGTAGTCATTATTATCATCATCAACTTGAAGACGATTTGAAGGCTTCTACACGTATCTTCCCAACATTTCGAACTTTTAGATTTAGAACCTTTTTCGTGCATTGATCATATTTTAGAGTCGATACTTTAAAATGAATATAAATATATCGCCTATATCGATATAGGGGAAGCGGCGTCTTACGCTGCATCTTCTAAGTGTACATTCGATAAATCTCTAGACTTCTATGATATAAATTGCCCACTCATATCAAATAACATGAATTTATTTTACCTATAGAATCCGTTGTAGTTGCAAAGCCTATTTATTGCGAGTTATTTTATGTGAAAGGCAAATACTTACTTCTTTGAAGAAAACTAACTAGTTACTAGTGTACTAGTAAATAACAAAACGGTAGGTTGCTGTAACCTTGTAGCGGCGTATGTTGCTCTGAAGACTACCGAGCTTGTTAACTCGTAACCACTGAACCGTGTAATAACTTTACGGGTTTTTGAACAATAAATGGGAAAATATTGATAGGACGTCGAGCAAGTTTTCATTACGTCTTACAAGCTTGGTTGTTATAAGAGTTGCAGCATTTGCTAACATTTTGTTACTAACTATTTACTTTTTGTAAGGTTCTACTGATGTTTATTTTCCATAAAAATAAAATCTGTAGGTAAGGTCTGTCGGTCTGCTTATATAACGTTTTCACGGATAACGCCCATTTTCAATATCTTACGAGTGTCCGTTAGTATATAATCATATTATAATAATCTATATAATAATAATTGCTTCTAGATTATTTACTAGTTTTTTCACAATTTATTTCTTCACAGTTTGAGAGTATTGCACTATTTTCGTTAAATGGTTCTATAGCAAAGCATTGTCTCACATTCCACGTTTGTTAAGAACGTGCCTTATAATGCATAACCCTGCATTTATCAACCTGAGGCGCTATTTCTTCAAACCAAAGCACAGTACGCTGCTCGGAAGTAATACGCATGAGCTACTACTACTACTACAAGAACATGAATCTCACCATGTATTCATCGTAAATGAAAACAATTTGTTACCGTAATTATTGTACTCCGCATATAAATCAGAATACATAAATCATCACTCATAGTACAAGACCGCAACACTCGCGTCTGTTTTCGAACGAGACCGCATTACATCATTAATTTCGAACAGACTATGAATGCTATTCTCTTCAGTATGAAGGTCACAGCTTAAAAACTAGCCATCTGCTTCAGTTGAAGTGGCGGAGTGGTACTTTAAGTATTTACTCGTCTATTTTATGCTGTTACAATGGACTTCCACAAAGTCACACCTGGGACCCAAGCGTAGATGTATCGATAGATAAAATTTGACATAAATTCTCGATAAAACGAGGTTTTATCGAAATTCAAATTTAACCAAATTAAACTTTGAGTCTTAATAATATCATTTTTTATTGTTTGATTGTGGATAAGCACTACAAAAAATATTAAAAGTAACAAAAACAAATATAAACATAGACAGACTTTCACGCAGTATTTACAGCCCCAAATTAAGCAAAGCCTGTAATGCGAACCCAATAGTTGATAAAATGCATAATGTTTTGTTTTTTCACTTATAATATTTTATAATATCCAGACAGCGAACACAAATGTTTGCCATCGATAAAAAAAGATTGGATAACCTACAGCGTAGAAAGTATCAACTTAGCTATTGGCCCAATGTAATAAACCACATGAACTTGACCTTTTATATAAAAAACTCAGACGACCGAATACTCAAACGCAACTTAATCTTTCTTTTTTTTAATATAATGAGTTAGCTTACGTCATACTAAGCTGTGGTTCTCGTTATAATTCGCAATCGCAAGGCACTTGTACCAATTCCAATTTAATTGCCTACAGACGTATAGTCATCGCTGTTGGAGTGTTTGTCTGGTATCCCTCAAAATAATGAATAAGGCACTTATTTTGTTTAAAAAGATTGGCTCGTAGGGTTGCCATGACAAAGTTTTAAAGTTTAATTTGGCGACATATTACCTGCGCCAGGAACAAATAAATCTATCTACCTTTTGGTAATTTTAATAGCCTTTATTTACTTAAATATGAAATAAATTTACACAACGCTCTTTAGTCCTAAACTAAGCAAAATATGTACTATGGAAATAAAAGAGTTGGTATGCTTATATTTTATAGGTATTTTTTTAATACATATTTAATACCATATTACCCAGACACAAAACAAACATCATCACACAAATATTTGTTCTTGGTGGGTATCGAACCCACAAGTTACAGTGCAGAAGGTGCAAAAGGCCACTACCAACTGAGATGTAAGAGTAGTCAAATAGATACAGCAAATTATAGCTCCTAGCAAAACTAGACAGACATTTGGGGCGGGCTGAGTAAGGAATATGGGTCAGGGCCCAGATCTACAAATTAACCAGTTTACTGCCCTATTTTATCTGTGGGATAAGTAGAAGTCACGCGGGCGTAACAGCACATAAACTAGAGTTATAAGCCACACAACTATAATCATAATTCACTAAGTGGTAAGTTTTATTACAATGCCGAATAGGAAAATACTGCTTATGATATTGTTTGGTATTATATCAGGAAATAGTATGTGTGTTTTAATTATATATGTAAGTACAGTCAGCTGCACTAGAATGTATACAAATCTTAACTTTCAAAACAATGTTATAGTGTTCCAGAAGATATTTACATGGAAAATTCTCAAAACCTAAGTAGACTCACTAACAGATTTCATGGTTTTTGATTTCTGTGTTGATGAAAGATTTTTTTGTAATGCTGTGATATCATTTTTAAAGATACGAACTGTATACATTCTAGTGCAGCTGACTGTACTTGCAATGTCTTGAAGTAATGTCCTTATCACAGCTATTTTTAGGTTCTTTTTTATTGAGAGCGTCGGTGGTTTAATGAGAGCGACCCGTAATTCTAAAGTAGGTATATCCCCCTTCCTGATTTATATATTCAAAAAGTGCAAGCGCGCAATGCCAGAATGGTTCTTCTACGGATTGCCTCATTTCCTGATTTATAGTGCTTACCTGCACTTATGACATCACAAATATTTTATATTATCTCAAAAATGTTTTCTTCCAAAAAAACATTCCAAGGACTATTTTGTCGGGTCCGATTGACTCTCGATAGCGCAGTTGACAAGGGCATCCCCGTATCAAGGGATGGGTCGCGGGTTCAATCTCACTCGAAGGAATAATTTTTGGGATAATACAAAATCTTCCTCATTTCTGTTTCTATCAGTGAAACTTCCAGTATATTTCTCTCCATATCCTGTTGTGCGATTACCAGCATAACATATACATTGAACTTTGCTAAACTTATTCAACAATTTATTGTAACTATAATATAGTAGTGGAACTAGTTCCGCGGGGGGTAATCTTTTAACAACTTCAACCTCTCGCTCCACCCTCTGGAGAAATTGTACTTCTGAAGTTATTTTCTTAGTGCATACTTATTGCACAGCAAAAATAAATACCTACCATGTAATGGCCGCTATAGAGCTAATTGGTAATAAAAAATAGTTATTGGATCTCACATTAAAGATTTTTATTCCCTACTAAAACTAGGACTTATAACACTACCTGTGTAATAAAACTAGGAGGTATTTTTACACACAATACCTCCACCTACAATATCCATTCATATAATTTTTGGGATATTCTACTAACTTAAATTGTGAACGGCTGTGTCTTGTATGCTAAGGTTGGGTGCTGAAAATTACAACACAGTTAGCTACGCTTAAGTGTTTAGTTTCCAGTGTTCCCTTATTATTTATTCGCATGTAGTTTATGTTCACTAAATAACAAATGTAGCAAACGTTTGCTGTTTAGGATTTTCCAACAAACGAATCCGTCGAATCATCGTTTTACATGCATAGAATACAATATAACGCCCAGACACTGAACAAACATGATTCCATCACACAAATGTTTATCCTCAGTGGAAATCGAACCCACAACCTACAGCGCAGAAAGTAGATACAACAACGCCACACAACATCCTGGTTAATAGACACAAAAGATCTACGGCATTTCCTACTGCACCAGAATAGCAAAAAACTCGACGAACGAGTTTCGAACAACATTGTTCCAAAAATTAAGTAACATTTTGGAACTCGTTAGCTATTTTTATTTTGGGAGTACGAACAGAAGTTAGTTTACAGTTTGGTAAAACCCATTGTAATTCTCAATTTGCTGCCATTTCAACTCTTACCCTAGTACCCTATACCTTTCTGTACGACTGCTTTGATTCGGAGTGGAAAAATTTAGCTCAGGATCATAAGTTGTGAAAGGAAGGGGGGGAGGGCAATGCCTAGCAGTGGTACGGAGAGATAGTAATAATGGTCATACCTTTCTGTGTGTGGCCCTAGTCTGTTTCTAAAATATTAGCACAAGTGTACTTGACGATGCAATGAAGTGATGTTTTGCCGTTTTATAATAACACTAGCGGCCGCTCGCAGCTTCACCCGCGTGGCAGTTTTTTTCCCGTTCCCGTTATTTTTTCGGGATAAAAAGTAGCTTATATATTATGTTAATCCAAGTTATAATTTATGTTTATTTCAAATTTCATCCAAATCGGTCTACTGGTTAGAGCATGAAAGAGTAACACACATCCATCCATCCATCCATCCATCCATCCATCCATACTTACAAACTTTCGCGTTTATAATATGTAAGATTATTGTTACAAACTGCCATCGAATTATGTCATATTTAAAATAAGGACACCACCCATTCTTATGCCATTCTATCTCGTATCAGGATAAAACTGAATAGAATATCTTATACATAATCTAATAGGAATCCATAAGTGATTACTGAGCGTATTTCTTCGGATATTAGGTTTGCTGCTGGCTGAGATAAGGATTACCTTGAGACAAATAATATACACGCTACAGTGGATCTTATTATATGAAGAAATGATAGGCATTTTATTTTTTCTATATTATCTAAAAGTAAGAAATAAAAGGAATAATAGCAAACGTGACTTTTTACAACAATGCTATAAAAGAGCAATTCATTTTGCATGCTTTGGTTGAACGACTTGTTTGGTTGCTTTGATTGAAGTAATAACAATCGCAACAAAATGCAGTGACGTCATAGTTTCGTTTCCTCAGATCGATCACTTTTTTTTAAGCCAACTGCAATTTTGTTTTGTATTTCTATTTTTATGGAAGCGTCTGTACTGAAAACAGTGTACAAAAGAGACCCTAGCACGAAAAATTGGCATTTGTTGCGTAAGCGTGTTGAAATTTGAACAACAGCGTGCAGCATCAATAACGCAATCGCGAAATGTAGGTTGCCGTGAAACTGATATCAGTACGATACGATTAAGTTACGAATGAAAAATTGTTCATGCTTGGCGACACTATAGACTACATAAGTGGAACATCTGACGTGCGCCCGAATACATACTGTACATTTTGCAATAAACCGCGCAGACATCCGCAGACCAACATAATTTAGCCAGATTACCGTCCGCCCTTGATGCTTTCCCGCCGGATGCGTTCTGATAGCGTGTGACCGCTACGTCGCGCTGCGCCGCCAGTGCAGAAGGTTGCTATTCTGTTATAGCCCAGTCAAAAAACCCATTGGCACACGACCGGATTTGAACCCACGACCTTAGGATTAGAAGGCGGAGTCACTACCACAAGACCACCAGTACTCTCTTATGTACAATAAATAATGATGTATGTGTACAATAAGGAATGAAAAAAACAAGGAAAGGACTTGAAGAGACTACCCAGCAGTAGGGCGCGATACGTACGACCACCGCGCTGCGTCTCTGGTGTGGAAGGCCGTCACTGTGTGTGTCGCGCGTCAGTATGTAACTATGCAGTTAAATGTTGTCTGATAGTATGCGGCTGGCTTAAACCGACCAACATCATACAGTTACGTCAGTTGTCATTACCTGTCGCACCGTGAATAAACTAAACACCCTAAAGTGCTATTGTGACAACTCCTACTCGTTCCCTGAAACGGCTAATTGCGTCAGTTCCATATTGGACACAGTGTATACAAAATCAGCTAAGTCACTACATTGATAATTAAATTTATCGTTTAACACACAACTTTAATTCCCAGGCACGGTAGATATCCCTTGATATCTCTGAACACCTGGTACCCTAAGGATGACTAAGGGGGTAGCTAGAGGTACATCCAAATATTATGTTTGGTACTTACATTTTACAGTAGTCAGTATTTCATATGTGATAGATTTATGCCCATCGCTACTGCTTGAATACTAACTGGTACTAACTTCACTATTTTAAAGTAAAAATATGTTTTTCGAATAGAGTAATCCGGTTGGGTATCATTGGTTTTGATGAAGGCGCAGTTACTCCTGCTAGGCCAACACTGCTCTTGATGTTAACCAGTAAAATTATGTCAACCTTCTGCTTTGATTGAATATAAGTTACTCCATTTGTTCATATACTGTAACGCACGCGACTTCGCCCGCTCGAAATTATTTTTATACAAACTTCAACCCCTGCTATACACGGGCACAGATTAAAATGAAATTTAAATGGTTATTTTGAGGGTTGAATCTCGAGAATTCCATTCTTAGTACACCTTTGCGTACCAAGACAAATATACCCTAAAAATTTCAAGTCAGTCAGTCAGTGTAAACATTCTTATTATTGATATAAAATGGTAACATTTAAACAGTGCGTTAGTATACTAGCTGCTTAAAAGTTCTGTAAGCAGTTTCCGTGTAATTTTACAACACTGAAGCGAGGCCTGTCGAGTTCGTAATAAGAGAAGGAGAATGTATTGTCACAATATGCTTACTAATTGTGAAGGTAAACCATATAAGTAGTAGTGGTCTACCAGGCAACCTACTATCTAAAAAGAGATGATATTGTGTAAAAAATTCCATACTTAAATATTTTAGCTCATTTTATTTTCCCCTAATAGTTTTAAACATTCTGCATGTGACGTTTAACAAGTTCAACTTTACCGCCTAAGGCTATACAAAAGTTCCTAAGGAGAGTAACAAACTTTGTTTAACCGCAGTCTTTTCCCAAGGCATACTCACAACATAATCAACTAAGTTAAGGTATGTTTAAAGTAGGACGCAACTTATTTTTACATAACCCTGTGGTTTAGTATGAAACCACAAGAGGTTAGTAGTTAGATAGAAAGAAAATTACATGTACTTTTTTGTAGTGTAGAACGCTGGTTGTGGCTTTTTTTTTTTGCCAGATAGTCACAGCAAATAATAGGTACCTTCAATCACCTCCAATTGATGACGTAAGAAGAGACTATAAATGCACCGGGGGAAAAAACACGTTTTTTGAGAACCCCTTAAATAGATATTTTATTCTGTTTTTTAGTAATTGTTGCTATAGTGGCAACAGAAATACATCATCTGTGAAAATTTTAACTCTCTAACTATCACGGTTCATGAGATACAGCCTGGTGACAGACAGACAAACAGACAGAGGGACAGCGGAGTCTTAGTAATAGGGTCTCGTTTTACCCTTTGGGTACGGAACCCTAAAAAAGTTTATCCAGCAGGTTTGACAAACTTTGCATAGAAGCATTATAGTTAACACTTTGTTCAGTCAAATGTCGAAGATTCTAAACGTCAGTTGCAAGACATACAAAGCCTTGGAAACTTTTCCAAAACCGCGACTAGCAGAGGGTAAATCACTGTAGCAAAAATAACAACAAATTCAAGTTTCTAACATGTCAATTTCTAAATAGTATTCTTAGAAACTACATTTCAGACAGGCCCAAT
Source organism: Electrophaes corylata (assembly GCA_947095575.1). Lineage (NCBI taxonomy): Eukaryota > Metazoa > Arthropoda > Insecta > Lepidoptera > Geometridae > Electrophaes > Electrophaes corylata. Next base: position 4,859,782 of record OX352706.1, on the reverse strand, counting down.
TTATAAGAATCAAATTTTAGTTTAAACATCGTATCAGCTCTAAAAAAATACGAGATTTGGGCCTTGGTCTTAGCCATATTGGACTTCACTGAACTTTGTGGAAACTCTTTTCATTAATTTTGCCACAAAACACTGTTTGCTACCGTGGAAGCCGGTAGAACTTTGCAATAAGTAAAATAAAACCAAAACAATTTTAATTTGGTTGCGATACATAAAGGCTTTCTCAGAAACCAGTACCCCACATACAGAACAGACAACCGCAGTCATATTCAGAATAGTTAGCACTTCACAATTCAGCAGTTTGAACCTTGTTTGAACTAGTTCTGTCCAACTACGAGTGTTTTGAGGGTTTCTGACGCAGCTTTCGAGTTGGGGAATGGACTTAGAGGCGCTTGCAGTGCACAACCCTTTGTTGTAATGCAAAGTTACCAGCGTACGTGTGTAGTAGTGAGTGTGTAGTCTTATAGAACTAAAAGCGCAATCACTGTGACAAGAACACGAAAAAAGACGAAACAAGGACGCTTGTTCTTTTCTCATAATGTGTTCACCTTGAAAACAACCTTAACATTAATAGACACTATTTGTTTTTCAATTTTGTTGTCAGATTAATGAGACATTCGATGTATGTATGATAAGTTAGGTACATTGCCCATAAAATGGTTGGTACAATGCACACCATGGTCACACCGTCTCCATAGATGTAAACGCGGAGATTCGTATGTCCCTTTGACGGAGCTAAACCTGTCATGGTTCTAGCTTGCATGTCATGCTGGAGCTTCATCTATTACTTTAATTGAATTACTTTTTTTTATTGAAAAGTTTAAGGTCAAAGCAAAAGATTGAATTAAATGTTTTATATTTATATGGAACAGACATTTTATATGGAAAACAAACAGAACAGAAAAAATATAGATTATAGCTAATGCATAATCCAGTAAAGTTCATACTAATATAATATTTCATACACGTGAAGTAATATACAAATAAGGTGAACAACATAGTATATACCTATCAACTAAAAAAAATAAGAAGAAATAAAATAGATAATTTGCACACAACCTAGATAAATTTAATAGCGCAAAGTTTTCCTTGCCACCAGCTGATGACGATGACACTTGATTGCGTAAAATGGTATTATAATACTAGATATAGCAGAGGATTATAACATTATAAAATATCTCATCTCTCTCTTGAAGAGCCCAGTCATAAAATAAGATATTTTATTTCAACAGAACTCGATTGCTAATTTCGAGTTAGCAATAATGTTCCTTCCGACGCGTTTGCCTTTAGGCAAGAAGCCATACTTTTGAATTTAAGCGTGTTCTGCGGGAAAAAAATGTTCTGTAACTTATTGTAATCATTTAATTAACTGGTAACCCCGAAGGCCCGTTATTAAGTAAATTATATTAAAATATATAATGAACTTGTCTTACAGCTCGTTATATAGTTTAAGTATATAAATAGTATAATCGTTTAAGGCCGACCTTTTGCCGTAGGCTTGATTGTGAGTGCAAATCCCACCCAAGATTCAGAGAGATAATTTACACCAATACTGCCAACGTGACTTGGTAAACAACTTTAGACAGTTTTTAAAAATAGCGAAGTACTCTTAATTTTACATATTTATGCCGGCAGTCAGAGAAACAAATATTTTTATTATGTGTTATTGCAACAAACATTACTTAAAATGAATCCCGCTATAGTTTTTCAGGCATATTAATAAGAAAAGAAATAAATATTTAATGTATGTATACATGAGTGTTTTGTGATAAATGATGCAATTAATACATGTTTTTTTTAAATAAATTAACGTTACAAGCTTTAGGCTCCAGTTCCTCGTAGTTAGGTCTTAAAGAACATAACATAACACTATACACAGGTAAGACAGAAATATGGAAAGGCAATCTTGCCAAGAGCATACCCTAAGTACAAAAGCAGCATCTTATTACGTATATTAATTTCAAACATCTTAACAAGCATTGCTATATTTTGTAAAATTAGATCGGATGAGAGTTCCTTAGTCCAAAATGAACCAATCCCATTGAAAGTCAGGACGATGGCCAAAACCAATATTAACGCTACTAAAATAGACACGGATAAATCTGTTTGGCGAAGTGTCACTGCAGATAAATCATGGCCACTCACTGTAATTCCTATCCGTGGAGTAACCATTAATGGAGCAAATATTTTTTCACGGAGTGCTTATCAGCCTATAAATCTACTGGTCATTTGCCTCCCTTATTTTTCGACAGGTTTGCTGTAGTCACCATGCAGTAAGGCAGATTGGTAACTGCGGTGTCGGTGAAGTACTCAGAAGATGCGGTTCCCGATTTCTGAGTGCGTTTTCTCCACTTATGAGGTATATTTTATGGGACCGCCACGATTACTAATTTCCGTCATATTTTTGCGATGATACAAACACTGTAAGTTTGACATATAGCTAGGAGATTTTGATTCCTATATAGTGTTCAGTAATGTCCTGAACTCTAGTTGATTATAGCAGGTTAAATTAAGCCATTTATGTGCGCAATAATAGTACTCTTAAGCGTCATCAACAAGGGTAGGCGTCAAAGATTGTATAAATTATCGAAAATAAATGCCAATACCTGTTTTTATTACTCCAGCCTGTATAGTTCCTAGTTCCAGTCACCTGCCTCCATTGTGGGATGCTTAAATCAACGTTATGCGACAGTTATTTCAGGCGCGAGAGCCGAATAGCCCTCCAGTGAATCCTGCAAATGAAATGTGGCATCTACAATGAGCTTCCGCTACTTTACTCCAGATTTTATAGCCGGTATTCTTTCATTTTGAATCCCCCTGAGATATTTTTGAGTTATGATACTCGGACCTCAGTTTTCTTTTATCATGAGCATGAAAGAAGGCTCAGCGAAGTGAACTGAATCCTTTTTTTTCTACGGTGATGGAAGCGCTTAGGTTCTAGGTAATTATTCTTTCGTATTTTTGTTACAACCTCTTCAATTTTAAAGCCAGTTTGACCAGTAGGTGGCAGCATCGACGACATTACCCGAGCAGGTTATGAGATCACTATCTGTGCAGGAGGTGGGACACGATGGACACGAGGGTACATAATGGCATTGACTACACCTAAGCACCACAGTAGGCTACACCATACCTAGGTAATGCCCATATTATATGTGAAGTAACGCTGTTGCATAATGTCTCATCCTATTTACATTTTTTTTTAAATGTGAATAGTGCCATCATAAGTTATAGTAGTACTAACCGTTGTTTCTGAGTCATGAATGTAAACGTTTTTTTACAAAAGAACGAAATGCAGTAGACTCAATTACTTAAAAAAAATACAACGCATTCTACGAGTATTTACAGTGTGTCGGTAGAAGTCAGAAGTCATAAACTTTAGGTAGAGGTGAGGGAGTTCACAGAAATTAGATATCATTTTGTTTACATAGAAAGCTGAGTAGTAGTTATAAAATCCAACATAGAAGTTTTTTTTATCGTAGTTTGACGTTACGTATTCAAGCTGGAACGCATGTAGTTTTGTCATGTCTATGTATGTTTTATTAGTCTTTCTGTGAGCATACTTTTTTACTTATGTGGGATGGCGTTGAATAGGCTTTTTTAAAACTGCTAGCGGAACGCGCACGATTTCATCCGCGTGAACTTATTTTCATGCAAAAGTATCACTATCGGTAAACCAGTACCAGTAACCTGCTTTCTTCGTAAATACGGTTTACTTTCTTAGTGCAATGGATATTTAATCCGACTAATAAAATAACTGCATACTGTGTTTGCATTTTGTGGTATTCTCAGAATCATTGTTGATTGTTAACTCTTGTACAATGTTGTTTGTACATTCTGTACCAAATGGCTTAAGACGTTTTGAACCCACTTATAATTACCTGTATAAATACGATGATCAAGTGCTTTTTGTACAGAGAGATTTGATACCTACCGTAACTGAGGATTATATTCGTAAACTTATTTATTTCTTGACTTTATAAAATAAAGTTTCTGTCCATATAGTGATTATTCATGTGACGGTATCAGCCAAAAATAACTGATGCTAAGGGTACAGTAGAAAGTATAATGAACTCTTTCAATGTTGACCGTTAATAGACCCTTTAGGGTGACCTTAATTTGGTCGATTTAAATTCGGTCCTGAAAAGGTCGGCTAAGGTTGGCTCTAGTAAAGTGTCGGTCGGTCGGTATTTATTTACGTGGTGAAGGAACATCCCCTGTTTAGGGTTCTTATCAAGCTTTAACCGTCAAAAAGCGGTAGACACATTTTCATTCACCATGAGCCTAAAGAAGTCTGGACACGAGTTCTTTTTATGCCTTATTTTTATTCGATTTGCTGATAGAGCAGGCATATGGCCCACTTGATGTTAAGTGGTTTTCATTACCCATGAAAAAGCATGAAAATTAATAGCATCACGACTTTTATCCCCAAGCACTGTAATTATCTCCTTCGATCTCTTAGAACCAAGTAATAAGTAAGGTAAGCAAGGTGTCAATAAGTTGTAAAAAACACCCATGGGAGGTAATGAATGGGTTCTATTTCAAGCCGGGACCACCACAGCTACGAATTTGGGTCAAACCTTCATATAATTCACTGACACTGAATTCTGTCACCGGATATCGTATCTAGCTCTGTTCAGCTTCATGAGATGTCTTCTTATTTCTTCTAATGGCAATAGCCCCAACCGTGACCAGCCCCAACGCAAAAATAAGGCTAAAATTGCTATCGGGTAGATAGCATTGTTTTAGATTTTTTGTAATAGGTGACAATAATTTCGAACA